>CM065427.1:57157500-58357500 GCA_033030585.1 Hippophae rhamnoides | reverse complement strand
AGAAAATAAAATAAAGAAACACAACGAGGAGGAAAATCCTCGTTCACATTGCCAAAATTACTCTCTGTTGGTTAGATATAAGGGATCGAATAAAAGACAAGAGACCTCCGAAATGGTTAATATGATTTAGTGTAGCGAATAAATGATTGATATTTTGATAAACCCTAACTTTCAAGCTTGATGAAGGTTTTTGCTGAAAAAAAAAACCGTCAAATGAAATTTGAAATCATAAAAGATATCATTTGTAAAAGAAAAGGTACGGGTGATGGTTATTAAGCTATGGTACTTAATCAAAAAGAGTACTTTTTTTAGAGTTTAATAATTTAATTTATTTAAATGATAAAAATTAGCTTAATTTTGTTTTTACTAATTAAATTCTGTTATTTTAGTTAGGTTTTTAATATATATAATTTTCATCAAGTAAACGACTTATGATGAGCAACTCGTAAACCAAATTTTAAAATTGATTCAAATCTTTTAATAATCACCACAAACTATCAGTGCGATATTCATGTCTCATCCGTGGGCATCAATATTGCAACCGTATGCATTAAATGCAAGCAATATATAATCGAGATTCTTTGTTTAAAAAAAGTTAAAAGGGACATGGCTCGATAAGAACAGTGAAGTGTGCCAATGAAAAGGCTTTCAACCGGGCCACCCAACCCGTCACGGTATCGTACGGCATGTGAGTAAAAAAATAATACAATACGGTTTGTGGCTCACTGTTTATATCGTTACGGACTGAACCGTGAAAATACATTAGTTTAAAATTAAATTATATATAAATATATATTAAATATGTAAATATATTTATATATTATTTAATATAGAGGTAATATGAGCACGTAAAATATAAAAAATTCCACATCCAATATCATCATTTTATTTAAATAATGTGTTCAACGGAACATAAATTGTACTGATTGATTAAACATGATCGTTGAATCAAGTATGATATAATACGATAAAATTTATAAATTATAAATAAAAATACAATATGTCCAATACATAAGACATATATCGTTATAACATATTAACAAATAGATAATCAATTAATACGACATGTTAATTACATCCCAATCTCTTTAATACCTCAATATCAAAAGATTATTTATAAATTTGTTTTACAAATAAAAAATAATTATAATTGATGATATAAATTATTTGTAAATACGACAAGAAAAGAAAAAAAAACAAACTTAATAGTGGTTATTTAATTCATCTCCGTTATAAGCCAATTACTTCATATTATATATATATATGTGAAACTTAATTATTATTTAGTTCATCCAACTGTAAGTCATGCACAAATAAATTAAGAATCAAAATTTCTATAATTATTAATTTTATAATTACTAAGTTAAAGGTAAAAGATCACGTAATATTTTAATATAAATTAGTTAACTATGTATATCTATATTCTCATTATTTTTAAAAATTAGATATTATAATAAATTATAGAATTAAAATTATTATTTTTTAAATAATAAAATTAATAATATCTAATTTATAAATTATGAAATTAAAATATTCAATTTTAATAAATTATGATATATCTATTACTTAATTTAATAATTATAAAATTAATGTTTAAGGAGCCCATGAATTCTCCATGTATATAATTTAATATTAATCACAATAATTTAAATAAATTAAATTAAAAATATAATTTAATATTAATCAAAATATTTTAAATAATTAATTTTGTAGTGTTACGTGTACATATATTTTATATTTTAATTAAGAATATATGGTTAATAGCTAAAAAAGAATATATATTATTCATATTTTAAATAATTTATTAAAATAAATATTTTATTAATATTTAAATTTTTAAATAAATATTAAAAATAAAAATGTTATTAAGCAATATAAAAACTACCGATTGTTATTAGGGGTGGGTAAAATGTATTAAAATTAAATTAATTTAAATTAATTCGATAAAATTTTGTAATTATTGAATTAGTTTGATTTTAAATTTTAAATCACAGATCAAATATTACTTAATTTAAATTTCAAAAATCAATCAAAATTAGAATAATATATATATGTATTAATTATATTATATTTAATTTATTTTTTATTAATTTATTTTTAAATTATTCATCTTTTTTCTAACATGCAATTTACGATCCCAACTCTATTTTCTTTTAATTATATTTATCTATATAATATAGATATATATTTAAATTATCATACAATTAATATTTAAGTTAAACATTAACAATTATCATATCATATGTGTATATATATATAAATTATAAAACTTAAAACTTATAAAATTAAATATATTTAAAAAAAACCTTTATTGCCATAATTCAGAAAGAAATTTTTTATTTTAAATTAATACAACTAATTCAAACCTATCTAAATTTTTTACTTTGCTTTGAATTAATTTTATATTTTTAATTAATTTAATTTAATTTATATTTTTAAAAATTAATTAAATTAGTTCGAATTTTAATTTAAAATCGAAATAATATAACTTTGCATTCACACAATTGCTACCAATTAGGACATTATTCTCTAAATATACACATTAGTCTAGTCGTCCTTGCCCATCGCGCATCAGAGTAAGAATGGGCAAGGGGACGGACGGGGATAGTTTTTGATATAACCGTCTTCGAACCGAATTTTAAAACTTATAACCGAAACCATCTGAAAATCGTTACGATTCGGGGACGGTTTTTTACCCGCGAGTAACGGTTCGGGACGGTTATGAAAAACCCCCGAAAAAACCGAAATATATATATAATTTAATTAATTAAATATATATAATTAATTTTTTATATATAATTTAATCGATTTTTAGTATAACCGTAACCGAACCGTAACCGTTGTTTCATATTCGGTTTTTCCCCAAAACCGTCCCCATTCCCAAAATTTACCGATTAAAAAAAGAACCGTCAGATAACTGAATCCGTGGTTTTTTTTGCCATCCCTACATCAGAGTTAGATCGTAATTAACCGACCCGAACCTATAATTGTGCCACTACTGCCATCAATGTAATTTGGGGTTACAAATTGAGTAATATATTGAAATTGTCAATTTTTATTAAATTCAATTCCGATTTGATAAAAAAAAATTAAATCGAATATTATTTTTACATATAACGATCCAATTCCATTTACATCTAAATATATTGATTTTTTTAAATCAATATAAAATTATAAATTTTAAGTTAATATTTTTTAATAAATATTATTATTTATTATAGTAATTTAAAAATTACAATAATAAATATATATATATAATTATTAAATTATTATAAATAAATTTTTTATTTATTTATAATTTAATAATAATTATGTATACAATAAATAATAAAATCTAATAATTCGAATATAGAAATTTTGTATAATTTTTAATCATGATTATAAAATTTGTCAAACGTAATCCTAGACAAATTCTTTATCAAATTTCTCAGTCTAAAAGTAATAAGTAAATTATTTTCTCATCTAGATAATGTCACCTTTTCTGAAACAAAGGAGCAGACTCGAACATGAACGTTCTCTTTCTATCCACAGCAACATCAATGGCAGTGGTGGTGGTTCGGTGCTCTTGCCTTTTGACTCACTCCAGCAATTCCCGGCGTCCTCCACAATCCGATCAATTATTCATCAAATCCTCTTTACCTGGTCAGTCTCCTCATTCGTACATCATCTTCTATTTCATACTACAAAATTCGCTCTCTTTTTTTCCTCGTAACATAGATTGTAATGTAGACTGGATGCTAACTGATTCCTTCCAAGTAACGTTTAATTGCTTCTTTTGGGCTCTTTTTGAGCTGTTGAAGTTTCTGTAATGGACTAGCGGGTTTCAGTTTATTGTTCTATGTAGTTACTCTGTATGTGGAGAAAATAAAATTGAAACTGACTCGCATTTCCATATATTTTTTATCGAAAAGTTAATGTCGGTTAATATTATACATAATTGTTAATCGGTAGTTGGCGTTGTTCCAACTTGTAAAATTTATTCAACCTCACTTTGCATTTTCCATTAACTGAATATGAAGTCAAAAATTAGACTTGTAAGCTTTCCCAAAGTTCTGATTAAAAGGAAACAAAATTTTTTTTCCCCAAAAGTTGGGGATTAAACTGGCGGAATAAAAGTTTAGGATCAAAGGGTAAGTGAAAATACAAAGGTTGACTACCTAAATTGGGTAAAAAAAGTTTAGGAACCAAAGCACATGTTGAACAATTGTATAGTATACTCGTATAGTTTTTCTAAAATAAATTACATTTGAGAATTGTGAGTATTTATAATTCAATTACAGAATTGAAGGATAGCTAGCAATTCAGTTTATTGTGGCCTTTTTTCAATTTATTTTTCTGCAACCAAACTCTGAAGTAAATTCAAATGTAATCTTCCTTTTGTCATTGTTGCTGATTCCTGTTTATTTTGAAGAAATGTCATGTTGAAGAAATTGGTCACCCTTCTTGAGTTAGGATCCTATGCTTTGAATTACAAAGATGATTGGTGAATGACCTTCTATTATCAATAGGATGAGTGAAATGATGCCAACTAGTTAGGTAATCATTTCAAAATTCAAATACAGTGAAATATTTCATTGTTCCTACTTGAGAAGTTGATAGTTGCGTTCAAAAATTTCTGATGTTATGTCATTGGAAGTAGTGAGCTTGGAAGGGGCAATCATTATTTTTCCTTTTTTCTTTTTTCCCTTTTGTTAGTTAAATTCAAATAATAAGTTCACTGAACTAAATTACCAAGAATGAATGGTTTTTTTATATTTTTATATTTTTTATGTTTTAAGATGGATGAGTGTGATTTAATGCATAAGATAACAAGGGAGATGCATGGAGGAAGGTGATTCAAAAGTAAGTAATTCTATATACTATTTATGGACATATAATCCACTGGGTAGCAATACCTCTCAGGCAGATTGTAAGAAAAATAGTTCATAAACCAAACAACACGTTGAAACACACATGCATCAAACTCAAAATAACACAGTGAGCAATCAAGATAACAAGACACACTGAAAATTTACGTGGTTTAGTCCACAAAACATGAGCCTAATCAACAGGAGGGCCAACCCTACCAATCCACTATGAAGAAGATAATGATACACCCTCAAGAGTTCCACAAGAGCTGTGAACCACAATCACACACAACTTCTCACTGTTACAATCACTTGTTTTGCACAATTAGTCAGAAAGAAAACCTTGTAATGCCTTACCCTCAATTTTGAATTACAAGTATATATAGGCATCAAGAATTAATAATCAAAACCACAACAGATCCTTTAGAAACTTTCATTTTATCATTTTCGATCTTGATATTGTATCCAGCTCCATCAAGTATTCCCACATAAATGAGATTTTTCTTGATCTCAGGGACATATTTGACTTCTAAAAGTCTTTTCTAAACCCTAGTTAAGTTTCAACTTTATCTCAGCAATTCCCCTAACTTGACATTTAGAGTTATCTACCAACATCACATGTCCTTTGTCAGATTTCATAGTGGAAATTGCAAGAACTTTTGATATGTCATATTAATTTGTTACCAAGTCAATTTCTCCATCACTTGAATGTTTAAGCCCTTCCTTGATAATTGGACAATCATGCCTATAATGCCCTCCTTTTGAACAAGCCCAATGCTTGTTTGATCTTTTCCTTGATTGGGATCCACCTCTAGATTGTGATTTACCCTTCTTCTTATGACCATTTTCCTCCTTAGTTGACCTGCCTCTAGTGTACAAAGAATCACCAATGCCACCATCTTTCTTATCTCCTTTTCCTAGATCCTTCTTCTCTTTCTTGAGTTCAGCATCACATGTTCTTAAAGAAGAACTTTCGCCTAGTTTTTATCATATAATTCCTCACCTGAGTCAACCAATTCGATGGTCATTTTCTTCAATTCATCAAGACTGGCTTCATAGCTCTTAGAAAGATCTATCTTGAAGCCAAACAATTAAACCTTAAGGTTGATTCTACTAGATATAGTGGTTTCACGAGAAATAGTTTCATCCAATTTCTTCCAACTTTCAAGACGGTTTTCTCCTTGTTTATTTGCCTAATGACATTATCTGCCAAATTCAGGATGATATTTATGTAAGCTTTTTCAAGAAGCTTCTTCTTGTTGAGTTTAATAAACTTCTCTGGATATTCTGGTTTTTTAACAATACCCTTGGCTACATCTTGTTGTACCAACAATGAATACGTTTTCTACTTTCATGATGCAAAATCTCCACTTCCATCAAACTTATCAATCTCGTATTTCGTAAATGCCATTTCCCCTAAGTTCAATTGTTTTTCTCCTAGGATCTTGTTCAAAATAATTCCAGACAATGTGTTGAGTTTATCAAGCCCAAAATTTCATTAAGAATTCAATTCTTCTCCACTCTTTGCAAGACACAAGGCTCTGAAACCAGAATTGTATAAAAGTAGTTCATAAATCAAACAACTAGATGAAACACACATGCATCATACTCGAAATAACACAATGAGCAACCAAGATAACAAGGCAGTAGGAGATTTTACATAGTTCAGTCCACAAAACGTGAACCTAATCCACAGGAGGGTCAGTCCTACCAATCTACTATGAAGAAGATAATGGTACACCCTCAAGAGTTCCACAAGATTTGTAAACCATAATCACACACTACTTCTTACAATTACTTGTTTTACACAATCGATTAGAAAGAAAGTCTTATAATGCCTTATACTCTCAATTATGAGTTACAAGTAATTATAGGCATAAAGAATTAATAATCTTGATTACCTATGTAAGACTTATAGTACAACTTCTGTTGACCGTAAGGTTTACAGTGAGTTACCAAATGTGTAATTGAAAAAAATAACTGTGCAAATGAAAAACCTTACTGATGTATTATCAATTTGAGTCACAATCTTCACACATATATTTATAATCAAAGGGCCATTGTATTTGTTGTATAAGTGGGGTTTAGTGGTATAGTTTTTGTCAAAAATACATATTGAATAGGGTATTAGAATAACTATTATAAGAGTATTTTAGTCTTTTAGTCTTTTTGCTTATATTTCTCTTACTTCTCTATTTTCTATATTGTATTTTTGTATCTCTTTTTTGCAATAGAGTAATTCACATGGTATCAGAGCTTTAATTATAGAAGGTAGTTTTTATCTTTTCAAGAATAAGGGCAAAATTTGAGAGTTCAAGATTCTCATTTGATTCAATTTCTTCACTTTGTTTTGTTGCTTCAATCTGTAGGTCTCTCCCACATGGAAGAGGAAGAAAATAAAAAATGTTAGTTGTAACCACAAATATTAGGTGCAACCATAAATGGTAGGTGTAATCACAAATGTTAAGTGTAACCATATTTGACAAATGCATCTAATATTTATAGGCAATTTTGCCTATAAATAGGCAACGTCTTTACCTTTGAGATACATCAACACACTAAAACAAGAAGAGAAGCAAAACATAGCAATGAACAATTTTCTTTGAAGAAAAATAGTATTGTATGTAAGAAAGTGTGAGAGAATATCTTAGAAAAATATTGGGATATTTTTCTAAAAGGGGAGTGACAAAATAGTGAGTTTGGGAAATATTTGTGTGACACTATTTTGGGTTTATCTCAATATGTTGTATTGCCTATCACTTTGTACCCATTAATTTTATTAGTGGAAGAAATATTTTTTCGGAATTTGTCTCGTGGACTTATCCTAAATTAAAGGGTGAACCACGTTAAATTATCGATGTCATTATTTTACTCTGTTGAATTTATTTTATTTTTACTTGTTGTGTCCAACAATTGGTATCAGAGTTGGTCTAGTAAAATTATTAATATGCTCTGTGGTTGCAACATAGATTGATCTGTCACATTAGAAAAGATTTTATTAGATCCATAGTGTATTTATTTACAGAAAAAGAAACCCAACGAGAAAAAAAAATGTCAAGCCAGAAAGTAGATATTGAGAAATTTAATGGTAATAATAATTTCTCCTTATGGCAAAGGAGGATGAATGATATTTTCATTCAACATAAGGTCCATAAGGCGTTGCTGGGGAAAGAAAAGAAGGCAGCAACCGTCACCGAGGAACAGTGGGAGGAAATAGATGAGATTGCAGTTAGTACAATCCGTCTAAATCTCTCAGACAGTGTCTTGCAAAATATTGAATAAAAAAAATGCAAGATTGCTAAAGAAACATGGGAGACTCTAGAAAATGTGTACATATCAAAGAACCTTGCCAATAAATTTTATTTGTGGAAGGAGCTATATCAGATGAGAAAAGAAGATAATGTGAGCATGAGGCAACATGTTAGTGATTTCAACAACAAGATTTCTCACTTAGCAAGATTTAATGTGAGTTTCAGGGATGAAGAGAAAGCTGTGATGTTATTAGCATCACTACCCTCATCATATAATCATATCACAACTCTGACTTATGCAAAAGACAAGATGGAGTTTGAAGTTGTTGTAGAAGTCTTGTTGTCATATGAGAAATGGAACATGAAGAGAGATTCAGAAGCACAAGCTCTTATCACAGAGTCCAAAGGAAGGAGACAGTATAGAGAACAAAAACCTAAAAGCAAGAGTAGAGGTAAATCAAACAAATTTTCCAATGTTGAATGCCATCACTGTAAGAGGAAGGACCATATCAAGAAATTTTGCCGAGTGTTCAAGAAGGAACAGGAAACGAACAAAGGCAAAGTAGCGAAGAAATATGACAACAATGATGATGAGCAAACAAATACCATAGACGAGTTCAATATTGTTTATGATGAAGATTTTGTCAATCTTGCATCACACGAGACCAACTAAGTGATTGATAATGGTGCTACAGTTCATGCTACACCGCGTAGAGAATTTTTCTCATCATACATACCTGGAAGTTTTGGTGTTGTTAGAATGAGAAATGAAGGCTTGTCAAAGGTTTTTGGCAGATGAGATGTTTACTTGGAAACAGAGAATAGAACCAGACTATTTCTGAAGGATGTCAGGCATATTCTAGATATGCGCTTGAATTTGATCTCTGTATGTAAACTTGCAAATGAAGGATATTGCAGTTCTTTCATTTATGACAAATGGAAACTTACAAAAGACTCTTTAGTAGTGGCTAGAGATGAGAAGCATACAACTCTGTATATAATGCAAGCGAAGCTCTCTACCGACACTATAAATGTCATGGAGAAAGACAGAGCAACTGAGTTATGGCATAAGAGACTCAGTCACATGAGTGAAAAAGGTATGATAAGTTTATCCAAAAAGAAGATACTATCCGGAATGGATGAAGTATACTTGGAGAAATATGTTTATTGTCTAGTAGGAAAACAAAACAGAGTTTCTTTCAAGAGTTCCCCTACTTCTAGAATGAATAATATTTTAGATATGATTCATTCATATTTGTGTGGATCAATGCCAAAGTCACTTAGTGGTGCTCAATACTTTGTGACTTTCATTAATGATCATTCAAGGAAGACGTGGGTATATCTTCTGAAGATAAAAGATTAGGTGCTAAATGTCTTCAAAGAATTTCATGCCTCAGTTGAGAGATAGACTGGAAAGAAGTTGAAGTGCATCCGGATAGACAATGGTGGAGAATACACAGGACCTTTCCATGCTTACTACAAAAATCATGGTATTCAACATCAGATGACACTTCCAAAGACACCGCAGTTGAATGGCTTAGTTGAAAGGATGAACAAAACTTTGATGGAGAGAATTAGATGTCTACTCTCACATGCAAAGTTGCCTAAAACTTTCTGGGGTGAAACCATACTCATAGTTGCACATGTGTTGAATCTCTCACCCTGTATTCCTTTCAAGATGGATGTTCCAGATAAAGTGTGGTCAGGAAAAGATGTTTCCTATGATCATCTGCGAGTGTTTGGCTGCAAAGAATTTGTTCGTATCCCTAAGGATGAGATATTCAAACTTGATGCCAAAACAGGATAGTGTATTTTTATTGGCTATGGTTAAGATCAATTTGGTTATAGATTTTACGATGCAGTTGTAAAGAGACTTGTCAGGAGCCGTGATGCTGTATTTGTTGAAGATGAGACCATTGAAGATATTATCAAAATGAAGAAAGATTTTCTTAATTCCAATGGCGACTCATCAGATTTGGAATTAATTCCTCTAACATCAGTGCCAAGACAATTTGGAGATAAAGACCAGGTTTATCCACCTGATGAAGATGATGCTCCTATAGAAGTTGGTTCTGAAGATGAGAGAAATGATGATGTTCATTATCCAGTACCAAACATCTGCGACTTCTCCTATTCCATTGAGAAGAAGTGATCGAGTGAGACGACCCTCTACCTCATATCCTCCAGATGAGTATGTAACTTTCAATGATGAGGGAGAACCTGAGAGTTATGAAGAAGCCATGGATGACAAATCCAAACAAAAATGGATAGAAGCCATGCAAGATGAGATGAAGTCCTTGCATGAGAACAAAACTTTTGAGTTGATAAAGCTACCCAAAGGGAAGAAGGTCTTGAAAAATAAATGTGTGTTTAGGGTGAAGCATGAAGGATATAGTTCTAGTCAGCGATACAAAGCCAGACTGGTTGTCAAGGGATTTAGGTAAAGAAAAAGAGTTGACTTTGACGAGATTTTCTCTTTAGTTGTGAAAATGACATCCATTCGTACTGTGCTGGGGTTAGCAGCAAGTCTTGACTTAGAGGTTGACCAAATGGATGTCAAAACTGCCTTTCTACATGGTGACTTGAAAGAAGAGATATACATGGAGCAACCAGAGGGTTTCAAGTAAAAGGAAAAAAAATTATGTTTGCAAATTGAAGAAAAGCCTCTACGGCTTAAAACAGGCACTGAGACAATGGTACAAAAAGTTTGAGTCTGTTATGAGGGTGAAAGGCTACAAAAAGACTACTTTAGACCATTGTGTTTTTGTACATAAATTCTCTGATAATGATTTCATTATTCTTTTGCTCTATGTGGATGATATGTTGATTGTTGGCCGGAATATTTCCAGAATCAACAACTTGAAAAAACAGTTGAGTAAGTCTTTTGCCATGAAAGACTTGGGGCTATCAAAGCAAATTCTTGGCATGAGTATTATTAGAGACAGAGACGCTAAGAAATTATGGTTGCCAAAGGAGAAGTACATTGAGAAAATACTTCAGAGATTTCATATGGACAAGGCTAAAGCGATTAGTTGTCATCTTGCTAATCATTTTAAGCTAAGTTCTAAGCAGAGCCATTCTACAGACAGAGATGGAAAAGGTTCCATATGCTTTAGCAGTTGGAAGTCTGATGTATGCTATAGTTTGTACATGGCCAAAT
The DNA here is from genome assembly GCA_033030585.1 of Hippophae rhamnoides. Taxonomy (NCBI): domain Eukaryota; kingdom Viridiplantae; phylum Streptophyta; class Magnoliopsida; order Rosales; family Elaeagnaceae; genus Hippophae; species Hippophae rhamnoides. The sequence goes on along the minus strand of CM065427.1, from coordinate 58,346,242 downwards.
ATCGCTCATGCAGTTGGAATTGTGAGTAAATTCCTTTCAAATCCTAAAAAGGAACATTGGGCTGCAGTGAAATTGATTTTCAGGTATCTTCGAGGTTCTTCCAAAGTATGCCTATGTTTTGGAAATGACAAACCTGTTGGATACACAGATGCAGATATGGTTGGCGATAAGGATTCCAAAAAATCCACTTCAGATTACCTAATTACATTTACAGGGAGAGCTATGTCATGGCAGTCAAAGTTACAAAAATGTGTTGCACTGTCCACTACAGAAGTAGAGTTTATAGCAGCAACAGAAACATGTAAAGACTTGCTATGGATGAAAAAGTTCTTGAAAGAACTTGGGTTGCAACAAGATAGTTACCTTTTATTTTGTGATAGTCAGAGTGCTATCCATCTTGGAAAGAATGTTTCCTTTCATTCGAGATTAAAACATATTGATGCGAAATATCACTGGAATAGGGATGTAATGGAGAAGAAGCTATTACAGCTTGAGAAGATCCATACAGAAGAAAATGGATCAGACATGTTAACAAAAATTCTTCCAAGATAGAATTTTGAATACTGTCGTTTAATTGTTGGATTGGTAGTGCCCTCTATGTAGTCGAGAATGAGAGATTTGTAGGTTCCTCCCACATGGAAGAGGAAGAAAATAAAAAATGTTAAGTGCAACCACAAATGTTAGGTGTAACCATAAATGGTAGGTGCAACCACAAATGTTAGGTGTGAAGGATGTGTGTTTTAAAAGTTATTCTTTTTAAAAAAGATTTATGTATTGTTCATAATTTTGAATATTATGTATTCTTGTTCCTTGAGATTAATATGTTATATTTTGGAAGTGTTTAAGAAGATGCACTTGGTCTTGAACCATAGAACTCTTAAAATGAGAAACATGTAATCCTAAATATGTTCACAATTGTGGTAATTAAGAAGGAACACTAATTACCGTGAAAGATTGTCATGTCGATTAAAAGTATATTGTAGTTCTATAAATGTTGATAAGAGATTATCATTTAATGACATGAGTATATAAAATGTGTATTTTATATATTGAACATGATCTAACTAGATAGAAAATTATATGGATTGTGTTTTGTGTCATTAATATTTCCATTGTCTTTAGAATCTTAGACATGAGATGTATAAGTTTTTCACATGAGAAGTATATAATGTGATTGCTATTTAAATACTATGTTATGATAGGAATAAAATAGTAGTTCGTTGTGTACAACCTGTGCGAGAGAAATCTATATGTTAATATTATCATTGTCCCTCGATTTTGAGTTATGATATTATTGGACCCTTGGTAAAGTGGATTATATCGCATGCAATATAATTGATGTAGTTATCATTATAATTCCCTTGAGAGACCAAGAAAATGAATATAATGTAAAAGTGACACAATCCTATTTTGCATATTATTCATAATATCATGTGACAAAGATAGACACAAAATTAGTAGATCGAGTAAATAATTACTGTCATTTGAAAAACTATAATGTAATGATAGAACCTCTTATAGTCAATAATATAAAGTTTTATATTATTGCCAAGATGATATAAATCCTCTATACGGTCACACCAACTGAAGAAAAACAACGAGTATTTTATATTTCATAATGATGTATAAGATAAAATACATGAGATGAAATGCTAAAATAAAATGTCATAAGATGACATGCTTCATAAATTAATTTATTAAACCAATCACAAGTTGAGATTAAAGAGAGCATGAGATGGTTAAAGAAGGCTAGTTGTATTTGTGTAATTGATTCAAACCTTACACAAAGAGTTGTCCTAACCCTTGCCTATTTAAGGAGGCATAATTAAGGAAAATGGGATCCAATTTTCTGCCTCTAACCCTAGCCGAAATCTGCCCTATTGTGCAGCCATGTTTTTCCTTCTCCTAGGCCAAAACTTGGAAAGGCTTGCTTAAGGCCAAAACCTAGGTGGTTTAACCCTAGGCCAAAAGTCTCTTCTCTTATCTCTTCTTGCTAGATGGTTGGATCTAAGCCTTGAACTCTACATCCATCTATCTAAGAGGTGTGGTAGTTCGTTGTTTAGGTTCAAGGTGAACCAAGAGGTGCTCCCAAAAGAGAGGTGATTTCGAAGAGATTTAGAAGGGAAATCAACTTCCTTCTACTCAAGAGATTTGACAATCTCTTTAGGTAAAAATAATCTTCTGCATCTCTAGCAATAAGGTAGATGAGGTTTGTTTATTTTATTTAGTGCACATTAGGTGTTTGTTGAAATGCTTAATAGAAAATCTTGCTTGCAATTGTCATACAAATGAGGTCCTTTGTGTATTGAGCCAAGTGGTGATAGGAAAATATTAAATTCTCACCATACAGGCATACACATGCAATCCTAACAAGGTGCAACTATAAATGTTAGGTACAACCACATTTGACAAATGCATATAATATTTATTGGGAATGTCATTGCCTTAAAGATACATCAACACACCAAAACAAGAAGAGAAGCAAAGCAAAGACAAAAAAAATTTCCTTTGAAGAAAAATAGTGTTGTGTGTAAGAAAGTAAGAGAGAATATCTTAGAAAAATATTGGGATATTTTTCTAAAAGGAGAGTGACAAAATAATGAGTTTGGGAAACACTTGTGTGATAATATTTTGGGTTTATCTCAATTTGTTGTATTACCTCACTTTGTACCTATTAATTTTATTAGTGGAAGAAATATTTTTTGGAGTTTGTCCAGTGAACTTAGCCTAAATTAAAGGATGAATCACGTTAAATTGTTGGTGTTATTATTTTACTTTGTTGAATTTATTTTATTTTTACCAACTATGCCCAACACATTTAAGTAAGGATTTATTCTTCTAGCATTGGGTAATTAATTTTCTTTAAGTTTCACAAAGATTAAGCATGTTTGCATAGAGATTGATCTTAATGTTAGCATTTTGGCCATATTTATAATTTATATAAAGATTGTGGCATTTTCTGTAATTACTTAAAAGTCTAAGGTTTTTTTTGTGAATTTTGAAAATTCTGGATTTATTTGAAATTTTAAGAAAGTTTAGGGGTGCATTAGCAATTTCAAGAAAGTTCAAGGGTGTATTTGAAATTTCAAAAAGGCCAAGGGTATATTTGCAATTTCAAAAAAGTTTAGGAGTATATTTGCAATTTATGGAAATCTTAGTGGCATATTTGTAATTTTTGGAGTTTGGATACTGTTTGTTTTTGCAACGGCTAGTAATAGAGATGACTCGTTACGGTCCATTAGTGTGAGATTAAATGGAAAAAATTATTCGTATTAGAGTTATGTGATGAAGAACTTTTCAAAAGAAAAAAAAATGTAGGGTTATGTTTCTGGAACTGTGAGTAAACCTACAAGTGATATGGTAGAGTATGAAAAACTGTTAGATAATTGGAAAATTGATTATTCAAAAATTATCACTTAGATAAACAATTTTGTTGAACACTCAATAGGTACCCAATTGACAAAGTATGAAACAACAAAGGAGATTTGGCAACATTTGGTAAGATTGTATACACAATCTAACTTTGCAAAACAATATCAGTTACAACATGATATTCAAGCTCTTGAACAGAAAGACATGAGTATTTAAGAATTCTATTCTGTAATGACAGATCTTTGGGATCGGTTGGCTCTTATAGAATCGGAAGAACTACGTGCTTGTGTAGCTTATATTGCTCGTAGAGAAGAGCAACGTCTGGTTCAGTTTTTAATGGCACTTCGTGATGATTTTGAGGGTCTTCGTGGCTACATTCTGTATCGTAGCCCATTTTCATCTGTCAATTCGGTAGTTAGTGAACTATTGGTTGATGAGATATGCTTTAAGTCTCAAATAGGAAAAGGAATTCTCCCGATGCTTAATTCATCAATTTTTGTAGTTCCTTCTAGAACTCCTACTCACTATGAAAACAAGACTCACTCAAGGGTTGAGATTGATGAATGCAGTTTTTGCAAGCAAAAAGGACATTAAAAGGCTCAATGCCCTAAGCTATTGAATAAAGTACCACAACTACACCAACAAAGGCATCACTTCAGGCTTCCACGATTTGGAAGTCATTTTCAACCACGATCATATCATCCTCCACAAGTTAACATTGTAGTAGTTGTACCACCATCTGATTCTTTTGGATTCGGAACCTTATTCTCAAAAAGTTAATTGCCCTCTAGCTCTTCAAGATCATCTACATGGTTTTAGATTTTAGAGCTTCATATCATGTCTCCAGATTCGAAATCCTTTATTTCTTTATGTCCTACATTCTTTGCGTCTGTCATGACTACTGATGGTACTCCTCTGCCCTTAGAAGGAGTTGGTTCTGTTGATACACCTCATATGTCACTTTCTAATGTCTACTACATTCCTAAGCTTACATTGAATCTTGTTTCTGTTAGTCAGTTATGTGATTTTGGTTATTCTGTGTCATTTTCTGCAACCTCTTGTTATGTGCAGGATCTGCAGTCTTAGAAGTTGATTGGGACATGTCATAGACAGGGGGGATTATATGTTTTGGATGAGCTGAGATTACCATTATTTGTAGCTCCTAGTGTTGATTTGTCTTCATTTTTTTGTCTCCTTCATCTTCTAGTTTTTATTTATGGCATTCTCGTCTTGGTCATGTATAATCTTCCCGTTTAAGATTCTTAGCTTCTATGTGTGCCTTAGGAAATTTGCAAACTTATGATATTTCTGATTGTAGTGGTTGTAAACTTGCAAAATTTTCTACCTTGCCTTTCATTGAAGTACTTCTTATTCTATTGCACCATTTGATTTAGTCCACTCTCATGTGTGGGGACCTTTTCCTATGGCTACAAAAGGGGGGTCTCGATATTATGTTTCTTTTATTGATAATCACACTCGTTTTTGTTGGATTTATCTTATGAAACGTCGTTCTGACTTCTTTGGCATTTATAGTAACTTTCGAGCTCTTATAAAAACTCAACATTCTGCAGTTATTTAGTGTTTTAGATGTGATTTGGGTGGTGAATATACTTCCAATAAATTTTGTGATCTATTTGCTTTAGATGGAACTATTCGCCAAACTTCTTGTACAGATACGCCTGAGCAAAATGGTGTGGCTGAAAGAAAACATAGGCACATTGTTGAAACTGCTCGCTTTCTTTTGTTGTCATCTTCAATTCCTAGTGAATTTTGGGGAGAAACAGTTCTTACTACAGTCAACCTCATCAATAAGATCCGTTCGTCTTATACTTTAGGTTTGTCACCTTTTGAAAAATTATATGGGTATGCTCCTGATTATTCTTCCTTAAGAGTCTTTGGTTCTACTTGCTTTGTCCTTCTTCTTTGTGTAGAGCGTACTAAATTTTCATCCCATTCTACCATTTGTGTGTTTCTTGGTTATGGTGAAGGACAAAAAGGATATCATTGTTTTGACCCAGTGTCACGATAACTATATTGTTCTCGTCATATTGTGTTTCTTGAGCACATACCTTTCTTTTCTATTCCTGCTACTACTCACAACTTGACCAAGTCTGATCTCATTCATATTGATCCTTTCTCTAACCATACAAATAGTTTATCTCCACATATCCCTTCCACTACAAACTCTGACTCATTTATTGCCCCTATAGTCCCTTTTCCTTTTCATTATTCTTGCAGGGTTTGCACTATTAGTTTTGGAGATACTGGTACCTTGCAGTCTAAAGCTCTTGATAATCACATTTCTCCTGCAGTTGCCCAAGCTCTTCTTGAGATTGTGGATTCTACTTCTTGTTATCCACAGCGTACTCATAAGTCTACTTACCTTCCAGATTTTGTTTACTCTTATAATTCCAGTTCATTTTCTTCCTTTTTAACATCCTATAAAAAGGAAATTTTTGACCCCCTTTAGCAGTATGTTATGACTGAGGAACTTTCTTCTTTGCAAAAAATTGGTACTTAGGATTTGGTACCTTTACCTTCTGGTAAAAGTACAATTGGTTCTTGTTGGGTATATAAAATCAAGACCAAGTCTGATGGATCTATTGAGCGCTATAAAGCTAGATTGGTAGCAAAATGGGTTCTCTCAACAGTATGGTATGGATTATGAGGAGACTTTTGCTCCTGTTGTAAAAATGACTATTGTTCGTACTCTTATTGTAGTTGCATCTGTTCGTCAGTGGCATATATCTCAGATGGATGTTAAGAATGCTTTCTTGAATGGTGATTTACATGAAGTTTACACGATTCCTCCACCTGGTGTTTCTCATAAACATGGTGAAGTTTGCAAGCTTAAGAAAGCTTTATATGGTCTCAAACAGACATCTCGAGCTTGGTTTGAGAAGTTTTCTAATGTTATCATTTCTCTTGTGTTTTCCTCCAATAATCATGACTCAGCTCTTTTTGTCAAGTGCACTACTATTGGTCGTATTTTGCTTTCTCTATATGTTGTTGATATGATGATTACTGGTGATGATGTTGATGGAATTGCACTATTAAAGTCAGAATTAATTCGTCAGTTTGAAATGAAGGATTTGGGCCCTTTACGGTACTTTCTGGGTATTGAAGTTGTCTTTTCTCCAAAAGGCTATCTTCTCTCTCAATCTAAGTACATTGATGATATTCTTGAGCGTGCTTGTCTTACCGATACCAGAATTGTTGATACTCCTTTTGAGCTTAACGTTCAGTATTCTCCTTCAGATGGTAATCCTTTGTCAGATCCTACCTTATATCACACTATTGTTGGCAGTTTGGTCTACCTTATTATCACTCGTCTAGATATTACATATGTTGTTCATATTGTTAGTCAGTTTGTTGCTTCTCCTACTACCGTTCATTGGGCAACTATTCTTCGTATTTTGCGGTATCTTTGGGTACCATTTTTCGTAGTCTTTTACTTCCATCCATTTCTTCATTGGAACTGTGTGTATATTCTGTTGCTGATCATGGTGGTCGTGATTCCACAAGTTGCAAGTTTGTTACTGGTTTCTGTATCTTTTTGGGGAATTCTCTGATTTGGTGGGAAAGCAAGAAACAAACGATTGTCTCTCAATCTTCTATTGAAGCAGAGTACCGTGCTATGACATCTACTACCAAAATGATTGTTTGGTTACTTGTCGATATGAGTGTTTCCTTTTCTTTTCCCACTTCTATATATTGTGATAACAAACGTGCTATTCAGATTGCTCACAACTCAATCTTTTATAAACGGACTAAACACATCAAAATCGATTGTCATTTTACTCACCATCACCTCAAGAATGACACTATTACATTGCCTTTTGTTTCTTCATCCTTGTAGTTTGTCGTCTTCTTTACTAAGTCACATTTTATTTTAAGTTTTCTTTTTTTAGTTAGCAAACTCTTAATGTTTTTTGCAGCTACATCATGAGTTTGAGGGAAATATTAGAATAATTATTATAAGGGTATTTTAATCTTTTATTCTTTTTGTTTATATTTCTCTTACTTTTCTATTTTCCATATTGTATTTTTGTTTTTCTCCTTTTGCAGTAGAACCTATCTCTTTTTTCTTTTTCTTTTTTTGTTATTCTTTTTTGCATTTCTTTGCCTTTTCTCTTTGTATTTGAGTAATTCACGTATAGAACTCACTTTTTCTTTCTTTTTTGTAATGTTCCTTTTTGTGACTTGTCTGCTTCCTTAATAAATGAGTACTTTTGGTTGCTATATTTTTTATTTACCAGTGTTCCTTGAGGCAATACATGACGGAAATATAACTAATATTCATGTTCGAATCAGGGAGGTTATCTTCTCTTTCATTTAAAATGGAAAAACTTGTATCATCTCTTGGAGATACCATCACTGGACCTACAGAGAGTCGCAGCATTTCACTGGGGTCAAATTGTCAGGTATGATGGTGAGTTGCCCCACAATATATATATCTTTCACATCTTCCCTTGTGATTGTGAATTTTTTCAACAAGCCTGCTTTTCTCATGGCCTCTATAAGGGAATGCATTGTATTTTTATAGGCACTTCTGCTACCTTTCCCCTGTCTAGAAAATTTGACAATTACGTTCATTCTAATCTTACCTTTGAATTTGTTTCATGAGCCTCGGTCCTTTTCAATTTTTTGATCTAATTCTCACTTCATTGTTACACCTTATCATTAAATTACTCTTACATGATGTGGGATAGCAATGTGTCAATCTGACTTTAACAACGATTTCTTGTCATCCGATGCTAAGCTTATGCTTTGACAGGGAAACCTACAAATCAGCTTCCCCACAGCAGCATTTGTCGTCAGTAATGTTGCAATGTTCGCTACACCTTTTAAAGCTTTGGCAGAAACATGTGAAACAGATAACTCTCTTCTCAACATGCCTTTACTTCTATTTGTATCCTTTGTTGGGGCTACTGTTGGAGGTAAGTTTCCACTTACTTTATGCTTACTGTGTAGTTTTACTTCTTCCTTTTTGCTATGAAGGCTTTGTATAAGGATCTTGTTATGCTGTTTAAGCAAAATACTAATATGTTATTAGGATTACTTTGTTTAATTTCTGTTTACATACTTTTTGGATCTGTTCAAGCAGAGTAGCTAGATAGTATTATTTTTTTATTTCATGACTTCTTCAGTTAACCAGGGCAACTAATGTTCTTTTCCTTCATCATTTTCCCCTTGCTTATCTCACTTTTTCCTCTCATTTTTCTTTCTTTTACTGTACTTATTTTTTATAATCTTTGTTACTGATTTTAGACTTTGATTTTAATAATTTTGATTGTTTTTAATCTTGCAATCTAGTTTTTCATAAAGTTTTGAGTTTGTGATTTTTTTTTGTCTTTGCAATTGGTTTACTAATTTCTAAATTTTTTGCAAAAATAATAAAAATAACTTCCCGTAAAACTTATAATCATACGAATAACACCCAACTTATATATTTTTACTATTAAAGAAAAGTCTAATTTATCATTTCACATTAAACGTCATTCAATTGGACGATGTTTAAGCTTAACTATGATCATTTAGACCTGTTCAATGTCGAATTTTGTCCAATTCGACCTCGTTCAATATCATTGAATCATTATTTTTTTTATAAGTTTTAGGGGTATTATTTCATATAATTTGACTTATTTCACTCTTTAAGAAAAATGTTAAATGGAAAACATAAATCTAAATTCTGAGAACTACTTTTGCTAAATTCCAGTATCAGGGTCCATTTAGTAAAGATTTCTGAAAATTTGAAAACCTTAAAAAAAAAGGTTATCTAATGGACTCTCAAACTTTATGGATTTTGCATGTTTCTTGCGATCTACCTCTATAGGTTGCCAAGGAGGCTAGGCTATATGAACAAATGGTTGAAATTCTAAGTTTTGAGGAACTCTAAAATTTGCATAGCTTGAATGCTTAATTGCTTATCTCTGCTACAGCCTCGAAGCACATGTATCTCTTTACATATATCATTATATACTACCAGTTAGAATGTTATTTTTGTGCAGCTGCATAAAGTACCAAGGGCTCTTATGCTATCTATTTCTATTTCAGTTTCCCTCTTTTTAATGAATAATATGGTGTTGTCTGGTAGGATTGCTTGCTCGTCAAAGGAGGGGAGAACTACAACGGCTTAATGAACAGCTGCGCCAGATAAATGCAGCTCTAAGAAGGCAAGCAAAGGTCGAGTCTTATGCTCCCAGCTTGAGTTATGCTCCTATTGGTGGAAGAGTCCTAGAGAGTGAAGTAATTGTTGATCCAAAGAAGCAGGATTTGATTTCTCGATTAAAAACAGGGAAGAATCTTTTGAGGAATCAAGAACTAGAGAAAGCGTTCTTGGAGTTTAAGATGGCTCTTGAGCTTTCCCAAAGTTTGAAGGATCCCATTAAAGAGAAAAAAGCTGCAAGAGGTCTAGGTTTGTTGCTAAACCCTCTTCATCAAAACTTGATTTATTCTGGTCGTTTAATTAACTAATCATCTCAAGTTGTTTCTGTCTCAGGAGCGTGTTTGCAAAGACAAGGAAAATATCAGGATGCCATCAAATACCATTCAATTGTTTTGGCAATCTCTGATAGGGAAGGGGAGGATTCGGGCAACACAGAAGCATATGGAGCTATTGCAGATTGCTATACCGAGCTTGGAGATCTTGAGCGTGCAGGGAACTTCTATGACAAGTATATATCCCGCTTGGAAAAGGACTGATTGGATGGATTCTCAGCTTGGACTAAAATTTGAGGAGCCTTATTAATATGCGGATAAAAATATGTATATTTTAACTTTCATGTAGAGTTGTTAATTAAGATGTCATATCTTATTAGTCCTAGTACAACTCATGAATTTTATCTATCTTCTCATTTTATCTCATTTATTTTTTATAGCTTATCTATCTTCTCATTTTATAATGAGACGATATATAAAAAATATTATATTTATTTTAAATTGGTCTAAATATGGCAAGTAAAATTATAAAAAAAATAAAATATATATAATAATTATGAATCCATTAATAACATTTTAAATAAGATAGAATAAAATGAGATGATATTTAAATATAATGTGATAATTTTAATATATGAACATATTAACAATAAATGGGATATAGGATGAGATTGGACACTCTATCATATACATTTTTGAGTTGTATTTTTTATTTCTTGAAGTTATGGTTTTTTTCAGGCATCTCATCTCTTGTGTTGTACTTAGATTACCATCCATGCTAAATGTTTACAATTTAGCAAAAAAAAAAAAAATTTGCTAAATGTTTACAAGGTAGGGATTTGTTTTGAGATGGGTTGGAAGTTCTAATGGGAATTCCAAATTGTAAGTATAAGTTTAATTATAGTTAATAAGCATTAAATTAATAATTTTGTTCAGTAAAAATAAATGTTTTCGTAATTAATTTTGGTAAATATGAATTTTATGATAAAATATATATAATTATAGTTTTTTTTCGTTGATTTGTTACATAAGTTAAATTAAATTATTATTTTTACTTATAATAATGTTGTATATTCATAAAATAATTAATTTTTAAAATAAAGTATTATATATATATATATATGTATAGTTGTAAGAATACGGGTTCGGGTATGAAGTCTCTCTTAGTTGATTTAGGTGATATGGCAAGTAGTTCACTTGGTGAGTTACAAGAAGAGCTAAGAGTGGTGATGTTGCAAACAAAATGCAGTCAATACAAGTGGTGCAAGTGGTCCGAATACAGCCTGTGAGAGTGGAAGAAGGAAGAGCATAGGTGTAGGTAGCTATAAGCATTAGGCTGAGTTTGTTACAGTTTATTGCAATACTTTATACAATTTGTTAGTTTATTAGACAGACGTGTGAAGAAAAAAGCAGTGGTTGAAAGAGTTATATATGGACTATTTTCTTTACAAAGAAAATTAGGATATATATATATTTTTTTTCAAAAAGTAATGGAAGCATGTTATTCATTTTTCTTCACTCTCAAGCCTTCTGCTCATTGTTTCTTTTGTTGATCTCTTGCTCATCTAAACATTTACATGATATCAAAGCCTTAAAGCTCGCTGAGCTTTAAGTTTTTGTTCATAATATCATGGAACCTCCACTAGTGCATACTGTTAATCTTACTACAAAAGTCTGAGAAAGAAATTTTTTCTTTTCATAATACTTTAGTTACAAAAAGGTTGGATAATCACAACTATGCTATATGGAAACACCAGATTTTGAAGATCTTGAGAACTCTTGAGTTGGATAGCTATGTTCTTGAGGATTCACTGGTGAGAGTGTTGAAAGATGGAATTGTAAATCCTAATTCCATATCTTGGAAGAGACAAGATGAAATGCGTGGTTATTAGCTCATGGCATGTATGATAGATGAAATTCTAAAACAGGTAGGAAACTTTGATACAGCACTTGACGCTCGGTTGATTCTTGATAAAAAAATTGCCTCAAGCCCTAAAACCATAATTATTTAGATAAAGGAAGAATGGCAAAATCTGAAGAAATGAGATTTGTCTATCTTTGAATATGTTTTGAGAACCAAACTTTTAACATACGATTTTCTTTGTTATAAATAAGCACTAACGGAAGCGAATTTCGAGTCAAATTTGGTTACACAAATATATAATTATGGATAACAATAAAATAATAAACAATGAGAAAATAAATGACACACAATAATTCAAGTGGTTCAACTTTTCAATGTGAAAAGTCTATTCCACTGACGACGACCCACCGAGGAAAATACACTAATAATCACATGAAGATACAAACACTAATATTCATAGAGCTTCACAAAATATTTAAAAATAACCCAGAAATATCTTTCTCTAATTTATTAGTAATATACAGTAAGATAAATTAACAAACTTGTTATTAAATCAAATATTAGCATATAAAGAAGAGAAATTCTACTAACAACAATAGAAATGGACAACTTGTCCTTGGGGGCTTAGCTTGTGCTCTCACTCTATTAGCTTCTCTCTATTTTCTTTTTGTTTCAACTACAATTTTGCCATTTCTCTCTTTTTTGTATTAACTTCAGAGAAGAAAATATATGAATATATATATATATATATGTATTATTTATATTCCCATGCAGGATGAGAAAGAAGGGAAATATATATAAGAGTCAAAATAGGGTTTAAGTTTTTATTTAGGTTTTGGGCCTGAAATTTTTTGGGCTACATTTAACAAATCTCTACCTTAGCTTACAACAGAAAGCAGGTTCTTCAAATATGAAATTTCTTGGATTATTAAATAACCATCGTCCCAAGCCCTGAAGGGTAATCATCTACTGCAAACACAAATCAAGTCAAAGCAATGCTTGAACTTGTTAAATGGGACTGATTTGGTTAACATATCAGTTGGATTCTCTATAGTAACTATCTTATTGACAACAATAGCACCTTGAGACACAATGCCACGAACGAAGTGATATATGACATCAATATGTTTGGTTCTTTCATGATACATAGTATTCTTAGTCAAGTGTATCGCATTTTGACTATCACAAAATGCAACAGAAGTATTCTACTGTAATCCCAATTCATAAACCAAACCTCTAAGCCAAATGGCTTCTTTCGCTGCTTTTACTGCTGCCATATATTCTTCCTCTGTAATAGACAAAGCAACTGTAAACTATAAAGTAGCCTTCAAACTAATGGTACAATTAGAAAGATTGAAGACATAATTTGTCAGAGATCTTCTTCTATCCAAATCACCAACATAATCGGAGTCCACATAACCAATAATACTACAACTAGTATTAGAACTTCCATCATATACCAAACTAAAATTAGATGTGCCTCTCAAATACCGAAGTATCCATTTCATTTCTTGTCAATGACCCTTACTAGGATTACCCATATATCTGCTGACAACACTAACTGCATGTTAAATTTTTGGATGAATTCAAACCATAGAGTACATCAAACTACCAACGACATTAGCATATGGAACCTGAGACATGTACTGCTCTTCTTCTTTTGACTGTGGTGACAAATCAAAATAAATCTTGAAATGCATAGCTAACGGCGTACTCATAAATTTAAACTCCTTTATACCAAAACGTTTAAGAACCTTTTCAATATAACTTTTCTGAGTCAAATAAAGCTTGTCTGCTTGTCTATCCCTGTAAATTTTCATGCCCAAAATTTTCTTCGTTGTATCCAAATCTTTCATCTCAAACTCACTATAAAGTTAAAACTTTAATTTTTGAATCTTAGACTTATTCTTAGAAGCAATAAGCATGTCATCAACATAAAGCAACAAATAGACAAATGGACTATTATGGAATCTTTTATGATAAAAACAACTATCATAATCATTCCTAGAGTAACCATGATCAATCATAAAAGAATCAAATCGGTTATACCACTACCTAGGGGATTGTTTCAACATATATAAAGACTTTTTCAATAAACAAATATGATCTTCCTTATCTGGAACAACAAACCCCTCTGGTTGATGCATATATATATGTTCTAATTCCATGTCAAACAATTAATGCAATCATAGCAACTAAAACACGAAAAGAACTATGTTTCATAATAGGTGAAAATACTTCATTGAAGTCAATACCCTTCTTCTGACAATAACCCTTTGCAACAACACGTGCCCTAAAGTTAGATGCTTTAACTTTAGATATACCCATTGTTTCCAACAATCTTCTAGCTCTTAGGCGATTTCACCAATTCCCAAGTATGATTCTTATAAAGTGATTCAATCTCTTCATTTATAGAAACCAGCCACTGAGCAGACTCATCACAAGTAACAACTTCATGATAACTAGAAGGTTCATGCACCTCAATAGACTCTACCACAAACAATGGAAAAGAAACTAAGCCTACATCTACATACCTCTAAGGGCGTCGAATCTCTCTTATTCCTTTACCCTTAATGATTCTATATGGTTGCTCATGCTATTCTTCTACTACATCATGAGCAGAATCATCTATCTCATCCATAGATGGCTGATCTGAAGTGCCCTCTTGCACTTGACTAGGAGCTCTACTCTTAAGCTCCACCTGCTCACTAACACCATGGTCTTTACTTACAATAACAGACTCTTTTTTTATTTTCCAACATGGAAAACTCATTAAACTTAAATTCTCTACTAATAAAAAATTTAGGTGACTTGAGTTCAACACACCATAATCTATAACCCTTCACCGTAGAAGGATACTTCAAAAATATGCATTTCAATATCCTAGGCTCAAGTTTACCATCATTAATGTGAGCATAAGTAGGACAACCAAAAACTTTCAAATTAGAATAATTAGCAGGAGTACCAAAGAATACCTCAAATGGAGTATTCAACTCAATTGCAGTTGATGGAGACCGATTCACCAAAAAGTAGGCATGGTTATAAGTTTAAGCCCAAAAAGATTTATTCAAGTCAGCTTGAAAGAGCATACAATGAGCTCTTTCTAAGAGAGTCTTATTCATATGTTCTACTACTCCATTTTGCTATGGTGTATGATGCACAGTGTGGTGTCTCATTATGCCATTTCTTTCACATAACTCATTAAACGAACTTTCACAAAATTCTAAACCATTGTCAGTCCTCAAATGCTTGATTTTCTTACCTGTTTGATTTTCTATACAAGCCTTGAATTTTACAAATTTTGAGAATGCATCATTCTTGTTCTTTAGAAAATACACCCAAACATGATGGGAGAATTCATCAATAAAAGTCAACATATACTAGGCACCACCCTTATACACAACACGAGAAAGACCTCAAAGATCTAAATGAATATAATCAACAGTATCTTTCGTTTTATGAATAGTTATACGGAACTTGACCATGCGATGCTTTCCATAGACACAATGCTCATAGAAATTAAGCTTCCCAGTTTTTTTACCACCAACCAAATCCTGCTTACTCAAAATAGACATCTATGTCTCACTCATATACCCTAACCGCATATGCCATAATCGAGTAGTATATGAATCTTGATTTGATAGGACGAAATTGAAACACTGCCAATAATAGTGCTACCCTAAAGCACATAGAGGCCACGCGATAATTTCCCTTTAATAACAACAAAAGCACCCTTACTAACTCTTAAAACTCAACCTTCACCTATATATTTATAGCCTTGTGAATCAAGAGTACCCAAAGATATTAAGTTCTTCTTCAAATCTGGAACATGGTGAACATCTTTCAAAGTCCTAACAATACCATCATGCATCTTAATTCGTACAGTACCAAAACCAAAAAACTTGCAGGACACATTGTTTCCCATCAAGAAAACACCCCCATCAATAGACTGATAAGAAGCAAACCAGTCTCTACTAGGGAACATATGGTAAGTACAACCCGAATCAAGAATCCAAACATCTCCAAGAGAACCAATAGAAACTGATAGAATATTTTCACCATCAGAACTAGAACTATCTGTAACAACAGTAACATCATTAGTAACAGAAGACGTTGTGGTAGATTTTCCTTTACCTTTGAGTTTCGGACAATTTACTTTCCAGTGCTCTTCTTGACGGCAATAGTTGCATTTATCTTTTCTTTTTCTAAATTTGGATCTAGACTTACCTCTATTATTGCTTATAGACACATTTTTCTTCAACTCTCTAGAATTCAAAGTTGCTTTCACATCCTTCAAAGAACTAGTGTATCACCCATATAGCATGGTATCAACAAAATGTTCAAAAGAATGAGCTAAAGAACATAATAGAACTAAGGCCTGATCCTCATCATCAATCTTAACACCACCATTTTTTAGATCACGAATAATTTTAGTAAATTCATCAAGGTGATCATGTAAAGGTGTACCTTCTAACATTCTGAATGTATACAAACACTGCTTCAAATATAACCGACTTGTCAAAGACTTGGTCATATTCAAATTCTCCAATTTAAGCCATAACCCAGCAAGAGATTTCTTATCACTAACCTTGCGTAGTACCTCATCAGACAAGGATAACTGAATTTAACCGAGAGCATTTTCCATCAATATATCTTTTTCTTCATCAGTCAACTTTTCTAACAATTTATCCTTATCTTCAAGTGTTTTAACGAGCCCTTCATTCTTCAGAGACTGAAATCATTCCTACATTGAATTTCTCAATTTCATATTTTGTTGTCATGATAGAAAACCCAATATTAAATAAAAGAAGCACAACTCAAAAAATATGAAACCAATCAGATAACCAGAAGCTTAAAATAAATCCAAAAGAGCAAACTTGATCAGTTCCAACAAATAACAGAATAATACAATGCTATAATACCAATTTTTTTTATAAATTAACACTTTTGGAAACGAATTTCGAGTCCAATTTGGTTGTACAAATAAATAATTATGAATAAGAACAAAATAATAAGCAGTGAAAAAATAAATAGCATAAAATGATTTAAGTGGTTCAACTTTTCAATGTGAAAAGTATACTCCACTGATGACGGTACATCGAGAAAAATCCACTAATAATCAAATAGAGATACAAACACCAATATTCATAGAGCTTCACAAAATATTCAAAAATAACCAAAAATATCTCCCTCAAATTTACTGGTAATATACAATAAGATAAATTAACAAACTTGCTATTAAATCAAATATTAATATACAAATGAGAGAAACTCCACCAACGGTAGCAGAAATGGACAGCTTGTCTTTATGGGCTTAGCTTGTGCTCTTACTCTAGTAGCTTCTCTTTTTATTTTCCTTTTGTTTTAACTACAATTTTGCCACTTCTCTCTTTTTTGTATCAGTTGCAGAAAAGAATATATATATATATATAAGATTCAAAATAGGGTTTAAGTTTTTATTTGAGTTTTAAGCCTAAAAGTTTGTAAGATATGAACCTAATTAACCTATAGGGGATGAATAGGTTATTTTTAATTTTTATCAATTTATAACTTAATAACCTAAACAAAGAGGCCAGACATGCAATCATGTGTAAAAATAAGATGTAGAAGTAAAATAATAACACGAGATATTTTTAGGTGCAAACAACCTAGGCCACAACCATGACCTAAAGAGGAAAACCACCAGACCACCTAACTTTTCACTATGAAAATCAAATGTTCAAGTACAAACTCGGTCTTATGCTACCCTCCCTAGGATACTATCCCAATGTACCTTACTTATGAACCCCTGCTCTGTTTTCATAGTTTCCAATATTAGCATGAGCAGTTTCTAGACCAACATTCCAAATTAACTACAAAATGGTACAAAAACACAAGTATCTGTGTGTGTTCTAGAACGGATTTAATAATGAATAATCCTAACTAGATGATTCAAAACATATGTCACTTAAATCAAATCAACTAGTAAATCCTAGAGCAAAAATATGAAACATAAGTTCAATAAAAATAGTTTCTTTAAAGATTAATAATCAAATCAAATAACTATGATATAACAAAAATAATTATTTGATCTAACAATTTAAGAACAAAAATAAAGAATAAGCCATAAGAACATTTTATCAAAATATCATAAAATAATTAGGCTTATTAATCAATCAAACATAACCACCAATATTTGATAGATTAACTAAATAAAGAAGCCTAAAGAATTATGATCTTATATTTGTAAAACAAGAGAGAGAAATTAAGAAGAATAGAATAATGCTCTTATGTGGTTAATTGAAACAATGAGCAATGAGTTTTATTTATAGGAAAAATTAAAACCTTTAATCCTATGTAATTGATAAATATCTTTTCTATTACAAATAGAATTAGTAATACTCATTAATTAAGATAATTCTTATATGATTGATAAATATATTTTCTATTACAAATAGGGTTAGTAATACTCATTAATTAAGATAACTCCTATATGATTGATAAATAACTTTTCTATTACAAATAGGATTAATATTACTCACTAATTAATAGGACTCTTATTTAAAATAGATTTTTTGTTATCTTTTATGATAAAAAATTTAATTATAATTTAGAGTATATCTTATTTAATATCTTTTAAAATAGATTTTATGCTATCTTTTATGCTAAAGATTCTAGTTATAATTTAGAGTATATCTTATCCAATATTCTATCATATCTTATTCCATATTTTAGCACTAAAAACACTACTACAAAAATAGGCATTAAAGTCGGTTAAAAACTGACTTTAAACAAATTTAAGTGACTTAAAATGTAAAGTCGGTTCATCGCGTGAATTTTAATGAATTTTTTTATATTTTTATTCTCATTTTTCGTATTCAATATTCAATATATACAGCATAAAAAAACTAAAATATAAATAATTATACAAATAATTAAAATTTTGAATATAATTAATTACTTGATAATTAAATTTATTACAAAAACAAATAATGTATATAAAATACATATAGTTAACTTAAATTACAAATAAAATAATGTCGACAAGGTGTAATTGGATTGTGCGAGCAAGCTTGGTTGGCTTAGAATCACCAGCATTATGACAAGGAAAGTAGACAAAAAATAGTTGATCCATATAACAATTCATATTCCCCTACATACATGAGCACATAAACATCCATCAAACAAGCAGTCTAAACTTCAGAGACATACGAATGGAGAAATTAAATCATTATAAATATTACCATAAAAAAGAGATTACCACAGCGACATTCGAGTGATATAACCCTTCGACGAACTCATATCAATACTTTATTAATCATTTGTCTATAAATATGAAGTTATCTGGAATCTCTACTAGTATTTTTAATGCTATAATGAGCTCTAAATATGAAATCAAGTGTAACTCCGATTTCTTACTTGGCTTGTGTGAGTTTTGGTGCCCTTAAACGTATGAAACACGTTAATGGGCACCAAAACTCATACAAACCAAGAAACAAATCGGAGTTACACCTGATTTTATATTTAGAGCTCATTATAACATTAAAAATACGAGCAAAGATTCCAGATAACTTCATATTTATAGAAAAATGATTAATAAAGTGCTAATTGTTGTCATAAGGAAAGTAGGCAAGAGAGATGAGATGTAGTTTGGGCCAAAAATAGGTCCATAAAAATGCATTCCCCTAAATACATAAGCATATAATCATCCATCAAACAAGGGACTTCAGACACAGGAATAGAGAAATTAAATCATTAAAAAAATTACCGTTATGTTGTCATATACTATTCAAAATCATCAGAATCTTCTCTTGATTCTTCTTGTGATGATATAATTTGAACCATATGTTTTGCCCATTCCTCTCGTAAATCATCAAAAATTTGCTGGTCGTAGCCCGTCTTGTTCCAACCAAAGAACTACATGTATTTAAAATCAAAATAAGAATGTAATTTCATTTATTTAAAAAAAATAACTCAAATATGTTAAAAACTTTTATGTATATGGGTAAAAGATATTATCATATCATCAAATAGAATTTTGATATTTGTGATGATTTCGCTCATAAACTTCATGACATAATAACCACACATGACTCCAATATTTTGTTGTGGAACCTACAAAAAATAAGTGTACATAATTTTTCATATTCAAACATCTTTATTATTCAATTGTAAAATTAATAAAATTATTAATATTGGCTTGTACATACCATAAATTTTGTCCATATAAGCTTATGAGATTTTTTAAGGGCAATGCCCCTAAACTTGTTCCAACCCTTCCATGCCCTATCAAGGTTTAAAACAATTAGTTTTTATTAAATATTACAAAAAATAATAGAAGAAACTAATATGTAGCTATAACTCTTACATTTCAACAACTACTTTTGTATCTTTACTCAGTTCTATGGAAGCTGAGTCACAGTACCAAGCATGATTATTGAACAGATCAATGATTACCAACATCCAATAATCTAGGCCTTGTTCAAACCTTAATGGCCAAGGGATTATCAAATTTTGATTTCTGTTAAGCGTTAATGCCCTATCACATAATTGTTTAGCTCTGATGCTAACATCCTTCTCTTGATATTGATTGATATATGAAGAATCATAGAACATTGCTAAATGTGATGAGTAATTATGTTGAAGTCGATAATAGCACGCCCTATATAAAATATATATATATATATATATATATATATATATATATATATATATATAATTAGATAATATAAATATAATTATATATGTTCTACATAAATGAAAGAAAAATAAATAGATTGAAGACTTACCTGTCCACACTTGAATTATACTTAAATCGATCACTTGATATTCAAATAGTTTCAATATGCACTCGATCAATATATAAGTTTGGTCGAGATCTACACCAAAAATTTCTATAGGAAGTGGCACAGTCCATCCATCATTTATGCTAGATGCCCTCCCAACAATAGTCATCAAAGTGCCAGGATTTCTGCTAAAGTTTAAAGCATAATCATAACTATACTTTTTCCAAGGCTTCTTCTTGAATGACTTGGTGCCTGATGATTGGCCACTAAACATAGATTTAGCACGAGATACTTGCTTCGTATCTCTTAAATGTGCCACATTTAAGAGTTCTAGTATAATAGACTAAAAAAAGTATTATATATGTATTTTAGTAACAATATAAGATATAATGAAATAATAGTAGTAAACAAGTGTTATCTTTTAAGTTAAAAAATAGTACCACGTCAAAATTTAGAATAACTTGAATCGATGGCCAAGCCACATACTGTCCAACCGCCTCTTAGACTGTGGTAGAATCAGAAGGCACAAGTAGTGGACAATCATGAAACAATGATTGATCAATTACTATTCTCCAATGATTAGGCAAATATTGATTATGAATCATCCGATCATCGCTTAATTGCTATACCATTCCAATAGCAACAAAGTCCATTGACGAAAGATGTTTCAACAAACATTTCATATTCTGTAAAAAAATTTAAGTGTTATATATAAAAAATAAAACATATAATAAGAATTTAAAAATAATAGATTATATACACCAGAAATTAAAATCTTACCACATATGATTCATCAAATAGAAGAGGACTCCCATGTGGGGTAGCTATTGGATGTACATTCTCACCAAAACGTTCATCGTGGTGACATGCCTGGCATAGATTGTGGCATGCTTGGCATGGATGGGTACATTCTTGGCCAATATGGAATGCCCTGGTTGTAGAATGATGCCATGGTTGACATTTTTTGTGATTGATATTCTTTTAGACTGGCAATCTCACTTAACACTAAGGCCTTAAAGGAGTTGAATTCTTCTTCAATTTTAGTGTACTTCTCCTTACTAACTATCTGAGGCTTTTGTTTTGGAATGTTAAAATACTCCATATAACCATCATATTGGCTACCTCCCCTTTGCATGATATAAAGCATCTCTCTCAGGCTCTTCGATAATTTCACCCTTGGATATTTTTTTCTTGAACAGCTCTCTACAAATAATAAAGCACACAAACATATCATTCATTATTACATCAATTATTAAAAATCATTAAGACTTTTTATCAACCGAAATTACTAACCAACTTATTTAGTTGTTCTCCTCGCTTAGTCATCGGTCTTGAATTCTTCGTTTTGGGAGTCTTTGTTTCTATGTACAATTCAATTCGGGTAACAGGTCTACCCAATTCAGCTTCCTACATAAATTATGAAAAATTTATTAATAATGACATGAAATTAAATTAAGGAAAATAAATATAAAAATATTTATAAATTAAGACAAATTAATAATACCATTCTATATCTAACTTCAGGATTTGAAGACCTCCCAATACGGTTAGGAAGAATGTTATGCATTTGTATATTCTGATGTTCTTTCCTAATAATTTGATATTCATCTGAACATCTATAATCTACAAAGTCTTTCCAAACTTGAGGTGTAATCCAAGGTGTCCTTCAGGGATTTTGTAGAGATCAACCTCATCAAGTGGTTCCAAATATGGAAGCACATAATTTCGTGCCAATCTGGAAGTCTTGTATTCCTTCCACGCCTTATTTGCAATCTTATAACACTTAAGTTTCCAACTGTCATCGACTTTGTAACGATTCTGTAAAAACACAGTACAAAAGATTAGATATAATACAAAAAAGATATAATATATATATTGATTATAAAATATAAGAGACTTACACAAATGGTTATCCATATTTTGAACTTTTCTGCATCGTCAACCTGAGACCAATCATTTATATTGATTGGTATACTGGACTTCGCAAGTCGGCCAATAGAGGATTTCAATTTTTGACCATTTTCCCCTATTGGATTACCAATAGCATCAAATAGAACATGTATTCTATCATCTGGGTTAAGTGGAGCATCAGGTATATTCGCCCAACCCCTTCTTTTCAAATACCCCAATGGATCATTTGGATCTACAAGCTTTGTTATCCAAAGATCCATGAAATATCTGCAAACAATGAAGAAATATAAATTAATTGACAATTTTAGGAACATACATATATATATGATTTATTACAACAATATAGAACGTACGTTATGTTTAATTAGGTTGTTGATCGTTTACATATATTCCTTCACAATCACTTCCAGCCCATGACGAAGAATCATCATCATCAATTAGATCATCACATACATTAGGTAATTTATTTGAGAAATTATTAATATTGGTTAATGTATCAATCATAGAGTCATCATCTTCTACAACATTATAATGGTAAAACTCTTTTTGTGGAGGCGTTAACACAACAGACCATCTTGGATCAATTTGATCTCTCACGTAAAATACTTGTTTTGCATGAAGTGCTAACATGAATTGATCATCAATGTGACTTATCTTGGATAAATTTACAAGGGTAATCATATATTTTATATCCAACATTGATAACATCTTCGACCCAATCACACAAGAAAACTGTTTCATGGAAGACCTCATAATCCAATTCCCAAATCTCTTGTATTATACCATAATATGTTCTATCAGAAAGTACAGGATTAGCATATTTTGAACTGGAAAATTGCATAGTTTGTGCAACCATCTTCACACCACTATTTTGATTTACTCAGAATTTGTCCCTAGCTTGAGTCATAAACCTCGATCCATTTATTGTGAAACTATAAAATGATTTGACATCGAATTTTGGCCCATGTGTAAGCCATTGTAAACTTTCTGATATTTTATGATTGGGTTTCTTGAGTTCATCTCGAATCTATGTATACAAAAACACAAAATGTGTTTAGAGAAAAAGTTTTAAAACATTGAATAGATCTAGGAAGATACATGCATGAATTTTTGTTTGTGACACTTACATGGTTGCGAAACCAATAAATAATCTCTCGCTTATGTTCATCATACAACCATTTTTCTCCTCCTTTTTTTTATAACGAGGATTGATCTTCAATAAGTTTAAATGCATCCTGTAATGTTATTAAATATATATGAAGTTATATATCATCATTAATAGTTAAATAAAAAATGATTTTTGCAATCATGAAACAATGATTCGGTGTGCTTTTTCCCATCGAGTGCGATCAATAAATAATTTCTTACTTCCACCAAGCATAGGGTTACCTACTTGGATCATGTGACGTTCTAAGAACAACTTGTGCATAGGATTCCCAATTTCAGTGCAACCACTAAAGTATTCAGAACAAAACTCAATGGCCTCTTTAGCAATGTAGCGTTCCACCATGCATCCTTCTGGTCGATTTCTATTATTTACATATCCTTTAAGGACTTGCATATATCTCTCAAAAAGATACATCCACCTTAAGTAAGTAGGACCACACAATTGAACCTCTTGAACTAAATGAACACACAAGTGAATCATTATATCGAAGAAAGAAGGAGGAAAATATTTTTCAATTAGACACAAAGTCTCTACAACATCTTTCTGTAAAGAATTTAACTCGCCAATTGATATATATTTCTTGCATATTGTATTGAAGAATGAACAAAGTCGAATTATTGATAATCAAACATGTTTTGGAAGAATTGATTTAATAGCAACTCGTAATAATTGTTGCATTAAGATATGATAGTCATGTGATTTCAATCCATACAATTTCTTATCGATGATAGACACAAAATTTCTTAAGTTGGATGAGTAACTCTCAGGAACTTTCACACCCTACAAACATTTACAAAACACATCCTTCTCTTATGTTGACATTGTATATGATGCTGGTGGTAAGTATGTTCGATTCCTATCATTTTCCACCCTTGGTTCCAATTCAGGTCGTATGCCTAGTTTCTTTAAATCCAATCTTACTTTAATTCCATCCTTTGTTTTTCCAAGTAAATTAAGTAAAGTACCAATCAAGCTCTCACATATATTTTTCTCAATGTGCATGACATCTAAGATGTGACAAATGTATAGGTCTTTCCAATAAGGTAATTCCTAAAATATTGATTTTTTTCCAACAACCATAGTAAGTCGGTTCAAAGTCTTTTTCATTTTCACCCATTTCATTAGTTGACCTCTTTCATTTCCCAACCTTAGTGAGTTTTTTTTTCATCTTTCCATATCGTTTGAATGTCATACCATTCAATTTCCTTAATATCTCAACACCTCGCAAAGGTCGAGTTGCATGATCATGATCTTCTTCACCATCGAATGGTTTCTTTTGGTATCTAAACTTGTGTCCAGATGGAAAAAATCTTCTATGTCTTCTATAAGACATCTTTAGTTTGTGAACAAGATAAGTTGCAGAAGTTCCATCACTACATATAGGGCATCCCTTGTAACCTTTTGTTGCATGTCCTGATAAGTTTTCATGGGTAGGAAAATCATTAATTGTCCATAAAAGGACCCCCTTCAAGTTAAAGTGTTATTCTTTATGTGCATCGTAAACATTTACACCATCATTCCATAACGTCTTTAAATCATCTATCAGAGGCTGCAAATATACATCAATATCAACATCGGGTTGTTTTGGTCCTGAGATCAACGTTCCAAATTCATACCATTATGAATTTTCTTTTCATACACAACCAGGGAGGAAGGTTGTATGTTACCATAATTACTGGCCAACAGCTATATCTACTACTGAGGGAACTATGTGGATTAATTCCATCAGCAGCAATTGCAAGACGAAGATTGCACGGATCAGGTGAAAATTGAGGAGATAAATTATCTACTACTTTCCAATTTGGAGAATCACAAGGATAATGTAGCAACCCATAATCAGATCGATTATCCGAATTCCAAGTTAACATCTTTGATGTATCGTTACTATTGAACAACCTTTGAAAGCGAGGAATCGGAGAAAAGTACCAAAGAACCTTTTCAGGCACGCCTTTCTTATTTGTTGTCTCATTTGTACCATGCTTCCATCTCGATTCTTTACACATAGGAAAATCATCTAATGTCTCATATTATTTTCTATAAAGAATGCAATCATTTGGACAAGCATGAATCTTATGATATTCCATTCCAAATCGACTAAGAGATTTCTTCACTTCATACATTGAAGATGGAAATTCAATACCCTCAGGAAACATATCGACTAGTAGATTTAGTAATTCTGTGAATCCCTTGTCAGAAAAACCATGTTTTGCCTTCACATTTTACAAATGAACCAATCCTAAAATTTTAGTGTATTTTTTACATTTTGGATACAAGGTTTTTTGGCATCTTCTATAAGTTTTTTAAAGGTTTCGGGATCATCCTCGTGTAATTCATCTTCAACACCATGAAACATATTTTCTGTCTGTACATTATGATAAGATGTATGTAATCCACTCACATTCTTATTTATCTTTTCCCCATGAGTATTATTAATATTTTCTCCATGATAATACCAACATTTATAGCTCAAAAGAATACCATTACGGATAAGGTGATACTTAACCTCGTCAAATTCATGAAATCGCTCATTTTTACATATAACACATGGGCATCGAATCATACTTGTTCCAATATTACTATTTCTACAAGCAAATTTCATGAAACATTCAACTCCAAAAATATAGTCTTGCTCAATTCTACACTTTGACATCCAAGATTTGTCCATTTTCTATTAATGACATTAATTAAACATATTAATTAAATATGTATCCAATGAATATATTTCAAGTATTATTATATATAAATAACTTTGGGAAGGATAATAGGGTTAGAGTTGGGAATCAATCTGTACCTAAAGGAGGAATGAAAATATAAAGTTACAAACAACCTCATTTCTATACAAATTAAAAAATAAGCAACATGCCAGCATGAATATATAAAAATCAATCACTTTGGTTGATTCTAATTTCTAAACATTTTACTATATCATAATTAAAAAGTAATATTAATTATACGTATATAACATTCTATAGAAGTAGGGGCTACTATAGTAACATATTTAACATTTTAACACATAAGTAGCATATATAAATAAAAATAATAATACTACTTAGTTTTTAGTTATTATTTTATTTTTATTAAAATATATATATATATATATAATATTAAGCAGCATGCCAGCATAAATATATAAAAACAAATCACTTTAGTTGATTCTAATTTCTAAACATGTTACTATATCATAATTAAAAAGTAATATTAATTATACGTATATAACATTCTATACAAGTAGTGGTTACTATAGTAATAAGTCAAACATAATAATAAGGAAAATAAAAAACATACCTAAATCAAAAATTTATACAAAAAATAAAACAAACTGAATAATAAGCTACAAAATTAATAGAAATACTTACAAGAATGTTATGAAGTGACTAAATGGAGGAAAGAAGAAGAAAATGGTGTTTTGTAAGTGAGAATAAGTGAAAAAATGGGTATAAAAATTTTGAGTATTTTGCTCAAAAAAATAGTAGATCTGAAAGATAATGAAAAGAGGAATATAACCCACAAAAAGGTATTGCAAATGGTGGTCGGAGGTGGCCGAAAATTGAGAAAGAGGGTGGGTATGAGCTCGATTTTGGGAGAAAATTGAGAAGAGAAATGAAGATTTTTGGGTTTCAGTATAGAAAAAATGAGCCGAACGGATATATTACGTGGATAGCGTCTGTTGACGTGGAGGATCGACGTTACCCACGAGGCTAGCGTCATTTCACCACGTCAACCGATGCTACCCATGTGGCTAGCATCGGTTTTCCATGTCAACCGACGATATCCACGCAATTTAAAATTTTTTTTTTAGTCAATTATTATTTTATTTAAACTATGCACATAAGTACTATAGAAAAAGAAAAAAATAATAACTTTACAATAATATTTAATTAAAACATATACACAAAATTAAATAAAGATATATTATACGTACATATATAAATTTAAATATCCAAAAATAAAAAAATTATATAATTTTAAAAACTAATTGTCTAAAAAAAAGAAAAATTATACTATTTATATCCAACTTTCTAAAGAGTCAAATAAAATAATAATTAATGACCTAAAAAAATTTCAATTGTATTTACTTCATCCATTTTTTAATTTAAAAAAAAGGATGTAACGTCGGTTGACGTGGCGAACCGACGCTAGCCACGTGGGTAGTGTCGGTTCTCAATGTCAACCGACGCTACGTCCAACTTAGGTTTTGATTTTCAACAAGTCTTTCGTGGTTAGTTTCCTCAAGCCTATGATGCTTACATAAATTTATAATCCTAATTACACTAAGGACAATAATTGTCAAGGAAGAGGCAGAGGTCATGCTAAATGGTCTAATAATCGACATCAATGCCAACTTTGTGGCCAACTAAGGTATCTGATTGCTACATGTTGACATAATTTTGATTAAAAAAATTTATGTTGCAACAAAATCAAAATTCATTTCTAGCTTCTATTCCACCTCTTACTTTTCAAATGCACCAAGTTTTTAGTCAATCAATGAACAATTTTTAGCTTGAAAGATCGTTTATACCTACGTCATCATTTACACCACCATCAACTCATATAGCTCAGCATGTCTCTCTAATTCCTCAAGAACCAAATCAATCACAAGTTTAGATTCTTATTTTTGGAAATTTTCAAGAGTTCAAATGTCAGGCTCACAACTTATGATTTCAGTTGCTTTTTTTCAAGGACAAGAAAAAGTTAATACTTCACCTTGGGATATATCAGTTGCGTTAGAACCTGTATGATATTCGTACTCTGATGCAAGCCATCAGGCCATAGTTGATCCAACAAATCTATCCTATTCATAAAACTACAATGGGTCAGATAAGTTGATGATAGTGAATGGTATAGGACTTTCCATTTCTTCTATAGGTTCAAAATGTTTTTCTTATGATAAGAAAACATTATTGCTTCTTGATATACTATGTATTCCTTAGATTGCTAAAACAATTTGAGTGTATCCAAGTTTACTCAAGACAATATTGTTTTCTTTGAGTTTCATCCACACCAAAAAGGTGCTACTTGAAGGAAATTTTCATCAAGAATTGTATGTGTTTGATTTGAAACTAAGGATTAACTTAATAGTTCTAGTTCCAATCAACTATGTTCTCTTAACCTAGTATCTCCTACTAATAATAAGGTTGCTTATATAAGTCAGTTTAATAATCTTTTAAGTCATGCTTCTCTTTATGTTTTTAAGAAAGTCCTTACTACTAGTTATATACCTTTTACTTATTGTATAAATGCTAAATCATCATTGTGTGCTTCTTGTCAATTGAGCAAGAGTTGTAGTATTCCTTTTCATTTTTCTATTCATTAAACATAGTTTCCTCTTGAAATTGCGTAATGTGATATTTGGATTGTACCTCACACTTTAAGTATGGATATAATTATTATATTAATTTCATTAATGAATTTAATAGGTTTAAATGGATTTATTTTTTAAAGATTAAATCTTCTACTATTCAAGTATTTGTTTAGTTGAAGCCTCTTATTGAATTGCAAACAAATCATAAAATCAAAAATTTGCAATCTAGTTGGGGAGGAGAATTTTAAGCCTTGGTTTCTATCCTACCTCAATATGGTATTAAACAAATTTCATGTCATTATCTTCAATATAATAGTCTAGTTGAACATAAGTATGGACACATTGTTAAAGTAGGTATATCAATATTACCTCACTATTATGTTCTTGATTGTTACTGGGATGAGACATTCTTTTCAAGTGTCTATATTATCAATAAATTATAGTTTCTTTAAAGTTTTTGGTTATTGTTTTTCTTATCTTAGGCCTTATATGTATAGTAAACTAGAGTCTAGATCTATTGCTTGTACCTTTCTTGGTTATAGTCCTTATCATAAGGGCTATAAATGCTTAGCACTAACTAGTATAATGTACAATAGTAGAGATGTTGTATTTGATGAAAACAATTTCCTTTTTTCTAAGTCTCCTGCATAATCTATTATTTGTGTACCTAAAAAGCCTTCCCATATTATTTTACCTATGCTTATTTCATCTAGGTTTGTGTCTTCTTCTATTTTACCTCAGATTAATTTGTATTCTTTTGATTCTAAGTCATTTTCATCTCATCAATCACTTCTCTCTAAGTTTGCCTTTGACATAACACCTTCTTTTGTGTATAGTCTTATCGTTTCAGCTACTACTAACAGTTTCTTTTGTTTTTCTATTCCTATTGTGTATGTTATATCTAATGTGGTTATTTTACCTATTCTTTGTGAATTTATTCCACCTAATGTTTATTTACCCTTTGTGTCTTCCATTGAACCTTCAAAGAATATTCTACCTTATAATAGTCACCATATGATCACTAGATCCAAAATGGGCATTTCTAAACCAAAAGCTTTTGCTTCTATTTATATTTATGTTGATTTGTTTTTCATTCAACCTTCCTCAGTCAATAATGCTTTACATAGTCTTGAATGTAAATCTTCATTGCAAGATGAATATGTTGCTTTAGTTAGAAATAACACTTACACTTTTGTTCCTTGTCCTAAGTACATAAATATTGTTGGGAGTATGTAGATTTTTAGGGTTAAAAAGTCGCCCTTAAGTAAATTGGATCAAAGAAAGTATAGTTTAGTAGCTCAAGGCTTTAGACAAATTATTGGATTTGATTTTGCAGAAGCTTTTAGCCTTGTGGTAAAACAAGTGATTGTAAGAATTGTTCTTACTTTGGCTTTTACCTATAGGTGGAAATTCCATCAATTTGACACTTTGGGCAATTGCAAGAGGAAGTTTTTATGAACCAACCTCAAAGTTTTGAGGATCCAAATTATCTTAATTACGTTTGAAAATTGAGTAAAGTCATTTATGAACTTAAATAAGCTCATAGAACTTGGTTTGATACCTTGAAATCATTTTTAGTTTTGCTTGGTTTTACAAGTTCACGTTCAGATTCATCTTTATTCTTTAAAGACTCGTACTCTTTTACGATGTCTTAGTCTATATTGATGATATAATCATCACATGGAGTGATGAAAATGAAATTGTAGCTCTTGTTTCCATTTTGAATGGTAAGTTAGAATTGAAGTATATAAGTTTACCCAATTACTTCTTAGGGATTGAAGTTAATCATCTAGAAAATAGTTATGTACTTCTTACTCCAAGAAAATATATCAAGGATTTATTAGTTAAAGTTTATATGAAGAATTAGTGCTACTCCTATGGTATCTAATATTTCTCTTTCTACTAGTGATTTGGAGCCCTTTCCTGATCCAATATTTTATAGAAATATTGTTGGGATATTCCAATATCTAACAATAACTTAGAATATTAAAATTAAATTTATCATTTATAGTCAATAAGTGTGGTTAATTTGTAACTTATCTTAAAATAAGTCATTGGGGTGTTGTGAAAAGGGTACTTCATTATCATAGAGGTATTGTTATGCATGGTTTGATTTTTACAATTTATAGTGAGTTATTGGTACAAAGATTTGTTGAATCATATTGAGGGGTTGATGTTGATGATAGATTATCTATATATGAAACTTTAATATTTTTGGATGCTAATTATATTGGGTGGTCCTCTAGGAAATAATCGTCAATGTCATAATCCAAAACTAAGACTAAGTATAGATCCTTTGCTAATGAAACTTCTAAGGTTACTTGGATTCGAGCTTTACTTATTGAGTTACATGTTCATGTTCCTTCTGCCCCTATCCTTTAGTGTGATAACATTGGTTCTATTCATTTAGTTATAATTTAGTTCTGTAATCTAAGATTAAACATGTAGAACTTGATCTTCACTTTGTAAGAGAAAGGATGCTAGTTAAACAATTGCAAATCTGCTATATTCCGAGTATATAACAACTTGTAGATGCTTTAACTAAAGCTTTACATACTACTCAATTTTCTTTTTTATGTAGCAAACTTAGTGTGATGCTTCTACTCTTAATTTTGAGGAGGATGTTAGCGTCTCAGCTAGTTTAAGTGATGTGGTAGGTAGTTCATGATGTAAATTACAAGAGAAACTAGGAATGATGACGTTGCAAATAAAAGTAGTCAGTACAAGTGATGTAAGTGATCCCAATACAACCTATGCAAGTGAAAACAAGGAAGAGTGCATGTGTAGGTAGCCATAGACACTAGATTGAGTTTGTTACAATGTGTTGCAATGCTTTATTAAATTTATTAGTCAGTTAGACAAGCACGTGAAAAAATGTAGTAGTTGTAAAAGTCTATATATAGACTACTTTCTTTACAAAGAAAATTAGACACTATTCATTCATTCTCAAAAAGTATTGAAAGTATGTTAATCATTTTCTTCTCTCTCTAGTTTTATGATCATTGATTTTTTCATTGATCTCTTGGTCATCTAAGCACTCACATGCAAGTGTAACCCCTTGTAGTGGTTGTAAAAGTTTATGTATAGATTTTTTATGTACTAAGAAAATTATACTATATTCATTTTTCTAGTGTGTTTTTCATTTTATTCTGTCACTAATATGGGATAAGCATCGATCGTCAGTTTTATGGCAATCTAAATCCAATTCGATTTGAAGTAAATTAAAAATTTTCAATCAATTCCAACCAATTCGAATCTAAACCCAATTGAATTTGTGGATCAAATAGGGTAAAATTTATAATTTCAATTTTTAACTTATAATATGAAGAAAAAAACATAAAAATAAAACTATTTTCATAAAAATTCAGTGCTAAATGAAAACAAAGTTTAATATGAATTACATATTGTTAACTTCAAATATCCAAAATTTTAACATAAAGTTTGAGATTAGAGTTCCAACTACATTAAAATAAACTAAAAGCTTGCAAAGAAAGGTAGCAATATTACTATAATGTAAATTGTTATTGTGAAAAGAATATCTTATTAATGATAATTTTATTTAATAAAAATGACATTAAGGTGTAATTAATACTAGAAATAAAATGAATATTTCATGTATTTTTATTTTTTCAATATCATTATCCCCAAACGTTCACCCCAAATCTTCCCACTCCAAAACATCAAATCTGAAAGACATTCAAATAAATGAAAATATAAGGTAAAATTAATGTAAACGTGTAGGAACACCAATAGTTTGGAAAGAAAAAAAAAGACACCATACCTTTTACTAATAGTAGTCAAACTCATGGCTACAAAAAATCAAGTGCATGTTTGGTTGACAGGAATGAAATGAAATTAGAATTGATTTCTTCTAATTTTATGTTTGATTGGACTGAAAAATGAGAATAAAATGTAATCGATTACTAAAAGAGAATGAATCATAATTCCTTCTCTCCCTTAAGGAATCATGATTCCATTCTCATCTCAATTTTTTTTTCAATTTTACCCTAACCTAAACCCTAAACTCTAAACCCTATTTAGAAAAATAATAATTTTAACCCTAAATCTCAACCCACAAATATAATCCCAAAACCCTAAATCCTAAACCTTATTTGAAAAAGTAATAATTTTAACTTTAAACCTCAACCTACAAATATAGTCCTAAATCTCAAAACCCTAAACTCTATTTGAAAAAATTATAATTTTAACCCTAAACCTCAACCCACAAATATAACCCTAAACCTCAACCCACAAATATAACCCTAAACCCCAAATCTTAAATCCCAAATTCCAAACACCTAAACACTATTTAGAAACATAAGAATTTGAACCCTAAACCTTAACCCGAAAACCTAAACACTGTTTAGAAAAATAATAATTTTAACCCAAAACCGCAAATCCCAAAACCCAAAACCATAAACCCTATTTAAAAAATAATAATTTTAACCCTAAAACTTAACCAATAATTATAACCCCAATCCCTAAACCCAAAATCCTAAAACACTAAACCCTATTTAAAAAATAAAAATTTCAACCCTAAAACTTAAGCCACTAATATAACCATAAATCTTAAACCTTAAACCTTAACTCTCAAAACCCTAAACCCTATTTAGAAAAATAATAATTTTAACCCTAAACTTTAACCCCCAAATATAACCCTAAACCCCAAATCCTAAATCCCAAACCCTAAATCCTAAATCTCAAACCTCAAAATCCTAAACCCCTATTTAAAAAAATAATAATTTTAATAATATATTTTATTTTCAAATAATAATTATTTAAAAAATAATGATTTTAATAATTTTTTTTTCTTACGAAAAAATAACAATTAAATGATATTATTTAAACTTTACTGAATATATGAGTATTAAGATAATACACAGTGATTTACATTCCATTGCAGTTGTAACCAAACGCTATAATACTAATTCTTTCTTTGATTTCAGTAATCAAACTAAACAAAACTGTTTCTTTTTCATTTCATTCTCATTCTCATTCTCATTCTCATTCTTATTCCATTATGTGAACCAAACTTCACCTAATAGGTTTTTTTTATTACTTTAGCTTCCATGGCCAAAGATATGCAAGACCGAGTCTACCTGCTATTATTTCAAATCATACCACTCTGGGCAAATAACTTAGTATAGGTGAAAGTCAACTTTGGCAATGAAAACAAAGTCTTAAAAACATAAAACACTTCAAAGAGTGCTAACTTTTCACTAAGGATAATCATAGAAACAAATTTCTATTTGACAATAAAACATGACCATCTACGTTTATAAATATTGACAAATAAGCAAAATCTTATTCGTCTCAAAAGTTAAGAAATTCACTGTGCAAAGAAATATATATAGCCCGTCTAAACATATATCAATCTGTGGTTAGTTGACAACAATGAAAACACCACAAAACTTTAACCAGGACAAAAGAAATGCATGCCTAACAAACAACAATCTAATCAAAGCAACACCCCTTAAGCTATCTTCCTCAAGATCACACCATGAATTAGCATCCTTCTTAGGGCTGTTCATCAGATTGAAACCATTGATTTTTCTATCATTCGTTCGGATTGAAACATCTTAATCCACAACCAATCCGATTATCTCTTACATCCACTCAATCCGATCAGTAAACTATTCGGATGACATCCGATCAATCCGACCAATAAATTTAATTAACTCTATTTTTATATTTTTAAATTTTTACATAAATCATAATATAAAATTATTTGACTTAAAAAAACATTAAAAAATTAAATAAATATATATTAATTATATATATATATATATATAATTTAATATATATTAATTAAATATATATATATATATAATTAATTTCGATCGGATCGGATCGGATAGTAGTGAAATCCGCCATACGATCCGCACTTAATGGATGGAAAAAATCTCCATCCGATTCGACATCGGATTGGATTGAATCGAATGAAAAATCAACGGATCAAATCGAATTGATTGTATGATCGGATTTTTTGCACACCCCTAATCCTCCTTGCCCGGAACTAGAGAAACTTTATGACACCCATTCAATTCAAAATTCAAATATACAGAAATAACCAAATATGTATTATCCAAGTATGGAAGTAGAAACAACAACCGGCACAAACAAGAGTTAATACATCTAATAAATCATATACAGTGATGCTTACACCAGTAATTCCTATGCGCAAAACTGAATATTGAGTTGGAAGCTTCCAAACTGAAACGGAGTCACCCTCTAAACTGAAAATTAAAAAGAACTACATTTGATAAAGGGTTGAAGCAGTAGTAGTGGAAGGCAACGATGAAAGGAAGCTTGAATGAGAGATTTAGAGATCATGCCTTAAATTTTGAAACATGAAGATGGAAGGCGACGATAAAAGGAAGCTTCGTAAGTAACGTCCGTGAGTGAGAAATGGGTTCCAAATGAGCATGACATTATGGTTGTTTAAATAACTTTTTCTTAAATGATGCAATCTAAGAAGAAATTATACATTATAATATATAAATTAAATATAATTTTAAATAATGATATTTATATTTAAAAATGATGATACTAGTATATAATTAACACAAATAAAATAAACCTTTCATATATTTTTTTATTATTGTAATATTAAATAATATAAATCGATTCATATTATACTATACGGATTTGAAAAAAATTGATTTGAGTCTGAATCCGAGCCAACTTCAAATAAAAACCAATCCACTCCAAATTCAGTCGAATTTTTGGATTAATCAGATATTTTGATAAGCACCATCTCTAGCCTTCTACTCATTGTTTCTTTCGTTGATCTCTTGCTTATCTGAGGGGAGTGCAATCCCAATCCTACCCTGCAGTTACACATACGAGGACATTGACAACTACTCTCCTCCATTGATGGAACTTTGCAGGTCGAGTGAACCATTAAAGATTGGTTTTGTTCATGTTATCCATTCAAAGGTGTCAAAATTTTAGCATTTTCACAGGCATCTATAATTTGTTTGACAGTCGCACAAAGACAATACATCCACTGAACCGACAATCAACTTACAACATTAGACTTCCAATTACTAGAAATACTGGCAAGGGAAGGGATTTACAACAAAGTAACTGAAAATAGTCCATAAACGTCAGGGTAAATTGCTAGTACTCAGCCAACTCTCTCTACTAATTGTAACCGCTCGTCATCAAGTTGAGAACAGAATGATACATGATACATCTTACAAAAGCAAATATATAATGCAGGGTAAAGACCTCCACAGAAAAAGGAAAAATAAATAAAGTGAAAAATAAATAATAATAATAATAATAATAACTTCTTAGAGGTTTAAATTAAAACTCAGATAAAACCCTGCTAGGGCAGGAAATATATGACAGGAAATATATGTAGACAAACCAAAAAGAAATATTACTCAAACATTACTGGTAGTACATGAGCTGCTGAGCAGCTGCAACATTCTGGAATCCACCATCGTATATAGCCTGGCTTGCTCCAGTTGCACCCATTCCCATTGCTGGCTGCTTAAGATGATGCTGGCCTTGAGGGTGCATGAGGGCATGGACACCACCCATCTTGCTCATTGCTAATTGCCGCTCGTAGGCCAAGAGGTCAGTGGCAGAAAGTCCAGGCAAAGGTGCAGCTGCAGGAGGAGGAAGTGGGTTTGAAATAGTCCCCGGTGGAGTGGGCTTACTACCCCATGAACACTGTAAAAAAGAAATAGAAAAAAAAGGGAAGAAATAGTGAGGAAAAAAGTAACTCTAACTAATAATTATAAAGTTTATGGAAATCAGTGAAACTTCATAATCTACAGACAAAGAATCTAGTGGATATATATTGAATAAACCACTCATGTTTCATGGCACAAAATATTGTCTTGAACGGATGACATCCAGAGGAATAAACTACTTTTCAAAACATAAACTATTTCACCGACTCCAGGGCTTTGTATCTTGTAAAGTGGGTTCACCCACCAATAATGAACCGTGTACTTTATATGCTCTATAACAACAATTGGCATGTCATCAAGAAGATCCAACTTTCCCTCCAAATAACATATGAATAGATGTTCTAGAGTTGCCCCTTGAAGAATGAACAGCAATCTACTAGTTTTGGGAAATCCAGCCATTGGACAAAATTTTACACATCCTCAAGGATGAGAATAATCAGATTAGGGAGTGGATTTAATATGCAATACTAAGTATGGCGAGTATTATGCATCCAATATTTTGACGCATGCAAGTGATGTAGAGAAATGACGATTAATTCTCCATTTAAACAACAAAGCTTTTTCCCAAGTAAAAAACGCACCTTGATTTGCCTTCCACAAAGTAGTGACTGGGTGTTACCAATCTGTATAGCCAGTGCCGCCTCGGCATGAGTACTGTACCTCACAAAACCAAAACCTTTGTCACGCTGAACCCGAACCTCCTCAATCACTCCAGCACCAAGTGCATGAAAGTGGCGATGGAGATCAAGCTGGGTAACCTGTAAATCAGATCAATAATACAGCTCCTTGACAGAGGTCTCATACATGAAAACTATGTAACTTATATTGTGCAATAAGCATATATATATATATATATATATATATATATAACTTATATTGTGCCCTAAGGTAAGCCTTGTTCTCCTCTCTTTCAACATGGAAGCCACTTATAAGACAATTGGAAAAGACCAAGTTATGTTACAAAAGTAAACACTTTTAAGATTGTATGGAAGGTGGTGACAACTTGCCTCTGGAGTAAGATTGCCAACATAAACAGTAGTATATTGAGGGTTGTTCTCTGGGGCGTCACTATTTGTTGTTTCCTTTCCATCTTCTGCCAATCAAAGATAAAAAACACATGAAAATTATGATTCTAATTCTTGGGAATTGGACAGGAATGTAACAGTTGAGAGCTTACAACGGAAACTAATCATGGCATAGCTAATCAAACACATACTGAAGCCTCAAAGTAAAGATGAAGTAGAGATGGATATTGGCAAACTATGTTCCCCATTGAAATAGTTATTAGATGAACAATGAGAAAGTTCCATGCATCACATATTTTTCTCATTTCAACTTTCGAACATTAATGAACTTACCTGATGAGCCATTTGTTAATTCAACAACACTTTTTGCATCTGAGTTCTGCTTGTCCTCACTTGCACTGGCACCTTTTGTTGCCCAGTTACAGCGTATCTGTCTACTGCCTAGCCACTTACCTGAGAAGCAGATCAAACATGTTCAAATTAAGATCAGAATACATGCAATAAAGAAATTCTGAGATAGTGATTCAAGTTTAACTATATTTTGTCAAAGCAGAAGCCTTCATGACTTGAAAAAGAAGATAAAATTGGCATGCAAAAACTCAATACGTTGAAAAGGCATTAATCTACCAACTATGGAACAGTTAAGTTGAAAATCTCACATATTAAAAAGGTGGGGATAAAACATCCAGCAAAGACTTAAATGCTACTTTCAATAGGCATCAACACATATAGTCAACAATTGGAAGCCAAAAGACATGCTTGAGTTTTGCAAACTGAAGGCCAATGAACCTAAGATGGATAGTTGTATCTTTCTTACCAGTTAAATCATTTATAGCACTTTGAGCATCCTGAAAGAACAGATAAAACACCGATGAGAATAAATTTTAGAAAAGGAGAGAACGGGAGTAGAAAGAAAAGAGAAGGAGGGCGCACAATAAAAGTAACCAAGTGCTAACAGTAAAGTGATACCTGATGGCTCCTGAATGAAACAAACCCAAATCCTCTGGATCGCCCTGTCTTCTGATCCCACATAACCCTTGCATCTCTAAGATCAGCCAAAAAGTGTAATTACTACAATTATTATACTGACTAATAAAGCTCGCCTTGTGTAAATACCAAAT
This sequence comes from Hippophae rhamnoides, assembly GCA_033030585.1. Lineage (NCBI taxonomy): Eukaryota > Viridiplantae > Streptophyta > Magnoliopsida > Rosales > Elaeagnaceae > Hippophae > Hippophae rhamnoides. The sequence goes on along the minus strand of CM065427.1, from coordinate 58,307,567 downwards.
AATGGATTGTCAGTAAATAGAGGTGACACTTTCAAAACTCTCTCTAGAAGAGTTCCGGGTGTCTTCAAAAAGTTCATGGGAAAGAATAATGGAATCACAGTTATAAACTTACGAGCAACTGGGGTAAACAGAAAAGCATGCAAACAATGTAGCATCAGTAACCTCAGCACTAAGATCGCCAACAAAAATGTTATAGTGACCTGCATGGCACAAAAACATCTTACATCGGCAATCATAGTGAAAAATGCCAAAGCATTCAAGTAATTTCAAGCATAGTATTTTCAAATACAATCGTAAGCTTACCTGATGTATCCTCCCTTTGATTGCTAGCATATGCCCAGTTTACTTTTATAGGCTGCCCAAACCTGCAATTGCAGCATACAATGTGAGTCCCAGTACTTAGCTAATTGACCAGAGAGTAGTCTGAGACTTGAAACTTACAGATGCCTTCCATTGAGAGACAATATAGCCAAAGCAGCTGATCTCCGATCAAAATAGTGAACGAATCCATACGATGACTTCTTGCAGCAGGGAGAAAAGTTGCGATAAATTATACAAAAATGTGTCATCAAAATTAAGTCAAGGAACTAAAATATTCTCAAAGACGGCAAGGTAGCCACCAAAAACATAGGCCATAGAATTATGTGAAGAGCTGGCTTACCTTTTCCTTTCTTACAAGTTTGCAACTTTCGATGGCACCAGTACTTGCAAAAACCTCTTGAAGAAGTGGTTCAGTTACTTGTGCATGAATGTTCCCAACATACCTGCAAATTCTCAAAAATAAAAAAACTGGAAGTTTAAAAAAAATAAGAGAAAAAAGAATTAATCAAAACACAAGCAATTGCAATGAACAGTAAAAAGAAGAAGATAATGCAAGCAAAACTAGATTAAAAAACAAATTGCAAGAGTTTGTAAATAGAAAACGAGCTAAGAGATATAATGGAGATGCATATAAATTGTTAAAACTGACAAGTATCAACTAAACTACTTAGATAAATTCTTATTCAGCAATAGAAAAGGGTATCACCGAGTTAAAGAAGTATGGAGGAAACATCAAATGAAAAAATGAAAAAATGAAAAAATGAAAAAATGAAAAAATGAAAAAATGAAAAAAATGAAAAAATGAAAAAAATGAAAAAATGAAAAAAGAAGAAGATATATATCAAAAAGACTCACACACTGCGGCAAGTGCTTGGATCAAAACCAGGAGGCAGATTTCCACTTGGGACTGGCTCAATCTGGAAAGAAAAAAAAAGAAAAAGAAAAAAAAAGCTAACTTAAATAAAAGGAACCTATCTGATCTACCCTCAAAAATATTTTTCATACATGAATCAAAACAGTTTCATAAAGTACTTCTAACCAAAAGCAGGAAGTGAATAATACTGAACAAAGCATAACTAGCAGAAAGGAAACTCCTGGATGATGTACAATACGTCCAATACCCTAACATCCCAAATTAGTAATTGTGCTACTTCTAGTTTTTGGGAAGTATATAGAGAGATAGAAAGGGAAAAGAAAATTGCTTATTTAATTGTTCACTTATTTTCTTTCGTATTCCTAGAAAGTGATAAAAAAAATTTACACAAATGAATTGTATGTATACATTTAAACAATATCATTAGATGCTTGGATGAGAGAAAGCAAGTATGCAACATTTAGAAATGACTTCTACCTCCATCTCATTGGTGAATTTTTCCTATGTTTCCTTAACTTATTACCATTCCATGAGTATGATACGCAACAATTTCTTTTCAAAGCACCAAGATATCAAGCAGCACGCCATTTTGCAGCCTATGCGTAATAATTTCATAAACAAAATACATAACTCATGCCCTAAAAGAATAAGTATAAGTTCAAAACATTAACGGTATAAAATATCCAAAACAAATAGCATTGAAAATCAGGTCCTTCAACAACAACAAAAAAGCCGAGCTATTGCACCCAAAATCTTAGGACCAGATAATAAAAATCGTAGAATTACGCTATATAAGCAACAAATCAACTAAAAAATAGGATCCAAAACGCGGCGATTGTTGAAAAGGGAATTTAAGAAGAGGAGAGCTCAAACCTGAGGAGGTGCTAGAAGACCAGGGTGGTAGAGAGAGTGTTGCTGAAGAAGAGCTTGCTGCATCAAAGCTTGTTGCTGCTGCTTCATCCTCTGGTTCTGCATTTTCTAGGCAATTTTCCAAGAAAGATTGAGGTTAGGGTTCGATAAAGGGCCTGGACGAAAATAAAAAGTGAGAGAGAAGAGAGAGAAATGCGCGTGTGAGAGAGGATGGGCCTCTGTCAAGAAAAAAGGCAGCGCGTTTCGGCTCGAAGGGATATATATAGAGGGATTTTTCTCAAAAGGGACCAGTGATATATGATTATATTTATATGTAATCCATTAATTATTTAATATTAATATTCTTTAAAATATATAATTATTATATATAAAAGGTTTTCAAGGATGTTATTATAATATGCAAGCGTGAAGAGTTTAATTTCACCATTCTGTCCAAAGACCAATCAGACTGACATAATTTATTACTATTATTATTTTAATTAAAAGACTGAAATAATTATTAAATTAAGAAGTTTTTTTTTAAAAAAAACAACCTTAAAAAAAATTTAAACTTTTTAACAAACATTCTTATATTCAAAACATAAATTTTTATTATTTAAAAAATACACTTATTATTTCATATTAAATACTATCCACTTCAAAACCATTCAACTTATTTAAATTTATTTAATTTTAAACCAAAATAAAATATAAATCACATTTAATATTATTTATATGTTATTTTTATTATAATAAATTTAAAAATTTATGATTTTATATAATTTTTCGTGGTTTATAACAAATATTATTTAATTTGATTCAAATTTTAAAATCATAAATAATTGAATATTACACTCAGAGTGATGTAGATAAATCCCTACTAAAGTAAAAAAGTTATTAGACAATAAAATGAAAATTATGATACTTATTTTTATTGAGGCATATTTTTACTTGAGTTATATATATTTTATGTTAATTTACGTGATACAAATAATTAAATAAATGAGCGAAAAAAAAATAACTGCACATCCGAATCCATAAAATAGAAGTAACCACTAACCAGCAAATCAGATTAATTAAAAAGTATTAGAAAAACATTTAATTAAAATTAACAAAAAGTGAAAAATAAGCTCAAGAACAAATCAATCAATTGAGATAATATATAATAACACAATAGATTGCTCAAATTAACAAGTAAAACAGAGTAGATATATAAATGTGCTTAGTCAGGTACATCCCACATTCCACATACCACATTAAGTTCTAATAAGATGTAGATGCCTCTTGAATAACGTCTCATCTAAACATATCTAGTTTAGGTACTGATAATTTAAATCTCATCCCAGTTTGGAACATTTTAATTTGCTTAATTACTTTTTGATTAAAAAGTTATTATTTACCTTAAATTTATATTTAATTTCTCAAATTTTTAAAACATAGATACGATTTAATTTTAAAATTTTTAAAACTTCGCATATACGTTTTTAAATTTTTAAATCTTATAATTTAATTCTCAAACTTTTAAAATTTTAAACATAAGTCACATGTTAGCTACTAAAATACACATTTAAGAATCGAAAATTTAAAATTTATATATAAAATTTAAAAAATTTAAGAACTAATCGTATTATTTAAAAGTTTAAGGATTTAGGTATAAATTATAAAAAATTTAAAAATCAAATCATATATTTTAAAAGTTTACAAATATATAGGTATAAGTTAAGTCGAAATTTAAATTAATAAGTTACAATTTATCCTTACTTTTTTCAGTTTTTCCAACATTTTCACCGATTGGCTTAATTTTTCTGTTTTGCTTTTTCTTTTCTTTTCTTTTTCAGTTTAAGTAACAATTAGCTGGTTATCCTGATATGGATTCTAATATAATGAATTTTCATGAAATTAATTTTAAATTACTAACATAAAGCAATCATGTTTTTCAATAATAAAAATAAAAATAAATGGTGAAATAATAATAATGAAATCCATGAAAAACCTATAAATATAGTAATATTTTATCTTAAAATATGGCATATACCACTTAACATAAACTTTTTGTTTTTCATAAAAATTGAAAAATAAAATCAAATAATTATATAAATCCTTCATCTCTCCTCTAATCATAAAAACTAAATAGAATTCAAGATAATACAAAGATAGAAATAAAAAGAGTTGAATAATTGTTCTGTTACAAACAATTACAATTAAAAGTTGAAAGTCTCAACTAATTATAAGCAAAACACTTGTTGTAATTGAAGTCAAATTTGTAAGATTCAATAATTATCATACAATAAATTATTACATAAACTTTATAGTTTGAATTAACACTAAATAAAGTATGCCAATGCATCACAATAATATATTACTTCATATGTGATAAGAAAATAAATTTTTATTTTAAAAGAGAAAAAAAATAACTAGAATCCTTAGTAGGTGTGATGGGATAGACTATATCACACAACTATTTGATCCCAATTAGAACTTAAAATAATTAGGATGAACTATTTTCTAACAAGAAAACATAAAGAATTTAACAAATTTAAAAATAAATATAAATTGAGAAGTATTTGAATAAAAATCAAAGAATTGAATAAAAAAGAAGGAGATATATAGAAAACTAGTTTCAATGTGAAAGAATAAGAGGTTTTTGGTGGATAAAGAGAAAACTTTAAACCCTTGCGAAAATCATATGCAAAAAGGTTAAGAATTATGAAAGGATAAGAGGTTTAAATACTTGATGAGATTTGTATTATTTTTCTTAAAAACTTCATTAATTTGAGATGAGATGTTAATTATATCGCCTAATCATGTCTATGTCATATTATATGTGTTTGAATTGTGTTTTTAGACCAAAACTCCCCTACTTTTAATCATTATGAAAATAATAAAATTATTTATATTAAATTAGTTTGTTTATAATAATAATAAAAAGCTAATACGTTAACAAAAAAAATAATTAGCAATTACTTCGGATCAAAAAGTATTTAATGTGATATTTGGTTGTCTACGGTGTTCTAAATTATCATCTTGGATTTAATTTAATTAAAATTTGAGAAATTATCGTACTTTTAATATGTTGTTGCAAAATACTCATGAAACACGTTCTTGTGAACTTGCTAGGGATTTATACATTTTTTTAGGGTAAGAATACAAGGTATGGTGAACGGACTAAAGTTGGCATGATTGTTTAAAGATGGTGGAGATATGAGAGTAGAAGTTGAGGCACATGACTTGCCTATGCCTTATAAACTCAATTTTAAATCAGACGTGTCTCGCTTTAAAAATAAGCTGACTTCATGTGCTCCCGTCAAGAATTTTGGTACTAAAGCATCCATTTTCAAGAGTTTGTGGACCTTGGGCCCTCCTTTGTCCCTTCTTTATTGATCTTTTAAGTGTAGATTGTTTTGAACTTTGAATATGGCTATCTTCATACTCCTAACAAGAAGGTTAACACAGATAATGTCCTAGGTTTCTTATGCTCGAGGGTTTGTGATCTGCTTCTCCTTGGAAGGAACTTCTTTTTTTGCTCTTGCTAGAGATATTTTCCCTAATGAAATCCTCGTAGGCTCTTACGAGTTTGCGTACCTGTCCTACAAGCATCATGCTAGGACTATTTTGTGAACATATTCCAACATTAAGTGTCAGCACCTTCATACATGTCCGAAATAAACACTAATCCCAAAAGAATTCGTGTAACATTGCTGGAGAGGATCACATATTTTATTGGTATAACATTTGAAAATACTACTACGTACTCTTATGTGGAACATTTAAAATAGCTACAATAACCGTATCAATCTAAGTGACTACAAGCTAAGCTCTAACTGTTTTGAAAAACATTGACCTTCCTCTTTGTTCCTTATATAATGGACTTCTTCAGGCTTCGTAGGAGGTGAATAGCGCTTGCTAACTAGTGGATATGGTGCTTTTGCTGCCAACCTGAAGGAAAAAAAAACGATTTCTTTAGTATTTTTCTTTTTTGGAACAGCAGAGGAAAGAGGGATAAAGGCCAAAAACAATGTGTGAGGCAAAGACTCAAACTCTACACCAAAATACCATCTAAGTATTCGTACTAGATTACAGGTAGCATCATAATAATCCAAATACGAGAACAAAAGGGAAAAAAAATCTCAAGATGAAAAATAGTTTTCCATTTAAACCAATGATTGTTACGACAGTTTGAAGATGTACATTATTATTGAGGAAGTAGTTTTACCTATCTTTTCTCTTATTAAGGAAGCGATGGAGTGAAGCTTTTCTTGCAATTGGTAAATCTATTGTAAACACAAAATCACAACAATTATATCAGTTTCAAAAGCTGAAGAAAGAAACACTAAAGTTGGACTTTTTTTTTTTTGCCTCAAAAGAAAAGAAAAGAAAAAACAAGTGAAATAGATAAATATTATTTACCAGAGCCATTAATGGGTAGTTGAAGATTTTGAGATCGTTGTCTAAGGAATTCTTGGTCATTATTTTGCTCAATAAGCATATAATTATCAGAATCTGTTTTGTTCAAGTCAATATTGGAAAATGAACTACTAGGCTTGCTTAAGTTTTCCTTTCTAGCCAAAGCCATGATTGCTTTTGCCTTCTCAGCCCGAAAGTCATTGAACACCATCACTTTGCCGGCGTAAAGTATAGACATTTGTGCAGTTTCAGACTCTTCTTTAGCTGATTTCCTAAACACCAAAAATGAAAAACATTCTTGATAATTTAAAATTATATTGAGAAATGAAGGGTCAGATTCTCAGGAGCATTGTTTACAACTGGTTCTTATTCCCCCTAATTACCCTCCAAAAGAAAAGTAAATTCAGTTATATTCTCTCATTTGATTGAAGTTAGCTCTGCATGAGGATATTCCTTGGAAAATCAAGGTTGATTCTAGAATACTATTTGAAGTACAATACAATCGCTTGTTTTATGAGGATTAGAGATGATGAAGATACCATATACTATATAGATATAATGAATAAAACCCCGAAACTTATAGGGTAACATGAAAATTGGTCTCTCGATTTTAACAAATTAGACACATTAATCAAATTTTAAACTCACTATTGCAATTTTGAATACATTAGTCATTTTTAGGTATTATGGGTATTTTTTGAGAGAAAAACATGGGTAGAATTGGTTTGTGCGACTACATTGAGAGTTAGATGCTTCATGACAAAACTGTTCCAAAATGGCAACATATAAAATGTTTAAGCGACTAAAATGCCTCAAAATGGAAGGGGTAAAAATGATTAAATTGTCCAAAAGAGAAATAACATGTTCAATTTGTCAAAGTGACTCATGCATTTTTTTTAAAAAACTTATTATGTAAAATAATCCCAATTCTAAATCCAAAGATTCTATCTTTCTGCCCAACTCGAATCCTATTTAAATGGATGGTCGAATGACTGATCAAACTTGAGTAGTAGAACTTCAAAATTCCTTTTGAAACTAAACTCCTAAATCTAAAACTGCGTTTTGAAAAGTAATTTAAGAAAAGCTCACAACGAACGTACCTGAAATCATCTTTATCAGAATCTTCAGTGGAGGTTAAGGCAACCAAATCAATGGGTTTTGCAAATGATGACGATACGGCAACGTTTTGTCCATAATTCTCAGCTGGGTTTTCCATGTTCTTCAATAAGTTCATCGTATTTTGCTGAAACATCTCAGGTTTTTCTGAATATTCATTCAACAAAACAAGACAAGTGTACTAATGAGATCAACGAAAGGCAATCTGGGTTTTGCTATGTATTAGTTCTGATAAACAATGTAAGAAAAGTTAAATTGAAAATGGTACCTTTATTTTCCAGTTTACAACTGAGCCCAAAGCTTAATGATTCCCCATTTAGTCTCATATCTTTCAAGTACTGGCTGAGGAGATTACATGTTTGGGCAAAATTAGACCTTTCCGGAGCCTTGCCAGTCGTCCGGCTAAATATTTGATCTTTTACCGACGAAGCCATGGAAGTTGAACAGGCTTGTGGGGCTTAATTTCTTAAAAGACGGTTTGGAAAGACAAAAGTTGTGCGAGTTTGCTATGAATGGGTGAAGAGGAGAACATGAAATTATAAGGGATTTGAGGTTCTCTGAATGTTGTTTTCGTAGTCCAATTTGAACTGAGCTGTCGTTGTGTATTTTCTTTGAATATAGTAATGTTGAGGAATGATATATATAATTGTTTTTTAAGCACGTTTTTCATCGGTTAGCAGAAAAGTCGGAGTACAGCGGTCAATAGATATTTATAATTAAAAGAAAAACGTGCATTGAATTGAACATTTCTCACTCGAAATTAATATGCACGTTTTATTCTTAATTTCTTATGGATTAGATATAAAGTTTAGGCGAAGATTTTTTTTATTTTTATATTATATTTAATATTAATTTTAAAAATTAATAAAAATATAATTAAAACTAATTTATTTGATACATAACAAATATATTAAAGTTAAAATGATATTTTTTATAGGTTTATAATATTAATATTAAATATGTTATAAAAATTACTACAATAACCACACACTAAAATTAGGAATTGAAAAGCAAAGGTTAGTCAAACATGTTTGTTTGTTAAATGATATTCTTATACATATATTATTTAAATTTTATAATATATTAATATTATTTTTTAAAAATAGTTATAATATATGACATAATAAAAGTTAAAAATTCAAGGTAGCTAAATCCGTTAAATATTATTTGTATTAGGGGTGAACAAAAAATCCGAAAAATTCGATCAATTCGATCAAATCCGAAAAAAATGAATGGTTTCGATCCGAAGTCGGATCGGATTCGGATTCGGATTGAAAATATTCAAATCCTAATAATCCGATCCGATTCGATACATTTATATATTATTTTAAAACAAGTATATAATAATTAATAAACCTAATTATCTAACCTAACTTATTAAAACTAATTACACCTAGCCGTCAATCTCTTAAGAAACCTAATAATTTTTACAGCTTCATCTTTCTCTCTACCCAGCTGCTTCCATATTTCTCTCTGCCTCCATATTTTTTCCAGCTGCTTCCATCTTTCTCTCTGTCTTCATCCTAATATTTTTCCAACTGCTTCCATCTTTCTCAAGTTCTGCTGCTCTCTGTTCTGTTGCTCGTCGATCTGCTGCTCTCTGTTCTGCTACTCGTCGATCTGTTGCTCGTCGATCTGCTGTCGCACCTTTGTTGTCCCAGTCGCTGCTCGCTGCATTTTGCACTCTGCTTGCTGTATTCTGCATTCTGCATTATGCACTCTGCACTATGCTTGTTGCATTCTGCACCCTGCTTGCTGTATTCTGCATTCTGCATTATGCATTATGCACTCTGCACTATGCTTGTTGCATTCTGCACCCTGCTTGCTGCATTCTGCATTTTGATATTTAATTTTTTAGATTTAAATTATGTAATTGATATTTAATTTTTTAGAGTTAAATTATGTAATTGATGTTGAATTTTTTCTTTTTGATTATTTTTGTTGAATTATTTTTAATAATGTTGCCTACTTTTTAATTTGTATGAAAAATATTTTTATTTTAGTTTTTTTTTATTTTATGTAATTTTTCATTTTATATGTTGAAATTATATCAAATTTGGATTCGTTCGGATTAACATTTATAGCAGTTCATATTATATTGATATTTCATAATTTGCTTATTTATGTAATTTTTTAAGAGATTTAAATTAAAATTTTGACCCTATTAGATCGGATTGGAATTTAAAGTGGATTTAGATTGAATAATTTTCGGATTGACTTAAAATTTGCGGATTCGGATTGGCATGTACAACGGATTGGATTCGGATTGGCATTTAAGGTAGATTCGGATTGAATAATTTTTTGATTGAATAATTTTCGGATCGAATCGGATTCGGATTCGGATTGACTTAAAATTAGCGGTTTCGGATTTGTTCGGATTGGCATGTACAGCAGATCGGATTCGGATTGAATAATTTATAATTTGCTTCGGATCGGATCAGATTCGGATTGACCTAAAACTTGCGGTTTCGAACCGATGCTCACCCCAATTTGTGTGACTATAAATATGTTATCTTTATTAAAAGTATCATTTAAGTCCATTCCAAATATTTATGCTAAATTTTGAGAAATAAATTAACATTTTATAAAAATAGTTTAACAAAAATAAATATTTAAAAACTATTTTTTAATTAACACTACATCATAGTTCACATTCTTACAATAAATACTATCCATAATATCTATTTAATTTTTAATTTTTATTTTCTCATTATTTTATCACAATAATGATTTATTATTTAATATTATTTTTTTAACATTTCTCGCTTTTTTTTATCGTTTCTAATTTGATTCGATCGAATTAAATTTAAATATTTTTAATCTAAGTCTAACCAATTGTATAATTAATCTAAATTAATTAGAATCTGAACAAATCAATTTTTTTATGATCGGATAAAGTTGGATTAATTTTAAAATTTATTTATGAATTATTGTCATGTATAAAATACGATATACATAACATTTAAATTTTAAATTAATTTATTTTAATAAAATTTATTATTTTTAATCATAACTAAGAAAATCTAGAGAGTAAAAAATATGTTTGGACAATTATTAAATTATTATTGATATTTATTTTTTAAACTAAAATAGTAATTTAATATAATTGTGGTATGTATAATATTTAAATATAACATATTGTAAAATAAAATATACATTTATTTATATTTTTAATAGTTTTTTACTCTGAATTGAATTGCATTAAATTATAAAATATATAACAATATGAATCCAATCCGAATTTGAACCGATTAAATACTTTTCAATCCAAATACGAATGAAACTATAAAATCAATAAATTTAATATGATTTAAATATTATAAATCTGATCAAATTTTTTAATTTAAGTTGATTAATTGAATTATTTGTTTGAGTTTATATAAAATAATAAAATAATTGTGGGACCCCTATTAATAAGTGATAATTAAATTATATCTTATAAATTAATATATAGATCAAATTGTGATAAAAAAATAATTTTGTTAAAAATAACATTTTTTATTAATGAATTTTCATTTCTAAAATACCTCCCTAGTTTTTTAAAGTTTTGCTAAATTTTAAAATGCTAGTTAAATCACAAGTCTATTAGTTATATAAAAAATAGTAGTTTATATTTTTTTAACATTTTTTTGGTTTTGCTTCGAAAAAGTGAGAGCATTATAACAAATGGCTAATGTTTTTATTTTTTTTCATATTTTTATAAATTATTATAAAAATATCAATTTTATAAATTGTTTTTAACATATACAATAATGATTACCAAATTAATAAAATAATAAAATAGAGAGAAAAATATAGATATGATACTTATTAGAATAATGATAATTAAGTCATCTTTTTATTTTTATAATAATTTAGTCATATTGTTAATAAAAAGTCACCACACAAAAACAAAGTTAATTTTTTTATTATTTAAATGCGTTATATAAAGACTATTTTAACTTCAATAAATTGTAATTAAAAGAATCATAAAAAAATAAAATGACTATTTGTTCTTGTACTGTTACTCTTAAATAATAATAAGATTAAAATGTGACAAAAATAAGTAAAATATTTAAGTATTATTTTTAGAATAAGTATAAAACCTACGTAGTTATCCAAACAAAAATTAAAAGAAAAAAATTTTAAAATTTTATTATTTGTCTTTATACTATCGATTTTTCATGATAAGAGAACTATATTGTTATAAAAAATAACAAAAATACAAAACTATTCTAACTAATACAAAAAGAACTTGAGTGCATTTTTCATAAAGTCACCAATTTTTTTAAAAAATACATTTGTACAACATTAAAAATACAGGTTAGTTCTAATATGTAAAACAATACAACTAAATTGGGTTTCCTACTTTAGTGATATACTAAATATTTTAAGTATTATTTTTTATTCTTACTTCTAAGTTAATTGATATCTTAATAATATTCAAATTCAATAAAAATATATAAATTTAATGCAATTATTTAAGATTTTTTGCACATATAAAACACACGTGCGTTTAATGAAAAACATTTGTGATATTTTTAGTAATTAATATGAAACATTAATAACATATTTTTTTTACACACTTTTAATTTAAGACCTCAACAATTTAAGACCTCAACAACTTCAATTATAAGGAAAAAAATAGAACATACTTGAAAGATAGAATATAAGTAAAATTGTTAAGTTTTTAGTTTATAGAGAAAGAAGATATTACAAAGCAAAATGATTATAAACAATATTAACATGCATATTTAATAACTCAAAATTGAGAAAAAATTTGTTAATGTCTAACTAGAGTGAATAGTAAAAAATATTACAAATTATACCTTTCATTAAATACGTGCGTAGAAAATCCTTAATAAAATAAAAACTTATATTAAATTGTTACATTTTATCAAATTTAGATATTACTAAAATATACTTATTATCAATTTTGTGTTCATATTTATCTTGTGTTCATATTTATCGTGTATTGGTGATATATATAATAATATAGAAGAATTTGACTCATAACTAAGGAATCAATTCGCCTCTTTCGTGTTTAATATATCACTTTATGTGCTAATAATGGTTCGTTAATACATGCACAAAAATATACATTTTATGCTATAAGTCTATATTTTTGGTCACATTTACTAACGGTTTTATTACATATCGACTATACATGAATGATGCATGAGAATTATACTCTATCAATGACTTTATAACAAAATAATATTGTTCTTCATTTCCATCAACTTCCCTGTAGTTTGCTATGTGTCCCTGACCCTGTGATTGAACGAAACAAAATTCCAAACCATATTAGTTTGGGTTGCAAGTGTAGTGGCTCTAATAATGGAAAATTTGGCCTAAAACCGAAATAAGAATGGCCATATATAATGCTCAGTGCATACCAACCGTTATAACGTTTTATAGAAATCTGACTCATTCAACCAATTACCTACCCTCTTCTCTCTGTTTCTCAGTTGTTTAAACCCTCTAAGCCTGTTTGTTCTCTTTGATTTTCATCCTCCCGAAAGCAAAAGAAGAACAAACAAATAAACAAACAAACAGAACACGAAATAATAATAACAAACAAAAAAACTAAAAAAACGAAAAGAAGAAAAAAACTACCTATCTAATTACACAATGCAGAAATCAAAACAACAAAATAGGCAAAAACAAAAACTTGGAAATCTGACAAATATTAAAGAAGACCACAAATACAAAGATCATTTTTGCAGCCAATTTTTTGGCTAAATAAATGGCTGCCTATGGGATTCTGCTTGTTCAGTCATACTTTTACTTCTATATATCGATATCTTTATTATTCTTCCCTCCCATGTTATATTCATTATCAGAATCTGATGCTTTGCTTAAGCTCAAACAATCATTTACGAACGCCGAGAGACTTAGTTCTTGGGTTGTTGGGTCACAACCTTGTGCCCAAAATATTCAATGGATAGGTCTTGTTTGTTCCAATAATGGCTTTGTTACTGGTCTTCATTTAAGAGATATGGGGTTATCTGGCAAAATTGATGTCTTAGCTTTAAAAGAATTAAAGGATCTTCGTATTATCAGCTTTGTGAATAATGGCTTTTCTGGTCCCATCCCAGAATTCAATATTTTGGGTGCTTTAAAGGGAATTTTCTTATCTGGGAATCAATTTTCTGGTGAAATTCCATCGGAGTATTTTGCAAATATGAAATCATTGAAGAAATTGTGGCTTTCAGATAATAAATTCATAGGAAAGATTCCAACTTCATTGACTAAACTAAATAATCTTATTGAATTACATCTAGAGAATAATCAATTCAATGGAATCATTCCTGCCTTAAATACACCTTCATTGACTTCACTTAATCTCTCCAACAATAAATTAGAAGGAGAAATTCCGACAACTTTGTCTAAATTTAATTCAAGTTCTTTTGATGGAAATATTGGAGTTTGTGGAGGAGAGTTAGGTAAAGAGTGCCCAAAATCACTAGTGCCTAATAATAATCAACCAACAAAAGAACAAACAGAACCAACTAAGACAAATGACAAATCAAGTAATGGACAAGACAATTTGAGTAAGATTATTGTATCTGCATCAATAATTGGTGGATTGGTTCTTATTTCACTTGTGGTTTCTATAACTTTCATGTCAAAAAGAAAAGAGAATAAGGAAAAAACGATTGATAAGTTTGGTAAGGAAAATGGAGATGATGTTAAAGTTGAGGTAACTGTCGCTCCTGTTACAAATAATAAGGGAGTTGATGCTGTTCCAATGAGAAGGGCAAGGACAACTAATTCGAGTCGTCGGTCGAACCAGGGCAAAGGAGGAGTAGGTGGTGGTTGTGGTGGTTTAGGAGAGTTAATAGTTGTGAATGATGAGAAGGGTGTGTTTGGATTGCAAGATTTAATGAAAGCTTCTGCAGAAGTTCTTGGAAATGGTTCAATAGGGTCTTCTTATAAGGCTCTTATGGCTAAGGGCTTAACAGTGGTTGTAAAGAGAACTCCAGCTATGAATACTAAGGGAAAAGAAGATTTTGATGCCCATATGAGAATGCTTGGTAGGCTAAAACATGTGAATGTTTTGACACCTTTGGCGTACCATTATAGGAAAGATGAAAAGTTGTTGGTTTGTGAGCATGTTCCTAAAGGCAGTTTGCTTTATGTTCTGCATGGTATGTAATTTTCTTTCCCTAGCTCTTTTTCTATTTCACGTTAATATTATAATACAAACAATATTGCTAATAATAGATGCATTCTGGTTTCCATGTAAAGCTTATAGACCGATAGGTCCAATTGGATTTTAAGTGAACCAATTTATACCCGTTATTTTGAATGAAAGGATACTCTAAACACTTACCTATAAGGTGGAGTAGTACAAACCTGCTATCTCTTCTTTACAAAAAGATAGTAGAAAATCATTATCTTTATAAAATAGACTTCAACGATTTTTTTTTTTAAATAACGAACTTATGATGTCTCACTTAATAGGTAGGAGATTAAAGTACACTATCGTATAAGGTAGTGGATTTAAACTACCTTTTTTTCATCGTGTTAAAATATTTTAATGTATATTTATCAAGATAGTTTTTATTAATTGATCATGAGAATAATTTAATGTTTATAGGTGATCATCGTAGTCAGAGTCATGTTGAGCTTAATTGGATTACGAGGTTAAAAATTGTTGAAGGAATAGCTAAAGGGTTGGGTTTTCTTCATACTAACTTACCCTTAATTGATGTTCCCCATGGAAACCTAAAATCAAGCAATATTCTTCTTGCCTCTAATTGTGAACCATTACTTTCTGATTTTGGACATAGCCTATTGATCTCTTCAGAACATAAAACACAAGCATTGTTTGCATACAGAACACCAGAAGCTTTACAATCTATCCCAGTATCACCCAAAAATGATGTTTATTGTTTAGGAATTGTGATCTTAGAGATCTTAACAGGGAAATTTCCTTCTCAGTATCTAAACAATGGTCAAGATGGAACTGATATAGTTCAATGGGTTTCATCAGCAATTTCTGAAGGGAGAGAACTTGAATTGTTAGACCCAGAAATTGAAATCGAATCAGAAAATGCACAAGTTGAGATGGGCAAACTCATTCATATTGGTGCAGCTTGTACTGAGAGTAATCCTGAGTTGAGATTAGATATGATGGAGGCTATTAGGAGAATAGAGGAAATACAAGTTCGAAAGTGATGAAACAATATGTCCAAAATCATGAAATTCATGTGGGTATGTTGAAGTTCATAGTTAAAATCTCAACTATAGATACGTGAGTTTGATTTGTATTAAAAAAAAGTGATAAAACAAAAAGTGTTACCTTCACTTAGAGATGATTTTGGAAGTGGAAATGGACGTGTAAACAATGATTATGAATTTTCCATTTAGTAATTAACTTAACTAATTTGATGGGAAATACTCATTTATATATTTTTTTATCATGAGTTTTCTTAACTTTCATGAAAGGTGTCTAATCTTCAGGGTAAATTTGGGTTATATTTGCCTCTAAAAATCAATAGCTTTTGGAGGGAAGCCTATTATGAAAGTTATGCACAAAGAAGAGGGGAAGGCAAAGATGATGCAAACCATGACAAAATGTAGAAACAAAGTGTCATTGACGTACTTAGAATCCAAAATAGATTAATAGTTTCTCAATTTTATAAAACGTGTAAATTAATTACATAAATTATTATTTTAATATATTAATATAAAACGTGTAAATTAATTACATAAATTATTATTTTAATATATTAACTAAAAAAAATATTGTTATTTTAAAATAAGATGAACAGTAAGAGTAAACTTGGAATGAATATATTTAGGAAAAATATAATAATTTTGGTTGCTTTTCATTTGCCAAGGAGAGAATAAAAAGAACTAGCAAAACAACCCTACTAAAATTAATATTAAATATTAAATATTAAATTTTACTATTTATCTTCATTTTATACTTTTTGAAAAAAATAAAGGTATTAAAAATCACGCATTATTATAAAATAAAATAAATAACACTATTGTTTAATCTAAAATAACTTCTTATTAGGTATATTTTTAGTTATTATGTTTTATTAAAAGTTATACAAATTGAGTGTGTTTTAAAATGATTGTTTTTTAATACTTATGATATGAAAAATTATCATATTTAGTACCCATATTTTTTTAAAAAATATCACTTTTATCATTTTTTGAATAGTAACCAAAAAAACTTAACTAGATTTTTTGGGCAAGATAAAATGGGAATTTCTAATTTGCAAGTTTCCCATGGGTGACCCTGAACCAACCTTTTTTTCGTTCTTTTGTTGGAGTTTTATAGACTAAACAATAATAAAAAA
Source organism: Hippophae rhamnoides (assembly GCA_033030585.1). Lineage (NCBI taxonomy): Eukaryota > Viridiplantae > Streptophyta > Magnoliopsida > Rosales > Elaeagnaceae > Hippophae > Hippophae rhamnoides. Next base: position 58,290,704 of record CM065427.1, on the reverse strand, counting down.
TTAAATTAAATGAAAGGATTTAATAAATTTTTTATTTTATCTCCACTCAAATAGTTCAAAATATGATTTTTCGTTAGTTACTGTTAAAAAGGAATAAAGTATAATTTTTTAGAAAAAGATGGGTATTAGATAAAAAAAATTTATATAGATATTAAAATAAATAATTTTTAAAATATTATCAAACTATAAATTTTTTAATTAAACATGAATATTAAAAAATTACCAATCCTAGTTATTATACTTACGAAGTGTATGTAGTTTGATTTGGCTCGGTAACAATTTGTATTTGTAAATGGGATTCTATTAGTGATTAATTCAACGATAGATTTATCCCATGAATTTATTTTAGAATTGACCACAAGTCAAGTGTGGCTCAAATCCATTGATTTCCTCTATCTAATTCATGAAAATACCTTCCGTCTTCCATTTTTCTTTTATGAGCTAAATCTAAGTTGAGAGTTTACAATTGGACTAAATAAGGTTATGTAAGGGGTGAATAGGTTAAAAAATTAACTATTATAAATTCAATACCTCAACATAACGATTATAAATGTAATAAATAATATATAGTAATTGCATTAATTAAAAAATCATATAAATAAGTTATAACAATAATATAAGAGAAAAACCATCGAATAATATAATCTATTTAATATTTAAATATAAATTCAATCTTATACTACTCTCAATCTCAATATATTTTACTTGCGACTCCCTATTTTATTTTTACAACCTTCAAAATTAACATGTATGGATCTTGATCAAAGTTTAAATTAACTTATTACTAATAAGACATTTTCAAAAAACAATTTACAAAACATGTAGCATAAAAACATAAATATCGGTGTGTGTTTTAGATGAATTTTAATTATGAACAAATCCTAATCTTAGTTTTAAATATATCAATAATCATGAAACTAAGAATTTTAGAGTAAAATATTTAACACAATATCAATAATAATAAATTATTTTTTAGTAATTAATTCAATAAATCTTGACCATATATATAATAAATCAATTCAAACATGGAAGAATCTTAAAAGAAGTTATATGATCATAAAAAAAAATAAATAAAATTGTGAAATTTGTAGGCTATTAAAGCATATAATTTTTGTGTGATTGTAAGTTAAGTAGGTTGCGTGGTGTGTGAAACACTAGGTCATATTTTTTTAAGGGGAAACTTTAATTCTAAAACTACATAATTGTGTAAAGGTAATTATATTCTAAATAGAATATTTCATTGAGCAATTGTTATCATTATTGTATTATCTTTTTTTATCCGATACTTAATTAAAATCATTTATATTTTTTAATACAAATAATTTCTAGGTGAAAATGGCCATTAATTTGTGCCCAAAAATCTAGTATATTAGGTTAACATTTTAGCTTATATTTTATGCTACACTTTATCCTATATTTTGTGCTATATTTTAACTTAAATTTTAAATAATTATTAGCGTAGTATAACGTGCTCGTAAATGGATGACTAGAAGAACTCTAAGTGTGATAGTTACAAATATTAAACCTTAAATATGTACGATTATTTGAAATTCGTATATTTTTTAAATTTATTCGAAGAACGTGATAACGAACATGAAAATTAATTTATAAATAAATATTTTATTCAAAAAAATCTACGACATTCATAATATCTTATATAGCGTATAAATAGGACCATTTTACATAATATCAATACAAATAAATTTAATTAAATGGACTTATATTTATAATCAACTTCGTTGCAAACAAGGTGATGAGATAAATATTTGACTTATGACCAATTGAATAAATTAAAATTTTATAATAAGTATAAAAAATATATTAAATATTTAAAATTGTTTTAATTAAAAAAAACACCAATTATAAATAAAATAAAATACTTTAATTAGTCCATAATATTTTTAAATGCCATGGAATTCGATTTTCTTTTACATTTATGTAGCCATTAATAATTGTGTTAATAAAAAACTTGTCATCAATTTGTACATCATTAAATAGTCCACCAAAAAATTATAATATATAAATTCATGGATAAGTAATAGAAATATTAAAAAATTAATGTATTAAAATTATTGTATTTTAAGATGATATGTATAATTAACTATAAAGTTTCAATTTTATAAAGTGATAATTATATAAACACCCGATATATTACTAAAACTTTTATTTTCATAATATCTATTTTATTTTCATAATTTTTATTTTTTTGAAAAAATATTACTAAAACTTTTTATAGTTATATAAACACATGATATTTTACAGTTAGTTGCTTGTTATTTAATATTCAAAATGCTTATAACTCAAGGGTTCTTATATCTTAAGTAAGCTTCTAAAATATATCTTCATAGTGGAAAAAGTTAGATTGCATAAAAGAAAACCTAACCATTTAATATATTTCAAAATAAACTGAATACTTGCAGTTAACGGTAGTTAGGGTGAGTTTTGTCTATTATTAGATTATTTTATAAGTAGATTTTACTTTGATAATTTTGAAAAAAATTAAAATTTTAATAAATTTATAAACTTTTAAAAGTTGACCTTCAAATTAATCTACGATGTAAGCTTAAAAGGGATCGGTTTTGCAATTTTGACCTATAATCTTTCAAAAATTGACCTTTAAATTAAACTTGAGAGAAGTCGGCCTTGCGATGTTTACCTATAATTTTTTGATTTAATTACATTGCATAATTCATTTATTAATAGAGTATTTTTAATCTCAGGTAAAAAAATATTTTCATTTTTCTTATCGTATAAAGTAAATAAACATATATTTTTTAATGTTATATAAAAATAAATATATTTTTTTTCTTAGAAGATTAAAAGTAAAATTATGTTCAATAATTAAGTCATTCATACACCATATGGTAATTTTTTACCACATATTTATTTACAAAAGCATAACATATAACTAAAAATAATTTTTAGCATAATATATTTTTTATGCGTGTTATTTAGACATGTTTAATTTTGTGAAAAATAAAGTTGCATAAATACTTTAAAATATGCACATTTAATAAGAAAAATTTGTTAAAATATATTTATCTCTCCTTTTAAAAAGAAAAAAAAATTATTTTACACACATGATTAGTTTTAGTTATTAACATTTATAGAAATAATAGATATATTAATTAACATATATAAATATTATAAATTTTGTGGATTGTTAGAGTTTAGGGAGATAAACTAAAAAAACGGTGAAGGTTTGAGAAATTTATTCTATGGATTTATGTTAGAATAGACCGAAATCATTTGGCATTAAAATCCTTTGATTTCCTCTATTTAATCATAAACATACCTTGTCCTTTGTATTTTCCTTCTCTTAGAGCTTATTCTAAGCGTATAATAGACTTACATTTGTAACTAAACCGCCTTGCAAATAACTTTTTTAATTTAAATTAATATCACGATTATTTAATTTTATTATAACTTTTGTCATATAGTCTGATAAATGCATTATATTTTATACTTAGTTGATGATCGTTAACTGAGTTGATTAAATAGTAAAAATGCTTATACATCAAATACAAATCAATAATATTTATTATAAAAATATAAATTAATAACTTAAGTGTCTTTTTATTTTTAATATACTCGTATAGGATAAATCTTTATAGTTAAAACTGTTAGATTTTAAGTGTATTTATTAATTCATAATATGAATATATCATAATAGGTATAATTATGAACTAGTCTTGGTTGATACACGTTTCTTTCGATCTCTCCGACTCTCGAATGTGATACCTAGTCCTTAAGGTAATGTTTGGTTAGAGAGAATGAAAAGGAATCAAAATTGATTACTTTCATTTGTATGTTTGGTTGGGCTGAATGGAAGTGACCGAATGAAATCAATTATTAAAATAGAAGGAATCATAATTCCTTCTCCACCCATTAGGAATCAAGATTTCATTATCATCTCAATTTTTTCCCAATTTTACTCTCATCCAAAATATAATCCTAAACTCAAATCCCAAATCCCAAAACCCAAAACTCCAAATCCTTAAACCCCAAATCTCAAATCCCAAAACCCAAAACCTTAAACCTTAAAATCATAAACCCTAAAACCTAAATCCCCAAACCCCAAATCCCAAAATCTTAAACCCTAAACCTTAAACCCTAAATTCCAAAATCCTAAAACCCTAAACCCTAAACCTTAAATCCAAAATCCCAAATCCTAAAACCTTAAACCCTTTTTAGAAAAATAATAATTTTAACCGTAAACTTTAACCCACAAATATAACCCTAAACCGTAAACCCCAAATCCTAAATCTCTAAACCCTAAATCTTAAATCCCAAACCTCAAAACCCTAAACCCTATTTAGAAAAATAATAATTTTAATAATATATTTTCTTTTTAATTAAGTAATAATTATTTAGAAAAATAATGATTTCAATAATGTATTTTATCGGATGAAAAAATAGTAATTAAATGATATTATTTGAACTTTACTGAATGTCGGGGTATTAAGGTAATTTATAGTTTTTTCCATTCCATTCTGGTGGCAAACCAAACACTGTAATCCTGATTCTGAGCTTGATTCCAGTGGTCAAACCAAACAACATTGTTTCCTTTCCATTCCATTCCCATTTCCATTTTAATTCTAATTTCATTTTACGAACCAAACGCCACCTAAGTACTTTATTAGGACATTAGTTGGTATCATATGCTAGTCCATATGATACCAACTAATATCCTAATAATTTACTTAAGGGTTAAGTACCGGATTCAAGTCTTGGAAAGAGCGAAAGAAACACATGTCAGTCAATATTAGATCCCATGTGGATATCCCGAGATGTTTTTGCTGCTGAGCTAGACGTGGCAAAACAAATACCAAGAAATAATAGGCAAACAATCAATGGAAATAAGGTTTTTATTGCATTTCCATCTTATTTATAGATAGTGAATGAAAATGACACTCTTTCATCTCATTCATTTTTATTGTTAGTAAACAAACCCTATTTCTCAAATAGCTCACAAAAATACATGAAAATCATTCAAAAGAGTGATAAAATTGGTTAGCAAATAACATATTGGACCAAATTTCTCTTTAATGGAACACCTATCATCTAAAGAAAAGTACTATTATTTTGAGTTGTGATAAAATTTCAACTAAAATAACATTATTTAGTTGGTTGATAAATTTGAGCCTATGTATTTTTTGTAAACCAATATTTATATATAGTCACCTTACTTGAAATGTTATCTGAAGTTAGGATAAAAAGAAATTTTCATCATTTAAAAATATAATTGATCATTCTTTCAATAATTTAAATTTTTTATGAGAGTTAGTATTCAACAACTTTGTAACTGATATCAGAATTGGAGATTCTATGTTCAAAGCCCAATAATATCAATTGTAGAATTGTAAGTCCTTAACTTGTATGGTGCATAAAGCGAATACTTGTAAAAGAATGATAAATGTATAAAAATATCATTGATCATTCTTCCAATAATTTAACTTTTTGAAAGAGTTGACATCCCAATAATTTATAACATCACCTATAAATAAAAAAGAAATCCATTCATGGCCTTCAAAAGATTCTATTCAATAACAAGTCTAGAAATTAACAAAATTACTAAAACCTTTAGGTTTTTGAGTCTCATTGGCTATCTGATGAGCAGAATCGGGATTGCCAAAAACTTTGATACCATCCCCGCAACGGAGTCATCCCCGGCAATGGCGCCAAAAACTTGATGAGTAGAATCGGGATCGCCAAAAACTTTGATGCCATCCCCGCAACGGAGTCATCCTCGACAACGGCGCCAAAAACATGATGAACGAAAACCGGCATGGCCGATTCTTGCCAATACTTTGGTTTTATATTTATAAAACTCTCGCAAGTGCACGAATCATTTCGTAGAAAATGATAAGTATACTCCCAATGTCGATCTAAGGAAGGAATGTATGTGGTTTTTAATTTATTATTCAAACTTTTAAAAACGAAATTAAATCCTAAACATCCTGTCATGATATTTTGGGGTTTTGTGTTTTTAATCTAATTACAGAAAATTAAACATAGATTCAATAAACATTCATGCAAATTTTATCTTTTATAAATAGTGGAGTATTTATGGATATAATAACTAAGTTAATTATGCTTGCTCGTATTATCTAGGTTATTAAAGATATGAATTGATATTTATTGATTCTCCTTTTTGTATTTAATACCACCTTTGGTGGGGTTAGATATTCTTTGTTAACTAAACAAATCAATTAACACCTATGGGTGGGGTTGATAACTAATTTGGTTAATTAAATTAATTCCTTTTTCTAAGAGATTGAAAATGAACCATTTAAATGCCACCTTTGGTGGGGTTAAACGATTTAAACTTTATTCAAGGTGTCCAAATTAAACATAAGAATTTAATTATCCGAGAGTACTAACTTTCAAGTTTTAAAACTACTACGAAAACATGTTGTCAATACATTTTCAGATAATAATTCTTATAAAAACTTTTGAAATAGAGCTTCACTCTAACTACTGGCGATTGTACTGAACAAATAAAAGAAAGACTACTCTAAATCGGCAGTGATAACTAAACCTTAAAATCTAATTTTGATTTAAGTTTGTAATGAAAAATAATATATTTCTCTCTAACATTCTTAATATAAAATCTTGAATAAAAATAAAATCAATTCATTTTAGAGATTTTTACCTATTTAATATTTCGCAAAGCATAACAACGTTATTATTATATCATGTTTACAAATAGCTAGCAGTTAAATTTAATCACGCAAATTAAATATAACATGTAAGAATAAAGCATAAAAAATAACTCCAGAAGAAAATAAAATTCTTACAAGTACTTGATGCCATTCGTTGCTAGAAAACCTCCAAACGGAATTTGCACTCCCATTTATTGAATCAAAAAGCTAATAAATTACAAAAACATAACTAATTCTTCCCAAAGAGGAAGAACTCTAAAACTAAGAGAGAAACTAGCTAAAACATAAGAAAAACTAGCTAAAACATAAGAAAAACTAAAAAAACTAAAAACTAAGAAAGAGAGAGAAAGAAAGAAGAGAGAAGTATGGTTTTGAGGTGTGTTTTGAAGTGAAGGAAGCCGGTATTTATAGGTGAGGATGGAGAGAAAAATGAGTAAACAAATGTTAAAAAATGAAAAAACGTGTAATGGAAATGCTGAGGTCATAAATGACGTCAACATGACATCACAAGCTGACCGTGACGTGGAAAACGGGGCGAAAACGCCGCGTTGTATGGCGCGCTGGGATTGCTTTGAGCTGGCGGCTACCAGCAGATGAACAGATACCGCGCGCCTGATTGTGCGCTGGATGAACAGAGGCCACGCCGCATCTTTGTAGCGGATGAACGATAGATCCGCACGAGTAGCTCAAGACGGATGAACGATGGCAGTCAGCGACGCCGCCAGGCATGGTAGGCGTTAAGCATGCTGAGATGAAATTTCTTTCGGTAGCGTTTTTCTCCTTTTTGACATTTTTGACCTTTTTGACCCATTTGTCCAATTTTTCCATATTTGTCGAATTTTACGCATTTATTTATTAATATATTTGTGATGTATTGCTCAAGTATTCCTCTTTGAAGTCTTTAAATTGCGTTTTTAAGCCAAAATAATTCAAAAACAATAAAAATACCGTGATTCTGAGAAAAAAGAAAAATTTATATAAATATATGATAAAACATATAAATATATATATTTTTAATCAATTAATGTACATAAAATCATGGTTATTTTAGTGCTTTTTGAGCACTCATCACTATCCAAAAATATATAATAAGCTTTGACTTAAATTGAAGGGCTAGTCAGTTTGATCATTTTGAGACAAATATCATGCGAATAAAAGAAGATGATGATTTTAAAAGTTGTTTCCGCATGAAAGAGAAAGTATTGCAGTAAATTGCTATTAATTAATTCAAAATTAAACTGGTTTCTTGTTTTAAACATTAGAGCTATTTGCTACCTATTCAAAAATTGATGTATCTTACAAAATAAGTAAAATAGAACTTTCCATAGCTCAAAGGTGGTGCTATCATAAAATAAGAGATAGAAAAGTCAAATGTGTAATCGATAGTAAGCAACTGGTATTATTTGAGCTCTATTTGATAGGGTTTCTAAATTTCACCATCTTTGATCAATTTTCCTACATTTTCACTAAATTTCCTACAATGTTATTTTTCTCTTTGATTTCCCTTTCTCTTTCTAGACATGCATAGTTGTGGCTTCGATTCTCCCAGTGGACTTATGCTTGCTAGTTTGGCCATTTTGTTCAAGATTATTTGGTGATTTGGTTTGGATGAGCTTATTGCGAGCATTGAACTTGGTGTGTTTTTGCTTTTCTTCTACTTGTTTACAATCGATTTTCTTGATTAGATTGCTAGCGATTTTTTCTTCCTTCTACTACAATCGTGTTTTACTGGTCAAAGTGCAATATTTCTTCTATCGGTTAAAAGGATTGTTGTTTGATTATGTTAAGGAAACCTTAAATCCCACATCGACTAGATATTATGCTTCCATTGCACTTATAAGTCCTTGACAACCATTTCCTTACAAGGCATCCTTTGAGGTGGAGTTAGGCCATAGATTTCTATATGATATCAGAGCTTGGTTCTCTGGTGATGTTTTGGCATCACCTTGCAACACTTTCACTCTTACCTGTCGGCATCTGATGGGCAGAATCGTGATCGCCAAATACTTTGATGAGCGAAAACTTGATGAGCGAAAACCGGCATCGCCGATCCTGCCAATACTTTGGTTTTATATTTATAAAACTCTCGCAAGTGCACGAATCATTTCGTAGAAAATGATAAGTATACTCCCAAGGTCGATCTAAGGAAGGAATGTATGTAGTTTTTAATTTATTATTCAAACTTTTAAAAACGAAATTAAATCCTAAACATCCTGTCACGATATTTTGGGTTTTTGTGTTTTTAATCTAATTACAGAAAATTAAACATAGATTCAATAAACATTCATGCAAATTTTATCTTTTATAAATAGTGGAGTATTTATGGATATAATAACTAAGTTAATTATGCTTGCTCGTATTATTTAGGTTATTAAAGATATGAATTGATATTTATTGATTCTCCCTTTTTTGTATGAATACCACCTTTGGTGAGGTTAGATATTCTTTGTTAACTAAACAAATCAATTAACACCTATGGGTGGGGTTGATAACTAATTTGGTTAATTAAATTAATTCCTTTTTCTAAGAGATTGAAAATGAACCATTTAAATGCCACATTTGGTGGGGTTAGGCAGTTTAAACTTTATTCAAGGTGTCCAAATTAAACCTAAGAATTTAGTTATCCGAGTACTAACTTTCAAGTTTTAAAATCACTACCAAAAACATGTCGTCAATACATTTTGAGATAATAATTCTTATAAAAACTTTTGAAATAGAGCTTCACTCTAACTACCTAGGGCGATTGTACCATCAAATAAAAGAGCACTACTCTAAATCGGCAGGATAACTAAACCTTAAAATCTAATTTTCGTGTTTAAGTTTGTAATGCAAAATAATATATTTCTCTCTAACACTATTAATATAAATTCATGAATAAAAATAAAACCAATTCATTTTAGAGCTTTTTACCTATTTAATATTTATGCAAGCATAACAACGTCATTATTACATCATGTTTACTAAACAGTAAAGACCTGATTAAATTTAACCACAGACAAATTAAATATAACATATAAGAATAAAGCATAAAAATAAGCGTAAAGAAAATATAATCCTTACGAACTTCGACGCTATTCCCGTTCTTTGGAAAAACTCAAGCGGAATTTGCCCTCCCATTTATTGAATCAAAAAGCTAAAATATTACAAAAACATAACTAGTTCTTCCCTAAAAAGGGAAGAACTCTAAAACTAAGAGAAATTAACTAAGGAAAGCTAAAAACTAAGAAAACATAAGAAAAACTAAAAATCTAAGAAAAGAGAGAAAGAAAGAGAGAAAAGAATGTATTTGGAGGTTTTGAAGGTGTTTGAAGGTGTGTTTTGAAGTGAAGGGAAGGTGGGTATTTATAGGTGAGGATGGAGAGAAAAAAATGAGTAAAAAAATGTTAAAACAAATATTAAAAAAGTAAAAAACGAGTAATGGAAATCTTGAGGTCATCAATGACGCGTGATGACGATCTCTTGCACGTGAAAAATGGGGTGAAAACGCAGCGTTGAGGGCGAGCTGGGCACGCGTGTGAACAGTAACCGCGCGCAGTCTTCTTGAATGAACAATAACCCGCGCGCGATGAAGGCGGAGGCCAGGTCTTGTGTAGTAGGGCGGCGTGTGCGTTTTTCTCCGTTTTGACATTTTGACCTTTTTGTCCCATTTTGTCCTTTTTTTCCATATTTTTCCTCCTTTACGCATTTATTTTTTATTCTATTTGTCATGTATTGCTTCGATTCCTCTTTGAGTCTTTAAGTTGCATTTTTAAGCCAAAATACCTGAAAAACAATAAAAATACCTGTGATTCCGAAAAAGACAAATTTATATAAATATATGATAAAACATATAAATATATATATTTTTAATCAATTAATTTGCATAAAATCATGGTTATTTTAGTGCTTTTTGAGCACTCATCAGCATCTCAACAATATATGATGTGGAGGGGAGAAATTAAGGAAGCCTTAAGTCCCACGTGAACCATATATCATGCCTCCTCTACACTTATAAGTCTCTGGCAACCCCTCTCTTCCAAGGCATCTTTTGAGGTGGAGTTAGGCCATGTATTTCTACAGGTTATTGTGTTTCGTTACTTTACTCTAGTTTTGTATTTTTCTTACCCTAGGTATGGAAGAAATGTTCAACAATTTGGACATTCTTGATCTTACACTTGAGATTGAGGACCTAATTATAAAGGATTAAAATTCATCGGATTTGCTTATTACAGTTCATGCTCTAACATATTAATATGTCTTCAAAAGCTATAGTAAGAAGGTATTGAGTTTAAAGTCATTTATTGATTCAATTTTCTCTCTTATTTTGATAGGATTGATGTTCTTGAGCTAGTCCTTGTTGGTTGTGAAGAAGAAGGAATATGTTATGAGTTGTGGAAAGTAGATTACTTCTGGTGGTCGTAAATGCCTTTGTACAATGCTTGTGATATCTCTAATCTGGTTAGTACTCTCTATGCTTATTTTCCAAAACAGCTTGTAGTTTAGGTCAATTTCATGTTACTTGCTAGTTTTTAGTTTGCTAGTTTGTTAGATTGTTTTGTTGATTTTGATTTGTGTGGGAGCTTTCTGTTTTGTGTGGTGATGTTGTTTTCTAGTATACGGTGGTGCGTTTTTTGGTTAAGTGAATGTGTTTAGTTTTTTTTTTTGAATTCCATCTGTTGTCCAAATATTATAACCCGGTGCTTGATTGAATTGGCTAGTTCTAGTTGTTCGAGTACTTTTTAGACAGTTTGTACTTTAATAATTTCTAGGGTTGTTAATTTTAGAATCTCCTCTTTATGAAGTTGTTTTCATTAGGATAGAATGATATGGTGTAAAGCCATTGATTTCTTAAGCATTATTGTTACAGAACTCAAGAATCAACTGTAAGCAACCAACACACCAGTTGGAAACAATCAACAACAAAAGTTAAGGAGCAACAAGGATCCAAGAACATTTTCACATAATTATGTTTATTTTTAATTATTAGAATTTTCCTTTTGTTTTTTATAATATAGATTGTAAACATGTATTCATTAAGTGAATAAAACCATTTCTTAATGGTATCAGAGCTTAGGAAGAAGTTCTTTGAAAATCTAGCTCACACAGAATTTTTTTCTTTCTTCCAAATTTTGTTTCTTTTCAAAATCAATTTCAAATCACATCCACAATTTTAAATTCATTCCATTATAATCTCCAAATTTTTTTAAGCAATCTGCAATTTTTTTCAAGCCAAGACTACCATTAATGCGCCCACATGCGCCTTACCGGAGTCACACTAGCTTATACGCTTTCTCTCTGAAGAAGACCACTTAAACGACACGTTGCTCAAAGTGCTCTCTAAAGAAAATGACACATCATTAGCTGGTTTAGTCTTCTAGCCGCTAGATTAGTCATTCCAAATGCCAGTTCACCCACTTTCCGACCAGTTTTCGAACTAGAATTTATGGTTTTGGAATCCTTGATACATTTCCTATAAAATACATCCCATTTTAGTTCATTATTTTTTCATAAACAATCATTATTGTCTAAAAAAGACTAAACCTTTATCCCGTTGTCAAATTTTTCACTCACCAATCATGCCTGAAACTACCAATACCAGCCCCACTTTACCAAAATGGTATGATGAACCTAGCCATTCATTGTACCTACACCATTCAAACCAATCGGGCATGGTTCTAGTGGCTCAATCCTTAAATCAGGAAAACTATCATATTTGAAGTCATACGATCCTTATGGCTCTCACCACCAAAAACAAAGATGGATTTATTGACGGCATAATCACGAGACCACCAGCAAACTCTAAGGTAGAAACCAAATAATGGACTCACTACAACATTCTTATCAAATGATGGATTCTTAATATCATATCGCTTAAAATTGGAAAAAGTGTCATGCACAATGATATCGTATATGAGATATGGGAAGAATTGAAGGAGCATTTTTCACACACCAACAACATGCACCTATTTCAAATTGAGCAAGAGATCCATGACTGTATACAAGAAGGTATGAGTATTGGAGAATATTATACCAAGTTGAAAAGCTTATGGGATGGATACTCGAGATGTACTATGTCCCCTTCCATATTATGGAGGAAATGTCGAAAGGGAACTATAGGAATACCAAAAAAGGTAGCAAACCATAAAGTCCCTCATGGGGCTTAACACAGTTTACACAGCAGCCCGAGGACGAATCTTGCTCATGGAATATTTACTTATAATAAATAAGGTATACTCACTCATTGTTGAAGATGAAAAGCAAAGAGTTGTCTCCATACAAACCATAAGAAGGATGCCAGAAGCTACTGCACTTGTCACCAAGGATAGTCATCCATAATATCCTTACAAGAATTACCCACCAAGGAACTCACATCTCAAGTGCAATCAATGCAACAATATCGACTACAATTCTGAAAGTTGTTAAAATTGCCTCAAATTTGATTTTTGTGGTTTGAATGGACTTGACATCAACATGTGTCAGAATAAAAAGGCAATTCAAGACAAGAGAAATGAAAGTTATGGCTTCCCCTCTAAAGCTCACCATACTAACTTTCAAGAAAGTAGCTCCGACATAAGGACACCATCCTACAACCTTACATCTGTCCAATATCACGAGCTCTTTACACTTCTCAATCAAGTCAAATCAAGTAGCATGGCAAGTCAAGTGACTACTTCTTTAGGTAACACATCATGTGCGAGTGTTTTTCATTTAAAAACCAGTTGGATTTTTGATACAGGGGCAACTAATCACATGGTCTATTTCCAAAGCCTTATGAGCTCCAAAATTTCAATCACTAATCGACATGTGCATTTACCTGATCATTCACTTGCCCGTGTCACACATATTGGTAGCGTACATTTCTCTAATAATTTCATACTCCATAATGTCTTATGTGTTCCCTCTTTCAAATTAAACTTGTTTTCAGTATCCAAACTCACTCAAACTACATTTTGTCATTTCACCTTCACTAATAATGTGTGCTTTATTCTGGACAAACGCTCAGGGAAGATGATTAGGATGGGAACTGAGAAAGCAGGACTCTACTACCTAACTATTTCAAAAAAGCCTGGATGTTTCTCGGTTTCAAATATTGCTCCAACCAACCCTCATCTCTAGCATTAATGACTTGGTCATTTATTTGATAAAAATTTGCATGTACTTTCCCTTTCCATCAATATACCCTTTTGTTTTATTAGTAATTGTTCTATTTGTCCACTAGATAAGCAAACTCGTAATCCATTTCCTTTAAGTTCTATCAATACAAAAACACCTTTTGAACTAATTCATGTTGATATTTAAGGTAGTTATCACATTCTGGCACTTAATAGAGCATGTTATTTCCTCACTATTGTTGATGACTACTTAAGATACACATGGTTCTATCTCTTAAACACTAAATCTGATACATGCACATTTCTCACCACCTTCATTGATCTTGTTCAAACACAATTGCATCCAGAGTTAAAATCATTCGTAGCGATAATGGACCAAATTTTCTATGACCTAGTTGTTTTAGACCAAAGGAAACCTACATCACACCAGTTGTGTCTCTACTCAACAAAATGGTGTTACTGAATGCAAGCACCATCACCTTCTCAATGTAGCTCGCACATTTCTCTTCCAAGCCAACCTCTCTAAAAGTTCTAGGGAGATGCCATTTTTACAGCCACATACCTCATAAATCATACTCCAACACTTGTTCTCAAGGGTAAAACACCATTTGAAATCATCTTTCACAAAGTTCCTAGGTTTGAACATCTCTATGGTGATCTTCACGATGTCTACATGTCTCTTCCACCCGGATTTAGACGAAAGGGGAAAACACGTGTATGTAAACTACATAAATCTTTATACGGACTCAAACAAGCCTTATGACAATGGTTCATCAAGCCATCAACAACACTTAAGCTAGCCGATTCTAACCAATCCAAGTATAATCACTCACTATTTGTCCAAACCTATGGTAATTCCTTCTCTACTCTTCTTGTCTATGTAGACGATATAATCATAACATAAACAATCTACAAGACATTGAAGAAACTAAAAATCATCTCATGCAACAATTCAAGCTAAAAAATCTTGATGAATTACAACATTTTTTTGGGCATAAAAGTTTCACGATCCAAGAAGGGAATTGTTCTGTCCCAACGCAAGTACACACTTGAAATATTGGAGGACATGGGTTATCTTGGTGCCAAACCTGCCAATTCACCTATGGAATAGAATTTATCCTTCAGCAAGGTTGAAGGAGAATTTATCAGTGATCCCATATCCTATCGAAGACTTATTGGGAGATTAATATATTTGACCATCACACGGCCTGACTTAGTGTATGATGTGCACATTCTCAATCAATATATGGACAAGCCAAGACAACCATATTTAGAAGCAACTTAATGAGTGCTACGATATGTCAAGAACACACCAGGACAATGTCTCTTTTTCTTAGCAGCTAGTTCACTATAGCTAAATGCTTTCTGTGATGTAGATTGGGCTAGATGCACATACACACAACGATTAACCACGAGATATTGTATGTTTCTTAGAAACTCACTAATTTCTTGAAAGACTAAGAAGAAAAACACAGTCTCATGATTGAGTACAGAAGTAGAATATTGTTCTATGGCGGCAACCTATTATAAAGTAACTTGGTTACGATACATTTTGGATGATTTGGGTATTAAACACTCTTAACCGGCCAAGTTATATTGCGACAATCAAGTTATCATTCACATTGCATCAAATCCATTGTTTCGTGAACGAACCAAACACATAGAGATTGATTGTTATCTAGTGAGAGAAAAGATTCAAGTTAGAATAATCAAAACTTATCATATCTATACATCGGAGCAACCAACATATATCTTTACCAAATCCCTAAATTTTTCACAGCTCTTGAGCTTACTTAACAAGTTAAGGATAATTAACATATATTCTAACTTGAGAGGGAATGATAAATAACTCGAGAACTAGTTAAAGGCAACCAACACACCAATTGAAAATAATCAATAATAAAAGCTAGGAAGCAATAAAGATCCAAGAACATTTTCATATAATTATGTATATTTTTAATCATTATAATTTTTTTGTTTTGTATAAATTAGATTATAAACATTTATTCATCAAGTGAATAAAACCATTTCTTATAATTATAGTACGAGATTTGTATTATTTATATTGATTGAATGAATTTTTTTCTTATTGATCAAAATAAAATAAAATTGATACTATTATATTATAAGAGAAAAAATATTAAGAAATATTATATTTTAAAAAATTAATATTTTCTTAATGAGTTAAAATTTGAAATTTACTATAAGGTTATATTTTATATTTGTAACAATAGTTATCAACTAACTATCTCAAACCAAACAACTAAAATTTGAAATTTACTATAAGGTTATATTTTATATTTATAATAATAGTAATCACCTATCTAAAACCAACAACTAAAACTTTTTTTTTTTTTGAAGTAATACAAATTCAAGAAATGGGAAATACCAAGAAGGATAGATGACCCGTAATCAAGGTCTTGAATGTTGATGCTTGTACAAATATTTTATAAAAATGATAAAGTTATTGTTATTATTAACGAAATTTAAAAAATATATTACAGAAATTATAAATTTTTTATCAAAAAGATGAAAAATAATTTATAAAAATTTATAAAACATCAAAATAATCAATTAATATATTTTAAATTATATTTTAATTAAATATATTTTTTTAAAATTTTAAAATATTTATATTAATTAATAAGTTAATTAATTAATTAAAATATTTTAATATCTTAAAATAAGTTATTAAAATGATTGAAATAATTAGGTAAATTATTTAATTATATTAACTATTATAAATAAATAAAAATATGAAATAATGAAAAAAAATTATTGATATTTTTGATATTTTATTAATTTTTATAAATATTTTATTCATAATATCTATAATATTTAAAATATTTTAATTAGAAAGATATTTACATAATAATTAAATAATTCAAGTGATAATTTAAATAAAAAATAAATATTATATTTTGATATTAAAATATATAAAATAATAACATTATTACCGACTACATTTTCATCTATGCCTATAATAAAATATGTATAAATTAATATTAAATTTTTTTTTAGGAAAATTATCTAAAAATAGTACTTCAAAAGTAAAATAATAAAAATATTACTTTAAAATAAATAAATAGTGTATAAATTAACGTTAGATGTGTGATTTTTTTTATTGTTATAGATATAATGTGTTAATTTTGTTTTTTGTTTTTTTTTGTTTTTAATCTGAAGGTGAAACAAAACGAACAATTCTCTCTTTGTTTTCCATTTTTACTTTTCCTCGCGTTTTCACGTAAGGCAAAAATAAAAACAAAATCAAACTCTACTGTTTCCTTTTTAAAATTCTACACGTAACAAAATTCAAAATCGGTAACCCCAAAGAACTCTTCCCCTACCTTCCGATTATCTATTAGAATTCCAGTCTCAGGTATCTGTACAGTTCAATAATTATAATATTATTACCTATCAGCTTAAAGAAAAATAATAATAATAATAATAATAATAATAATAATAATAATAATAATAATAATAAACTTTCTTTTCTATTTCTCTATCTTCAATTTTTTTTTTCTTTCCTTTTCTTCTTTGGTCCTCGAAACTATTGTAGTAATTTCAGATGGAGGCACCGGAGAATATGAAACTTGATTTGGAAGCGGCTCAAGAGATTATTTTACGGTGGGACTCCACAGCATCATAGGAGGCCAGAGAGAAGATGATTTTCGCAGGCGATCGAATCGAAGTTGATCGTTATCTTCTAGCCGTCGATCAAATCCAACAGTCTACGTCATCTGCTTCCATTTCTGATGATCAGTCCAAGGTCAACTCGGCCATTCAAATCGCCATGGCTCGACTCGAAGACGAGTTTCACGACATTCTCTTGACTCACACCTCTACTACGCTCGAGAGCGACTCGCTTACCGATCCAAGTTCTTCGAATCACTCCGCCGCTTCTAGCACCTCTGGTGGTGCTGCTGCTGGTGGATTTGAAGACGATAACGATGAAGATAAGGTTGAGGAGGAGTTTCTTTGCCGAGATGATTCGAGTAACAGTTTGAAGTACAGGTCTACTAGTAGTATTCGCGAGATCGATCCAATACCGTCCGATGCGGTGATCAATCTTCGGAGTGTCGCTGAGAGGATGATATCGGTTGGATATTTGCGGGAGTGTATTCAAGTCTATGGAAGCGTGAGAAAATCAGCTGTTGATTCCAGTTTCAAGAGGCTTGGGATCGAAAAACTAAGCATCGGTGATATTCAGAGATTGGAGTGGGACCAACTGGGGGCGAAGATCAGAAGGTGGATACGAGCTGCTAAGATTTGTATCAGGATCGTTTTCGCGAGTGAGAAAAATCTCTGCGAGCAAATCTTTTATGGCATAGGTACGGCTATTGATGATGCTTGTTTTATGGAAACTGTTAAAGGTCCAGCTATTCAGTTGTTTAATTTTGCTGAGGCTATTAGTATTAGTAGAAGATCTCCAGAGAAGTTATTTAAGATTTTGGACCTTCATGATGCTTTCATGGATTTGATTCCGGATATTGATGTTGTGTTTGAATCAAAATCCTCGGAGTCTATAAGGATCCAGGGTGCGGAAATATTATCTAGACTTGCTGAGGCTGCAAGAGGGATACTATCTGAGTTTGAGAATGCTGTGCTTCGGGAGCTATCAAGGGTGCCTGTCACTGGTGGGACGATTCATCCCTTGACGAGGTATGTCATGAATTATATAAGCTTGATATCGGATTATAAGCAGACATTGAATGAGCTTATTGTGTCTAAGCCACCAACGGGGTCAAGATACTCCAATGATCCGTCAACTCCAGATATGGAGTTTACAGAGCTTGAGGGAAAGATCCCTTTGTCACTGCATTTGATTTGGATCATTGAGATTTTGCAATTAAATTGGAGGGAAAATCTAAGCACTATAAAGATACTTCATTAGCACATTTATTTAGAATGAACAATGTTCACTACATTTTTCAAAAGGTCAAAGGGTCCCCAGAGTTGAGGGGGAAATGGTTGGTGATGATTATTTGAGGAAGTTGACAGGGAAGTTCAGGCAGGCTGCTACTAATTATCAGAGAGCAACTTGGGTGAGGGTGTTGTATTGTTTGAGAGATGAAGGTTTACATCTTAGTGGGGGGTTTTCTTCAGGGGTTTCCAAGAGTGCTTTGAGAGAGAGATTCAAGTCCTTTAATGCTATGTTTGAGGAAGTTCATAGGACTCAATCAACTTGGTTGATACCTGATTCTCAGCTGAGGGAGGAACTAAGGATATCAATATCAGAGAAGTTTATTCCGGCTTATAGATCATTTCTAGGACGATTTAGGAGCCACATAGAGAGTGGAAAACATCCAGAGAATTACAGTTGAGGATTTGGAGATTGCCGTCTTGGATTTCTTTGAGTGATGCCAAGTATCGCAGCACTTGAGAAAACGATCTCAATAATATAGCTTAGAAACTAGGAAACATTCTTTCAATTTTTTGTCAACTTTTTTCTATTTGTTTGTGAGAATCACTCTTGATTGAAGAAAAGCGTAGATGAGGTGCAGTTTCCGGAATGGCCCAGCTCTCTGCTTGAGTGCTTCTGCTATTCATTATGGTGACATTCTAGATTTTTGTTTACTTTGTTAATATTGAAATTGTTTTATTTAACCACTTTTCGTATCATGCGAGCCTTCAAGTGTGATTTTTTTTTATAAAAATAAAAAAAACAACTGTGATTCTTTTGATAAAGTGAAAGTATCAATATTGCTTTCACATGAAATCATGGAAGTTACTTTCCAAATGAATTTTGTGCACAAGTCATCAACAATGAATCTTCATGTTTATATATCACTTTGTTTCCAATTATTGTTTTTTTTTTCAAAGTGAATATGTGATAAGGTAAAGAGTTCATAGCATGCATATATTCATCGTTCAGTATCTGTACGTATGTTTTTGCTTCTACTTAACCGACATATATATCAAGTGATACTTGTATTTATTCATTGAAACAAAATATTACACAAAAGTTATGAAGAATGACTCGCCATTAAAATTCTAATTTTCTAAAGATATTACTCCTAAAAACTACCAATACTCGTACAAAGAAAAGGGGAAACAGCTGCTATAATACTTGCGGACAGTCATGCTGATTCCAGGAACCAAATGGGCTTACTAATCGAAATCAAGGAACTCCATCCTTTTCCTCATGGTACCTTTAAGATCACTAGCATCTCTTTGTGCTTTTTGTGCCTACAGATATCAGAATATATATAATCAAGAAGGTACTAGTTAATACATTAATACTTTTTTAATACCACAATTTAAATATTTGTACCCCTATTAACAATTTTAAATAATTTTTTCTACTTTTTTTTATCAAAGTTGACATAATGTCCTACATATAAAATTAAAGATAGATATTTATAAAAAATTTAGAAAAAAATTAAAAAAAAATTACGATTATATTAATCTAAATTTTTATATCATTTTGTTAAAATTTTCAAACTCAAATTATTAACGATAATAGCAATGTATTGAAACAAAAAACCACATTAAATTTAAATTATTTTAGTTATTGTTAAATAAAATTCAATATCTGGTTTTTCATACCCAGTATTATTAAAATGTAATGTGTTTTCGTAATCAATTTAATTATTAGTACCTCTTTTAGTCATTAAATTGTTATTTTTTGCTATTGAATTTTATTCCTTCAATTTTCACAAATGTTTTTGTTTAATTTAATACTTAGGACACATGTGATCAACTTTGAAAAAAAAAAACACTCATTACTCAAAAAATGACTAAAAAACACTCATTGTACGCTCATATCTGTAGACTAGTGTAACTTACTAGTCCGTACGCAGACTTAAAAAGACCTAATAGGACTCTACACTAAATTAAGAAGCTCAATATAAAATAATACATTTTCCAGACAACAAATTTTTATTTTCCTTTAATTTAACTCAGTTATTTTGTTTGAAATGCAAAACAATATTACATAAATGTATCTATTTTGCTTTGTCAGAACTACATCGTTCATTCCTAAACTTTCTTAAACTTTGATCTCTTACTTTTTTTTCTTTTTCTTTTTTGTAATATTACATCCACTGTCTTTTCAAATTTTACAATTTTAAACTAAATTTAAAGATAATGGACTAATTTTTAAATTTAAACTAAGTGTATTAAATTTAAAAATATAATTACCATAATATTATGAAGAATAAGTTAAAGAATCAAAATATTAAATTATGATAAAACTTAAAGGACTAACGGTATCGCTCAGTCTTTCGCTTTCCCTTCATGTAATCTGTTTTTATTACTTGATTAAACTGAAACCCTAATCATGTTTCAATGACATAAATGAGGTAAAGAGAGGAGTTGACATCAAACATTATCAGTAAAGATTTTCAAGTAGGCTATAATTACCCTTTTCATTTCTTCTGTGGAGACATGGGTCATGTGTGGTGGGAGTTCCTCCCTTTCCAAGTCCTACAAGACAAGGAACAAGGACATAGTTTAACACAGAGCAAGGGTACATTATGTTGAGGAATATAGTTATAGACACTACCAGCTCGCCAATTACAACAACATTCTCCCCGCGAATTACATAAAGGCCTAAAGGGATGTCGCAGTAAAGATCACCAACAATCACTCTCTCACACGCACCCTCAAGGACAGCATTTGCTGCATATGAAAAGTATAAACATTTTTAGTCACTCAGTAACATCGTATAAAACAGAGGAAATCGTCCGTACCAAATTGATCAAAAGATCGAAGTATCCCCAAGAGCTTCCGACCATCTCGTAGTAGCACAAGAAGCTTCCCTGTCAGAAACAATATTAAGCAACCACCAAAATGAATGTAAGACATAATTACTTCACTCACAACTTAAACCTCAACTAGAATACACAAGAAACCAGATAAATGGAGATTGATTTAAGTCACTAATTTGCTGAGGTTTCCCTCAGACGTGCATCGAAGAAGAAAAAAAAGGAACAGTCATATGACAAAGACGTAGAACTCTACAAATAATATAAGCTTAGCAGCCAAAACTCTTTATAGTATACAATAAACTGGCATGCAAACTAAAGTATCTAGCTTTCTTCCTGAAACAAATTCTATTAACTAAAGTATTTTGAAGTCAAATTTACACACAAAGCCATGGAGGATGGACAAAAGTAGTTACCAGGTTCTTTTTTGAGTAAGCATGAGATGAAATATTTGGACGCTAATCACATCTCATGGGAGAGCAAATAGTTACTGCTAATATAAGAAACAAAGAACCAACTACATAAATTTGAGCAATCAATCAGTCCTATGCATTAGATAAACATGTGACCCTATAATGGTAGTACTCACAACTCTTCTGATTGCCATAACGAATGTGTTATGTTTAGTGCCGGAGTACCAATTGCTACAGTTACTAAGATGAAAACTTGAAATTATAAGAATGCATGAGAAGCAATTTCACTATATTAAACTAATTTTCTACAGTCTTCTTTAAATAGTCCGTCAGATGCTATTTATATCTTAAAAGAGGAAAATCATATGCAGTTGTTACTTAAGGTGATTGGTGGACCTAAATGAATAACAAAATAACATGTTGCATTTTGACCAAATTCGCAATTATATGGCCTCACAAAGTTTTGTAAGGCCTTGCAAGAGGAAAAATGTAAACTCTTACCGATGGTCTGCAATGCTGGTCAAAATAACCAATCTTTCGTACAGCACAAAAGATAACCAATAGCAAACAAAGTGTGCCTTTGCACCCACATTTTTTTTCTCATACAACTAGAATTCGAAGGTTCACCATTTAAACCCAAGTGTGTTATTTTCCTATAGTCAATCATCTCTCTTTCTAAAATCATTACAAAGCACAGGAAGTATGTGCATTTTCTCAATTCAACGTCAAATAGACTCTCATGTATCCAAGATTACAAAGCACAGGAAGCATGTGCATTTGCTCAAGTAAAGAACTTCATATACATTCAAGCTTTACAAGACAACAAGTAAACAGGCAAAACCTAGCATCAGCTAGAGTTGATAGAACAATCTTGAATATAAACTAGAAATTGCACCAAACTATCATGAACACAACTAGGAATTAGAACAAATAAGAAAGTGCCTTATTTACTCTTTTACAAAATCCATAATTAACAGGGAATGTCAGAGAGGGAGAGAGAGCACACTGTCAAGATAGCTGGCAAGAGAAGTAGATAGGTAGATATCTTCCGGCTCTGCCCAAGACATTGGTGTTGATAATCTCCAACCTTTTCGGTATCACTAAAACCACCGAAAAATGCAACACAAACAAGCCAATGGCATTGGCAGCTCAGATTTCCCTATGAATCTTCCTAAAGTTATTCTTAGAAAACCCTAGCTTTTGAGATCCAAAAGTTATTCTTAGAAAACCAAGGAAAAAAATTATCATTCGTGGTTTCGCTTCTGAATAGATGGAGTGAATAGAATATTTGAATAACCAAACAAAAAAATCTTGTACGCTCAGATCCGGTCGCACCGGAAGAGCTCTATGGATACTGAGACTAGGAATAGATTTGAAAGAAAGTGCTTCACGGTCCGAATCACATCAAATATCCGTTTACCTTGAAAAGGAAAATTGGATTCTAAAGAGAGTGTAAGAAAACACTTTTTTGAGAGAGATTTGAGAGAAATGCAAAATTATACTTAGTAGGATACATTTTATTAAATAAATATAAAATTATTTTAATATCTCCCTATTTAATTTAAATTTAAATTCAATAATAATAATATATTATTTTGCGAAAATATTTTATGTCCTACTTTCACTATTCCACATCATTTTAATGTAAAAATCTTATGATTTTATTCTCTTTATTATATATTAACCTCATATGCATACTTAAATATAACAATATTTTTACTAATATTATATAACACTGTTTTATAACTTAATATGTGTTACATATTACATAGTTGTAATAATACATAAATTGATATTAAAAAATAGAATATTTTTTTAAATTGTAATTGTTGTTATTTGAACATGTGATTTCTAATTTTAATTTTTTTATTTTTAAAAAATTATTACCAAAATATGAAATGTTTCGTATCTTTAAAAATAATATTTACAGTCAGTTTTTTTTTGTTCATTTTTATCAAATATTTTTTAAAAAAATAAACAAAGTTTTATAATTTTTGTATATATAAATATTAAAAGAAAATAATTAAAAACTTAAAATTTGTAAATAGTAAGCAAAAAAAATTATTGATTTTTTAAATATTTTGAAAGAAAAAAAAATATTACCAAACAACTTACACACGATTTTTTATTTATTTTCTTTAAAATTATCAATTAAAAATTGATATCAAATATATTAGTGAATGGTGATTATTTTTACAAAAGAATAAAAGATTACAAATTAATTATATTATTTTTTGTTAAATATTATACAATAAGTATTTAAAAATTTTAAAATGATTAAGTAGATTATATA
Organism: Hippophae rhamnoides; assembly: GCA_033030585.1. Taxonomy (NCBI): domain Eukaryota; kingdom Viridiplantae; phylum Streptophyta; class Magnoliopsida; order Rosales; family Elaeagnaceae; genus Hippophae; species Hippophae rhamnoides. Next base: position 58,266,533 of record CM065427.1, on the reverse strand, counting down.
AATGCATTAATTATTATAAATAGATAAATTTTAACCATATATAAATTCATAAATTATCAAATATTACTTAACTAAATCATAAATAAATTAATTGATATCAAAATAGCATTATACGTTACAATTTACACGTGTATATGAATTAACGTACATGTTAGATAGATGTTTTTTTTTATTCGCCTTCAACGTTTTTTTGTTTTTTCATTTTTGAATCCCAAATTCAAATGAAACAGGATTATAAATTAAAAGTTAAAAAAAATAAAAAAATTGTCTACGGATTGAGTTTAGATTTTTCTTCTTTTATAAAAATGAAAATTTACATTAATTTATTGAAATCATATCAAAGAATCTAATTACAACCTATAAACAAAGAATTTTTAAAATTATTGAAAATATCAATAAAAACCATTATAACTGGAGCTCGTTAAGCTATGACTTTTGTACCGTGATATAAATTAATTCGAATTCAATAATTATAAAAATAAAAAAAAAAAGTGAATTTTAAAAATTCACTAGAAAGAAAATATCATCGTAATTGCCTGTCTATATGATATTATTATTCACCCAAAAATATATTACAAATAGAGCGATTCAACCAAAAACCTAGAACGAAGTGCATAAAAATAGGAAGAAAAATGAGCATATTATCTTTAATTTGGGTGCACCAGACTACGTTTTTTCCACAACCAAACATGCATTGCTCCACAGAAGCCAACCATGAAAAAATCAACTGAGAGACTGACTGACTGCCTCGGTTTTAAAAATACTGACCCAATTTCACAATTTTCCATCTTTTTTTACTTCATAAAAATAAATTCTGAATCTGCAGCAAAAACAATAAAAATTAGTATTCTTACTATTATTTAAGATATATAATAATAATAAGCTTTAATTTTATAATTTTTTTATTTAATTATTATTATTCTTGTTATTATAAAAATTATTTATTCAGAATAAAACACAGGTAGTTAAAAGTGTATTATTTAAAAAAAAAATTATAATACTTAAATATGGTTATTGATTAAAGATATTATTTATAGCCGTTAACATGAAAAATAGTGATTAATCTAAGAAATATGGAAGTAATATGTATTTTTTTTTTTAGGAAAAAAAAAAAAGGGATCTGAGTTGCTCTCACCCTTTGATATAGCATGTGTTAGTAATTGAAATTTGATCATGCTTATGGAAATTAATTGAAGCTAACTGAAATGGATTATTGATTATATATATTCACCTTTTAAATATTAAAAAGAAATGCTATAATAATTAAAGATAGCCAGAATCAAATCTCCAGAACAATATCTGCATAAAAGGAATTCACATGAGCGCAATTAGTAGTATGTCGTAACTCTGTATTTTAGCAAAATAATAAAGACTATATATATATATATATATATATATATATATAATAGTAATTAAAGCATATAATATTAAAAATATTAAACTTACATTCAGAATCTGTCTTGACCCATTTACACCCTTCATCACTACTTTTCTCCCTTTTCATCTTATGATCATGATCTTGATCTTCATTATTTGCCTCTTTAGGAATCTGTTTGTTTTCTTCTATGTATTTCTTCGCCGTCGATGATGATGGCCGAGAAGAATTCTGAGCATTCATTTTCTTTTGAAGCATCATCTTCAAAATCTGTAGTCACATGTACAAACTAGCTAGTCAGTCATTAAATTAAATATCAACAAAAAAAAAAAAAAAGCTAAACTGACTAATTCTGAATATATATTGAACTTAAAATAAAATTTAAATGAAGTGTATGCATGTAACAAAATTAAATACCTTTTCCATTCTAGATTCTTGAAATGTCTCTCTCAAACTTGGGGCTGGTGCGAACCCACTTTTACAAACAAACATTTTCTTGAGAAGAAAAGAAATTGATTTCTTCCCAATTTCTTTCTTATTATTCTTTTCAGCACAAATGTCTTTGCATTTATCAATAATAACACTGATAGTCCTTTCAATATTTTCTTCTTCATTATTAGCTTGATCTTGATCTTGATCTAATTCTGATCCATTGCAATTAATAAGATACTCATTACTAATCCTTCTATTCACTTCTAAACTTGATGGGCAATTTAGGAATCTGTCCAAAGGAAGATCTGCTATTTCCTTTTCTTTGTTTGGTTTACGAGTACTCAAGAGTTTGGTTAATTCTTTTTGTAATTTCCCAACTTCTTCAGCTGTGAAATCTACTATTTCATTCTCCAATGAAGAAGATGGATTATTTTCGTTTTCTTCCTTAATTTCACTCTTTGTGTTTCCAAACGTTCCAATTGCTAGCAATCCGTGAGGCCAATCACTAAATTCTTCACGACCTTCTTGTTTTGCAGGCATTTTATCTACTCAACCAGATGGGGGGGAAAAAAATTGTATATGTTAATGACTAGAAACACAGAAAATTTTTATTTATTAGTCTTTTTTGTGTCAAAATTACAACAATTAATACTTTAATTATTTAAAAATAAATGTAGAAGCATGGAAGAGAAATACAACTACCTTTAAATTTGTACTCATTTTTACACTCAAATTGATTACATATTAATAGTATTTTAAAAAAATTATTTATTTAATTTTTGAAATAATTATGATATATATGAAATAAATATGTACAAAATTAATTGATACTAACATTTATTAACAGCAAAACGGGCTAATTAAGAGTTATATGCTATAATTAATATTATTGGATTTTTAAAAATAAATATAAAGCTATTAATTAAAGAAAAAAAAACTTCAATTATATATTCAAATGAATTTAGCATCAAAGTTCACAACTAAGCCAACACTTTGGATCGGATTCCCAAAATTTATATTTAATGGATTCAAACATGACAATTGATAAACATCCACAATGTATAGGAATTTTTTTTTTTATAAATCATGTTAATTAATGGGTATTTGAACTGTTTTGATAATTTTTAAAAATATATTATTAATATTTACTTCAAATATAATTATTTATACGTAATTAAATACATATATATATATATATATAACAATAAATAAAGAGTTATTCTATTTCATCTATCAAACTAACTCATATAAAAGTTTACAGACAAGAACAAAAATGTAATTCTATATATAATACATATTGATTATGAAACATTTAGTTTTTTTCTTCGTAATACTAGTTTTGTTGTCATGAGTAAAGCACCCGAGTAATTTTCTATGATTTAATCTATATTTTAATAGACAAGAAAACATAAAGATATTTAATCCTTATAATATGATTTATCATTTGAATTTTAAGCATGTTTTAGCTTAATTAAAGGTAATTGAATACTCTATTTAATATCATGAATGCTAACAATTGTCCATAAATAATAATTTTGTTAAATGAATGAAAATAAAACTACTACTATAAAATCATTACATAAACAAAAAATAAAATAAATAATTTTGCCAAAATCATACTATAAATACAATTATCAAAATCTTAGCACATACTTTAGCTTATTTAAAGAAATATAATACTAACTTGTTAAAACCATATATATTTAGATAATTATTTAATAAAATTATACAATAGATACAATTATAAATTATTTTGTAGTAAAATTTATGTTTATTTTGGTTATAATTATTTTGTATAAAGTATGTTTACATATAGGTAAGTGTTTAATTTTTCAAAATAAATAAAAATAAATTAAACCACTAATCAATAAAAAAATTATCGACCTAATATATGAATATTTTTCTCATTTTTTATATTTTAGATATTAACTTTTCAAAAATTATTTGTGATGAAAATAAAAATTAATATTTTATTATAATGTGAGTAATTGTAAATGATGAGCTTGTTAAACTCAATAATTAATATATTTAATTAAATGATATATGTATTTATTAATTAATATTTATGTATTTAGTCTTAGTTTAAAAGTTTTAATATTTTAATTTAAAATATTATATTCACCTTAAAAATTGAATTTAACTTTTTTAAGATTTTTTTTTTGTTTTTTTAACAATATTACCATTGATAAATTCAAATTTACAAAAATATTTTATATTTTATCCTTCCAAATTATGATACTTGATTTAGATAATAGAAATGAAATTTATTTAAATACTTAATAAAATAAAAATAATAATAGTAATAAAGTGATCTCATAAATTTAGATTACTACAAATGATTAGCTTTTTATATAAAAAAAATTTACACGTTAGATAATAAATAACTTAATTTATATTATTATTTAATATAATTAATAATTTATTTATGTGTGAAAATATTATGCTAATCATTTGTGTTCTTATAACATGTCACAACATATATTATTTTTCTTAAAAATAATATATATTAATTGATAATTATTTTAGTTATTATAGCACAATTTCGAATGAAAATGAATTTATCATACACAATTCACTCTTTAAATATATAAGAAGAAACATGAATTTATTATGAATTATAAATGTATCAATTATATTATTAAAATATTTATTAAAATAAAAAATAATACATAAAAAAATATCAAATATAACTACTAGCACTAAAAATTAAAATAATAATAAACAAGAAAACCAAAAGCTAAAATGTTAAAAAATATATAAAATAATAATAACTCAGAGAAATTTTTTCTTCACAAAAAACTATATACATAAATATATATATATATATATATATATATATATATATATATATTTGTTATATCAATATTTTGTATTTATTGACGTAAAATAAATTAACAAAAATTGAAATAAGAATAAATAAGAATACCAAAGCCTAAAAGTTAAAAATAATAATAATAACAACTCTGCATAATTTTATCCCTTTAAGATATTAAGAGAACTACCCAAAAAATGGTTACATTGATGGATTATTAATGCTTTTAAAATAAGTAAATAATATTATTATTTTTGGAAGAAATAATTTTAAAGGAACGTTCTCTTATTAACACTTATAATATTTTGATCATAAGCATTTTTTTTCAAAATCACTTTAAATAAAACAATTTTATTTTAAATCAATTATAAGAGAATCATCCAAACATACCCTATGTATCATTTATGAAATAATGAGTTCGTTTAAAATTGTTTATCATGTTAGTTAAAAGTGGTTTCTAATTACTCATAGTATTTTTTAAGATGTTTGTAAATCTACAAAATTTGTTCCAAAATTTGCTTTTAAAATTTTGAGAAGAGTTATTAGTACTTTGAAAAGAAGTAAATAATATTTTATAATACTTACTTCTAGAATAAGTGGTTTTGTATGGATGTTCATTTTCTAAAATCATTATTAATGTGCCGTTTAAGTCTATTTATAATATTTTCATCCAAATATATAAAATTATTTCATTCAAAAACATTTTTAATTAAATCATTTCTCAAATAAGTAGATTCATATGGGGCAAATGTATGTCATGTGGTAGCAACTTTGTCTTATAATAAAAGTACATTCAAATGTGCCAAGTGGTAGAAACTTTGTCTTATAATCAAGATGGTCTCTATTACTAGAAAATTTTCAGTCCCTGTCTTAAATAAAATGTTCATATTGTATATAATATCATATTAATCCTAAAATAAGTTCTTGTAATGTGTATCTATTATACTTATAACTAATGTACAATATGTAAGATTGATCAACATAACTAAAGGACCAATTGATCGAGAAGTTATCCATAGAAATTGCATTTAAAAAACCAGCAAATAGAGTTTGATAGAACGCATCTTGGATTATGTACTTGATAAGATTTTATTCATTAGAAATAAGAAGAAAAAGATTGTGTGTGTGTGTCTATATATACTTACTTGTAAGAGAAACTGGATTTGGTTTCTTATTCACTGGTTTCCCATTGAGCTTATTTTGCACCCAACCAAACAGCTGTAACATGCATCAAAGATCACAGGCCATTAAAAAAAAACCAATAGAGTACTAGTATATATTCACTTCAATCTTTAAATTAGAGAAAGAGAAAAAAAAACACTCTGATCCTTACTCTCTGTTATAAACCCAGATCAAAAACAAGAATGTACAGACAATTACTACAAAACTTACCCTCATATTTTATGAGAACTAAAAAAAGAAGAGGGAGGGAGGGCTGATCTTTGAGAGAAATTAAGATGAGATTGATAAGAGTTTCTATATGCCAAAAATGTGGTGTTTATAACAGATCTTAAAAGGAAACTAGAATTGATATCAGCTTTGGACTTATTAAAAAAATAATTAATGTGAGTGCTTTGAGGAATTTCATGGCCAAGCTCATGAGAGTGAGAGAGTGGTTTTCAACTGGTTCAAGTTCCCAAACACGGCCTTTTGTTTTCTTCTCCTCACCAGCTTTCTCACCTTTACACCTTTTACTTCTTTGTATCTACCCCCTATTTTGTATATATATCTTCCTACTCCAATCAATTTCTAACGCCTTTTACATTACTAGTAATAAAATATTAAATATTAATTGTACCCCCACTATACCCAATAAGATAGAACATTCTATTTTATTTAATTAAGCCTACTATTATATTTAATTATTTCAATATATTGCAAGATGTTTACTTCTCACGCACATGGCCAGTCTCATTCTCTCGAACATCCTTTATAGGGTTAGGTAATTTCCTGTTATTTTTATAAAATAAAAGACATACATTTGAAAGCATAGTATTAATTTCTAATAATAACCTTTAAAAGATATATTAATAATCCAATTTTTTAATAAAAAATAATTTATAGAAAAGTAATTATCTTTATAAAGATATTATTTTATATCTTTTTTTTATTTTATTTTTTTTTTGTCCATTATCATGAAAACAACTCCATGCACCCTAACTACGAACCATGTTCACCTCTATTATCCTAAATGTCCTACTCCTAATACCACCTTTCATTGTTTATCGTAAAACAATCCAAAAATGCATTTTTAATCAAAAATAAAGTTACGTAATTACCAACTCATTTGAAATATTATATATGAAAATTGATTAGTCAATAAAGTAATAAAATGATATCAAAGATATGAAAGATATGAAAGAGAGGATGATGGAGATTGAGAGTAATTATTAGAGGGATCTAAGATATATTAGTATTGAAATAGACAAAAAAAATAAAAGAATACATTAAATAATAAATATTTTTATAAATATATAATTAACGATGGATGTATAAAAGCAATATTATTCATTCTTTTAATAACTTAAGTTTTTGAAAGAGTTGGTATCCCCATAATTTTTAACATAGTATCAGAACTAGAGACCATGTATTTAAAGCCCAGTAACATCAATTATATAATTAAAAGTATTTTATCTATATGGTACATAAAGCTAATACTTATAGGAATGCGATAGATATATAAAGATATTCTTGGTCTGCTAGGTTAAACTATTAAGATAATGGTCAATATTAGGTTTTGTATATCCATCAATTATTCTTCTATATTTTTTTCTTTATAACATTGTTGTACTTTTTGTTACATGAAATGATTATTAATTAAGCAATTTAATAATATGAATTTAAATATGTATCTTTTATTTAATAAGAATATTTCTAAATTACCAAACGGGCTTTGTACTTAGAAACATTTCTATCCAAGTGCAAAATACACAATCCATTAGCATCTTAACACTTTTTTTATACTGAATGAAAATTTATTGGAATCATTCTCAATACTTTTTTTATGGCAACTTAGGCTCAATATGTAGACATTCTAGCAATTTGAGGAGATTCAGGTCAGTTTTTTTTCCTTTCACAATAACATAAAATTTGACAAAATGATTTAAAATTTAAGAAATAAAAGGGAAGAAAATGGGAGGATAGAGTAGAGAAATATAAGTGTGTATTTTACATGTACCTATTCTAAGGTATAATATTAGGTGATTACTCTTGTATGAATAGAAAAATGATCGTTAATAACCCCTACTTATCCGTCCAAATTGTGGTTCCAAATTTTCTACATCGTAAGCATTTGAACAAGGGCATCACAATTTACTCTTACACATAGTCAAACCTATAATTTTAAATTCACATTATTTTCTTATATGTGCAATTATGTCTCATTAAAACCTTTTAAAAAAATCCATAGGAAAACTTTGGTGAAATAAAAATAGTACAGTATGAAATATATATATCACAAAAATTATAACTTACTCTTGATTATAGTATCAACAAACATACAAAACTCAACATCACCCTACAAACTCATGGCTTAGGCAAAACCATGAGTTTTGATCTAAAAAATGATGAGACTGACAAAGGATTGGTTAAACAATCAACAATTTAATCATTTGTAGAGACATGCTCAACTACCTAGGTACCATGAACTACCTAGTCACAAACGAAGTGATAATTCACCTCAATGTGTTTATTCTAGCATGGAACACATGGTTATTACAGAAGGCTTGGGCACTAATGCTATCTATAGACAAGACATGGGCATTAATAATGACAATACATAACTCAACTATAAGGCACCTTAGCCAAATAATTTATACAGTACCCAGTTTATGTACTACATCGAGACACCTCTTTTTGTTTAGAGTTATACCATGAAAACAAGTTTTTATTGAGATAAGCATAATAATTAGATGTACTACAACGATCATGTGGACAACATGCATATTCAACATCACAAAACCTGTTAGGTTTAGCACCTCACACAAAGCAAGCTCAAATTACAAGGTTTCACTAATATATCTTATTAACCTTTTAGCTGCAAGCATGTGTAAATCAGTAGGCAATGCTATAAATTGATAAATCTTATTCACCCAAAAGGCAATATTAGGTCGTGTAAGAGTAAGATACTGAAGTGATCCTACCAGTCTTCGTTACTTCGATAGATCAACTAAAACATGACCATCCATATTGCTAAGTAATTTTCTAGATGACATTGGAGTAGCCATAGGTTAGGCATCAAAAAGACCATCCATATCAAGAAGTTTTCATAAACTTGTGTTGATACAAGTGCATACCCGTGAGATTGTAAGTAACCTCAACAAATAGAAAATAATGAAGAATTCCTAAATCCTTGAGAACAAGATGGAGATGTAGGTCTGAGATGATTTTATCTACAAGAGCTGAGCTTGATCCCGTTACAAGAATGCCATCAATTTAAACCAAAAGAAACATAAGTTCCTTGTCTTTAATAAGAAGAAAGAGTGAGGTATAAACCTTAGAGTTATGAAACCCTATACCAAGTAAACAATGACAAAGCTTTTGATACCAAGCTCTTTAGACTTGTTTCATACCATATATGGCCTTTTCAAGCTTACAAACCATGGTATAACCACCTTCTTTGAAGCTAGAAGGTTGATACATATACACACTCTCAAGCAAATCAACATGTAGAAATGCATTGTTTACATCTACCAGCCTCACCGTCCATCCTCTATTCAAAGCAAGAGTAAGCACAACTCTTATGGTTATAGTCTTCATAATTGGGCTGAAAGTTTCAAAATAATCTACTCCAAATTCTTGTAAATACCTACGAGCAACCAGTTTTACTTTATACTCATCTAAATCCCTATATGTCAAAAATTTAATTCTAAACATCCATTTACATGTAATTAGTGACACACCAATTGGTAAAGGAACCAAAACCCATGTATTGTTAGCATTGAAAGCATCGATTTAATTTTGCATAGTCTTCTTCCACTATAGAATTTTTAAAGCATGCTTGTAAATTCTAGGTTCATTAACTATAGATGAAGATGATACTATTGAAAATGCTTTAGGCTTGACAATTCCTACCTTTAACCTTGTAGCCATTTAACGAGCATTGAAAACCATGATAGGGCTCAATAGGAAAATCTATAGTGAGTTGTAGGTCATTATTGGGAGATGGAACAATGTTAATAAAGGGAGGCATTGGCTCAAATAAGATAGCTAGCTCATTTCCAAGAAGCATATTAGGCTTATATGATGTCTCAGGAAGACTTACTGCAACACTAGCCATACTTAACACATTAGGTGTAGAACTAAAATTGGGATTGGCATTTGGGACATGTATGCTGGAATTTCTAGAATTAGTAGAAGAGAAAGATGTAGAAGAATAAAATTAAATAGGAAAAATACAAGCAACTAGCATAGTAGATGGTACTGTAATAACAACTTCAGGTTGAGAATGAAGAGGAGATTTAAACAATTTTTCAACAAAAGGAAATTTACTTTCATAAAACACAATGTGCCTACCTATTCATAATTACTTTACCAGTGAACTTGTTTAAACACAAATATCCCTTTTGATACAAAGCATATCAAGGGAAAACACAATCAATAGATTGAGTATCAAACTTGTCATGATTATAATCCATCATACATAGGAAACATTGGAAAGCAAACAATTTTAAGCATCATATATATGAGCTTTTCATATAATACCTTAAAAGGAGACATACTAGACAAGATTTTATAGGTAATGTATTGATCAAGAAGGTTGCAGTTTGAACAATATAAAGCCACAAAGTAATAAGCATATGAGCAGTAAAAAGCAATGCCATATCTCTTTCTATAGTGTGTCTATGACGACACTCTATAACCTTATTTTTTTGAGATGTATGTGTACACATAACTCTATACAAAATTTCATCTTGTTGAAGTTGAACCATAAGAGATTTTATCTCACTCCCACTATTAGTTTGAGTAGCCTTTATTTTAGCATTGAACTGCTTCACAACCATACTTTTGAAGAATAAAAAATAAAATAGTAGTCATATTGATCTTTAGACTTGAGAAAAAAATCCATGTAAATTTGGTGTGATCATTAACAGTAGAACAAAATATTTCTGAGTTATTGCATCACTCTTAGGAGCTATCCATAGTTTGCGTCACTCTTACAAGCAAAAGAATATCGACTCCATTATAAGATGAAAGAAAAGGCAATCGATGACCTTTTTTCAATTGACTAAACTTACAAAATAAATTACCAACATTAGTTTTACTACTACTTTTACTAGTAATGCCTTGTTGATGTAGAGCAACCTTGATTTTTGGAAATGAATGATGACCTTACATTATGTGCCATTTCACCAAAGATGCAATAAATAGCTTTGGAGATTTACCATTAACACCAGATGATAAAGAACCACTTTGCATCTTGTATAGACCATGAAGGTTGGGATATCGAGGCTTGGCCTTCTTTAATGTAGGTCATTAACAAAGAAATCAAAATGACTAAATTCCATAAAAAATTAATTATCCTTACATTATTTATAAACATAAATTAAATTGACAACAACTTTAGGAATATCTAAAGCTTGCTCTAAATTGAGATCACAATCATTAGGAAATTGAACACTTATACAAACACTAAAAATGGGAATAGTTTCACCATTAACTAATGTAATTCCTTCAAGGCCAAAATATGAAAGACAATGTGTTAATGTTGTTAAATCAACAGTAATATAATGGCTAGCACCAGTATCCTACACCCAAGAGGGACCATCAGAAGAGATCGATAAGCCATTACCACATTGAGCAATCATTGTAGAGAGTGAAATAGATTTCCCATTAAGAATTTTTTGAAGAACAAAGCATGGATGAGCATTATGGCCAACTTTTTCACATAATAGGCAAATAGGTTACTCAAGATTACTTTTCTTAGGACCATTCTTTAAAGATTAGGTATAATCATTCTTGTTACCTTAAGGCTAAGATAAGTCTTGAAGGAACTCCTTGAAAGTCCAACGAGATTTATTTTCACCTTCTTTATTATTCCAGAACTTAAAGCTTGCATTCTTGCCTTGAAATTTTGTAACATTTGTATGGAAAGGCTTAGTGGGTGATTATTTATGCAAAACTTTGTCAAAATTTTAAGATAGCTATGTACAACATTGATCAAAGACAATATTTCTCTCATTGAGATATTTGACACAATGTTATTATACTTTGAACCAAGACCTTGTAACACATATAAAACACAAATCTATTTCACTAATAAGATCACCTATTGTAGCAAGATTACTAGCAATAGTCTCGGCTTCCAACACATATTGTTGATCGAATACGAATTGTGTACAATGAATACGTAAATATATGTATCACAAAAAGTAAAATAATAATAAAAAAGATCATTCTCAAAGAGATTATGTTATGAGAAACAAAGTTTTAAACTAAAAAGTAAAAATCAATTTTTTTTGTGTTTTTTATGTTTGAAGAAAGAAAAATTAAAAGAACTAAAAATAAATAGTATTAATTAGTTAACTTAGAATTGACAACTAAGAAGATGTATGAGAAAATATCTAGGAATACTTAATCCCCTAATTTTTTAAACATGTGAATCACTAAAATTCCTTCAATATAATTATCAATCAATTATATGATCAATTTAATTTAAGCTAGCATATATTCCTCTTTCAAGTAAACTACACAACATATAGTAATTAATCAAATCATACTCTCATGTTAATTAAATTACATACTACTCATTAAGTTTATCAATTATGGACCACACACATAAGAATCATACATCTCTGTCTATAAATTATGCATGTTATTTAATCAAGACAAATAGTTAAATAATTCTTTATATCTATTTAATTGACTTTATAGATCAATTGTTAGCCACCCCATTAATAGCGTAAAAATTAGATAGAATAATATAATTAAGTTGAAATCATAATTGAGATAAAGTATTATATCATCACATATTGAAAATTGGGTACATAAGACCCCTAGATTAATAAATTAACTAGACATAATTTTATTCATAAAGTTTATATTTTTCATAAAGAAAGACATAAAAATTGACAAATAAAGGATGAAAAGAAGAAGAAATAGAATCAATAACTTGAATTGTAGCACCAATCTCCTCTTGAATCTCCATCAAAATTGTATCTTCTTTTAAATTTTTCTGTATTTTTCTCTCTTCTTAACTCCAAAAACTAATAAAAAATATGTAATTTTTAGCTCATTAGGATTTATGGAGCAATTAAAGAGTTAAATTAGGCTTAGGTGGAATCTGGATTGTCAGATTAGCTTCAGATCAATGGCTAAGATGAAAAAAGGAAAAATTAACCATGCTAGCCAATAGGGTGGTGACATAAGGCATTGGAGATTCATTGGACAAATAAGTGCACGACGCATGGCAGAATGGACTGGTCACAATCAATGCCATGTGGCACACTATGATTCACTGATACGACTTATGTGGTACCTTGGTGGGAAGAATGGATGAATTAGATGATGATGTATGGCATGTCCATTGACCGCATTATAAAACTCAAAACAAACGTTGTACTGACACGTGACATGGCCCTACATCACTCGATACACACGACGTTTCTCGATTGGCCCTCTTCACTTTCATGGCTTGTCTAGTTAGCTCTACTACTTATGTGGCATCCATGTGACATCTTCTTATTGGTCTTACGTTAAAATATTCAAAAAAATAAAAAAAAATCCAATATATATATATATATTTACTTCTTTTTACTAGAAAGTTCATACTTTAATATTTTTAATCCTAAAAATATTACTTATTGAATAAAATGAGCAAATATTGAGGGGAAAAATGTACTAATGACTCAACTTTCATAAAGTCATCACACCCCCAAAATTAACTCTTTACTTGTCCTTAACTAAAGCCAAGTCTAACTAGATAAAATGACGTGGATAGTACGTTCATAAATATATATCTATTAAGCAAAAACTATCCCCCTAAAAATTGCTAAAATTCTATAACAATGAGGTTCACATATTCATTGATCAACGTTTCATCAACAAAAGGATATGCAAGGTTTTTAACGAATTGATTTGTGTGTGTGTGTTGCACATGATGTCATCAAATACACTCATGAAATCAACCTATATGAGCATGCTAATCAATTTAATATTAGAAAAAGTCTCATAAACCTATTTTTCACATCCCCCTCCACTAATATAAATATACACTTAGCTAAAGATCATTAAGGACATTGCATGCTTGTAATGTAAGCCTTAGGTGAGGGTCGATAAATGAAGTCACGTAGGCTCTTTTCACACCTTAGCTTTCTTTTTATTGGCCATGCACTTTTTAACTACAATTAGGCTTTAACTTGGTATTTTAATGCACCCTATCTTATCAGTATTTTCATATTATTTTATTCCACATATATTTTTTTGTAAATTCACAACACCCATAAACTTATTTTCAATTTTATTTATTTTTTCTATAGAGTGCATTACATTTCACCTTACTTTATAGCATAACACATTATTGTATTTTTTTACAAGCAAAAGGTGCAAAGGTAACGATAATGCTTATTGGTTGGGCATAAAATATAGCTTAAAGATATGAAAGGTTCTTGGTTAGGCTCAAATGAGTGGCTACAATATTAACAATGGTTAGCTTAAAAGGCTCAATTGATCAAAATAAGACCTAAATCATTTATCCTGCTAAATATTATTTAGAATTTCACCTCAATGGATGATCAAATAGATTTTAAAACATGGTAGATCTCATCAACTCACATAACTCACTATTTTCTCTCAATAAGAACACCAAAATTAATTATGAGCATATGCATAAAAATTTGAATCAATCCAATCAAAACCAACAGGCATATTATATGATTAATATATATATCATAACAAGTATGTTATATTTCTTATCCTAGTCATGACAACCAATTTTTACCATTGAGTTCATATGTTTCATATCAAGCATTAATGCATTTAGTTTCCATATATTTATCAATTTCTATCCAAATCATGATTAAAAACATCCTAAAAAATTTCATAAAAATTGAAAATACATACTAAATACTAAAATAGAGAATTTAGTTATCTCCCCTAAACATAAATTACACTTTGTCCTCAATATGGATATAAATATATAAAAAAGTAAAAGAAAAGAAAACTTCTTTAATCCTGGCACACCATATCTGTCATTGAAATGTTTAATCTTATTACACCATTACTCTTCACATTTATTCACCTACAAAAGAAAAACAATAAAACTATAAGTAAAATCATGTTGGGTTGTCTTCAACCAGCGTCACTTTAACATCCTTGACTTGACAGTCATATAAACTCCTAAGATACATCCCCATGTCTCCATTTACTATCGAGTTTGCCCAAAACAGTTTGAGTCTTGAATTATTCAATAATACTTTATTTTCTAGTTTAAAAACATGGTGCTTAATTCTCTTATTATGCCATATTTTTGTTTTCTTTTTGTACTTTTGAACATTTTTATAAGCACTCCATCGTAGCTCATCTAATTTATGTATTTCTAGCATCTTTTTCATCTCTCTATTGGACTTTTTCACTTATCCACTTGATTGGGGATGGTAGGATAAATTTGTGAGGTCTTACCTTGGTGGCCCTTCAATAAATGATTTAAGCTTAAATCCTATCTCAAAATTCTCCACAACCATATTAGGTATACACATGGGAGGTATAGCCTTTAAATAATTCACACAATCAATAATATCAATCATAGATATCATACTTTTAAAGTTAACATAGATTGAGTTATTTCTTGGTGAGTTAACTTCATTGTTTATAGCATCATGTGTAATAGTCTTAAGCGTAGGTAACTCAATAGATTCTTTCAAGTTATCATCATGATCAATAACATCTATCGTTAAACATTCATTAGTGTTATCAATGTCAAGAGGTTCAGACACTTTAAAAACTTTAAATGTTACTTGTTCATCTTGCATTCTTATTTTCAGCTCACCTTTTTGTAGATCTGGTTGTGCTCTTCTAGTTGCTAAGAATGGACGACCAAGTATGATAGGAATGTTATAGTCATCTTCCATGTCTTATACAATGAAATCCATCGGAAAGATGAACTTGTTTACTTTTACTAACACATCTTCCATTACACCATGGGGTCACTTAATTGATCTATCTACCATTTGTAATTTTATTGATGTGGGTTTGACTTTACAAACCCCTAATCTCTTAAAGACCAAAAATGGCATAAGGTTAATGCTTGAACCTAAGTCACATAACGATTTGCCAAAATGGATGTCTCCAATAGTGTAAGGGATGTCAAAGCTACCCAAATCTTTCAATTTTTGAGGTAGTTTTCTATCAAGGATGACACTACAACCTTTAGTCAAGGTTATTGTTTCCTTATCTTTAAGCCTCATTTTATAAGATAAGATGTCCTTTAAAATTTGGCATAAAATGACATCTAATCAAGTGCATCTATAAATAGTATATTTATATGCAACTTCTTAAAGACTTCTAGGAATTTTAAAAACTGTGTATCTGACCTTTTCTTTTGCAGTCTTTGAGGTAAAGGAATAGTGGGTTTATAGATGTTACTCTTTTTTGGATGAATTATTTCCTTTCTCATTCTCTATTTATCCACTTGTTCCCATTTATCCTTTTTAGTTTTATGTTCCTCCTCATCCTTTTGAATCTCATGTTCTTCCTCATTCTTTTGAGTATCATATTCCTCATCTAGAGTTTTACCACTTTTTAAGGCTATGGCTTTACAATACTTCTTACCTTATCTTCTTAGGTTTACAATTGTGTCACTTGGAAGATTAACTTAAGGTCTTTGACTTATGGCCTAGACAAGTTTCTCCATTTGGGTCTATAAATTCCAAATTGAAGCCTCTTGAGTTGACACTCTTGTATTTACTGATTGGATTAAGTCTTTCATCATCATCATAAAAGCACATGTATTGTCCTCAATGGGTGAATTATTCTCTTGGGCTTATGATTATTGTGGTTATTGAAAATCAAGTAATGGAAATGAATGATGGTTGACTTAGTTACCACCTCGGTTGTTTTTATTCTAAGAGAATTTGGATGTTGTCTCCATCCTAGGTTATATGTGTTCAAGTATGAATTATGATTTTGGTTCACATTACCCATATAGAATGCTAATTCAGTATTATTTGGACCATTATCAAACAAATTATCCTCACCACAAATGACATAGGACACCCTTGAATCTTGGTCCTAGTTTATACTCACTGAGGAGTTTTGAACATTTAAAAGATTCACCAAAGATGACACTTGAGTTGTAAGTTCCATGATATCATTTACCTCATGCACTCTGGCTACTCTTCTTGTGGCTACCATTCTATCAATTGGACATTGATAATTATTGCTAGCCATTTTCTCAAGTAACTCATAAACTTGATTGTAAGATTTGGCTAGCAAAGTTCTATTAGTGGATGCATCAACAATTATTCTTGTTTGAGCATTGAGACCATTGTAAAAAGTCTCCATTTGGATCCAATGAGGGATACCATGGCGAGGAAACTTCCTTACCAATTCTTTAAATTGTTCCAATGCTTCATATAAGGATTCTCTTTTATATTGTTAGTAAGAGACATTATGTCATTCCTAAGCTTGGCATTCTTTGTTTGTGGGAAATATTTCATCAAGAATTTCTCTACCAAATTGTTCCAATTTGTAATGGAATTGAGTGACAAAGAGTTTAACAAGCTCGAGCACGATCTCGCAAAGAGTAAAGGAATAATCTAAGCCTAAATGCCTCATCGGTCACACTTTTGAATTTAAATAAATCTCCAATTTTAATAAATAATATGATATGTAAATGATGATTCTTTGTTGGTAATCCATTGAATTGTCCAACTATTTGTAATATTTTAAACATCACCAGCTTTAATTCAAAAAGGTTAGCTTGAATATTTAGCCTTATAATACTTAGTTTCAGCCCGCCCAACATAGGTGATACATATTCATTCATAACTCTGTCACTATCATCGAGTAACAATATCTAATTATTCAAATTTAACTCATTATTATTTATTTCTAATCGATTTGCCATTTCTTTCACTTGGGTGACAACTTGTTATTTTCTTATTGATCTCAATGTAGCTCAATTTTGAGATCTAAAGGCAAAAGTATTTCCTTACAAACTCTGCTCGTGCAATAGACTTAACTATGCTTCTAATAGCACTAAAAAATATGCCTAAATAAATAAATAAAAATTATAAAAAATAAATAAATAATTACTATAGTAAAATAAAATAAAAATTAATTTCTAATGTTTATAATCCCAGGTAATTAGGCCAAAATCTTGATAGAACACAAATTGTATAGAATGAATAAGCAAGTATATGTATCACAACAAGTAATATAATAATAAAAAAAAGATCATTATTATAAAGATTATGTTATTAGAAACTAGTTTTTAAGCCTAAAAAGTAAAAATCAATTTTTTTTGTATTTTTTATGTTTTAAGAAAACAAAATTAAAAAAATTAAAAATAAATAACATTGATTAATTAGTTAACTCAAAATTGACAACTAACCAGACATATGAAAAAGTATCTAAAAATACTTAATTTCTCAATTTTCTAAACATATGTATCACTAAAATCCCTCTGATGTAATTATCAATCAATTATATGATTGATTGAATTTAACCTAGTATGTATTCATCTCTCAAGTGAACTACATATCTTATAGTAATTAACCTCTCATATAAATTAAATTGCTAACTACTTATTACGTTCATCAATTATGGATCACACACATAAGGATCATACATCTTTGTTTGGAAACTATGCATATTATTTAATCAAAACAAACAATTAAATAATTTTATCAAATTTATTTAATTGCCTTCATAGATAAATTGTTGGCCAAATAATTAATAGCATAAAAATTAGATTAAATAATATAATTAAATTGAAATCATAATTATGGTAAAATATTAGATCATCAAATACTGAAAATTGGGTTCATAAGACCCATATATTAATAAATTAACTAGACATAATTTTATTCATAAAGCTCATATTTTTCACAAAAATTGATAAAGAAAGGAGAAGAAGAAGAATACAATCAATCTCTTGAATTGTACCACCAATCTCCTCTTGAATCTCTACCAAAATTGTATCTACTTTTGAATTTTTTGTAATTTTATCTCTTCTTGGCTCCAAAAATGGATTAAAAAAATATAATTTTCAAGTCATTAAATTTTATAGGACAATTAGGGAGTTAAATTAGGCTTAGGTGGAATCTAGATTATCAAATGAACTTAAGATCAATGGCTAAGATGAAAAAAAAAGAAAAATTAACAGCGTTGGTCAATATGGTGGTGAAATGTAGCATTGGAGATTCATTAGGAGAATCAGTGCACGACGCTTGATGGAATGGACTAGTTGCGATCAACGTGTATTGAGTCAGTGCCATGTGGCACACTGTGATTTATGGATACGACTTTCATGGTGCCATGGTGGGAAGAATGGACGAATCAGGTGATGACGTGTGTCACACCTGTTGATCATGATATAAAACTCAGAACGAATGCCATATCGACATGTGGCATGACTTTTCATCACCCGGTACATACAACGTTGCTCGATTGGCCCTCTTCGCTTATGTGGCATCCACGTAGCTTGCCTAATCAACTCTCCCTTGCTTGCTTAGCATCCACGTGGCATCCTCTGATTGGTCTTGCATTAAAAAATTCATAAAAATTTCCAAAAATATATATTTTCACCCTTTTTTACTATAAAGTTCATACTTTAATATTTTTAACCCAAAAGTACTACTTATTGAATAAATGAGCAAATATTAAGCATAAAAATTGCACTAATAACTCTACTTTCATAGAGTCATCAAATGCGCCTTTTTAAGCCCTTCCTTCTTCATAGCTTTTAGATTGAATATCAATCGAATAAGACTCCTTAAGTGTTATTTATTGTTGTCTAGCTTTCATTCCACTACTAAGATATGCCAGCATTGCGATAGAAATAGAACCATAAATTCAACCTTTTAAAATGGAGTTCAACCTATTCCAATTCAAGAAAGTAGGATTTGATGTAAAAAACCCATCAAGATACCTTGTAGGCACAACAAGTGACATATCAATGACACCTTCAAGCCCTTAAGTAGTGACATAAGCCAGTAATTAATTCCTCTAAATTGTGTAATTTTGCTCATCCAACTTTGCAGGAAGGTATATGTTGATAAATGGAGAAGATGAAAGACTATTAGCCAACACATCATAACTTTGAGTAACAAAATTTTATGTGAAAGCAATGACACTAGAAGAGCCATTCATAGCATCTATGTAGGTAAGAGTGAGCAGGAGATCGAAACTACCTATTTTTGGCAAATTTGAATCCGATTCAATCTGAACGGATTAAAGATTTTCAATCCAAATCTGATCCGATGATCTAATCAATCCGAATCAATTCGAATCCAAATAGATCGAATAAGATCATATTGATATTAAAATTTATTTATAAATTATTGTCATATATAAAATACGACATACCCAAATTAAAATTAAAATTGATACTTTTGTAATAAATATTATTATTTATAGTCACAACAAAATAAATTAAAGAATAACATGTATATCTGTACAATTATTAAATTAAAAGAATAACATTTATATTTATTTTAAAGCTAAAATAATAATCTAATATAATTATGGTATGTATAATATTTAAATATAACATATTATAAAATAAAATATGCATTTATTTATAATTTAATGGTAATTCGGTACGGATTAGGTACAACGGATTATAAAATCTATCAATCTGAATCCGATCCCAATCTGAACGAATTGTGTAATTTTGAATCTGAATCCGATCCGATTATAAAATTTAGCAATCTAATTCAATCTGAATCCGATAAATTGAATCAAATTTTTCAATTTAAATGGATTGATCGATTATTTGCTCACTACTATATATAGGTATGATTCATAATCTCCATTGTCGAGCCTATGTGCTCTTGGCATTGATACCATTCACAACAATCAAGAATTCACTCTTGATTGTTAAACACAAAGAAAGAAAGGAAACTGATCTTGAAAAAAAAACCTCTAAATATTATTGAAACTATTATGAAAAACTTGATGTAATAACATATACAACTTTCCTTTTCATAGAGCAAGTTCAAGATACCTAAATAACTTCACATTAACAAAATTGATACCTAAATAACTTATCTAAGAACGAAAATAGCTTCTACATAAATCAACATTATCATCATTTATACATTACATGCACTAGCAACAAAAACACACATCTCAACACATAGGAGTCTGTTCCGATGATAAATGATTTAGATAAATAAAATTGACAAATCATAGTGACCTTTTTATAAATTATTTAAGAGTATAGCTATTAATAAATATAAAAAATTCAATTAATAAATGATTCTTAAAGTCGTAAAAATATTTATTTACAATTAAAAATACATGTACCGTTAAATTATGTTTATTTAAAAGTTAATATAATTTGATAAAATCATGAAACAAAGAATACTAAATTAGAGAGTGAATCGGATTTTATAATTGTATCATATTTATATTGAAAAATAATATAATTCATTTAGGTTTGTATTGACAGTTTTTATAATTCATTGTAATTTTGTTCGGATTAAATTACTGTTAAAATTATAAATAAATATTTATTTATTTTATAATGTGTTATATTTAAATATTATATATATATTATATAAGAATAATTTAATAAATTTATAGAATATTTGTTATTATTATGAAATAATAAATTTTATTAAATATATATTAGTTTAAAATTAAAATATTATTTATTATATTTTGTGTATAACAATAATTGATAAATAAATTTTAAATTTAGTAATATTTTATATAATCTACTTCAATTCAAATTAATGTAAATTGATTATTATTTTTTCCTCTAGAAAGTGTAAATTCATTATTTCATTGAATTAAAATCAGATCGAAAATATTAAAATTCAATTATGATAGAATATATTTTGTATAGAAGAAAAAAGACGCAATTTTGATCTCTAGTCAGCCTAGTATCCACCATGTAATCACGTGACTGGCCAACCCCAAGATGGGACCCAAACACGTAAGGTAGACAAGGCGACAAGTCCCACAACGACACATGGGTTGTGTAATTTGGTTAATTATCGAGTGCCTGGAAAATGTTTATATATGTCTCAAGAAAAACTCGGTTGGTACCGGTACCACCGTGAATTAAGTATCGATCTTTTGGATTTTTTGATGAGTAAAGACGGTTAAAGATGTACTAAATTAAAATGTCATCGATATTCATTTTATGTAATTTAGAAAGATTGAGATTGATAGATATTTATTTTATATAATTTATTTTAATTTAAATCGTTTTCGATCGAATAATGATTCATATATAATATCAATAATTTAAATCGAATCAATATCAATCAAATCGTAAGTTAATTTAGATTTGATTGATTTAAATTTAATTTCTTTTAAAATTAAAAAAATCCCAAATGTTCAACCTATTTTTTTAATTTTTTTAATTATTTATTTTAAAAAAATTCAATTAATAACAATCATTATTAAAATTTCTCTTATATTTTTATAAATCTAACTTTTTCTCTTAAATTTTTTTATAAATCTATCAATTATTATTTAAAATTTGTTAAATAAAAATGTAAATCTCATTATATTTATAACTATTTATTTCTTCTTATATTAATTATAAATAATATTATTTTTTAATTTATTATAATTTGTTTAAAATAAGAAAGAAAAATTTTATTTAAAAAAGTAGAAAGTATTTTCTTATCATATATAATGTTTTATTTTTTAAAAATTATTAATCTAAAATATGTAATATACCATATCAAATAACATTTTAGTTTTAAAGAAATAAAAAATAAAAAAATCGGATTGAATTATTGATATTCATTGATCCACGAATTAATACATTATTCAATTTATCTAATCTACAAATTAAATTGAATTTTTCAAACAACAAATCGAATTGAATCATCACCATATGTAATCAAATATGTTCCAGTGACATTTCTAGTATATATCATCTCTAATAACCATTTGGTCGTGTCAACTTATTAATTGAACTAGAATCATGTATCATCTAATTGTTTTTATCTAATTAATATAATATTATTAATAATAATAAACTAGTTGTAATTACATGCCTTTATATTAATCAAATTACATATATTATGTGGGAAATCAGTGTATTGAAAAGGCTTATCTTTACGATTATGTATAGATCATTGTGTAACTTCATGAGTTGTGGAATTTTCTTCCTTTGGAATCCATATGGCTAAAAAAATACACAAACGTTGATAATAATAAGAAAACTTCATATAAATATGAAGTTGAAGTACATGAAGCTTAATTATCATAATTATTAATATATAGAATGACATTCAAACAACCACTCTATTATAATTCAAGGAAATTTAATTATTGATGCTACACTTATAACCAATGTCAAGGCCCTAGCTTCCCATTGTTTTGGATATGTTCTTTTTAGAAATTTACACTAGATTCCAATTACATTATTAAAATTATATCTAACTATAACTATTAAGGAGTAATTATTGTTTTGTATTATTACATTAAAATTGAACTTGATCCAACCATACTAAGTTTCATTTTTTAAAAAAAACATTGTCTAACAAGTTGAGGTTATTCTGTACCATAATGTTCTTTCTCACTCCATGTTAACCTCTCTATTTTTTGTCTTAATAATATCCTTATGATTTCTTGAGAGTTAGGTTAAATTTTATTGAAGAAAAGATTGTTTCTGATGTTCTATAGCAAGAGTTACTACTAATATGAATTCCTTTTTATCATTTTTGTTCCTTATTAGTCCATTTAGAGGATTCAATATAATTGATATGTAATCCTAATATTCTAAATTGTTGAATTCGTTAAGAAGAATACACTAGCGACTCTACCATAACCTATGGAGTAGTTAACATCTTTGGAGCAAATGTTGAGAAGTTTTTGGTTCTTGCATACATAAAGAATGAATCTTTTAAAATTGTGTCTGACAGTGTTATTTATGTTTCTCCATAAAAACACCTTAAATCTTTCATGCATTTAAGAGCGCCCAGAAATGTTGACGTCTCTCAGTTATTAAGAATTCCATACGTAAGAATAATTACACAAAAGTCAATTATTCTTTTGACCCAAATAGTAAACTAAGACTTAGATGAGAAGTGAAAATGTCAACCCATAGAATCTTTTTACAAGATCTATTCCAACTCAATTAAACAGACTTCACACACATAAATTAAGCAAATAACATTGTAGAAGAATTAAACAACATGCTTAATTCAACATATTACAAAAGTAACCATCAGATAAGAAAGACAAATTTATGGTAAATATACTAGTGATGGTATGCCTCATATGCTCTTGTCTAGGCTAGCAACATACATAAACATGATAAACATCATATAACATGTGAATTAAGCATACATACATGAAGAGCTATAAAGGATTTTTAATCACTTCAAGACTTCATATGTGGGAACATATTTAGAAAAATAATGATTATAATTTCACAACATGTAATCATACATAAATAGCATACTAAAAGAAAGAGTCTAACATTTGGTACACAACCAGATTAAAAAGATACATTCTCCTTAGATACCCACACCAGATAAAAAGAAAAGGCAATACAAATTAATCAAGAAATAGATAGATTAATTTAATATAATAAAAATAATAATCAGAAAGCAACATGTATGCTATAAAGAAATAAAAGAAAGCATACGACAACATATATCAAATATGCTTTCCAATTAGAGTCTAACTCTAGCATGTTGGTACATACACGATAGAAACTTAGGTTATATTAACATACAAGTTGATCATATATAACAATATATTTAATGAGGTAAAGCCACACAAAACCCTTGCCTATTTGGTAACATCCTTGGGTTTCTTATGACAACTACTCAATAACAAACAAATCCACTAAGAAATAAAAACATATACAACACTTACAAAAATAAAATCACTAATATCTCTATAAGTCAAGGGTAACACTACCCTAACTACCTATTGCTACACTTGTTTCCTACCTCTACAACGACTTGATCCGACATACAAAACTAGCCTTTCTCCAAAGCCAACACCGCACACAACAGTGAAATCAACCACTAATGATCAACAACGTGAGCTAGATAGAGTACAACCAATGTAGGAAACCACTCAACCATGATCACTTGCAATCACCATCTTGGGAACACTCATTAATCACAACAACAAAGTATTGCTCATACCATACCAATAAAATAGTCTTAGTACTTACAACTTAAGAATACTATTTTACTTTTACTAGCATACATCATCTCGAGTATTCACCACTCAAGAGCATGATTTTTCTTACTTACTCATAAATTATATTATCAAACAATACTCAAGGTGATAGTGATCCAGAAATAAAAAAATGAGATGTTAAATTGATAAAGCTTCGTTACATATTTTCTTGATAAATAACACAAAGAGAAGGGATATTTATAGAAGTCATCCAATATCACAGGGTACCTCGCCAAAGTGGTTTGGTGAGGGGTCTAATGACGCCTTAGTTGACGCACACCAAAAGTTAATTTTTTTATTCAAAAAATTACCAAGTAATTTTTATAAATACCCTACACATAACGACAATGTCAACTTTCTCACACCCTCATTTATCAAAAACCACAACTCTTAACCTAGCATGCATACTAAGAAAACCATCCATGTGGTGCGTGTATAATATATTTTCATACAAAGTGTACCTAACTATATAGTAACCAACTTTAATAGAGGAAGATAGATACACTAAGTAAAATAAATATATTTTGTATTTTGTCCATGAAAAACCAACAAAGACAAAAAATACTATAGCACTTATAGTTATAAGTCTATTAACTACTAGTTTATAAGTAGTTTTAACTGAAAAATTATTCAACTTATTTGGAACCCAAATTAGTTTGTTCGATAAATTAATATTTAGGCTCTTAAGTTTACTAATAAAATTGATAGATAATAGTGTAATCAATTTGTTAAGTAATTGTCAGTTCCATCTATAAGTTACATTGACTTGTGTTTGTGTATTGGCTT
The DNA here is from genome assembly GCA_033030585.1 of Hippophae rhamnoides. Taxonomy (NCBI): domain Eukaryota; kingdom Viridiplantae; phylum Streptophyta; class Magnoliopsida; order Rosales; family Elaeagnaceae; genus Hippophae; species Hippophae rhamnoides. Next base: position 58,240,803 of record CM065427.1, on the reverse strand, counting down.
TCCATATGTAAAATATGGTGTCTATTTTATTCTTACTTAGTGAATTTGTCCTCTTCTATGTAAGGTTAGTTACTGTAGATCAATAATACACACACACATATTTAAGAATATTTTATATGCGAGCATGTTTACATGCTAAGTGGAGTACACGTTTGTTCGTTGACCTTTTTTACATGCATTTTGAATTCGTTTTGAGTATAGGTATTTATGAAAATTACTCGGTATTTTTTACAACAAAAAATGTTTTTTTGGAACCTTAACATGGAGAATCGCCGTGGATCTCTCCAGCCACCTCTCCATGGGTGGTGATAAGGTTGGCCTTGGATTTGAATTTTTTTATAAATACCTCCCCATTTTTTCTTGCTCAAGATCCAAAAAAGAGGTAGCAAACTCTATTGGTTGTTTTTATTGTGTGTTGAATTGAGCATGTTGTTTTGAACTTCGGGTATGTTAATTGTTAATTCATGTTGTGAGGTCTGCATGGATGAATTAAAATAGAGCTTGTAAAAAGATTCTATGGGTTAGCGTTTGCACCCCTTATCTAAGTTCTTGTTACCTATTTGAATCGAAAGAACAATTAGTCTTCTTAAAATTGTTTCTACGTACGTAAATCTTCACCATCCAATCACTTCATTAGAAAGATTAGCAACAGACATGTTTCCAGATATAATTTTCATACCTGAATTGAGTTGCAATTTGAAATCTAGTTCATCATATATCCAAGGATCATTTTGAAATTTGATATTTATACCACTACCAATTGAATAACATATTCCTATATTTAGTAGAACTCTTGTATTATAAATACCTTTCTAAATAAATGAATCATTATTATAAACTTTTAACTTGTATGACCGGATTTTATTGGTCTTACTTATTATTAAAAGCCTAAATCCATAACTTATCATAACTTATTGCTACGTTCCAACAAAGTTTGGAAAATAAGGCCAGATTTTGTTGTTTAAAACTTCTGAATCCTAAATCTCCTAGTTCTTTATAAAGTCAAAGAGTATTCCATTTCTTGAAAGCACTATAATGGGATTTTTTTGAATAAGCATTCCATCACAATTTCTTTATTATGGAATCAACTTTATCATAGATAGAGTATGGTAGTTTAAAAGTACTGATAGTATAAACTGTAATGCATTGAAGTTGTGATCTTATGAGTGTGGCTTTTCATGCTTCTGATAAATTTTTTGCTTTTTAACCCTCTATTTTTGCTACGATATTATCTAGCATCTTTTGAAGATCATTTTTTTATGTTTTGGATGAAAATTGGAATGCTTAAGTGATATTCATTTCAATTACGACAATATTAAACAGTTGAGACAATAATTCTTGAGAATTGATGTAACATTTTTTGAAAAGAATATCCCAGATTTACTTAGGTTAGGATTTTGTCTGAACATTAATCCATACTACTGCAAGATTTGTAGTACAATATTAGCTTCTGTTTCATTTACTTTATAGAAAAGAGTATATTATCAACATACAAAAGATGACTTGTGGTTAGAGCATTTATGAAAACTTTAATACCATGTAAAATTTAAGAAGTTTATGCTTTAAAAATCAATCTCGAAAGGACTTCAACAACTAAAATGAATAGATATGGTGAAAGAATGTCCCCTTGTTTTAAACATCTAGTATGTTTAATATAGGCATATTGAGAACCATTAGTTAAAATGGAATAAGAAACAATTGATAAAACATTAATGAATAATATTGTAAAATTTATAAAAGAATCCAATTTCTATTCTATTTTATCATTAGCTTTGTTCATAACTATTTTGATACTCGTAGTCAACGAGTTTTTTCTTATTCTTTTTGCATTGATGAATTTAAAATAATATATATTTTACCTGTACTCAAATCGTATAAATATATTTAGTAAAATATTATTATATTAATTATAATTATAATTTATGTCATTTTTAAATTAATAAGTATTATTATCAGAATAAATTATTATTTTTTAAAATAAAAAATTTATTCTAATAATAATGAGTATTAATCTAACAATAACGTAATCATATAATATTTGTAACGTACACTTATTTTATTACTTTTAGAGTATTAATAACTTAATAATTCAAGCCATGACATCAATAATTATTTTTAAAGTATTTCAATTGATAGAGTTGTTTTTGCTATTATTATAGTAAATTTTTTATTTTTAAAAATACTTAATCATTAAATTGTGAATATAAATTTTAAATTGTTTTAATTTTAAAATTTGTTCGGAAATAAATTTTTTATATTATTACTATGAAGTATCACACAAAATATTTGTATTAAATCATCATGTGATTTAATTAAAGTACCTAATAATTTATATTCCATAAATTATAATAATTCATGTCCGTGGAATCTACTTTAATTATATTATGTTTACACATTAATCATTTTATTTTCACAAAAGATATTTAAGTTATTATTTTTATAAAATTATGATACTTTAATTACTTTTTTAGGATTATTATCGTAAATATCCCTGAGGTTTTGTATTTATTCAAAATTACTCCTGAGTTTTATTTAATATCAAAAATGCTCATGAACGTTATTCTCGTTATATTTTCATTTAACATTAGGGGTAAAATTGTAATTTCACCCATACATATATCACTCTCGTGAAAAAAAAAATCAAAAATACCCCTGAGATTTTCAATATCTTCAAAAATACCCCTAATGTTTAAAAAAACTACAATATCCCTGAGGTTTAAGATATCTGTCAAAAATACCATTATTGTTTAACAGAAGCATCAAAAAGCTGTGAAAAATCACATCAATATCAGAAAAATTCTTTTCTACCATTACCTATATAGCTTTTGGAATATTACGGTTGAGAATATTATCACAAATACCCTTGATATTTTGTTTTTCTTTAAAAATACCCCTACTATAATAATTAATTTAACTTTATCAAAAATACCCCCACTATAATAATTAATTTAACTTAATCAAAAATGCCCATATTACAATAATTAATTTAACTTCATAAAAAATGATCATACTACAATATTTAATTTATCTTCATAAAAAATACATCTGTTTCTCAATAACACAATATAAAATATTTTTCAAAAATATTTAACTTGATATTGTGTGCTTTGTTAACTTATTTTATCTTTAGGGGTATTTTTGGACAATATTTTATATCGTGTTTTTGAGAAACATGGATATTTTTGGTGAAGATAAATTAAATATTGTAGCAGAGGTATTTTTGATGAAATTAAATTAATTATTGTAGCAGAAGTATTTTTTATAAAGTTAAATTAATTATTATAACAATGGTATTTTTGATAAAGTTAAATTAATTTGATAGAAGAGTTATTTTTAAAGAAAAGCAAAACCTCAAGGGTATTTGCGATAAAATTCTCAACGACAATATTCAAAAAACTATATAGACATGAGTAAAAAAGATTTTTTCAGATATTGATGTGATTTTTCACGACTTTTTTATGCTTCTGTTAAATAATAAGGGTATTTTTGAAGATACCTTAAACATGAGGGGTATTGTAGTTTTTTTAAACGTTAAAGATATTTATGAAGATATTGAAAACCTCGAGAATATTTTTGATTTTTCCTACTTTTTTAATAATAAAATAATATCTTATTTAATAAAAATCAAACATAATAATAAAGTGAATTTAATGATAATAAAATAATCATTTTATTTTAACAAGTAAAATTGAATATGAATATTACAATATTTTTCAATTTTTATGCTTAATTATTTTTACAAATTTTATATTTTATGAAACTTTTTGCATGCTTTTGATTTTGTATTATGTTTTCTATCGAAATCATATTTAGATAAAATTTAAACTTTATAATATCATAAATAGGTGATACACATGTTAGAAAATTATAAAATTATTAACATTAAAAACACACAAATGAGCTTTTTTCATTCTATCATCTCAAAAATCATATGTAGGTGCATCAATTCTACAACTTCAAGCAAAACAATGGAGATATATTGTTAACTTCTAGTATTAGTCTCTGAATATAATGAATAGAAAAGAACTCATCTACGTGGTTCCAACGTTAATAATCTTGTAATTTTTTAATACACGTAATTCATATTTTTAATATTGTAAAATTTGCAATTTCAATTTAAATACCATACATACAAAAATATATGATATAAAAATTTGTCTAAACAAATAAAAAAGTTATATAAAATATAAATTTGCAAAAAGAGTTGTATTATTTATATTGTATTATTTATATTGTATTATTTATATTTAGATTAAATTGTTAAAATAAAAATAATTTTATTCTAATTAAATTTTTTTCATTATTATGTTAAATTTTTTTACTAATAAATAGTATTACTGTTTGAAAATTAATTAGTCTTTGAAAAGTAATTTTATTCTAATAATATTACAGAAAATTATGAATTAAGTTAGTTACTTAATCCATAATTTATCCCTGTTATAATAATATATCCATGTTATAATACATTTAATACGTGTCAGACAAAGAAAGACCTTTTGTCAGAGAAACACGTGTACCAAAAATGTGGTTGACTTCTACAATATTCCATATGAGGTTTACAGAGCCAAATATGTCCAAGATTCTATTGACACCTGTAGAGCAAACCCACTCTCTCTTTATCTGGTTTCTTGCTTTCTTATAGATGTTTTGCTAGTGAATATTAATTTTAGACAAATTCTAAAAATATCGATTACTAGTGAATATTAATTTTTTTTATTTTTGCTTAATTAATAATGAGACGATAAGATTTATAATAAATTTTTCATTTGAAAAAATTAATATTAAAATAATCAAATATTTTATTTTAGAATTTTTAAAAGTAAAAATATTGTTATAAAATTAGTGAGATAGACAATATGAATTATTCTTTATTAATTACTTATTTTAAATTATAAATTTAAATTATTTTGAAATTACCATTTGATTTTAAAAAATTAAAATTTTACATATTATGAATTTGGAAAAAAAAATCAAATAGTAATTATAATTGGGTCTATATAACTAAATTTAATAAGAATTTTCACTAAGTTATGTTGGTATTATATTTGTGATATATATTAGTACTAAAAAATAATACTAATTATTTTTAATATTTATTCAAAAATATATTTAATTTTAAAAATAAAAATAACATAATGCTTACTACAATAAATTATTTAAAATATTTATATTAATTTATATTCTTTAGTTATTTACCCCTTCTTACACACACATATATAAAAGAATAAAAAAATTAATATAATTATTCAAAATTTTATGTGTTTATACTAAAAATATCTTTTTCTTTGTCTAAATAATTATATGTATATAAAAAATATAATATTAATATATGTTTAATTTTAATTAATTTTGATTTTAATATTTTAGTATCATTTGAATCAACTGCATTTATTTTCTATAAAAAATTATAGTTTTTGCTTCTAACTACAAAAATTTCAGTTATATATAGAGAAAATTATCATCCCTTTTACGTATTGAAAAGCTAAAATGCCAATTTTTTTTTCTTTCAATTTGTTCAAGTCCCAATTATAAATATAATATAACCCATTTGCTGTTTTGAAAAACCCTACATTTTTTTCTCAAACGTGATTGGATTAATATACAATTATACTTAGCATCTTAAGTACATAATTTAATAGTCATAGTCAAAATGGAAACAAAATTAACCCATTTTACTTTGATTATATTGATCTCTATTGTTTTGTCACCCTCACATTGCACCAAACCACATAAAATAAATGGGCTCCATAATCTAATTAAAAAATTTAAGTTTATTACCTAAAATTCAAGTCATTTAATTGGACTAAAATCTTAGCTATTATAGTTCTTATACACAACAAAATACAAACATTCATATATTTTAATTTCGTATATAATTTTATATGTAATTAATTGTTGATAAATATGCGAATAAAATATTTATATTTTTTAAAATAAGTAAATTTAGATATTTATTGTGTATTGGTGGTAAGTATAATATGTTAAGAAGATAATAAGTGATAATTGAGCTCCAACAAAATAGGTCATTATATATCTTAGTGAAAATATCCCATATGTCAATGACTCCATCGTCACTTAGTTCATCACCAAAGTACCTGAATATATTATATGTAAAATTCCTCGAGATTGCAGGTAAGGGTTTAAAGATAGGTCACTCTCATCAAGACAGCTTTTTAGTGAAATTAAAAAGAAAAAGAAACCCCACGTGGGCAATCGCATCTACTAGATGTCTAGTGTTTAGAAATCAAATCCCCATTAAGCAACTAAAATGAATAGTTTCTATTTTTGGAATGCTAGACACCTGAGCCTATAATCTTGTACTACGTGATGCCATCATTGTTTGACTATATATCTCTTCTTTTATTGGATCCTTCAGTTCATAATATAATAATTTGTCCTGCATTAACATTAAGCAAATGTTTCTTCTTGCAGGAAGGTCCCTGAAGATTTCACCAGTTAAAATAATTTTATCTTATAAACATTACAGCAATGAAATTTGCACTGTGTCACTCAAAATCAAACATACATCCCTATTTTTGGCCTCTAAATGTCCCTATGGTTGTGTTTGTATATATAAAAAAAAAATTCAAACAAAAACAATTTTAGAAAAGAAAAAAAGAAGGAAGAAACACATGTATTAGCAAGCATAAAATGTGCATTATGATAGTAGCTAAAAGCACTTATGATAAATTTTAAAAAAAATTATATAAAACAACTCCCTTAAAATTTATAATAACAAAAACATATTACCTTAATAATATTAAATGGGGTTAAATAGGATGATGTTCAATATTAAATGTGTAAAAACAATTCTAATTCAACTTAAATATCGTTCAATTATTTGGATGGTACTCAATATAAAATGATATATTAGATTTTTTTAATAAAAGTATATAAACTACACATAAATAATGTTATTTTATGATTATAAATTTTACATGTGTTATTTTTGTTATTTTTTATCCTAAAATATGGCATTATTGTTATAAGCATGTTAGACTATATAAATAATATTGTGTACATTAGTGTAATGTTTAAATACTATAAACTATACATAAATAATGTTATTTTATGATTATAAATTTTACATGTGTTATTTTCGTTATTTTTTTATCTTAAAATATGATATTATTGTTATAAACATGTTAGACTATTTAAATAATATTGTGTACCTTAGTGTAGTTTAAATACTGTGTAACTAACTAACAGAATTATAAGTATGTGAGTTTGTGAAAATATATTATGTATATACTATATCTTCCACGTAAGACATTGATTTATGCGAGTTTATGAGGATATTTTATGTATATACTATATCTCCTACGTAAGGCATTGATGTTTAGTGTGTGTTGAGAATTCATTAAGATTTAATAAAAGAATTTAGTAGGTTTTTAAATTCTTGAATTCTATCATGGCATTAAAGATTTTTCAGATTTGAGAGTATGGTGTTTAATCAATTCAACTCAATTCTTTAATTTTCTTATTTTCTTGATACCTACAAAATTATTGGTTTTAACACAATATCAAAATAGTTGATATATCTTCGTCTTGAAGGTGTTGTCACATCCTCTATAGATGTTTATCCAACACGCCTCCCAATCCTCCAAATTTCTTTCTCAAAGTATCAATCAATTGTCTCTCGTAATCGTATAGTCTCTAATTCAATTTCAAATTGTCTAATTTCTTGATTCTTTCAACCTAGAAAAGAAAATTAAAAGTAAAAGTAAGATCATGAACCCGAGAAAGAAAATTAAAAGTCAAAGATAAACTATCTTCTTATTATTCTTAAAGGAAGAAATGTTTTTTATCCTTATTTTTAATTAAAACACATAAAATACTCCAATTTAAATTATTAGTACATATTTTAGTTAATTTTAACTGTGATGATACCTTTGAACTATCCTAATTCATTAAAATTATTATTAAAATTGACTAAAATATATACAAATAACCTAAATGTAGATATTTTATATGCACCATATAAAAAGATCGATAAAAAAAAGATATTAAAATAAAAATATGGATAGTTTAAAAGTACCAATTCTCAGTACTTTAAGGTATATACTTGATTTTCTTAAAACTATGATACTAAAATTTAACTAGACATACTTAGGAGCATATGTAATTAATATAGGATTATGGAGGGCAAAGAACTCTTTTAGATGTAATATGTATAAATTATAAACAAATTATGTGTATATAATATAATTGTATTTTTCTTAAATGTTAAATTTTAGGTTTTTAATACTCTACGATACTATAAGTTTAATAATTTGAACATATTTATATTAAAATGATATACATATAATATATTTTTCAATTAAAAATTAGTAAAAATTAAATAATAACTAATAATTGTTTTTACTATACAAAGATATATGTACTTAAAGTTAATGAATAAAATATTCAATATAATAGACATTTTTATCTAAATGATAAAATAACATGATCAATAATTAAAAGCATAGTTTATATATATTAAAACAATTAAAATAGTCTTGAATATAATCAATTTAAGGTTTAGAATTTATAGTTTAAGACAAGAGTTTCATGATCAATAATACTTTAGGATTTAGTGACTAATAAATATGTATTATTAATATGTCAACGCTTTTTTTATTGTTTAAAATGTATATTCTAATTATTAATCTTTTATTTTTAATTATAAATAATATATATATATATATATATATATATATATATATATATATATTAATCTCGAATTTTAGAGTTAATCTACTAACAGGTGAGGAGGGGATTTAACACAAGCCCAATGCAGGCCTGCCCACCAAGTTGTTTTCAGGATAGAGGGCCTCTCATGACAAGCTCCATCCACGGGCTCTCCCTGACCTAACATACTAATACGGTGCCGTATATACGATTACATTCGAACTAAAACATTTTCTTGTGGGAAAAGATTTCTGTGTTAATAATTCCAGTCTATAACATTTGTAAATGGTAATAGTCCTGACCCCTTCATAACCAAAGAGGTTTCATAGCCGAAGCAAGAAGCAATAAGCAAGAAGATACTGAAATTTTTTTTCAAATTTCAATCACGAGTCGAGGAAGTGGAGGTGGATACGATCGTCACATTACGATTTTTTCAACTGAAGGCCGTCTGTTTCAGGTGGCTATGTGAATCCTATTTGTCTTTTACTGAGATTTCAAATTTCAATCAAATGCCGTGCTGATAGGTTCTATTGGGTTTTCTTAACCATTGATTTAAATCTCATTTGGGCTTTTGTCGGTAATTGATCGTTAATTTGGTTAATGGGATTTTGTTTTCTGCTTAAAGTAGAGTAATTTGAGGATCTTGGCAGGAAAAAGGAATTACGTAAAGAACAATAAGTAATTATATACTGTAATATCTTGGGAAATTTCAACTTGTAGGTAAAGAAAGGGCAAATTTCTGGTTCACGCCCTAGAAACTAGTGCAAATTTTGCCAAGTATTCTTGGAACTGGATCCGGAGCTGTCTTCTCCTTCTTATGCTAACTTTTTCGCAACCTACAATTGAAGTAAGAGGAAAAATGTCTTGACATAGTTATTTGGTTTTACTTTTAATCCTTAAAAAAAGATATTTTACGTTATTAGAAAAACACATATGCACCACATTTTTTAATTTGTATTTTCTACGTTATTAAAAAAAAAATACATATGCACCGTGTTGAGGGAGTTACAACGAAACCTATTATGTTTTTACATGACCAGGACCTGAGTCATGTCAATTTGTTGGATTCTCACAAAACCAATGTTGATCAAAGTTGTCTTTAAGATACCCCAATCTACAGCTTACAAATATCTTATTTAGAAAATTCAGTACTTATTTTGACTTCATTATTGAACTTGATGTCCTTTATTTAGGGCAAAAGAGTAATGTGTTAAAGTTGGATTATATTTCCATTAATAACCTATGTTAATGGACTCTTAGATTTTCGTGAAGTTGTCTAAGCGATACGACATAGACATGGGTGCTGGTACTTGACACTCTAATTTTGTGGAATTACAGAAAATTGAGAAAAACGGGCATACATTTCCAAAAATTTAAGATATTTGGTGTCCTAAAAATGTTAACATAGATGTTAACAGTGTTGAGCAAGATGCATTCCAACGCAGGTGGAAGAAATAAGCTAATTGAAATTAAAATTTCTTGGGTGCAAGCAAAGTATTTGTATTTCTCACTAAACAAGTATTGGAGTTATTGAAGTTTAGGTAGTGGTGTACGTGTATAAATTGGTTGAGATATGAGCGACTTTGATTGAATCAAAGATAGCAAGCATACGTGAATGTTGTGTTTTTACTTTGATTTTTTCATACAAATCTACAGAGTATGCTTATAAGGCTTTTAAGGCTGCAGGGATCACCTCGATAGATGTTCGAGTGAAGGATTCAGTCTGTGTTGTGACTCAGAAGAAGGTCCCAGTAAGTATATCCATTTTTTTCTTGGAATTTATTAAAATAATAGCAGAAGTTTATATCTGAATAAACTTGGATTGTCATAATATTTCTAAATTCATGCAGGACAAGCTTTTGGATCAAACTAGAATGACACATCTTTTCCCCATTACAAAGTACCTTGGGTTATTAGCAACTGGAGTGATAGGTTTCTTGTGTTTGTTTACCCCTCTTTTTGCAGTTATTTTAAAACAATTAACAAATGGCAGTGTGGGTAAAATATTTTTTTACAGTTATTTTAAGATTAGTAATGCCCTTGGCCAGGCAAATGCAATTGACTATGATACTTAAGTTGCTAACATATCCACATATAATTGGTAGGGATCCCAAATGATGTTATTTGTTAGAGATTACAAATAAATCAATTATTTTAAAAAAAGAAAAAATGAAGTCATGCATTATTATTACAATCATCAATGATTTTTGATTAATTAAGTAAAAGGAAGGTATTGGAAAGATTTGATAGGATTTTTGTAAAAGAGTTTATGATTTATGAAATAGGAAGAGCCAACTAAGCAAATCTGTTGCAGATGTTTGGTATTCAGATAGTTTACTGTTTATTTATATATTGCTGTGGAATTGTATGCTTTATACTAGCAATTTTTTTTTTACTTTACTTTAACCTCTTTGTATGCCATCTCCAGCTGATGCGAGAACCCTTATTCAACAAACAAGGAATCAGGCAGCTGAGTTTCGCCTTAGTTGTGGATACAGATGCCTTTATATATATTGGCTAGATGGTAATTACCTTTCTGTCACTGCATGTCATGAGAAAAATTGCTATTATGCAATATAGTTTTTTTATGTCACAATTTTATTAATTATATTATGTTTTTAAACTACCGCCTTATTGCCTTTTGATGGTGTCATCTCTGCTCACAGGATTGCCGACAAATCACAAGTCTACTCTCAGCATGCTCGTATGAGACCAATTGGAGTAGGTTAGTTTCTTATTTCTTATTTCCCAATATAACTAAAGATTCTTATCATGCTTTAAAGAAGTGAGCTGTTTGATAGCATTTTCTATTTTCCATTTTTTTCTTTCTTAATGAACTTATTTGACTTGTCACTGACGTCAATATATTATGCTTTATGCTTTCCTTTTGAAGTTGCTATGGTTTTGGGTATTGATGATGAGTATGGACCTTGTTTTTATAAGTGTGATCCAGCTGGTCACTTTGGTCACAAGGTATACATAAATATGTTTCACTCTAGTTTTGATTTGTGGGCTAGAAACACTCCCTTCCCTCCATTTTCACATTTTCCTTTCTTTTCATTGTTATCTATCATAGGCTACCAGTGCTGGACTCAAAGAAGAGGAGGCTATTAATTTCTTGGAGAAGAAAATGAAGAATGATCCTCAATTTACCTACGAGGAGACAGTGCAGATAGACATTATATCTTGTTTTTAACGGGTTAGACTTCTAACACTGTTCTAATTAGATGATGGGCTATAGAAAAACTTTTTAAGTTTTTTCAAACCCTTGAAATTTCGTGCCAATGCACCCAGATAGCTTGATTCAATCCTTTTTTGCAGCATCAAACTCATGTAAGCTGATGGTTTCTGAATTTTTCCATAGAAATACAAATACTGGCTGAAAGTGAAATGGGCTTATGGAGTGAACCCCTTAACTGCTGGATTCAAGCTAGGTTTCCTCTTATACAATTTGCTGAAGTTCGGATGGAAATTTTATGGGCTATTGGTTTTTGAGATGATTGTGCAATCCATATAAAAGAGAGAAAGAGACAGCATATTACTACTAATAACATGGTATCTGATGTCTTCTTTTTACCTAATATCAGGTTTTTGATTTCATTTGTAGACTGCAATTTCTGCCTTGCAATCAGTTTTACAGGAGGACTTCAAGGCCAGTGAGATTGAGGTACTGGATATCCTATTTTTGTCTTTCCGTTCAAATGCATGCTCCTGCTTTACAGCCGTGTGAATGATTTCAAGCTGAATACTGTTATGCAGCTTTTAATTTCTCATATGAAACTGCAAAGTCTTTCTTTCAAGATGGATTTTAATTTGGCCTTATATTTTTTGTGAAATGTTATGTCTTTGCTGTTGTTCCCATTAATTTGAACAGAAACTCAATGTTGGGATAAATTGCATTTGACCATTCCATCCACATAGGATATTATAAGTGACACCTAGGGAAAGGGGGTGGAAAAATGAAAGACTTTATTTTTCTTGTTTTTCTGTTCCTCCAAAGTTTGTCTCCCGACCAAGCTGATCCCTCATTCTTTAAATTGACATTATTGGATTCATTAAAATTGAATTTATTTGGTTCAGCTTGAACTTGAAGATAGTTTCTCTTTCATAATAAATGATCTAAAGTTTTGTTTAGTCTTTCTCTTGATGAGTGGCGTCTGAATTCTGATATGAATTCTTTTTGGACGTTATCTGTCTGTAGCAAATCATAGGATTATATACTAGAGTTAGTTGTTGTATGATTTATTTTCTAATTTACCGATGGGTGGCTCGGAAAGTTGCTAGATGCAAATACAAGTACTGATTTTATGATAGAATGTAGGTTTGGAGTCATATGTTAACATCGTGACTCATAGGTCTGAGTTGTACGGAAGGAGAATCCAATGTTTAGAGTGTTATCCACAGAGGAGATTGATGAGCACTTGACTGCAATAAGCGAGCGTGACTGAATCATCAGGTCCGGAGAAATTTTTTTATTTGATATTGTAACCTCTCAAATTCAGAATCTATTTTCGATCATCAATCAAACTTTGCAGGGATTTTTCCTGATCATTTTGTTTTTCCGTTGTAATTTCTAGTCAGCTATGACGATGAAGATCGTGTACCAGGATATGGAATCAGTTTACTCATTATAGTGAGAATCAGTGGTGGCAATTTGTGTTTTAAACTCACAAACCGAATACTAAAGGCATCTAACATTTGGCCACTTGATCATGTGGAATGTGTGGGTTCAAGTCCTACTTTTGGGCATGAGTTTGTGTTGCAGTAAAGAACACAAAAAAGCATGACACAATAGGGTATGACTTTTATAAACTGTTTAGTCAATAGGGCTAAACACTACCCAATCCGAAAGCGTGAAGAACATATTTAATTATGATTTTTTGTTTTAAAGATCGGCAATGGGCACCACTGGTGCCATATGATGGTGAGTAGAACACTTTAGCCCTTTACTTTTGAAGGTGGAGTACTTTATTCCTCTTTTTTTTTTATTTTCTTTAAGGTAGATCATTTTAGTTACTTTTTTTTAAGATGTAGTCGTTTAATTTGAATAGTAGATTGTTTAGTTTAATAGGAGCACCATATAAACAATAAAATATAATATTATTTATTTTTTAATTATTATTTGTCTTTTATCGAAAAAATATTTTTATTTTTTATTTAAATATAAATATGTTCAAATTATTTGATATTTATTGTGTTTCATTGATAAAATCTTATAAACGAAGTTAAGAATATAAATTTATTTTATACATGTAATTTATTTATTATTTTAATAATATTATATTTAAAATGCATATTATAAAGTAGTAGAGAGGGATCAATATCTTGGACACTTACATAATTCCATAGATATTTAGTTCCTTCTTTTTCAAAGTGGAGTCTCTTAGTTTTGCTTTTTTAAAAGTGAAACACAAATCTTATACTAAACAATTTATTAAAAAAATAATAGTTAAAAAAAAGAGCTCCTAAAAATTATTCATAAAATTATATATATATATATATATTTGACGCACTACTTTGATTATTTTGATTACTAAAACTTGTCATTTACATTAATTCGGTGGAATTGACCCAACTTTCTAAGTTATTTTAGGCCTCCTTCGTCATGTTAAGACTAAAATTGATTATAATTGCTCTATAATTGACTTTTGATTTATGACAACCGATGTCTTTGTTTTTCCATTTGGTTTTGGTCATCTTGCTCTCATGATTAATGCTTAATCTTAAGTCTCCTATAATCATTATACGTCTCATTGATTATACTCCTCCTGATTAGGTTAATTATATTTTATATCTATAATATATAAGATTAATTATAAATATATTTTAAACATTTATTTAATTATAATTATAATTATATCTACTTATAAATAATAATATAAATATATTCAATATTAAACATGTTTAAATTTATAATTATATATACAATATATTAATAACGATAAAATTATATCCCATATAACCATGTTATTGTTAAAAATATTTACAATTAAGTTAATAATGTTAAGAATCATAAAATATAATTAATCTATTTACTTATGACTGTGTTTCCATTTTTTCTCCAAAAAGAAACTTAAAATGAAGGCAACTATTCCTATTAAAATAATATTTTAATAATTAATATTAATTTAAATAGAATTATTTTTTTCATTTTCTTATTCCTTTCATAACAAATGAACAGTAATTCAATTGATTTTATTTTTTCTTCTAAATATATTCATTCCAAGTTTACACTCCACCTACCAATTTATTCTAATATAATAATATTTTTTTAATGTATTAAGATAATAATTTATATTTTTAATTAGCACATTTTATAACAATAATGAGAATAAACGATACCCTTATAAACAAATAAACTAAATAACACTATTAATCTAATTTCAAAGATTTCAATGAAATTTTCACTATTTATTATTTATCTAAAAAATTTTACGATGTAATTACTTGACATGTATTAAACACTTTATGTATATCAAAAACATATAAAAAAACATGTTAATAGAATAGTGGGTTGTATTATCTCATATTATATCTCGTTTAATATTTTTAATAGATATATGATTTAAAGTTATCTCATTCTATGCAAATCTAATACGCGTCACATTAAGTTGCATTCTATCATCATTATTTCTATAAAAATTTGTTATTATATATAATTATTTTTCAATTTTTTAATTATTTTTATATTTGTCCCGTTTAATCTTATTATGAAAATAATGTGTAACTAATAAAAAATAAGTATAAAAAGAAAAAATAAATTCTTAAAACTAATTGGTTATACTATGAGTATGAAACATCTCTTCCCAGTTGGAATTTTCTGAAAATTTAGGCCAAAGCCATGGAAATCGCATAGCTGAAAGATTTATAACAAAATGTGGTTAGCGTTTCTCTTTATTAGTAGCGTAGACGTGAAATTCATATTTATTTCTATCGATAAAAGTTACTTCGAATTTATATTAAGAGTAACAAAAAGTAAAAATAAATAAAACTATTAAACAATTACAAAGAATTCTACAAATAAAGCTCCAACTTATAGTATTAAAGATTTTAATTTAATACAATTTTTTTTCATATGATAAGCTGACGTGATCTTATTGAATAATATTTTTAGTCTTTTCATCTTTTTTCGTGTCTTCAATAAAAATAATTTTTTCTTCATTTTTGAGTTCTTAAGTACTAATTTTAATACTTTTTTACTAATTTTATCTCTTTTTTTTTATCTCTTTTCAATCTCTTTTTTCCTTTAAAGATTACATGCACAAATTATATCGACTTATTATAATAACACGAATTCTAAAAACTACAAGTTTTATTTTACAAAAGAGGATATAATTTAAAAAGCAAAAGTAACAGTAATTATACCACATCTAAATATACAAATTATATATACAAGCCACATCTAATATAGAAAAAAAAGAAACATAACATTTATAAAAATTGTTTGTATAAAAGATAAGCAGTTCCATCTTTTTATATAAGCTTGATTTTGAAGTGAAGAGTAAATATGTACATTTTAACTGTGAATAACTTAAAATGTGGTTGTTTATCAAAATTCTTTGATTTTTTCGTGAAAATAAACATAATCAATAAGTTGTAAGATGAGATCAGTTATTACAATATCAAAATTGTAATTAATCGAAACCAAATATATACTAATATTATTTTTATATAAATATAATTACATAAAAATAGATTTTTAATAATAAAACAAATAATAATTTTTATAATTAAATTAAATTTTTTTTGATATTTTTTACTTTACTTATAAATATATACTAAATATTTAAAAAATGAAAATTAATGTCAATATTTTAAATAATGAATAGAGTAAGAATTATTTTAACATTTAATTTTTTAAACTAAATATATTTTTGAATAAATGTTAAAAAATAAAAAAATATAATTAAACCGTAAAGAAACTAGTACTTGCTTATAATCAACATTTATTACTCGAATATATTCAAAATTGATGTGAGGTGATTATGTTTATTAGTATAACCATCGTAACATCCATTCTTAGTTAATAGAGATAAGAGATAACAAAAAAGTTAGGAAGAAAAGAGAGAACAAAGAGAAGTGAGTTAAGAGATGTGAGAGAATGAGAGAATGAGAGGAGATTTGAAGGAAGTAGAGGTTGATGAAGAGACGAAGAGAAGAGATAAAAAAAATATTTAAAAATAAAAATACTCTTTGAAAAGTATAACATGTCATGCATGGGTTAAAATTTTCAATTTTAATTTTAATTTATATTAATTTAATACATTTTTTTAAATACAGATTTTATTAAAATATCAATTAATAATAATAAATAATATCAAAAATAAAATAAAATAGTAAACCAAAATGCTAGATGTCATTCTAAATGTCCATTCCCACTAAACCCACCAGCTACCAATACCTTATTTCACTTTTTATCCGCCCCTAATTATAGGTTGAAAGCATAATGAAAATTTTGAAATAATTTTCTTTTTTAGAAAATGATGATTTAGAAATCGGAATGATATATATAAAAACAAAAGTAAGTCACCAAAATTATTAATATAAATTAAGAATAATTTGTAAATGGAATCCCTTTATCTTTTCTTTAAAAACTATTTTTAGTTTAAATACTTTTTTAATGACTTTTAGCTTACATTTTTTTCATATCCGTATAATCTACCTATTTTTTAGATAAAAAAAATACTAATATCCATATAATAAACTTTAAAAATATACTAATATAATACACTCACCAATATTCTAAAGTATGAGTGAGAACTTAAACTCACATTTAAAACAAATATAATGCACATCTTTTATCGTAAGATTATTAGGTTATTATGATAATTTTATTTTATGGCAATCATGGACGTCAAGAACCATAGACCAAAATAAAAGTATTACAAAACTTGTTTAATAAAATATAACATGATGAGTGTGTGACACGTAAGTTGTAACTATTATGCCATGTCGTCTTTTATTCTTTAAAGTTACACACCATCCCCTATACTTTCCTAGGCTTTTTTTTTTTAATAAATTTCCTAGTCATTTGTGTCATTGAACATGTAACGCAAATTGGCTTGTTAACTTGAAACAAAGCTAGCGTGTCTTCATTCAGCTTAACCCGAAGAATATATATCCATACATACATCACTAATAATATAAAAAAATAATTTATTTATGTGATTTTAATTTTTTAACTTAATAAATTTATAAAAGTAGAATTATTTAATCACTTATTTATCATGTTATATGTTAAAATATAATGAAAAAGTTTAATTTGTATTTAATTATGTTAACGTAGATTGAATGAAACAAATAGAATTAAAATGAGTCAAAAATGAAAAAAAAATCAAAACCATGCAACGGTGGGTATTTTTCTGTGTCATGGCACAAACCATGCCCCGACATGCTATTTATGTTTATACATTCATTGGTGATCAGAGGAGACCATGCACATGCATGCTTTTTTTGGCACCGCAATGCACTTTCATCGTTGAAAAAAATCATATTTTTAATCAAATAATGACTCTTATTTTTAATCCTAAACTATTGGATCATTGTAATAGATGATTTAATGGTCCATATTAAGTTATTTTCCTTTAAATAAATATTATTCTTTCACAATTTAAACAAAAAATGAGGAATCAAAAACCTTAGCAATTGTCAAGAAGAGAGAAAAGAGAAAAAATGTTCTAAAGAAGATTAATGTTACAAATCAAAAAATTGAGTGTATCTCTTATTATTCTCTATTTTTTTATTAATTTTTATCTCTTTTTTTATGAAAAATTTGAATTTTATGAACTTAATTATGTCTAGCTAATTTATTAATCTAGAGGTGTTATGAACCTAATTTTTTACATGTGATGATATAATATTTTACTCCAATTATGATTTCAACTCAATTATATTATTTAATCTAATTTTTATGTTATTATTTGTTTGACCAACAATTTATTTTTAAAGGTAATTAAATAGATTTTATAGAATTATTTAATTATTTATCTTGATTAAATAACATGCATAGTTTCTAGACAGAAATATAAGATTCTTATGTTATGATCTATAATTGATAATCTTAATGAGTAGTATGCAATTTAATTAGCATAAGAGTGTGGTTAGGTTAATTACTGGTGTGAAGTGTATTTGGGAAATAAATGTATGCTAGGTTAGATTCAATTGATCATATAATTAATTGGTAATTATATTACGAAATGTTTTAGTGATTTACATGCTAGAAATTGAGGGATGAAAGATTCCTAGGCTATTTTCTCATATATCTTCATAGTTATTGAGTTTTGCAATTTAAAATTAGTTTTCATTTATTTTTTTCAATTTTTGTAATTTATTATTGTCCAAATATTATTCTTAATAATTATATCGGTACTCAATCATAAGTTACACCACACCTTATGGGATCAATACCCATACTTAAGTATATTATATTACTCGCACGATCCGTATATTTACGATTAGCATGTCAAGTTTTTGGTACCTTTGTTGAAGAATTTAGTACTTGTAATGGATATCAACAACAATTATTATTATACTAATTTTAACCTTTTAATTTTTGTTTTAGTATTTTTGTTGTATGTCTAGGTCAACATGTGAAAATTTTTGATAAAAAAAAAAGAAAACCTTACTTTGCTTAAGAAGAGAACGATTAGCATAAGATCAATTATGGGTTATAGTAGAATAAGAAGATTAACGAGCTATAGTGGTCCTAAACCTTTATGAGATTTTGCAGTATCATAAGTAGATGGAGCCCAATCATCTATCAATAAATCAGGAATCAATGCTAATAATTTTGAACTCGAGCTAGGTGTCACTCAGATGATACATAAAAATTAGTTTGGAGGGTTAGTTAATGATGGCCCAAATCTTCACTTGGCTTCATTCTTAGAAATATGTGACACTTTCAAGATAAATGGTGTATTAAATGATACAATTTGTCTTCGCTTGTTTCCTTTCTATCTAATGGACAAGACTAAGGCTTGGTTACAGTCACTACTTGTTGGGTCATTCACTATATGGGATCAATTGGTTCAGAAATTCTTAGCAAAGTGCTTCCTATATTTAAAGACAATTAAGCGTAGAAATGACATTACATATTTTCAACAATTTGAAGGAGAATCACTTTGTGAAGCTTGGGAACGCTATAAAGAGATGTTCAAAAAATGCACATACCATGGTCTTCTTACTTAGTTACAAGTGTAAACATTTTATAATGGATTAATGGGGGCAACCAAGGGCCATAATTGATGTTGAAGGAGCTTAAAATTGAATAGGAAGCTTTTGCACTACTTGATGAGATGCCATCCAATAATTACCAATGGCCTGTCAAGAGACTTAACCCACAGAGAATGGTTGGAGTAGTAGATATAGACACCATAGTATTATTGCAAGCTCAAATAAATATTATACTATTAGGTTTAACATGGAAGCTAGATGGTGCCATTGTGAGGGGAAATATGGTACAAAGTCATTCATGGTTTGTGGATATTGCAATAAAGCTCATTCTATTGAGGCATATGGGAACTTTTCTGAAGTAGTAAACTATATCAACAACCAAAATTGCCAAGGAAGCCCATACTCAAACATATACAACTAAGGATGGAGAAACCACCCAAAATTATTATAGAATAATAACAACAATCAAGGTGATAATCCATTTAACCATTAACACTTTCCACTACTTCTAAACTTCACTTGAATCGACTCATTTTACCAGGAAATTTTCCTTGGGTCTTTTTCGATGAGACACACGCTGTAATTGCTTTTTCAGAGCTACCTCTTTCATTGTAGCATTATAACAACTCATAGCTTTCTCATGGTCTATCTTTATCTCTTTTATACCTTCCTTTGTTGGATATTTAATGGCTTAGTAGAAAGTAGATAAAACTACCTTCATCTTATGTATCCATGGTCTCCCCAAAATGTCATTGTAGTGGGCTGGAACATCAATCACTACAAAGGTAGTCATAACTATTGACCCAATTGCTATGACATGCAACATCATGATTCTGACAGCATAGATGGTGCTACTATTGAATCACACTAGAGAAAAATTCTTTGTCATTTTGCAATCTTTCACACCTAGCACTTTCATTGTTATAAGAAAAAGAAGATCAATTGAAATCCTAATATCGATCAAGATTCTACAGACATCGCATGACCCTACCCATAGGGTGACTACTAAAGGGTTTTTATAAGGAGCCGAGGTCTCATCATTATATGCAAATTCTTTAAATGGGGTGATCCACTTAAGTCTCGAGCGTATCTTTTGTGTATGTTATTGGAGGTCCCATTAAGTCCAAAATATTCATGTATAGTATGGATATTCCTCACAATATCTTTATTATGGACTCTACCCTGTTAATTGGTAGAGCATGTAGTCTTAAAGTTTCACGTTGGGGTTAACAGACTAATCTTTTGTTAACATTTCCCAAAAGGTCACTCAAGTATCTTTTGAACAACAAATCTTCTATTTCTTTTTTCAAATGTTTGCAATCTTGTGTTTCATGGCATATATAATTATAAAAGGTATACTATTTAGACTTGTCTCTAAGAAATGTCCTCATCTTACATTTTGCTCATTCTCCATCTTTAATACAGCTTGAGCCAAACTTACTCTTAAAGGTGATAAAGACCTCTCCCAAGTTCCATAATTTATTGACCATTGGTTTCTCCCTTTATGACTTAGGGAAAAATGTTTGTTTTTATTGAACACTTTATCTTGATTTGTTTTGTTCGGGTTTATCCTCATTTTTCTTGTTTTTTTATCTAATTTCAACTCTCTTTTGAGATCAACAAACTTCATGCCCTCTCCATAAGACTTTTTTATTGTATGTGGCATGATTTTGGTTAATTTAGTAAATAAATCAAAATTTATCAATAGACCTCGTCTGGATGCCTCTATTGCAATTGGAACAATTCACAATTTCTAATTTTTATTTTTTAAATCTTCTCATGTATTCCTATATTAACTCTCCATTTTCCTAGGTGATTGAGAATAAGTGATGAGACTCTTTCATCATGGGTTTGTTATAGGCATAGTTGGTAATGAATAACTTAACAAATTAATAGAAAGAGGTTATGGTACAATGCACGAAGTTATAAAACAATTTTTGAGTATCATCATATAAGGTGGCTACAAAGAGTTTGCACATCATAGCATCTCTTTTGTCTCGAGATCCTTCATTCCTTGGTAGTCAGGATGCTTAGAGGCATTGAATTTCGTGGGTGGTTTTCTATTCTATATTTTGTCAGAGAAAGGGGAGATATATATCTATTCACAATCTTTATCCAAGTTATAGCATGATTTACCCTTGTCTTGCCTACTATTAGTTTCTTTAAAGGCCTTGTTTTATTTTCTATTTGTTTCCTCTAAGGCTTGGAAGCATGCCTCCCACATCTTTCATTCTTCCAATAATTGCTTATTTTCGAGTCTAACTACATTTTACCTTTAGACCGATTATGTTTCAATTCACGAATTATGTTGTTGAACACCATGTACTACATTCTCAACTCTGGTAGGTTTGCTTCCTATAGGAATTGGTCCAATTTCTTCAAACAAATTATTAGCTCGACCAAAGAAGGCATTTGGATCTATTTATGCACGTAGCGCTCTGTTTTTTTGCCTTGTCTCTTGAGCACTCTCCTTAGATCGAGAAGTTACTGAGCCAACATTATTGAGGGTCAACCTTATTGGGTGCATCAACTTGTTGTTCAACTCGAGCTTCTTCATAGGTTACTACGGTGTTATCTTATGAAGCCATTTCATTCTCTAGCCTCAATCTTTTCTTAGCTCGCGTTCCAACCATGATGAATGTGATCTAAAAGATCGCAAGGTGAAGTGTTTATTCGTGAGTTTCTCTCTCAAAACTCAGGATGATTACTAAAAAACAAGAGGTTAGAAACAAAAGCTCAACCTTTAAATCCTGGGCCCTACGACGGGTGTCAAAATAATGAGATGGTTCAATTTTAAAGAGATAAACTAGAAAGAAGTTAGAGAATTAGAGTAAATTATATGAATCTTATATTAGCTTCACATATATAGAACATTAAATGTACACGTGTCAACTATATAGAAGTACACATCATATTGTGTTAGGGGGTATATTAATAAAAGAATAAACTAACTTAGGCTCAACTATATTGACATACCATACTGATGGTCGGTCTTTTAATACTTCAAAATGTTCTAGATAGGTGAGGACACCCTAAGATTGTCACTTTAGATGTGAGCATATCTTATAGTCTCGAAGAAGGCATATTATGGATCAGATTGTTCAAGAATCGAGTTCCAAGTCGAACCTTATGTTCAAACAATATCTATTATATAAGTACAGTAATAAAAATGAATTTGTGAAACTTTAATTTCCTAAACAATTTTTTTTATATTTTAATAAACATTAAGGTATACTATTAGTCCCTAAACTTTAATTATATATATATTTCAAAAAAATTTAAAACATACAATCTAGACCTTCAAATTTTTGAAACTTCTCACATAGATCTCTAAACATTTTAAATCATACAATTTAATCTCAAAATTTTTTAAAATTTCAAACATAAATCCTAAATTTTTGAATCACAAATATGTATTTTAATAACTAAGTTAGAATTTATGTTTAAAACTATAAAAGTTTAGGAAATAAATTATAAGATTTAAAAGTTCAGAGATTTATGTGTGAAGTTTTAGAAATTTAAAAATCAAATTATATGATGTTCAAGAACTTATATATAAATTTAATTAAAATTTGAAAAACTAACATAGACATTAAATTATTTTACGATTAGTTTCAACCCTATTAATATAAACTTAGTTTCATAACCAAAGCCATGAATTTATTATAATATTTCGTAATTACATGAGACATACATAATAATCATTAATTTAATAGTTACAGAAGCCTTTTAATTCTAAATGCTTTGATAATCAAGAATTACCAGCTCTACTTTTTAACACCATGTCACTTGTTCTCTCGCTCTCTCTACTCAATTAGGTGTTTATCTTTTCGTTCCAAAACTTTAATAAATTCAGTTTTTATTCTATCAATATAAAATAACTATAAACATATATAAAATAGAACTTGTAGTAAGTTTTTGTTATAAAGAAATCAAACAAAGTTGGTTATACTGGTATGAAATGTAGTTTAGAAACGGTAAATAATGTCAAATAGAAAACTAGATAAACCACGCACCAACAAAACTTAGAAAGAGAAGCTTCAAACACACATTAATATTCTTGTACAACACCTGTGAAGTTTTATTACATAGCACCATAATAACCATATTAATGAGAAATTCATCGTCTACATCAATTACTTCTTCCAAATCCTTCATTTTTCTCAGGTACTAATTGTATCTATTTAAATACTCACAAGCTTCAAATAAGAAATCAGGTATTACTTTCAATTCTTCTTAGCGAGACCTTCTATTTGCTTAAACCCTTCTTATTCCTTCTTATATTTCTTTCCTTCCCACCTTTATCTACACCGAGAAACATTGATGCTATTTCTAAACTAAAGAACTAAAATAATCTAAATTATGCAAGATGACATTTTTTAATTAATACATTTGTAAGGATATTTTTATAGGTAGATATTTTTTTTCAATATTATCGATATTAACCAAAAATAAAAATGATCTAAAATCATTTAATTTTGACTAATATTTTATTGTTTTTTTACTAAATTCATTTAGAGATAAGGCTTATTACAACAGTGATAAACTTTGTCTTAGAATGATTTTGTAAAATTAAAATTCATGGTAAGATATTGGACTAATATAAGAATACATTTGTCCAGAAAAGAATTAATACAAACATCTAGTATTATGATAAGGTTTATTATGACAAGACGACGTCTTATTAATTACAATAACAGTAGATCTTATCTCAAAGTAATTTTAATAAGTAATTTTAATAAAAAAAATGAAATTTATCGTAAGGCATTGACCTGTTGTAAACATACTTACTATTGGTATCCATTATTACGGTATAATTTAACACAAAAAACAATATATTATCTCTTGGTTCGAGAGTGATTTTATTAAAAAAAATAGAATATAACTTAAATACTCTACTAGTTTTATAAATCACTCGACATTATTGAAATAATCAATAACATTTTAAGAAAATAACGAAACATATATAATGAAATGGACTTTACAGTATTTACATAGATAGTTTTATCAATATTTATCGACATTTTGAACAATTTCTATCCCATTTCAATATTCATATTATGCTTTTACCAAAATATCCACCTATGCAGTAGGAAACATTGAATTTTTTTCCTTTGATTATTGAGAGAATATAGAAATAAAAAAATTGAGCTGAATTTAAATATGTAAAAGTCTAAAAGATAAGATCTTAAATTGACTCCCGTATAAGATGAAGAAAATGGTCATGTAATCCAAAAGTTAAACACAATTTCTTGAAGCTTTTTGACTTTATCTTTCTATTTTTTAGTACTAGTTTTAGGATCTGTATCATATATGAGTTGATGATTTAAGTTAATAAATATATAATAATTGTTATTGTTTATTTTTTTTTATAAATTAAAAGGACAAATAAATCTTTAAATTATTTTTATTATAATTAAAAATTAGAGTTAAATATTTTTATAAAATGGTTTGCATAGATACACTTAAAACAAATAGTTTTTTTAATTTGTTTACTTTAATAATGAATAAATATATAATAATAATTTTATGAGTATTAGAATTTAACTATAATATAAATATGAATTATTTATCATGATATTTATATTAATTACATAACTTTATTTAATAAATAAGTCAAATATAATATAACAATTTATGAACTTATTCGATTAATATTTTAACTATTTAATAAATTAATCCTACATGAATAATACGATTTTTTGCTTTTAAAAGTAATTTATATTAGTTGAATATTTTTTAATTGATATGAGATATGATATAATCTCTAAAATTATTAATTCAACAAATTTATGATATGATCATAAGTGAATTGATCGAATAATCATTAAATAGATAATTATAATTGCATAAATTGCTAACATTAATATAATAAAAATAAATACATTACATAAAATAAAAATTCATAAAATATATTTATTATAAAGAAATTTTGATATATATTAGTGTAAAAAACAAAAAAACAAAAAACAAAAAAATGTATTTATTATATGAATATTTTTATATTTATTGGTGTAAAAAAACTAATAAGTATTTTTATAAGTATTTTTTACTTAAAAATAACATATCTTAATTAATTATTTTTTAATTAATATGAGATATGACATGATATCAACATAAAAATAATTAATTTAACATAAATATAATACATTCAAAATGGATTGATAGCATCCAATTCATTCTAAAAATAGATAAGCATGAAACATATGAATTATCATATTTAACGTGGTTAAAATAATTATCTAATGGTAATAATATGAAATTAATACACAATAAAATAATAAAATAATTATTTAAAAAAATTTATTTATTATATGAATATTTTACTATTTATTAATATAAAAATAAATAAATTTAAGAAATAAAAAAGTAGAAAATGACTAAATTACGTTTTTAATATATAAGATACATGTTAGCTTTCTTGTTGCAATAGTTTTGATCAGTTTTTTTAATCTATTTTTTGAGGTGAAAACTGTGAGATAATAGTGCCTTAGTAATGCATGTCGCTTTGGAGCCGGTTAGATAGGACCCTAAAAAAATTTCATATATATCTTTTGAACAAATATAATATTATTACAGTAAAAACTTTAAGAGATATTAAATTAAAAAAAATATATTTAATTTAATATTATTTTATATGTTATTAACTAATTAAAAAATAAAAATTACTTACTATTTTACTTTTAATTTATTGTTAGATAGAAAAATCATAAGATACTCTTAACCCCATTTGATTGATTCATAAAAATATTAAAAAGTCAAATTTCTATTATTATGCACCATCAAATATTTGAAATCAATATTAATAATACTATCATATTTATAGAATATCATTAATATTATAAATGAGGGTTATATGTGAAACAATTTAAAACTTTAAGTAATAAATTTCATGAAGTTTTTTAAAGTTATTTCTTAATATTATCTCACCTTTTCTTAATTAATTGAGATATTAAAAAAATAAAAACTTGTATTAATTTATTATTAAAAATGATTATTTTTACTTTGAAATTTTGTTTTATACGTACATATGTTTTATTGCAAAATAAATATGCATACAATTTTAAATTTTTTATTTTAATTTAAAGTTTTACCAATAAATAATTCTTAATACGTTATCAAATCTTATTTATGATATATTTTAAAAATAAATTGTAACTTTCTTTTATATAATTTATAAATTAATAAAGTTTAATATTAAATATTTTTTCTTATTCATCGTTTTATCGTTTTTAATTTTATTTATATTTTTAATTTATCATTAATATTTGAAAAAAATATATTAATTTTTAATCAAATTTCTATTTTATCTTTTATATTTAGACATAAAAATATAATATAAATTCTTATATAATGCTTAATTGTTTTTATATTTTTATGTTTGTCTAATTTTATACATTAAATGTAAAATCACCTCAATGTTTTCTTTTGTTGCTTTACTAAAATGTATACTTGTAATTTTTGCTGTAATATCTAAATATATTGTTAAAAATAAAAATAAAAATTTGTATTTATATTATTTTAATATAAAAAATATTTAAGATTTTAGTTTTATCCTTCCTACGAATCTCTTGAGTTAACCCTAAAATTTGTGATGTAAAACAATGAATTGGTATTTATTTTCTTAATGCTCCAAAAAGAATAAAAATAGTAATATATCTATGGAAAAATGGTCGCTAAGGTTCATAGGTTAAGTTTAAATTCAATTAGTTATTTAGAATAGAAAAGATATTTTTTTACCATTGTTACAAAATAGTGGTAGAAAGAAAAAAAATTAAATTTATAATAAAATATTATTATTTGATTACGTGATTAAATTATTATTATTATTTAAATAATAGTTAAACAAAATGAAAATTAAATAATGAATAAGATAGATGAATAATTATGCATAAACGTATTAGGGTTATTTTTGATGTGAATATTGTATTGTATAGGTAATATGAGTTATCAAATCTTAAAATATTAATTTTTATATTAAGTTAAATAACATAATATTTATAAAAATTACATTAGTATCTTTCTTAATTAATATGAAACATACTTTTTTATACACTACATGTTGTCAAAGTATTAGTCATTTGATCTATCACTTTATATTTTTAACTTATTTTTATATATTTTAATTTTATTTGGATAAATTTTATACTAATAAAAATACATCAATATATTTCTTAATCAACATAAAATATTCTTTTTATACATTAATATTTCTTTCAAAGTATTCTTCATTTGATTTATCACTTTATACTTTTAAACTATTTTTATATACTCTAATTTTATTTGGATTACTTTGTATTTTTTTTCTTCTTCTTTTTACTATGTATATGTATTATTTTACGTGATAGACCTCTTAATTTTTTTATTGTTCTATTGATCAACTAAAATTATAATATCTTATAAATTTTATATTATGTAAAGTAATCATGTAATCTTAAAATATTAATATCAAAAGAATGTAAGTTTTATATTATTTATAAATACTATATTAGTTTATTTTTTGACGTAAGTAAGATAATTTTTATAGACTAATAATTAAATTACGGAAATAATAATAAAAATAATAACTTTGATTCTTATTAATAAAATTATCCTTAAATTATGTGATATGTTAATTACAAAAATTAATTTTATATTCATCTAACCTTTTCTTAAATTAAATAAAAAAAATGTTTTTTTTCTAAACTAACACAATAAACTATCTAAATGACATGCTCTTCGCCCTATCTCTAGTTCAAAGTCATTTTTCTAAGGGATGGGTTGCCCAATTGCGTTCAGAGTCGCTTTCCCAATTGAATATGTGCAATTGTTTCACTATCTTTTAATTTATTTATTTATTCCAACGTTTTGGTTCATACATTATTTTCAAATAATTTTATTATTTAATTATACGAAATAATTTTTTTTATATATTTAATTTTTTTAAAAAAATATATATTTATTTTACGTTATAAATAAAAAATAAGTGTGAATTTATTTCACATTTATTTATTTATTTTATTATTTATTTATTTTACGTTATAAAAAAAATAAATATTTTTTAAATTTATATAAAAATAAATAAAAAATAAAATTATATTAAATAATTTTGCTAATAATTTTATCAAATATACTTTATTAGTCTACGTGAAAATAGAACGATCAATGCTTAGTCATCATCTCATGACGAAATAAGTGTGAATTAGAAGTATATCGAAATTCCCGTTGAAGATATCTTCAATGGATAACTACTATTATTTAGGATCAGATAATTCGGATATTTATCTCCAACTATTTCTTACAAGACTCTGTCTTGTAAATATTTCAGGTGGTAGTGAGCATATTATGATATTTACGCGTTAATGGATTACTTACTATATTGTTATGATTGTGTCAAAATTCTGTTTCACCATCTTAGATGTGAGTTTTGACATGAGCACATAACACGTTTTTAACAATATGCAAAAATTAGGAAGCCAATGAAAACCTTCATACCTTTGACCCCAAAAATAAAAAAATAAAAAATGAAAACCTTCACACAACACATGTGAATGGGCAACATCATGGCCTTAGAATATAATAATGCTTAGCTGGAAATGAAGAAATCAACGGTTAGAATTGACAGATAGCAAAAGTTGCTGATTTGGATTATACTGCAGTTTACCACCTTATATGCTTCAATCATTGGTTCTCTCTCTGTCCACAAACCACTCTCTCTAGAAATGATTCTGAGTCTCTGTCTCTTCCTCAAAGTCTCTGTTATTCCTTCATATAAACTTCATTGAGGGAAATCTGTAGAGCAGAAACAAAAAGAAGCCCCTTTGTTTGTTTATAATAGTAAGATCTAGGTTTCTCATTTGTTATTTCATTAGGTAAGAGCTCGAGGAAGAGGATCAAGATTGTAACTTTGGATATCAAAGATTCATTTTGAAATGTTTTTCATGTCTGAGATTTTCTTTGCTGAAGAAGAGAAGGTTGAAGGAGAGTGGGAAAAGGAGAGATAAAGAAACCCAGTGTCTCACAAGTAGAGAGTAAAAGGAAATAAACATCGGGTTCGTTTTTTAATTATCTGCTTCTTCTGGTAATTCCTGTGACCTCCTTTTGATTTCCTGCGTTTCTGGTTTAAATATCAAATCTTTTTCTTTTCTTTTTTTTTTTGACATAAACTCTACTTTTCTGAATAATTTGTGTAATTTGAAATGGTTGAATGTGATTTTAATTTAAAATGAATCTAATTAAACAGTATTCAGTTTAAATCCGTAGGTGTTTTTCTAATAGTAAAAGTATATTACGTGTGTTATTTTGGTTGTTATTATGAAAATATACGTTACCTATTATATTTCCTAAATAATGGAATAGAGGTGTTTCATAACGTGTTCTCATACAATTTTCTGGAAAACAGAGAGTTTTCAAATGGCTTGTTATTATTCTTTTTCTTTTCCTACTAATTTTACTGGCCCCCCTTATTTTCTTTGTTATCAAACGCGACTTTACTTTCATTAGGAGTTAAAACGTGTAGAATAAATAAACTAGAAGAAGATGGCATATAAAATCAACAGAACAAAGAAGAAATTTGATTGTCTATGTCAAATCACAAAGGTATTGATTGAATTGAAGTTCCTGGTTTTGATTTGCAGGGTTATTGAATATGTCTGCTACAATTATCAGCGACCCATTGGTTATATCAACACCAGAAGCTCAATCATCAGCCACAAAACTCATTGCACAAATAGAAATTGAATTTGCCAAATGTGAGTGTTGTGGTCTAACAGAGGAGTGCACTCCTGCCTATATAAAGCTTGTACGTGAGAGATACAATGACCATTGGATTTGTGGGCTATGTGCTGAGGCTATTAAAGATGAGATTTTAAGGTCTGACAATCTTATTGGTAATGAAGAAGCCATAGCTATACACATGAACTTTTGCAAGAATTTCAATACCTCAGTACCACCACCAGATCCTACTGTCCATTTGATTTCTGCCATGAGACAGATTTTAAGGAGGAGTTTGGATTCTCCAAGAAGATTGAGATCAACTCCAAGTAGTCCTACGAAAATCGACCAAGAAATTCGTGGTCCTGGCCTTACTAGATCGGAGAGTTGCTTTCCTACTTTGTCTAATTGATTGTAATTAAGGTATGGAATGGGAACTTGTAAACTAAGTTGGTGGAGAATAAAACAACTTGAGAAATGGGTTTAAGCTTAAATGTGTATTAGTAAGTTATCTGTATACGGAATACAAAACTTCTATTTCAAACTGTTGATTTCTCCTTGAAATCTTCTACACATGTTCGCAAATTGCCAGCAATGACATACGTTATTTATACTATTTTCAACCCAAAACTTTATTTTATGACAACTTTTGTAATATCTTAGTGTAAAGATTGATAGCATCTAAACCAATATACTAAATATTATTTTTATAAAAAATATATTATTTTTAATTTAATTTTATTAATTAATTTCTAATAATTGTTATATCAAACCAATTAATTAACTATATAATAATATTATTATTTAATTTATTAAGAAAAAATAACCAATTTATTAACTAAAATATTATATTTATTATATGAATTAAACGTTACATGTATCGTTAAAAAAAACATTACATTTAATAAAAAAAAACACTACAATTAAAGGTACACAACTATCGATATTAATATTACAAATTAGTATATTAATCTCACGGGTGTTAAATTGATGTTTTTTTGAGTATATTGTGAACATCTTTATAGTTGTTTATATTGAACAAGAAAATCATGAAATAGGTATTTTGGTATACCACCGTCTTAACTTTTGAAGTTAAATGTATCTATCAGTTCTTTAATTATTGTATAATTAGTGTTCATCTTTAATTATCATATTATGTATAATAATATATATTTAATTTTTATATCATGTAATATATTTTTATTCGAAAATATGTACCCTAATTTTAAAATGTGGTTGGAGTATTTCGAATGCACGTTCTACATTTTTTCTGCAAGCTTCTTATTTCATTGCAATAACCTTTTTTGGGGTCACCCGTATTGTGAATAATTTGTAAGGGCAGACCACTTTGTACATATAACATCAACTAAATAATAGCTCATATTATTTTTATATTTTATATCTTCTAATATTTTATTAAAAAATAACTTCATAATAATATCACGCCGAATAGAGTACAATAATGTTCATTGTGTTATTTTATTGCATAACTGAATAGCCTAGCAATTTTTAGTGTTAACGTGCATAATAATTCTAGTGTTAACTGCACTTAAGAAGATGTGAGTTTGTGTACACTTAAATATAAAATCTGTGTAATATATTATTAAAGAAATCCATATCTTAACTCCCTCTAAAATAGCTCTCAAAGAAAGAAAGTGTTGCCATAGACTTATAAGTACAGCGAAAATCTAGGGATCAATCGATGTGGGACTTCCAACACTCCTCCTTACATTGGTTTTCGATCGGGGATATGGAACGGCTCCCTCTAACACCGACGCAGGATTCATCCCCTACAACCGGCCGGGTACCGATCGATCACCTGGCTCTGATAACATGAAGAAATCCATGGCCTAACTCCCTCCAAAAGAACTCTTAAAGAGGAAGTGTTGTCATAGACTTATAAGTACATCAGAAACCTAGTGATCAATCGATATTAGAATTCCAACAATTATTTTATTTAATAATTTTAAATTTATTTAAAAAATTAAAATTATTAAAGATATGTTAATCATCAATAAAAGACAATAATATTTTCACATATTATGTTTGTAATTTTTTTTGTTTAATAGAATAAAAATAAATAATGAAAACATTCTCGTTAATATTTATTTAAATTTTTTTATCAATAAAAATCTTTTTATAATACATTTTTTATAAATAAAAGGATTAATAAGTACATTTTTTATAAACTAAGAAGATAACTTTTTTTATGATTAAAAAAGATTAATGAGTATTTTTTTAAAATTAAATGATTAAATAATATTTTTATTAAAAAAAAAATAAAAATAATCTTTTATGCATGCTCATTTTTAGAGGTATAGTTGTATACTAGTGCTTTAACGAATGACCTGTACCTTAGCGTCCATGCTCAATTGTTTAGTCATAAGATTAATCAATTTGATGTAGCTAAAATTGGTAATTGATTACAATTTAGAAACAGTTAGTAGTTAATATCTCAAAAAGATATGCTCATCTCAGTAAATATTGATAAGTTGAGTTACTGAATTAATAAATTGGAAGACCATTGGCTTGCTTGGCTATACATGTGTTATAATCCCTGGATCTCTAAAGACTTTTGTTTCCATTTCTCTAGCTAGCTAAGACATATAAATGAATTTTTTAAACACCATTTGTACAAAATCTATGTAAAAAAATGCAATTATTGAAGAAGATTCTCCAAATTTGATAGAGCAGATAAAGAGGAGCAAGTAAGGAGTGTTGGAATGCTTATAATTAGTATCACTGTATAACATCTTTATATAAATTATAAATAAAAATAAAATTTTAACGGAATTTATGAGATAATTTATTAATTTTTAAATTTTTTTTAATCTTCTTTTAATTATTTTTAATTTTGATGGGATTTGATGGTAATAAAAAATTACTAATTTAAATATCTCATTTAATAAGAAAAATAATTAATATATATTTAAAATTAAGTTTATTATAATTTATAATTTAAATGAGATAAAATAAAATGAAATGATATCAAACCTTAAAAATAATAAATAAAACATAAACTAATCATCTTTCAATTTTAATGCAAAATTTAGAGGATTGGTTTTGGAGTTTCTGGTTTCAAAGATTAGGTGTGGATTACAAAAGAATCAATCACTGAAGCAATAATGTTACTTAATATAATATCATGAGGCTAGGCTAGGCTAGGCTAGGCTTATGTAATGTTAAATTAATGGTTTAATGGCGGTCATAACGTTCTTTTATATACGTAAAATTTCGTTTTTAATTTCTTAAGAATTTTTTTATTGGTTTTTAGGTAAAAAAAAAAAATATATCGCTAGTTATTTTTTTTCCTAAATATAAATAACATATATATATATATATTTAAAATTAAAAATAAAATTACGTGATGGGTGGATTATATATGAGCAAAAACATCTAAAAAAAATTCATATTAGAAAAGAAGAAACGAGTGGATTAGAACATCAAAATAGCTCAAGCTTCAAAAGAAGTACCACATAGCTCCGCTGTTCTCTCTGTATATCAATTTATTATTAAATATAGTCACAAAATTTTGATTTTTTCTTTATTAATAGTTTTGCTTTGAAAACCAGGATTATTTATTTCTGATAAAAAAAAAAAAGAAAACCATGACTATCAAGAAAAAAAAAAATCCCTTTTCTAAGCATCTGTTGATAGATGAAGGTTTAGTTTAGACTTTAGTGCTGACCAGTTTTCTTTTGTTTAAAATAAACATTGATTCAACCTATGTCATAACTACATCATCAAATTTAAGTGCACTGAATTGGCTTCACAAAAGACAATTTCATAAACAATTAAAAACTAATTTTTAGCTAGTTTCATTGACAATGTTCAATGGTTATGCTTGTCCACAGTGTTGGGAAAAGAAAAAAACAAAATTTGGAACATGAATTATAAAATATAGGAGTGATCATCCAATGGGCTAAACTTTGATACCATTTGAAGTTTTCCCTCGGTACATAAAACTCTAGTTTGTATTTTCTTCTATTTATTTTAGTTTTCTACTTTTTTTTTTAACCTCAGTCTTCTGCTTTCAGACATTTTATTTATTTTATTTCACCGACATCTATAAAAATTATAAATATTTAATATTAATTCGAAGTACGAAGGACGATAATTATCATATTTATTTATAAACTGTAAATTAATATTATACTATAATATATTATTCATTTTAACAAAATATAAGTGTCTCGTTTGCACACCATCACAAACAATTTAAGATAGAGATATAAATTAAAGAGACAAAAATCACATACAAAGACAGCATTTAGATATAGATTATAAAGGGAGAGACGAAAATCATATATAAGACAGCATAGATGGACCTACATTGCTGCCGAAAAGCAAGCTTTTCTTTGACCCACAGCTGAAATCACTACTTTTGCATTTGGGTATTTTTAGTAGTAGAATTATTGCATGGACAATCGTTGTTATTCTTCTTCTTCTTTGTCAAGAACGTCGTCGCTTGAGACATGTTCAGCTTTTCGTTCAGCGAGCCCCAAATCTCCACCGCCGGGTTTGGATTTGTACGGAAAGCGGAGACATATCGTGAAAGTCAAGGTCTTGGAGAGAGAGATTACTTTACTTCAGGTCTTCTATTTTTGAACTTTGACCATGTTTATTGCTCAGTACGTTTTGCTTTATGTCTGAAACCTGCGAAGGAAAAAATACGTGCGTCTTTCATTATAGTGCAACAAATTGGGCAAGTCTCCATTTTCTACTTGGGAATGAAAGACATTGTTTTTTTAATTTCTTGTGAATAGATTGTCAAAATGGTTCCTTTTGTTAGTAGCATCTTCATTTGGGACTTGAGTTTTGTGGTATGTGTTGAATTCAAACAAACACTGCAAACACACTTCAACAATCACTGCACCGACGCCAAACATTTTTTCCAATATACACGGCGCCTACCAATCAAACTGTAAATCATACAATTCAATCACGCATGTTATGAAATAAGAATTAAGATTTTTCATATAAACAATGTAAATATCCGATACAAATCAAGAAATTGGGATTTAACGAAACGTTTTATTTCTTCCTCCGATTATTTCTTCAAACATTGATTTCTTCACAGACGTGGTGCTCCAGCCAGTTGCTTTATACAAATTAAACTCTTGTTCTCTAAAACAGAGGTTTGTTTATCTAAAAATATTTTTTTTCTACTGAAATTTTTTTTCATTCAAACACCCTTACAAATATTAATTACAAACATCAATTTTAAGCAAGCATTTCTCCCACCTAATTTTACCAGATTACTCTAAACACAATTCTCAACATTTTGGTAAAACAGAGTAGCGTAAAACCTTCCACGCTCACGCGCCTCCCGGCCGAGGTGTTTTTCCCACGCGCCCCACGCGCCGTCTGAGGTCAAGATGATGACGTGTCATCCTGCTCGGGGCCGGCACATAGCCGCGGCTCGGTCCGGCCGAGTGGCGTAGCTCTGGTCCGCGCCTCGTTCCTTGGCCTGTCACCTCTTGCTCGCCCGTTGGTCCGCTGGCCACGGTTCGCTGAACCCGGCTTTCGCTTGTTCACGCTCCATATTTTTAAATTTCTGCCTCTGGCCTATTTTAAAGGTCCGAACCCGGTTTTTTTTTCCTGCTCTCGATTTCTAACACCCGTCCTGCTCATTTTTTCAAGTTTTTTAAACTAAATTTGAATCAAGCTTTTATGGTTTTTATCCTGCTTAGTATAAATATATATTAAAAACACAAAAAAAATATATTCTTTAGCCCTAAAATTATTACACCATTTTCTATTACCATAATATCACGACAGTATATAATTTCATTACCCATGAGCAATCAAATCCAGCTTGTCAGACAACTGCTCGGGCCCACAAGTGTGTTTAATGCCGGGAATTGTTCTTAATGCACTAATTACGATGTTGTCTCAAATAATAGAAATGCATATTGCGAGAGAGAAAAACTCTCTTATATTCATGACAAAATTTGCAACTAAAAAACATCAAACAATTATAACAAGTGGTATGCGTAAAATCAAAAAGTGAAGAGATGGCTACTTATGGCTAACGAACGAGTCCAAATCATGAAACGATATTTACGCATACCTCATCGCTTCTTCGAAATTGGGGGGTGCTTGCGAAAGCATTCTAGCTTACTAAGTTGATGAATTAAGTATTTGTCTTAAACCAAAAGCCTTTACTTCTAGACAAAATGGAAAATCACTTTCGAGTAATATGTAGAGTTAACTCAAATTTTCCAAGAGCTGTGACCATCGTGATAAGCGGTGGTCATGAAAGACTCTCACGATCTAATATCATATCAAGAGTCTGGAAAGACTAAGGATACATATTTTCCTCTGGATTAGATGACGAGTTCGGAAAGTGTCGTACAATTTTGCGAAAAGAAACTATCCTGCATTTAAGGTTGTTATTCCTTGATTCGATTTGGTAGTAGTACGTCAATCTCATAAAGGAAAAATCTAGAGATGTCGACGCTTCCGCCACGATATCTAAAAATCGCTCTTTTTTCAATCGCCAAAGAACGAGCGTGATCGATAAATCATCATTTAAATGTACCCATTGTCATCAAAAGCGGTCATACAAAAGAACGATGTTTTGAACCTGCGATATCCTCGATCAAGTGGGATCACAACCGTGACTCTTAAGAAAAATCCATACGTTCATGTCTACCGTCACCATTAAACAACAAAGGATCACAAGCAGCAACCTCTCAAGACACGTTGCAAGATGCTTAAAGTTTTTTCTCCCGTTTTAATAATACATGGATAATTGATTCAGTGCAACTGATCATACGACATTCGATTCTGCACAAATCTCAAACCATCCTCACACAAAATTGCTCAGACCGCCAATGGTAACACAACCCGGGCCATTTGGGAAAGATCTTTGTCTCACTAGTACTTTGAATTTAGACTCGCATTACTGTTCTCTTTAGAGTATAACCTTATATCTATTTCTCAAATAACCACCGTTTTTTATCTTGTTTTGTTATTTTTTGGCCCGACTTTTGTGTGTTCAAGGACATTCAAACAAAGCAAACGATCGTCGTGGTGTTAGGCGAGGAAACCCGTATTATTTGGACTCGATTCAACAAATCATGCATTAGCAAATCGGATCTAACAAGGATGAATCAAATATATGGCTATGGCATGATGAGATTGGTCACGCTTCTTTCTGATATTTGAAAAAATTATTTCCAAGTTTATTTTTCAGCTTAGATCTTTCACTTTAAAGTGTATGTCTGTGAACTAGCAAAAAGTCATCGTTCCTCATTTCCCCGTAACCTTAAATAAAAGTCCATCTCCGCTTACGGTTATACATTCTGATGTGGGTCCTTCCAAAGTCTCTACGTCGAGGATCACGTTGGTTTGTTACATTTATTGATGATTTTAGTAGAATGACTTCAGTCCGTTTAATGAAATCTAAAAGAGAGGTAAACTTCTTATTTAGAAAATTTCATAAAATGGTTCGTACCAATATAAAACACAGATCCAAGTTCTAAGAAGTGATAAATTATGAGAATATAAACGTTTCGAGCTTCAAGAATATCTTCAATCAAGGCATTATTTATCAAACTACTTCGTTGGATACACCTCAACAAAATGGAGTTGCAGAAAGGAAAATCGACACTTGCATTGAAGTCAGTCTCGTGCTCTTCATTGATCGGCTAATATGTCATTATCTTATCGGGGAGAACAATTACTTCACGCATATTTAATCAATCTACCTTCCGGGCCCCATTAACTTCCAAACACCACTACAAACCATCACCGAAGCAATTGTGCACCAAATGTTCCTAATCTACATCCTCGTCTTTGGTCAGGGCATTTGTACACCTACATAAACAACAACGTAGCAAGTTGATCCACGAAAGCAATACGTCAGTGTTTTTAAGGGATATGCCATACAACAAAAAGTGGTATTTGTTACCATCCTCCTACAAAACAAATGATTACTACCATGGATGTTATTTTTCGCGAAGATACAATGTATTTCTCCTCTACACCCGAATTTCGTGAGTACAACCATGCCGAATTAGACTTTACATATAAATTGCTTCCTTGCGAAGAAAGACAAATTATATGCGAGGAAAATACAAATAACTTGAATTCGATGCTAATAACTCTCAATATAGAAAAGACTCAAGGAAACGGAATCAAGTCCTCATCAACTTCAAGATCATCGGAAGTTCCTTACTACCACTAAACGAGTACGAGATTCCTTTCTCCACAAGCCGCCGATATACCTAACCAATCGTTTACAGTATGATGTTCCAACTATTGAACCAACCGTAAAAATACTTCCATCACGTCCCAACAACAGAGGTATTCCTAAAGCTACATTTCTAACCCGAGATTTCTAGTAAAGTCAAATATCCCAGTAACTATATGTCTAAACATCGTTTTGTCAAAATCAAACGTATCATTTCAGGAATCAATTATCTCGTCCGTATCTATTCCTAACAAAGGTGTGAAGCTTTTAAATTTCGACCAAAATGGAAAGATGCGTTGGCTTAACGAAGAACTAAAATCTTTAGAAATAAATAGAACTTTTGAGTTTGTCGATCGTCCACCAACAAAGAAAATTGTCAGATGTCGATGGATTTTTTCAGAAAATATCGCCAAGTTGTATGGTACGATTGAACGATATAAAGCAAGATTGGTGGCAAAAGGATACACCAAACATACGGGATCGACTATACGTAAACATTTGCACTCGTAGCCAAATAAAATTAACACCTGCTCGGTCAGATTCTAGCCGCAAATTTAGATTGGCCATTATATCACATGTAAAAAATGCCTTTCTACACGAAGATTTAATTGAAGAAGTCATACGGATTTACCACCAGGAATCAAGAAATCCACAATCCATGGAGTAAAAGCAGCGCAAATTAAAAATCACCGTATGGATTGAAACAATCCCCAAAGAGTACTTGCTTGCGCTCACAAGGTCAACGAAGGCATTTTTGGCTACAAACAGCAATTCGCACCATACTTTATTTCTAAAAAAAGTGGTACGGTAAAGTTATCACCGCGACTTATCAGATATTGACACGAGCATGATAGTAACAGAAATGATCTCAAGAAAGGAAAGCCGCTACAAACTTACTTATCCAAAGAATTTGAAATGAAAGACCTCGTTCCTTAAAATATTTTCTCGGGATCGAGGTTTCTGATCAATGTATGAATCTTCTTATCTCAAAGAAAATATGCCTTAGATTTATTAAAAGAAACCTAGATGTCAAAGATGTCAACCACTAATACACCAAGAGAGGAAGTTGATTAAAGTTATGTATCAAGGTTGATCAAATTCCAACAAATAAAGAAAGATACCAAAGGCTTCATTTTGAAGGTCGATGTATTGCACACACAAGACCGCACTCGCTTATGCTTTTAAGTATTGTCGTACCAATTTATGCATAATCCTGGGAGTAACAACATATGAATGCGTTTATTCGTATTTTGAGATATTTAAAGTCCGCTTCCCTGGAAAAAGAGTATCGCTTTCACTAAGAACTCGTAGAGTTTTCTAATCAAAGATATAATCGACGCTGACGGGCCGATCAATAAATGACAGACGCATCTACATCGTGCTACTTCACTTTGTGTGGGAAATTCAGAATACGGAGTAAGTAAGAAACAACACGTTGCGGGTCTGCTCGTGTAGAGTCAATACGTAAGAATGGCACTCAAGCCATGTAGGCCTCGTGGTTACAATCTCTAAAAGATTCGACCTATCCTCGCGAAAGAATCAATTAAGTTATTTTGGGACAATAAAGCAAAGACGTGATATTACAGATAATCCGGGGCTTCAACACGATCGTACAAAAACACGTCAAGCTGACATTTTTTTATTAAAGAAAAGTTAGAAGAAAATTCTACTGGAATTGCCAAAAATCAAGTCGAAGATCAATTGGCCGACATCCTCACTAAAGTTAGCCTCATATCGAGTATTCACAGGCCAGACAAGTTTGGCATGAAAGACATCTACGCACCAACTCGGTGAGTGTTGAATTCAAACAAACATCGCAAACACAATTCAACAATCATCGCACCGACGCCAAACATTTTTTCCAATATACACGCGCCTACCAATCAAGTCAGAATCATACAATTCAATCATTGGTCAGAAATAAGAATTAAGATTATCCGCTTCATATAAACAATGTAAATATCCGATACAAATCAAGAAATTAGATGAATGAAACGTTTATTTCTTCCTCTGATTATTTCTTCAAACATTGATTTCTTCAGTATGGATATATTGGATTTCAAATGAAGTATTGCATTCATGTTATGAAATGTTTGGTTTGGTTTTTCATAAAATTAGATGCATTTATATTGGAGACTTGTTAGACTGTGCTAACGAGAATGAAAAAGAATTTGTGCAAGACATGTACTTCATATGTGGTTAAGCTAAATCAAGCATTAATGAAAACCATGTCTTGCATGTGTTCTTTCTTCATTAATTATCTCGAACGGAAATTTGGTCAAATTTAAAAAAAAAAAAAAATAAAGCAATAATTTGGTCTGTTTTGAAAAGATATTGTTCCAAATTGGAAAAGTTATAAGATAGGGACTACTTTGGTCAACGAAGAGAAGATAAGGTACCGAATTAGTAATTTGACCTTCTTTTGTTTGTCTACCCTGTTGTATCCTCTGTGCCTAAATGAGTAGGAACTCTTTTTAGTAATCCTACTTTCTTCATGCTTCTTCTGATTGCAATTCTTTGTGAAAACTTGGGCAAGTTGATTTGCATTAGGGTGGATTGGAATTGATCAGGTTTATTCTCTGCAGTTGTGGATTTGAAGATGCACACAATTTTGTTTTTTCTCTCTTTCCACTTTTTATATAACTCTTAATTGAGGACTCTCAACATAGCTGCTAAATTACAACTGTTGATTCCAATCGTTTTAGGAATTATTTGTATAAGATTTGGATAAATAGATGCCTAAGAATCACATATCTATGCTGTGATAGATCCGTGTTCCTTGCCTTGATCTGTTCATATATATGTATATTATTGAGCTTGCTATGAAGCAGATAGCAATTTTCTATCATGCTGTAAATCTTGTGCCATGGTTGCAGCAATCATGTTAAGTCCTACCTTTAATTAGAAAACAGTTAAAATACTATTTTGGATACTTGATGGTTTAAGATATTTTGGTCATTGAATATATGCCATTGTGGAAAAAATGCATTAGCTTCAAAATTCCAAATAATAATCTTAGCTTCTGGCCTCAATCATATGGTGTTTCTCGTCACAATTACATTGTCCTTTGCAGCCTGAATCGTAGGATGCTTCTCTTTCAACATACATCATTAATATCTTAATCATAGTTGTTATCTTACAGCACAGTTGCATTGCATAGTTGTATGGACATCAAGATGAGAGGACAAAATGGATTGTGATTATTGTTTCTATATTTTCTAAATTTTTTTTTCTTTTTCTTTTTTCTCCATTTGAGGGTTGAAAAAACTAATGTCAGCCTTTTGGTAGACTAAGATGAATTGTACATAATTATAAAGATATTGATGCAAACAGGAGGAGTTGAAATTACTTTATGGTCTACAACCTGCGTCTAGTTGCTGTAAAGAGTACGTATAATTAAACTCCTTGTCCGATGATTTGGTTCTTTAACATTACACTGTCATGTAATCTTTTAGGCATGTCTTGATCAATATGATCTGATTTGATCATGAATATTGTTTTAACAGGCTCGACACATATATAGATAGAGTCCAGACTTGATCCCTTTATTGCTAAGTATGACTCTTGAACATGAGCCTCAAACTCTTCTAGTTTAATTTCTGCATGTTATATAACTCATTACCATTTCAAATTTGTTTCTTTCCAGCACTAAGCAGGAGAATGATTAATCCTATCGTTTCAGGAATAAAATCTGGTACATTTGCCCCATCTTATGCCTGATAAATAAGCCTTTGCTTTTCCCTTCTATTGTAATAGAGATCTACCAGGGTATTCGATTAAGGATGCCAAAGGGTTTCTACGAGTCTTGTAACTTTTAGTTTAATACACTTTAGTTCTATATAT
Source organism: Hippophae rhamnoides (assembly GCA_033030585.1). Classification (NCBI taxonomy): domain Eukaryota; kingdom Viridiplantae; phylum Streptophyta; class Magnoliopsida; order Rosales; family Elaeagnaceae; genus Hippophae; species Hippophae rhamnoides. Next base: position 58,198,226 of record CM065427.1, on the reverse strand, counting down.
TTTGAGGTAAGTCCAATTGGTCATATAAATAAAAAAATTGGTCCAAAGGTTATTTTTTTTATTTGCAAAATGCGCAGTAAATTGAGGACATTTTTGGTATTTCAAATAAATTGAACCCAAAAAAAAAAATGACGCTTAACGCAGGAGCGTCACCCCGTCAGACCATAATTATTCACAAAACCTTTGTCAGACCAGAATCGCCGAGCGCCTTATTGGAGATGAGACTGGGACCATTTTATTTACTGCACGAAATGAGCAAGGTATCATCTTTTTTTCTTTCTTTCTTTCTTTTTTCTTTTTGGCTGAGAACGTAGAGAGGAGGAAAGTGTGGAGTTCATGCTAATGTTAAGCTCCAATTGTAAATTTTTGATATCTTGATCCGATGGTTGGTTAGAAAAATGACAGTAGATGATGGAAATGAAAGACAAGCAGGCTTCGTTTTTTTTTTTCTGTTTCAATTTATTTGAAATACCAAAATTGCCCTCCATTTACTGTACATTTGAAAATAAAAAAAATTCCCTTTTGAATCAATTTTTTTCATTATTGAACCGATAGACTCACCTCAAAAGTTATTACATATTAAACCAAAAGTTAGATAACTTGTAAAACCTCTACTCTTCAATTAACATAAGACTGTACACTTGAAAAAGTATAAGTTAATAAATAAGTGAGTTGGGTTACTGGTATCATATGTATTCAACTAAAGGGTATTTTTAGAATTACAAATTAATAAAAAATTGGCTAATTTTTAATCTCATTAAAGTTCAAAGATAAATGATTAACTTAGGATTATTGTGTATCTTTTTTGAAAGTTATAGGATTTATATGTATTTTTATTAAGTTATAGGAACTTTAAGATCTTCACCCTTATTTTTATTAATTATTTTTGACTTAACTATTTGATTAGTCTACAAATATTTAGCAAGTTTACACATAGATCATTAAATATTTAAAACATACGATTTAGTACTCAAATTTTTAAAAATTTACATATAAGTCCTTAAATTTTAAAATCATACGATTTTTTCTCAAATTTTGAACAACTTCATACGTGGGTCTTAGCTTGACTATTAAAACACATTTTTGTGGTTCAAAATTTTGAGATGTGTAGAGTTTTAAAGGTTTAAGGATCATATCATACGTTTTAAAAGTTTGAGACATATAAATTTAGTTAAAGTTTGAAATCAATGATATATTTTAGTCATTATTTTCTAATCATATTCGGATTCTATATTTCTTATTTAAATTCAAAACTTACATTCGGGTTTAAATAATCTTTCAAGCTAGATTTTTTTTTTGGGTACAAAAATCTTGTTAAAATTATCAGTCACTTTTTTGTTGTTGTTTAATTCATTGAAAACGAGAAAAGATATCAACCATGGTTCAATCAAGGTTTTGAACTTTTGATCTTTGATCCTAAAATTTTGAATTAAATGAATGGATATGACGCGAAAACGTAAGTTTGTTTTGACAAGGGGAAAATGTTGTTTCAGTCTTGGTAGGATTTGTCGTTTATATGGCTGCCTAATTCATCTTAACAAGCCATGTAGCTGACTGTCCATCACCTAAGACTCAGTGCCCTGATAGCAGTTGCTTGGAGAAAAGGTATAATCTCAAAGGATGCAAATTTACTCAATTTTCATGTTAGTCATATAGCTGCTGCAATTTCAACTTGTATTCACGTAAATGTATGAAGAAGGATGATGTTAACCTTTGTCCTAAGTCCTAACTGTGCTTAAAAACTTCAATAATTCTTGTTCTGTATACCAGAAATGTTCAAGATAGAAGCGTGTTCAACTTCGTTTATAATCTAAGGTAGCAATTAGCTGGATCCAAGTTGTTATGCCTAAATAGGGAGGTTATATATCTTCTCTTATCGTCATCTTAATTAATGACATTTACTCTGCATTTAAAAGAAATTGATGCAAACTAACGAATGCATTATCTTTTTTGGTTGGTATCAAGTCCACTTTCTTGTATGAACTGTTTTGTGAAGCATTTGAATGTAATTGTAAAGGTTAATCATAATAATAATTTTATTTATAGGTATAAATTAAGTTGAGATGTTACCCAGATTAATGAGATAATCGTTAATTTTTAAAACCCATATCATATTCTATCAATTAGTTTTTAATGAGATGAAATGATAATAAAACAATATTAATTGAGATATTTTATTTGTACTTAATGGATCTAAAATGAAACAACCAAGAATACAAAAATAATATAAAATATAATAAAATGATTATTTAAAATGTAAGTTTAATAAGAGAAATGATACAACATATGTTTAAAGTTAGATCTATTAGGGTTACAATCTAAATGAAATGAGATGATATTTAAATGAAATGAGATAATATTACATCATAGGTTCATTAAAGACATTAAATGAGATACGAAAAGAGATAATATTACATCATAGATTCATTAAAGACATTAAATGAGATAATACAACTTACTTTATACCTCTAAATTTATTTATCAAAACTCATAGAATAATATCACCTTGGAGAAGGAACATAGAGTCTGAAATCAAGTACTCAAACATTTGTAAGAAGAAAATGTGCACCCAATCTAAAAGATAAAGAATAAAAACTTCTTTTGCCAACATGTAAAAACTTTTCATTAATTATAACGTGTTACCAAAACCTTCTATTTTTTAAATAATAAACTCTCGATTGATTTCAAAAGAACTCTCACCTAACCACCCTTTCACTCCCACTCCCACTCCCACTCCCACTTCACTTCCACTTACATCACTTACATATTACGTAAATAACAGAAGGATAAGTAGATTAGAGGATTAAAAATAAAATTAATAACCACGTTCAAAATAATCGATTCATATATTTTAGGAAGGATAGATAGATGATGGGATTAAAAATGAATGAAATAGAAGTTGATATGAAGCTATTAAAACAAAAAAAAAAATAATAATTAAAAATAATGGGTACTCTTGTAGGTGTTAATTATTAATAATAAAACTACAACCTGCCACATATGGAATGAACCAACTGTTGCTCATTACGAATGTCGTTTTCTTCATAAAATCTTTGTCGCCAAGTGATTGTTTTCTCTTTATTCATGTAATTACAATCTCGAGTAAGGTTGATCTTTTATTATCCTTTCCTGTTTTGGAAGATATGTTGGTTTTAATAGGCCTCGAAATCCAAATCTTGCACGAAACATTCAGAAATTAAAACTTCATTGTATAATTGTATAAAAATCAATGAAATAAGTCATTCCAGTAAGTTAACATAAATGAATCTCACCTCAAAAATTGTTAAAAGTCACGGAAAAAATTAATAATTGATATTTACTAAGATTATTTTATTTATTATCGTAATAAAAATGTATAAATTATATATTTTATCCTTATAGTTTATTACATTTTAATATTATTATTATTATGTGATAAAATTATTATTAGTAAAAATATTTATAATAATAAAAATTTAAATTGTGATAATATTAATGTAAATAATTAATTTTTTTCTTAATCCGTTATTTTTAATAAAAATATATTTTAAACTGATACGTTAATACGAGTCCGTTATTTGCACAAAAATGTAACATAAATATAATTTGTAAAGATTATTGACTTGTATTGCTTTTTTTTTTTGTCTTCTAGAAAATGAAATAAAATTCACAAAAAAAAAAATTTATGATTTTTTTTTAAAATAACATATAGTATCCCACTTAATATATAAAATAAATTTTTATTAAACGTATCCTACGTTTAGTTACCATTTTTCCTTTTCTCAATATATAAATACCTCCCATCCCTAACCTTTAGGTATTAAACTCCTCTATTTCACCATTACCAATAGATTCAGACCATTATCCAATTTCTTAGGTAAAACCTACCAATGAGAACCCTTTTACATTTCTTGTCTTACCTAACCTTTTTCTTCCTCTTTCTTTGTCTCATCCCTTTGACCTTGTCCACCCAATCAAATGGCCCACATAACTTCATCATTCATGTAGCTAAATCTGATAAGCCAACTCTCTTCTCCTCCCATTATCACTGGTACTCCTCCATTCTTGATTCTCTTCCTCCTTCGTCTCACCCCACCAAGCTTCTTTACACTTATAACAAAGCCATCAATGGCTTCTCTGCCAGTCTCACTGTCTCTCAAGCTTCAAAGCTACAAGACATTCCTGGGGTTCTCTCTGTCATACCTGATCAAGCCAGACAACTTCACACCACAAGAACCCCCCATTTCTTAGGCCTTGCAGATAATTTTGGTCTCTGGTCTAACTCTAATTATGCTGAAGATATAATAATTGGAGTTCTTGATACTGGGATTTGGCCAGAAAGACATAGTTTCTCAGATGAAGGATTGGGTTCTGTTCCTTCTGGTTGGAAAGGAAAATGTGAAATAGCTGATGACTTTCCTGCTTCGGCTTGTAATAAGAAGATTATTGGTGCTAGAGCATTTCACAAAGGATATGAAGCATTTTTGAAAAGACCCATGAATACATCTGTAGAATCTAAGTCCCCAAGAGACACAGAAGGTCATGGAACTCACACAGCTTCAACAGCTGCTGGGTCTGTGGTTAAAAATGCAAGCTTTTATCAATATGCTCAAGGTGAAGCTAAAGGAATGGCTACCAAAGCCCGAATTGCTGCTTATAAAATCTGCTGGAGTGATAGATGTTTTGACTCTGACATTCTTGCTGCAATGGACCAAGCTATTGCTGATGGGGTTCATATTATTTCTCTTTCTGTTGGAGCCTCAGGTTATCCTCCTCCATATGAAACTGATTCAATAGCAATTGGGTCTTTTGGAGCTGCCCAACATGGTGTTCTTGTTAGTGCTTCTGCTGGCAATTCTGGGTCTGATCCATATACTGTTACAAATATTGCTCCTTGGATACTAACTGTTGGTGCTTCTACAATTGACAGAGAATTTCCTGCGGATGCAGTCCTTGGGAATGGAAAAGTCTTCGGCGGTGTTTCACTTTATAGTGGTGACCCCCTTGGGGATTTTAAGCTTCCTTTGGTCTATGCTGCAAATGCAGGCAATAAATACTGCTATGTGGATAGCCTTGATTCTTGGAAAGTAGCTGGAAAGATTGTTGTTTGTGATCGTGGTGGTACTGCTGGAGTTGAAGAAGGATTTGCTGTGAAACTTGCTGGTGGAATAGGAATGATACTTGCAAATACAGAGGATAGTGGTGAGGAGCTTGTTGCTGATGCTCATTTGATACCAACAACAAATGTGGGTCAAATTGCTGGAGATAAAATAAAAGCTTACATCAAATCTGATCAAAACCCAACAGCCACCATTATTTTTAAAGGAACTGTGATTGGTACAACACCACCAGCTCCTAAAGTTGTAGCCTTTAGTAGTCGTGGTCCAAATTATCTCACACCAGAGATTCTAAAACCAGATGTTATAGCTCCTGGTCTTAACATTTTAGCCGCCTGGTCTGGTTCTAGTAGTCCAACTGAAGTGGACATTGATCATAGACGTGTTGAATTCAATATAATCTCTGGTACCTCAATGTCTTGCCCACATGTAAGTGGTTTAGCTGCTTTGCTTAAAAAGGCTCATCCTAATTGGTCCCCTGCTGCTATAAAATCTGCCCTCATGACAACAGCTTATAATTTAGATAACTCAGGTAAGAACATTGTTGATCTTTCAACTGGAAAAGAATCAACCCCATTTGTTCATGGAGCTGGACATGTTGATCCAAATAGAGCTCTTGATCCTGGTTTGGTATATGATATTGATATTAATGACTATGTTGCATTCTTATGTTCTATTGGGTATGATTCAAAGACTATATCAGTTTTTCTTAAAAAGACTGCTAGTTCTGATATATGTGACAAGAAGTTGTCTAGTCCTGGTGATTTAAACTATCCAACATTTTCAGTTGTTTTTGAATCAAACAATAAAGAGTCTGTTAAGTACAAGAGGTGTCTTAAGAATGTTGGAAGTAATGTTGATGCAGTTTATGAGGTGAAAGTGGATTCACCAACAGGAGTTGAAATTAAGGTTGTGCCAAGTAAGCTTAAGTTCCACGCAGAGAAACAAACACAAATGTTTGAAGTTACAATTTCAAAGGGCATTGGGTATAGTGGTTCTGCCAAATTTGGTTCAATTGAGTGGACTGATGGAATTCATCATGTGAGGAGTCCAATTGCTGTCAGGTGGACTAGTGGGGCTGCTATTTCCATTTGATTGGTAGATTTACAAAAAATCAAATTGGTATATAGATACTTGTGTTCAGTATTTCAGATTAATAATAAGAATAAGCTTCATTGATTTGAGTAATGGACTTCTGGGCACTTGTTTAGCACATTATTTATGCCAAATGGTATTTTTTTTTTCACCCTTTTGTACTCTTAAGCTGCATATTGTACGTGCATGAAGATTCTGGTTTACCTATGAGTGTGATAGAATTTACTATCTGGGTAAATACAAACCAAAGAGAGAACAATGAACAATATCCTATAATTATGGCAATGGATGGGTTCAGGTTTGACCCATACCGAATCCTCTTGACCCGTGGTTCTTTACTTTTGGATATGATTCCATTCTGGTATTACCCACGTGTCGTTTTATCTCTGTTTTGAACAATAATTCAATCTAAAAAATTAAAACATAAAAATAAAAGATGGTTAAAATTCGAACCGAATCGATATTCTAAAAATGAGTATTGCACTGAACTGATCCGCCCCAAATTGTCATTATGCTTTTTTCACTGAAATTATTAGTATCTTTGACTGTTAGAAATATGACCATTTTCTGTACTTTGTTTCGTGACCATGAAGTGATGCCACATTTCTTCTTCCTCCTATTCTGATAGAAAAGAGTCGAGCTTTTCCAAAACAATAAATTACCTTGTAGTATTCCAACCTCTATCAAGGAAGTGCTAAGGCTTATGATCAGGACTCGGACTCAGTTAAACAATTCAATGGATTATATTCTACCTAAAAACAAAACTAGTAGTAACTCTCACTTTAGATATTATTAGAGGCTAGTAATACTTTGCTAAAATTTATTTTCATTTCTCACATTTGCCTCTTCATGAGCATATATGTGAGGCAAAACCAATGAATTTTATAATGTACAAATTTCCAAAAATATAAGATGTGTCGCTTTGGCCGAGTGGTTAAGGCGTGTGCCTGCTAAGTACATGGGGTTTCCCCGCGAGAGTTCGAATCTCTCAGGCGACGTTGCCTTTTTGTTTCGCCGGTGATTTTTTTTCCTTCTTCAATACCATACACTCGAAACTCTCCACGTTAATTAATAATTAATAGGATAAATTTATAAAAACATTAATAAATTACTGTATTTATTTTATTGGCAATTATTTAAATTTTTTTAAATTTATTATTTTGACTATTTCAAATGATGTTTCACGACGCTAGACAAAAATTAACTTAATAGTATAAATAGAACAAATATAATAGTTTGGTGATATAAACAAAATAAATATAATAATTTATTAATATTTTTATCAAACTTATGCAAAAAAATATATATATAAAAAATAAATTAAATATTAGAGCTAAAAATTTAACAGTAAATTTTTTTTTCTAACAAATGCCTATCAAAATGTGAGATTTATTATTATATTATTGCATTTTAATTAAAAATAAAATGAATTTATGCAAAATTTAAATTTAAAAACTTTACTCTTAAAATATGAGTTTTAAACTTAAACTAAAAGGTAATATTATACGTTAAATATGACCCAACTTTTACACGTTCTCTCTCCTTGTTATATTTGTAGCTAAAATAAATACTATAAGATATTATTTCCCTTGTTTTTTAAAAGAGATTTAGTGTTCAAGTTAAGATGGGTAATAATATGTAGATTATATTATATATTCTTTATCTCTTTATTTTTTTTTGAAGATTTTTTTTAATATATATATATATTTTAGAAAGTCAACCCATGTATAGATTGTACATTTTTTTAGGATTTTGATGAGTGGTTAATTTTGTGACTTTTTTGTTTAATTTTGGTTTAAGTTATCCTGTATATGTATTTTTTTTGTAACAGTCATGCACGAATGAGATAAAACATATAATATCAATTTCTACTTAAATCTTTTAATCTAAGCAAAAATAATAATAAAAAAATATACGACACTCTATTAAGATGAGAAAAAAATTAATACATTCAATGTTAATACCTATAGAGATCATCTAAAAATTTGAAGAAATAAGAAATGTGTTTGGAGTAGAAAAAATATATATTTCATTCTGAATAAAGGAAATTAGGCTCAAATTATATCTCACAAAGGTAGTCTCTATTAAAAAAATTCATAAACACCGATTTTGGGTTGAAATAATTTCTACATCTTATCAAGAAATACTAGTTATGACAAAAACTAACTAATTATCAAAAACAATTATAAAATATTTCATGATATGTTTTCAAAAATTAATCTAACAGTACAAAAGACTTAACTATTTATTTAAATTTAATTTAAAGAAATGAGTAATTTTTGTGAGAATTTTTTGTTAAATTCCAAAAATTACTAAATCATATAAAGAAAATAAAACCAAACACAATAAAAATGAAAATGTGAACATAAAAAAGAAAAAAAATATATTATTTTATTATTTTTTTTAAAATTGTTAAATCTTTTTTTTTTTTGAAATTAAGCATGATAACTTTTCACCACCCCTAACCTAGAACTTACATTGTCCTCAATTTAACAAATGTAAATTAAAAATAAAAAGAAAAGAAAAGAAATATTACCTATTTCTTGAGAATGTCGCAAATAGTGATGGAGAAATGCAAGTGCATCCATCATGTTCATTAAAGTGCACATAGATAGATTGTTGTGAACTTCTAAAATCTCAACAAATATTTTTAGTTTTAACAATTTTAAAATTATTCATATGTAATTAAACTAAAATAAACAATAGAAATTAAATAAATAAAACAAATAAAAGAAAATTACCTAAAATGATGGGTTACGTCTCATCCAACACTTAGTTTAACATCTTAACAAGATGTAACTTGGGGATTTCATTTTAAGTAAAACTCAATGTCCCTGCATCATTGAGTCAATCAACCCTACAGGTAGGATAATGTTGTCTATCTATACTTTTTCAATCATGCCCTATGGATTTTCAAATTTTTATGTACTTAAAACTAGAGGCATACTTATGGGTTTTAGATAACCCACGTCTAGGTGCAAGTCAAATAATTAAGACATCAAAACACAATTGTACCTAGATCAAACAAAGCAACTAACTCCTTAGATTGTAATTAAAACTTCAAAATTTTGGAGATAGTTTCAGATTTTTTTTTTATTTTTTTAAGTACAATATTTAAGTTAAAATAACATAATCAGTATTAACCAAAAGTGTTCCTAGGAAAGAATAGTGGTGCAAAGACTCCTTAAAAACTATCATCCTAAACAAAACAACGTTTGTAAGAAAGACTAGTGACACAAAAGCTTTCAAGAACTAGTCTCCTAGAGAAATCTCACTTAAATCTTTACTTTTCATGCTATTAAAATTAATTTAATTAAGTTAAGTTAAGTAAACATTTAAGTTAATAAAAATGTAGTTCGTTTAAGTTAACGAAAATCTAAGTTAATTAAGTTTAAAATAACAGTTAAAGGAAAAAAAATTTAAATTAAAAATTAAGCCAAAAATAAAATAAAAAAAAAGGTATAAGAAAAAAAAATTAAAAGGAAAAATATTAAATTAAAAATTCAAACAATAAAAAAAAATAAAAAAAATAAAAAAATTGAAAATAAAGTTTTTGATTTTTTTTGAATTTTTTTTAAAGAAAATAATTAAATAAAATAAATTTTTTATTTTTTATTTTTTTATTAAAAATTTATTTAAGTTTTTTTTACTTCAAATTTCAAAAAATTCAAAATTATTTTACTATTTACGCTATAATTTTTATTTATTTATTATGAAATTTGAAATTTGAATTTTTTTTTGTTTTTTTATACTATTCATGAACGGTAAGTTTATTTTTTTTTAAATGAGAAAAAAATTATTTTAATTTTTATTAAATTTCTATTTTTTCACTTCAAATTTCAAAATTATTTTATTATTCACGCTATAATAATAATAATAATTTTTTAATTTAAAAAATTAAAAACGTTATTCCTTCCCCGATAATGGTGCCAAAAACTTGATACCATCCCTGACAACGGTGCCAAAAACTTGATGAGCAAAAACAGCATTGTTGATCCTACCAATACTTTGGTTGTATATTTATAAAACTCTCGCAAGTGCACGAATCATTAAAACTATTAAAAATGATAAGTATACTCTCAAAGTCGATCTAAAGAAGAAATATATGTGGTTTTTAATTTATTATTTAAACTATTAAAAACGAAATTAAATCCTAAATATCGTGTCATGATATTTTGGGTTTTGTGTTTATAATCTAATAACATAAAAATAAGCATAGATACATATTCAATAAACATTTATGCAAATTTTATTTTTTATAATAGTGGAGTATTTATGGATATAATAACTAAGTTAATTATAATTGCTCATATTATTTAGGTTATTAAAGATATAAATTGATATTTATTGATTCTCTCTTTTTTATATGAATACTACATTTGATGGGGTTAGATATTCTTTGTTAACTAAACAAATCAATTAACACCTATGAGTGGGGTTGATAACTAATTTGGTTAATTAAATTAATTCTTTTTTTCTAAGAGATTGAAAATGAACCATTTAAATGTTACATTTGGTAGGGTTAGATAGTTTAAACTTTATTCAATGTGTCCAAATTAAACCTAATAATTTAGTTATCTGAGTACTAACTTTCAATTTTTAAAATCACTATTGAAAACATGTTCTCAATACATTTTCAAATAACAATTCTTATAAATTTTTTGAAATAGAGCTTTACTCTAACTACCGGACGATTGTACCAACAAATAAAAGAGCACTACTCTAAATCAGACCAGATAACTAAACTTTAAAATCTAATTTTTAGATTTAAGTTTGTAATGAAAAATAATATATTTCTCTCTAAGATTATTAATATAAAATCTTGAATAAAAACAAAATCAATTCATTTTAGAGATTTTTACCTATTTAATATTTTGTAAGCATAATAATGTTATTATTGTCATGTTTACAAACAACCACCAAAGTTAAATTTAATCACAGATAAATTAAATATAACATGTAAGAATAAAGCATAAAAAATAACTGTAAAAAAAATAAAATCCTTACAGTACTTTGATGTTATTCTTGTTATTGGAAAATCTCCAAACGGAATTTTCACTTCCATTTATTGAATCAAACAGAAAATAAATTTCAAAAACATAATTAGTTCTTCTCAAAAAGAGAAGAACTCTAAAACTAAGAAAAACTAACTAAGAAAAACTAAAAACTAAGGAATTGAGAGAAATAAAGGGAAGAGAAGATGTGTTTTGAAGTGTGATTTGTTATGAAGAGAATGAGGGTATTTATAGGTGAGTAAATGAAGAAAAAGTGGGTGAAAAAATGCTTAAAAATGGAGGAAAAGCGTAGTAGGTGATGATGATGTCAACTGGTAGGTGGGACGTGGCGGCGCATGCGGAATGGAGCAGACGCGAACGCGCTACGCACGTTGGCCGACGTGGTTGGGCAGCTGTGTGCACGTTTTCCTCCTTTTTAACACATTTTGTCTAATTTTTTCATCTTTTTTTTGACTTTTACTCAATTACTTTATGAATATATTTGTGATGTATTGTCTCCGGTATTTTTCTTTGACTCTTTAAGTTACTTTTTTAAGCGAAAATACCTGAAAAATAATAAAAATACCCATCATTCCGAAAAGATAGATTTATATAAATGTATGATAAAATCATATAAATATATATCTTTTTAATCAATTAACGTGCATAAAATCGTGGTAATTATAGTACTTTTTGAGCACTCATCAAGTACTAAAGAATACCTCAAATGGAGTCTTCAACTCAATTACGGTTGATAGAGACCGATTCACCAAATAGCAGGCATGGTTACAAGCTTTAGCCCAAAAGGATTTATTCAAGTCAGCTTGAAAGAGCATCCAACGAGCTCTTTCTAAGAGAGTCCTATTCATACGTTCTATTACTCCATTTTGCTGTGGTGTATGACACACAATGCAGTGTCTCACTATGTCATTTCTTTTACTTTACTCATTAAACTAACTTTCACAAAATTCCAAATAATTGTCAATCCTCAAATGCTTGATTTTCTTGCCTGTTTGATTTTCTATACAAGCCTTGAATTTCACAAATATGAAACCAATCAGATAATTAGAAGCTCAAAATAAATCCAAAAGATAAAATTTGATCAGTTATAATAAATAACAGAATAAGCTAATGCTTTGATACCAATTTGTTATAAATTAGTACTTATGGAAGCGAAATTCAGGTCTAATTTGGTTGCACAAATATATAATAATGAATAACAGTAGAATAATAAGCAATGAGAAAATAAATGGCAAATAATGATTTAAGTGGTTTAACTTTTAAATGTGAAAAGTCTATTCCAATGACGACGATAAACTAAGAAAAAATCTACTAATAATTAAATGGAGATACAAACACTAATATTCAGAGAGTTTCATAAAATATACTAAGAAAACTCAAATTCATCCGCAAAATAACCCTCTCCAATTTATTGGTAATATATATATATATATATATATATATATATATATATATAATAAGATAAATTAAAAAATTTGTTATTAAATAAAATATTACCATATAAATGAGATGAAAGATAAATTAACGACAGCATCGGCACAAAAATGACGGAAGAAGGCAACGAGGCAGCAGTGCCAAAACTCCTCTTCTTCTCTGTTCTGCAATTTAAATAAAATTTGAGTTGAAAGTGTCCAGAGCCTATTTCCTTAAATAATCTTAACAAGTCAATAAAACCAGCGTATCAGTGAACTGTTGGGAAAGGGATACAGCCGCTTCTCTTCCTCTTTCATTCAACATCCGGTCTTCTCTCTCATTCTTTTCTCAAATGAAGGGAACGGGTTTAATAATAAATGGGACTAATATTATTTTTGAGTTTGGGCCGATATTTGACAAAAATAATACTACCTGCCAAAATGTGTATCACAAATAACATCATCAAATTTTTCACAAGCAGTCGGTTTCACAAAAAGCAGTGTATCCTCCATCAAAATACCTAACTAATTGATATCTGAATCTACAAATGAATGAATAAAGTTAATAAGATATATCAAATAGAGTAGTATATAATAAATATTTTACCTTAATCAAGCTAATCCACAATATTGCAAGAACTTGTAATCTCTATGAAAAAAATGTTTAAGCATCAATCTCAGAACAAGTTTTAGCCAAATAAGAGAAATAACACAAAAGAAATAAATTTATAAATATTATCCCTGTCTCTACTTCATCACAAATCTCCGCATCATAGTATTACAAGAAATAGATGAAGATCTCAGCCAATTTTGTGTGCAAACCAGTGCTAAGGAAGATTCCGAAGCCACAGTGGATAAAGGAATTGCCAAAACATCACGTGCAATCAGAATACAGGATACTTATTACCAACCACTTTCCACCGTACTAACAAATCAAAATTTGTATCCTTTCCATCCTCATAAGGATCTAATAGATATTTGTCTAGCTCAGACTTGTCACTTCCTGTATGTCTTTCTTCCATACGTTTCAAAAAGTCATTTAGAAAGAGGTCATCAATCTGATGTTCTGTTTTTGTTATGGCCTTCAGATTGCAAATCATTTCTATTTATAGGACCAGAACTGCCAGACGTTTTAACATACATATCAAAGATTTTAACCAATACCTCTTTTACCTCATTTACCATCGAGTCAACCATACTATCATAATAGAAATGATGAAAACAAAAGGTCAAGTATTGCATCTTGAATCTAGGATCAAGTATTACCGGAATAAGCAGTAACTTATTGACCCTTTCGATAGAAACCCACTACTTGTCAAATTTGAATTTCATATCGGTTGCCATGCTAGTAAGTAAATCATCAACCAGCTCACACCATTTAATCAGTTTTGGTTGAATTGCACATAATTCATGAAAATAGAGATTAGAAGTAACATTCAAAGAGGCACAATCGAACAGTGATATCATAAAAGGACTTCAAAAACTTCACAAAGACATTGGCATTTTCCCAATCAATACTAGTGAGTGGACCTTCCATTTCTGAAGAAAAATGACATATATTTTCCATCCTCTTCTTTCAACCTTTCAAATGCTTTACGAAACTTGCAAGCAGATTCTAACATGAGAAAGGTTGAATTCCACCTGGTACTGACATTTAGGACAAGTAAACTCTTGCTTTCAATTTTTTCTTTGTCCACATAGTCTTTGAATTTCAGCAATCTGATGGGGGAGGACCTCACAAATATGATGAATGCAAATCATTTAACCCCTCAAAAACAATCAGATTTACAATGCATGCACAACAGCAAACATGCAAAAACTAACCATCAAACAAACAACCATTCCAACTAATCAACTTCTTCTTGATGTAGGCAATATAAGTATCATTAATAGAAGCATTATCGGTAGTGATAGTAAAAAAAAAGTGTTGTATAGCTCTTTAGTGAACAAATTTGAAAAATCCCACATCAGTTAGGAATAAAGATTGTATTTTGGGTTGTAAATAAAGTTTTCCTCCACTATTTATAAACATCTCAAAATTTGTAAATTTTCCTCTTTTGTAAGGATAAGTGATTAGCTCAATTTTTACCAATCAGTTGTAATTTTGGAGTTCATCCATTTAGAGATAGTGAAAGTGGTCAACGATCACTGAGGACCTAGGTAATATTTATACCGAATCTCGTTAAATTTATAGTGTTTTTATTTTTTTGCTTTAATATTTCTGTTTCAATATCTGCTTTAGTTTTTTTTAGAATTATATTTCCAATAATATTATTTTGTGAGGTTAGTTTAATTTCTTTTCATTTAAATCATAAGTGAATAGTAACTATTTAAAATAGGGAAAGTATACTCGATTTTCCCAACAATTGGTATCACAGTCGAAGGTTTCTACCTAGGCATTTGTTTGTATTTTGTTTGTTTGCTATTGGAATATAGTTTATAGTTGTTGTAATTTGAAGAAATGGCGGAAGAAAAATTTGTTTCAAACAAAGATGAGTCATCCACATCAAGCAAAACTATGGTGATGAATGTAAGGTTTGAGTTGGAAAAGTTTGATGGAACCATTCATTTTGGCATGTGGCAAAGCAAAGTTCTAAATGCTCTGTTTCAACAAGGTCTATACATTGCCATTGAAGAAGAGAAACTAGATGGAGCAGATGAAGTCGAGTGTAAAAATATTAATCGATTGGAATATGGTACAATCCATTTGTGTCTCTCAAGAGAAAAAAAGTACACGTTTATGAAAGAGAAATCTGCAAGTAAGTTGTGGAAGGCGTTAGAGAACAAGTTCATGAAGAAGAGCGGACATAATTGGCTCTATTTGAAGAAGAAATTGTTCCATTTTAAATACCTTCCAGGTATCACAATAAACGATCACATTACTATTTTTTATCGATTAGTAGCAGATTTATTAAATATGGATGAAACTTTTAAAGATGAATATTTAGCCTTAATGTTGTTAACTTCCCTTCCTGATGAGTTTGATCACCTTATTACAAGCTTACTCATTGGGAAGGATAAAATGTCTTTTGAGGAGGTTTGCACTGCTTTGTATAATTATGAAATTAGAAAGAAAGATAAAAAAGAAAGCAGGAATGAAGCAGCTAAGACACTATTTGTAAGAGGACGTCCGCAAACATAACAGAAAGGAAGGAGAGGTAGATCTCTGTCAAACGAAGAGCTTGGTAAAGATGAATGTGCCTTTTGTCATGAAAGAGGCCATTGGAATAAAAACTAACCGAAGTTGTAGAAGAAAGGAAAATTTGTGCCGTCTGATGCATGGGTAGTTGAAAGCAATTCAAATTCAGATTTTGCATTGGTTGGTTTGTCAACAACATCCCATCTTGGTGATTGGATTTTTGATTCATTATGTACCATCCATATGTCTCCTAATAAGGAGTGGTTCTTTAAATTTGAAGAACTAAACTATGGAGTTGTTTTCATGGGTAATGATTATCCATGCAAAGTTTTGAAGATCGGTACAATTCGTTTGAAGAATCAAGATGGTTCAACCAAGGTCTTGACAAATGTTCATTATGTTCCAGATATGAAGAAGAATGTCATTGATGTGGGAGTCTTAGAATCAAAAGGATTCACTATGACCACACAAAATGTGGCATTGAAGGATACTTCTAGAGCACTTATGGCAATGGAAGGTGTTCAAAAGAATAAATTTTACTAGTACCTTGGTAGTACGTTTATTGGGACAACATTAGCAATAATTTTAGAGGAAGAAATAGATTCAAAAGCTACCAAGCTATAATATATGTGTTTCAGACATGCTAGTGAAAAGTCTTTATAGATTCAGGTAAAGCAAGGCCTGTTAAAAGGTGCGAGAACTAACAAGTTGAAAATATGTGAGCGTTGTGTATTAAGGAAGTAGAAAAGAGTAAGCTTTGGCACTGCTTTCCATAATACAAAGGGTATTTTGGATTACATCCATATTGATGTATGAGGGCCAACAAGAACTCTATCCATGAGTGGCAAACATTATTATGTCACTTTCATTGATGAATTTTCCAAAAGAGTTTGGTTGTATCTTATGAAGAAGAAGGATGAAGTTATGGGAATTTTTCTCAAGTGGAAGAAGATGATCGAGACTCAGACTGGTAGAAAGATCAAGATTTTGAGGTCTGATAATTTCACTAAGTACACAAACGATCCATTTATGAAAGTTTATAAAAAAGAAGGGATAGTGTGACACTTCACTATTCAAAAAATACCACAACAAAACGGAGTTGTAGAATGTATGAACCAGATTTTGTTGGAAAAAGTTTGATGTATGTTGTCAAATACTGGGTTAGGAAAGCAGTATTGGACTGAGATTATGACACATGCATGTCATCTCGTCAACCATCTACCATCGTCTTCTCTTGAAGGCAAAATGCCTATAGAGGTATGGTATGGAAAACCTGCTAGAAATTACGTCAACCATCTACCATCGTCTTCTCTTGAAGGCAAAATGCCTATGGTGGTATGGTATGGAAAACCTGCTAGAAATTATGATTTCTTACATGCTTTTGGTTTTATTACATACTACCATGTAACATAATCAAAGTTGGATCCAAGAGCCAAGAAAGCTATTTTTTGGGCATCCCTTCTAGTTCTAAGGGATATCGACTATGATGCCTTGAAACCAAAAAGATAATCTTTAGCAGAGATGTTACCTTTGATGAATATACCTTGCAAATAAAGGTAACTAATAAGATTGATGGAACTTTGGAGCAAGTGGAGAAAACTCCGAAGCAGGCGGAGAAAACTCTAAAACAGGTGAAGTTTGAAAGTAGAATTGTTAATCCAATTAGTGAAGATAAGATAGAAGTTGATCCTCCATTGACAGAAAATGAATCAAATGAAGAGGTTTTAACCCAAGAACTTCCACAACAACAAGAAGAAACTGTAGTTAATAGGCCACGACGACAAAATGTCAAGGTGCCTGCTCGATACAAAGATTTTGAAGACCTACCTGCTCAGTTTAAGAATATGGTGGCCGGTGCATATTTAGTTGTGCATAATGATGTTCCTTCCATATATAAAGAAGAAATTAGAAGCCCTGAATTTGAAAGATGAAAGGAAGTTATGGATGAAGAAATTTTATCCCTTCAGAAGAATAAGACATGGAAGTTGACACAACTACCTAAAGGGAAAAAGTCAATTGGTTGCAAATGAGTGTTTGCAAAGAAAGAAGGATTTCCTAACAAAGATTTTGTTCATTACAAGGCAAGGTTGGTGGCTAAGGGCAACGCTTAGAAGGAGGGAATTGCTTATAATGAGGTATTTTCTCTAGTTGTAAAACATTTCTCCATTTGAATTTTGTTGGCCTTGGTAGCACAGTTGGATTTAGAACTAGTTCAACTTTATGTGAAATCCTTATTCCTACACGGTGACTTAGAAAAGGAAATCTATATGTCTTAGCCATAAGAGTTTAATGTTGTTGGTAAAGTGAATTAGGTTTGTAAGATGAACAAATCATTGTATGTTACAGCATAAGTACACTAGAAGCACACATGATCATTGTGTTTATTTTCGTAAGCTATAAGATGAATCTTTCATCTATCTCCTACTTTATGTTGATGATATATTGATTGCATCGAAGAGCCAAGCATAAATTGAGAAGTTGAAGGCTCAACTAAATTAGGAGTTCGAGATGAAAGGTCTGGGAAAATCCAAGAAGATTCTAGGTATGGAGATAAGTAGAGACAGAAAGAAGGGGAAGCTTAGTTTGACCTAGAGTCAATATTTGAAGAAGGTACTACAACGTTTTGGTATGAATAAACAAACGAAACATGTAAGTACTCCGCTTGTTCCTCATTTCAAGCTTAGTGCTCAATTATCTCCTAAGAATGATGCATAATAAGAATACATGGCAAATGTATTGTATGGAAATGCGATTGGTAGCTTGATGTATGCAATGATGTGTACAAGACCTAACATTTCATATGCGATTGGTGCTGTAAGCATGTACATACATGATCTTAGTAAAGAACATTGGTTGGTTGTGAAATGGATTCTACAATATATTCTAAATACTGTAGATATTGGTTTAGTATTTCAATAGGATAATACCGTTGTTCAATGTGCAGTCGGATATTGTGATTCCGACTATGTAGGAGATTTAGATAAGTATCGATCAACTACTAGTTATGTGTTTACTCTTGCTAGAGTTCCAGTCCGTTGGAGGTCTACCTTGTAGTCCATAGTTGCTTTGTTTACTATAGAGGCAGAGTATATGATAGTTACAGAGGCTGTGAAGGAAGCTATTTAGTTACGAGGTTTGCTTGAAGATTTGGGAATTGGTCAAAACATATTAAGGTGTTTTGTGACAATCAGATTGCTATTCATTTAGCAAAGAACTAAGTCTACCAAGAACATACAAATCACATTGAAATTTGTTATCATTTTGTGCAAGAGATTATTGAAGAAGGTGGAGTACTAGTTTGAGAATATCAATACTATAGAGAAACCCACAGATATGATGACAAAGGTGGTAATGAAAATCAAGTTCAAACATTGTCTAGACTTGATTAACATCCAACAAATCTGAATTGGCACTGGCGTTACTAATCTAGTGATTAAAGAAATCATTTGAGAATCACTAAGTCACTAAGGTGGAGATTTGCTGTATAGCTCCTTAGTGAGCAAATTGGAAAAGTCTCACATTGGTAAGGAATAAAGATGGGTGTTGTATTTTGGGCTATAAATAAATCCCTCCTTCACCATTTGTAAATTTTACTCTCTTTTGTAAGGGTAATTGATTAGCTCAATTTTGCCCAATTAGTTGTAATTTTGGAGTTCATCCATTTGGAGATAGTGGAAGTGGTCAACGACGCCTAGGGACTTAGGTAAAATTTATATCGAACCTCGTTAAATTTATGGTGTTTTTATTTTTCTACTTTAATAATTCTGTTTCAATATCTGCTTTAGTTTATTTTAGCATTATATTTTCAATAGCATATTTTGTCTGGTTAATTTGAGTTCTATTCATTTAAATCATAAGTTAATAGTAACTACTTAGAATAGGGAAAATATACCCAATTTTTTCAACAAAAAGAAATACCCCAATCATGCAAACAAGACTCAAAATCATTTTCCCGATCACATCGCCCTTGTGACTAAAAATTTGGCAAAAATTGATAATTCTTTTTTGATACTTCCATTCATTATCAATAAAATGGGCAATCAAGCACATATAATAAATATTTTGCAAAGATGACCAACAATCAGTGGTGTGACAAACCCTCTGCTTGTTAGTGACAAAAATGGGTAATCAAGCACATATAAAATAAAATCATTTTAAAGAAAAAAATGCAGAAAGACAGAAGAAGAATGTATTAGAGAAGAGTTGAAAGAGAGGAACACGAAGCAAATTGTTTGGCGTTCATTTTCTTTTCAATTCTTCTCAAAACAAGTATGGTGAATTTGTTTATGTTGTATTTAATTTTTAGCATGAACTAAATTTTCTTTATTCTAGGAAAAATATGTAATCTAATTATGAACTATGCTTGATTTTTCATGTTAATTTGAATAATTTTCTTTATGTTTTTCTGATTTATTCTGAGTTTATTACTTCTAATAAACTGGCCATTAATTCAATGATTTTGGTCTTGTGATTTACTATCTAAAGAGGAAATTATAGGATAGATGTGAAATATTTCAACAAAGATAAAAATAGAGATTTAAAGACTTATATGAACTTGTTTAGTATTAAAATAATTGGTCTTAATGCTTTCTTACTTTGTTAAAGTGAATACACTTGTGTAAATTGATGAACAAGAATGTTTTCAATTGACTATCTGATCGGTGCAAAATTGCAAGTGCACAATATCGTAGTTTTATAATAAAGTGATAAGAAGAGTATCATCTTTAGGGAATGGTAACTTATTTTTGACAAATACCAAATTATACTAATCTTAATTTTATCTAGAGTAATTACTAAGGTTGTTATAATTGAAATTTAAAATAAAATAAATTTAAAGAAAATATGCAAAAGAAAATAAAGGTGTTGTTTGAGAATCAAATCAATGGGAAGAAAACTTCTAAGAAATCGATTTCATCTAATTCCTTATTATGCTTTACTAATCTAGCTAATTGAATTTAATTCTCTCTATTTGTTAGTAATCTCTAAAAAATATCCAAAAGCCTATTTCGATAGTCAATTGGAAACATTCTTGTTCATCAATTTACACAAGAGTATGTAATTTAATAAAGCAAGAAAATATTATGACCAATGATTTTAATACTACACAAGTTTATACAAGTCTTTCGATCTTTATATTTACCTATACTGAAATATTTCAGATCTATCATATGATTTACTCTTTCGATAGTAAATCACAAGACAAAAATCATCTAATTAATTGTGAGTTAATTAGAAGCATTAAAGTGAGAATAAATTAGTCAAACATGAAGAGCATAATTCAAATTAAGATAAAAAATCAAGCATAGTTTATAATTAAATTACATATTTTTTCTAGAATAAAGATAAATTAGTTCATGCTAAAAATTAAATTTAACATAAACAAATTCACCATAATTTTTTGAGAGAAATTGAAAGAAAATTGAATCGCAAAAAGAATATGTTTTCGTGTCTTCTCTCGCGTTTTATTTTTCTTTTTTCTTTTCTCGCCGACGGCTCCTATCTTCTCTATTTTTGTCTTCTCCTATATCTATAAACCCTCTTCTCTACTTTTTCGTTTCTTTTTCTTTTTTTGTTTATATATGTATATATATATTAATTTTAATTTAATTTAAATAAATATTCATTTAAATTTGAGAATCCTTACATGATTTGCTTCTAAAATTTTGGATCTTCATTATCTTCAAATCTTCAATAAAATTTAATTAATAATAATAAAATCTAAATTCAATAAAAAATAAATAAAATTAGACCAAAGTTTAAAGTTGATAAGTGAAAAATTATGTCAAATTATGCAAGTCATCATTATTGAAAGAGGATTTTGGATGTTTTTTTGGAGATTGCTAACAAACAGAGAGATTTAAATTTAATTAGATAGATGAGTAAAACATAGTGAGGGATTAGGTGAAATTAATTTCCTTGAAGTTTTCTTCCCATTGATTTGATTTTCGAACAAAATATTTTTTTTCTTTTGAGCATTTTCTTTAAATTGATTTTATTTTAAATTCCAATTAGTACAACCTTGGTGACTTATCTAAATGAAATTGAGATTAGCATAATTTTGGTATTTGTCAAAAGTAAGTTACCAATCCTTGAGGATGATTCTCTTCTCATCACTTTACTATAAAACTATGATATTGTGCATTTGTAATTTTGCACCGATCAAGAACGATCGTGCAGAAACTTCTTCTTAGGAAGTAGGTATCACCAACTATAATAACTAAGCTACGCAAAGATTTAAGGCTTGAGCTAATCACCTCGGTCAGGAACTAGGTAGAATGCTCAGGTACAATAGTAAGGTTAAAGATATCCATTAAACAAGAACATTTATTTATAGATTGAGCTTATAAGTTCCATAAGTGTATTATTAAAAATAAAAGATAAGATAAGCTCAAAAACAAGGTTTGTTTTTTTTTAAAAAAACCCTTAAGACATTTAGCCATGTGACTAGGGTCAAGATACTCTGTCCTTTCCTTCACTAAACAGAAAATCTTAACATGGGTCTTGCTCACGTATTTTCATATCTCCTTTCCCATTTGTGATGAGGGTAAGCTCGGACTCATGCCAAGCTTTCCAAATCCTTTCCAATATTCATAACTTTGAGGAACACATCCTCACCTTACTTCATATAAAAGCTAGCCCAGTGTGCCTCACCATCTACCAATATGGCCATCTTTAACATTGTTTTCCTTTCAAGCGCTCACGTTCAGAACAATTCATCTTTATAAAGGTAGAACTCATACTTGAGTTGGTCATAAAGTGAAGCCTTGTCCTTCTTAAGAGCCAACTATGTCCATAACTTGGTCAACTCAATTGCAATCTTAGAATTCTCTTACTTAAAAATGGGTGCTAAATGTCCCTTTGCCCGATCAACGTCTATTACACTTAAGAAAAAATAATAAGGTTAGTGCTAAAAAGTTTTAAAGCAACTAAGGCTCTCTTTTCTTGTGTGTTTCAACAAGTAAGCATCTTGCCTTATATAGGACACACTGGGACAACCAAATGGATAAATGTCTAAAATACAATGAGTAGATCAACATCAATAAATGTGTGCAATAAATAAACACAAACTTATACATATATGTACTCATACATATATAAATTCATGTATAAGTTAAATGAAGGATTCAATATTATAAATTAAAAAGTATACGGAAAATTTCAATTACAATAAGGTCACGCTTACAAAAGGATTAGCTCAAACCCATAAACAAAATGAGGAGGTTGAGCTTACAAAAGGATATCAAGCTTTAAAGAAACACTTTGCTGGAACCTTTTACAAAAATTAAACACTCCCAGGATTATTAGTTAAATGAGGTCAAACTTTACAAAATAATTAGCTCAAGGCTATTACAAATATTCCCAGGATTATTGGTTGCATCTCCCACCTTAGCTTCATCTTTTGTTTCCTCAAACTCTTCGTCATTCATTTGAGTGTGAGTAGGTAAACCTGGTGGTATGAGTGGAATGTTCAAAATATAGTAATAGTACTTGCCAAGTTTCTTCTTCTTAGCCTCATCCTTGAAAGATCTCATGGCCATATTATAGCCAATTTGGGTGCTCTCTATTAGCTGCTCAATTATAGTGCTCAAATTGTGCTTTGTTTTCTCAAACTTGTGCCTAGTCTCTTCAGCTCATGCTTAGTTACATGACTCTTTCTAAGGCTCTCATCTCCTCTTCATTAGATGCCTCAATATTCTTAGTATAATCATTAAGCTCATTGGTAACCCGAGCCAACTTTTCCTTCTACTCAATAGCCTACACCTTCCATTGGGTGGTTTTAGCAATTTGCATGGCCCTCTTAGCTTGTTTTAGCAATTTGCAAGGCCCTCTTAGCTTGTTTTAGCAATTTGCAAGGCCCTCTTAGCTTGAGTAGAGCTATGGCCCTAATCATCCTTCAACTTGACCATACTACTCAACTTGTTAAGCGTATTCACAAACTGAGCCTAGAAAAAAAGGTTTGGTGGTGGTGAGATAAATAAACTAAAGGCACAAAATGAGTCAAAGTACAAGGAACGAATTGTTTTTATTACCTTAAACATGAGCCTACTCATAACAAGAGAAGGCTCGATGTCTTTGTATAAGGTATTAAGCTCTTTCATCAAAACCATATATGAGAGGTGCTGGACAAAGTAGTTTATGCGGTATGGAGCCACACCCTCAAGCACAATCTAATTTGAGTCCTCAACAACGCCTTTCCCTAAGTCTCCAAAACCATGTATGAGTGGTGTATGTTGGCCTAAGAAGACTAGAACAAGCGTCTATTGATCCAAGGAAACTGGAAAAGGCTCGATCATAACCTTTAAACCTTGAGAAAGAATAGGTTCTTCAATAACAATGCATGATCCCCTCTTCTTCTCGACTTAGACTAGATTGCTCGAGCTTTTGCTCAACGTCTTATCCTTTAAAAAGCATGCATCTTTTTGGGAGTATGCATTTTTTTTGGAAAACTAGGCAAGCATTACCTTTAGATTGAAATTTTTTACGACAAAATAAAATAATGGCATGTTAGAATATCAAGAAAAATAAAATTTTACTTAGGCATGAGTTAATGAAAAGATGAGCTTATAAATATCACCATCTTTTGCTACTACTTTAAATTCACCCTCAAAATCACCAGGTGGAGTTCTATGCCGAGTTGGTGCTCAAGGTTTATGAATGATTCTAGTTGGATAAGGGATAAAGCCCAGTCTCTTAAGCCATACATTACAAAGTACGTTGTTGTCAAGTTTCTTTCAAGATGTAGGCACGAGCAGATTGTTCTAGAAGCCCATGTTTTTAATCACAAGCTTCAAATTAGCTGAAGAACTTTTTATGATCCTTTCATCATTCTCATCGGTCTCATACTAACCAAAAATGTAGAAGAAATATTGTTTCAAGTTCTTCTCATCTTTGAGAAGTGCGACATTTAAACCCCTATCTTATTTAGTTGACAAGTAAAACACTCCCTTTGTCAGTGGGGTTTTGTTTCGACATGTATGCTTCATTGAACCTGGGCATCCTTAGCTCTATCTTGAGCTCTTTACAAGTTAAAGTAAGTCAAAAACAATATCTCCACCTATTTCGTATTAATTGGTTGGGCACAAGTTGAGTCCTCATTAGAAATTTCCTTATGAATAAATACAAAAGAAACTTGAGCTTGAGCCATATAATCTTTTTTTTAAAATTCATCTAGCCTTTAAAGGGTTTCACTATCTAGTGCAATCAGGTTAGGGATCAATATGTTGAATGTTAGTGGTATGTAGTATGTTTTTTTTCTTAAACTCTTATGGTTCTTTAGAGTTAAGCCACTAGTGGGCACCTTGGCATTACAATCTTTTGTTCGACCATTTGAATCCACGTTCTTTCTTTGACATGACTTCTTTCTCCACTCTCTTTGAGCATATATTTATGAGTGAGGGATACTCAGTCTAATGGTCAAGGTGGTGTGTGGTCAAGATGTTAATATGGTAGGAATCTCAAGTTGGACACTCAGCATCTCTTCATCATCTAAGGACATGCTCTCATCTATGGTTGAAATCGTGCTAAACTTTCCTTCTCATTTGAATATGTGAGATATTGAGGGCTTTCTCAAGAAGAAGAAGAACTCAAGGAAGGTGAATAAAGGATCACTCTACCTTTTTCGTACTTGTTATTTCCCTATGTATGTTTGCTACAAAAGAAAAAAAACAAAAGGAAAAATATAAGATACGAGAAGCCAGAGATTACCTAAAAAGTTGAGGAGAAAAATTATGAAACAACTTGAAAAGATGATATTTGGTTAGACGTGAAGATGAATCTTTAAGAATTGAACAAAGATATGTAAAAGTACAAACTTATTTTCTTACCGCCCGAATAGGAAAACTTAAGGCATGAGGTGAAGCGACAATTTTTTTTTGAGAGAGAATAGGCTTGGTTTTCTAAGAATTATGAAAAAAATGCCTTGCCTCCCCCTTAATATAGAGGTTAGGATTTTCTCTCTCTAATTAACCGAAAAGTTGAAAAGTCTAAAGCATTTATTAGAGCATGCAAAATCGTGTTAGATACAATTTGCATCGTTTCGCCTGCCCAACCTTTTACTTTTCCATCTCGATTGAAAAACCAAACTAATAGGGTGGAGGGACTTAATGGTTGAGCATAAGGTATGACGTGTCGCCCAACCTTCATCTCAACACATGATTCATAGAATTTATAAAATTACATTGTTTAAATAAAATAGGATGAAAAGATATTACATTAATAAAGCCAATTAAGTAAGATGTGTGATGATTTCATGACCGTGCTTCTAAGTTCCAACTAACCTACCTATTATAGTGGGAGTTAGTGTTGTGGAGTTGGGTTGGGTGGTGATCGCCACACAAATTGTGTTTGCAATAAATACACAAGTATATGTATCGTAACAAGTAATATAATAAGAAAAAATTGTTTCCACAAAAATTATTTTATTAAAAATTAATTTTTAAAACTAAAAACTAAAAATCAATTTTTTTTTATATTTTAGGAAAGCAAAATTAAAATAACTAAAAGTAAATAGCAATAATTAACTAAATCAGATTTGGTAAATAAGAAGATATATGAGAAAATATCTATAAATACTTAATCCCTCAATTTTCTAAACATGTGAATCACTAAGATTCTTTCAATATAATTATCAATTAATTACATGATCAATTGAATCTAACCTAGCATGCATATGTATTTCTATCTCAAGTAAACTATACACCATATATTAATTAATTTAATCACATTCTTATACCAATAAATTGTTTACTACTCATTAAGTTTATCAATTATAGATTACATACATAACAATCCTATATCTCTGCCTAGAAACTATGCATGTTTTTTTAACCAAGACAAACAATTAAATAATTCTCTCAAATCTATTTAATTGCCTCTATAGAAAAATTGTTGGCCAAACAATTAATAACATAAAAATTGATAAAGAAAATAGTAGAAAAAGGAATACAATCAATCGCTTGAATTATAGTGCTAATCTTTTATTGAATCTCCACCAAAATTGTATCTTTTTTTTTGAATTTCTATGTATTTTCTCTCTTTTTAGCTCCAAAATGACCAAATTTATGCTAATATTAGGGGCTTAAATATAGCTCAAGTGCAATCTGGACTGTCAGATCAGCTTCAAATCAAGGGTTGAGATCAAAACAAGAAAAATGAATGTTGCTAGCCAATCACAACACGACATGTGGCACACAAAATTTACTAGGCGAATCAGAGTGTGATGTGTGGCAGGAGAGACTGATATCAGTCAATGCTCGTTGATTCAATGTCATGTGACAAAATGTGATTTGTAGAAATGGATTGTATGGTGAATGAGTAGAACGCGAGGAGAAATTGCATAATGACACGTGGCGTGAAGGTTTGAACATCGTGCTAACACGTGGCACGTGGTTCATCGTTGCTCATATGCGACGATCTACAATTCGTTGTCCCTACTTGCATGGCATCTGCGTAGTTTGCCCAGTCAGCTCCTTTTCTTCTGTGGCATAACACGTGACAATTTCTGATTGGTTTTACGTTAAAAATTCTTAAAAAATCCTAAAAATTCCAAAAATTATATTTTCACTTTTTTTCACTAAAAAGTTTATATTTTAATATTTTTAGTCCCAAAAATACTATTTATTGAATAAAATAGATAAATATTAAGTAAAACAATGCGCTAATAACTCTATTTTCATAAAGTCATCACATCTCCAAACTTAACTCTTTTCTTGTTCTCAAGTAAAGCCAAGTATAACTAAATAAAGTAATATGGGTAATATATTCATATATTAACGTTCCATCAATACAAGGATATGTATGGTTTTTGACAAGTTAATTTGTGTGTATGTGCTGCACATGATATCATTCAATGCACTCTTGAAATCAATCTATACGAGTATGCTAATCAATTCAATCTTAGAACAAGTCTCATAAATCCATTTTTCACATCCCTCTCAACTAATATAAATATACACTTAGCTAAAGATCAATAAGAACTTTACATGGTTGTAATGTGAGGCTTAGGTGGGGGCTGATAAATGAAGACATTGAGTCTCTTTCCATACCTTAGCTTTCTTTTGTTTCATCATGCACTTTTTAACTACAATTGAGTTTTAGCTTAATATTTCAGTGCACCTTTTTTTTCATTCTTTTCATATTCTTTTATTCCACATCTCTTTTCTCTCTTTTTTTTTGTAACTTCACAACACCCACAAACTTATTTTGAATTTTATTTTATTTTTCTATAGAGAGATAATTGTGTTTTGAGTTTTGCTTTTTTTTCTCTTTTTATATAGAGTGCATTACATATCACCTTACTCTATAGCATAACACATGATTGTATTTTCTTTTCTATTCATACAAGCTAAAGGTGCAAGGGTAAATGTAATGCTTATTGGTTGGGCATAAAATGTGGCTTAAAGATATGAATGGTTATTTATTAAGCTCAAATGGGTGACAACGAATATAAACAATGGTGAGCTTGAAATAGCTTGAAAGTCTCAATCGATCCAAATAAGGCCTAAATCATTTCTCTTGCTAAATACTATTTAGGATTTTGCCTCAAGAGATGATCAAATATATTCTAAAACTTCGTAAATCTCATTGACTCATATACACTATTACAATTTTTTTCTCAATAAGCACACCATAATCAACCATGAATATATGCATAAGAATTTGAATCAATTCAATCAAAATTAACAAGCATATCACATGATTCATGTAAATATCTTAACAAATATGTTACATTCTTTATCCTAGTCATAACAACCAATTTTTATCATTGAGTTTATATATTTCATATCAAGCATGCATGCATTTAGTTTCCATATATTTATCAATTTCTACCTAAATCATGATTAAAAATATCCTAACAAAAAAAAAATTCCTAAAAATTTTAAATACATTTTAAATACTAAAGTAAAGAATGAAGTTTCTTCCCACAAACTTAAATTACACATTATCCCCAATGTGCACATATAAATATGAAAAAGTAAAAAGAAAGAAGACTCTCTTAGTTTTGGCACACCATATTTGTCACTTAAATGCTAAATCTTGTTGCGTCATTGTTCTTCACATTTATTCACCTACAAAACAAAAACCATGAAAATATAAGTAAAATAATGTTGTATTGGTACACAAAGGTGCCAAAATAATCCCCAAAAAAGCGCCAAAAACTTGATCGCTACACAAATTGTGTGATCAATAAATACGCATGTATACATACCATAATATGTAATATAATGATTAGAAAATATCGTTATTATGAAAATTATTTTATTAAAAACTAATTTTTGAAACTAAAAAAAATTGTGTTTTTATATTTTAAGAAAGAAAATTAAAATAACTAAAAATAAATCGCAATAATTAACTAAATCAAATTTGAAAAATAAGAAGATATATGAGAAAATATCTAAGAATACTTAATTCCCCAATCTTCTAAATACTCAAATCGCTAAGATGCCTTCAATATAATTATCAATTAATTACATAATCAATTGAATCTAATCTAGTATGTATTCCTCTCTCAAGTAAACTACACACCATATAATAATTAATTTAAATACACTTTCTTGCCAATCAAATTGCATATTACTCATTAAGTTCATCAATTATAGATTACATAAATAAGAATCATACATCTCTGCCTAGAAACTATATATGTTATTTAATCAAGACAAACAATTAAATAATTCTCTCAAATCTATTTAATTGCCTCTATAGATAGATTGTTGGTCAAACAATTAATAGCATAAAAATTAGATTAAATAATATAATTAAATTATAATTATAATTGGGGTAAAATATTATATCATCACATGATGAAAAATGGGTTCATAAAATATTTAGATTAATAAATTAACTAGATATAATTTTGTTCATAAAACACGTATCTTTCATAAAAAAAAGACATTAAAATTGATAAAGAAAAGAGTATAAGAATAAATACAATCAATCTCTTGAATTGTAGTGCTAATATCTTCTTGAATCTCTACCAAAATTGTATCTTCTTTTTGAATTTTTTTTGTATTTTGCTCTCTTTTTAGCTATAAAAAGTGATAAAAATTATGGTAATGGAAAATCAATAGGATTTATGGGGTGATTAGGGGCTTAAATATAGCTCAGGTGTAATATTGATCGTTAAATCATCTTCAGATCAAGGGTTGAGATCAAAACAAAAAAAATGAACAACACGATCCAATCACAGCATGACACGTGGCACAAAAATTTATTGGGTGAATCAGAGTGTAACGCGTGGTAGAGGGGACTGAGTTAGCACCACACAGTGCAACGTGATTCAGGGAAATGGATGGCGGAACAATTGCATGACGACACATGGCATGAAGGTTTGACCGTACTCCAAACTCGGATTGAACAACGTGTTGACACATGGCACGCAATTCATCGCTCTTCACATGCGGTGATCTATGATAAATTGTCATTGCTTTCATGGCTTGCCTAGTCAGCTCTTTTGCTTTCGTGACATGACACATAGCAGTTTTTGATTGGTAATATGTTAAAAAATTTATAAAAATTTCAAAAATTATATTTTTACTCATTTTTACTAAAAAAACTTATATTTTAATATTTTAGTCCAAAAATATTTTTTATTAAATAAAATAAGTAAATATTAAATAAAAAAAATGACTCTACTTTTATATAGTTATTACTCGTCAGCATACTAAATGTTTATGGATAGGGTGAAGATTTTTCCCCGGATAATTTGTAGGGATATGATATTCCTTTCTAAAATATAACATATTTTTTTTAAAAGTAAAATAAATTTGAAATTATATTTAATATATATTAAATATTGTGTATAAATTATAGATATAATTATTTTTTTTTGTTTTTAATGATTGTTAAATAAACAAAATAAAATATATTTTTAATTATAATGTATTTCTATAAGCAAATGTATAAAAAATTTACATAAAATTTAAAAAAAATCAATTTTGAAAATTTGATACGGAGGGGGTGTAATCCTTTAGCACACCCCGTACTGACATTTTCTCCGTTGGATTATTGCCATTGGTAAAATTTTAGATTTTTTTCACAGTTAACCACTTTGATGGGAAAACTAACAACAGTATTATTTTTTATTTTTTTTATTTTTTTATTTTTTTATTTTTTTATTTTTTTAAAAAATAAAAATTATAAAAACAACAAATCTAAAATTTATAATAAAAAAAATATCTCTCTCGTTGAGTCATACCTATGTAAATTTAAAATAATAGTGTTATTTTTATTATTATAAATTTTAAGATTATTATTTTAAGTTTTTTTTTAATCTTTATTATTTTAAGTTTTTTTTTTGGCTTTTTACACACACAGCAATTGATCATATACTTGCGCGCATATTGAAATGTAAATATGTACGGTAATTATTATTATAACTCATTTAAATAAATAATAAATAGAGTAATTTAAAAGTGTAAATAAAAATAAGAAAAACCATTCTTACGGTTAGAAAATTAAATATTCATATAAAAATAATAAATTCTAATATAGAGAAACTTTAATTAAGTAGAGAAACGTATGGTTTTTCTTTAATTTTAAATAACATAATAATTAAATTACAAGATACGTACATTCAGTTTTCACTGCTTACTTAGAGTTATATATTATTAGACTATTAGAGTAACGCTAAAAAAAAAAAAAAAACTCATGTAGGTTATGAAGATGAGACGGAACGGGACTTGTGTTTCAAATTAAGTTAAATATATTTTTAATCTCTATTTTTAAGACGAAACAATTTAATTTTTATTATTTTAAAGCCAACCATTTAATTTACATTTTTTTAATCATGGAGTAATTTAATATTTCTTTTATTCATAGAAAAGTTTAATAACTTTTTTTTTAAAAGATATTAAAAATAGCTTTGACAAAAGTGTATTTAATTTGTTAGTTATCTAGTGAGACAATAAAAATCCTTATATCTTTTGAAAATTTTACTAAAGTAAACTTGGAAAATTTAGTTTAGAAATTTATATATTCTAAAAACTTTATATTTTTTTTTTACTGAAAAGAATGAAAAAATATTTTTTTTCAAAATTGAATAAATAATATTTTAAAATAATAATTAAATAAAAAATAAATATTTAGGTTATTAGTAGTAAGAAAATGAGCTAAGAAGTTGTGTATAAAAATAATTTCTTAAATTTTTATTTTCATTATTTTTGGTAAAAGGAAAATAATTCATACAAAAAATCAATTTTATCCTCAAAGGTTTGACCTATGTCTATTTGACGTGCTTTGGTGATCTTTTTAAATTAAATAATAAACTTTTACTACTTCACCTAATAACTATCAATTTAAAATATATTTTTGTAGTGAACTTTTTTTATTTATTTTTTTTTTATCTATGGAACAATTTAGTCCTTATTTTTAAATCAAACAATTTAATTTTTATTATTATTATTTTAAATTTACAACAATCAATGTAAATATATAACATCTAACTGCAAAGATGGCACATAAATGATATTTTTATTTCACAAAATTAATAATTATTATTCTACTTAAATAGTAATTATTATCGGCAAATTTAGTACTAGCACTAATACTTTATTAGTTGTCTTAATCCAGTGTATTATTCCACTGATGTCCATGTCCTACTTAACTGAATCCACTTTTCAACCTACTTTTGTAGCTCAGATAGATTAATCTAGTTTAATATATAATCTAGTTGGTCGATCATGTATTGTTCTTGTTCAAGGAGATGAAGTGAGATAGTGATACATAGATAAATGTTGCTACCTGATGACAGAGAGATTCAGAGAACTATAACAGACATGAAATTTGAGCTTATTGTAGTATTTATTAACTGCCACAATTAATGTAAAAAAAAAAAACATAAGAAATAATATATATTGGGGTAAAAGATAATTTCACACCATGCTACTTAAACTTAATATCACAGACATGTTATTTTCCTGTCAAGAAATATATATCTATATATTATGTATGATTCTTTCAAATTTTGAAAAATAAGTACTAAATTATTAACTACTTTATTTTATAATAAAAATAGAAATAAAAGCTCTTGCTTTCCATTTGGTCAACTCTATCTACTTACTAGCTAGTAACGGTATATAATATTAATAGGATGTTTAGGTACGTTAAATTGTGAGGTAAATTTAATTTAATAAAGAGAAAAAATTTATAAAATTTAAATATTTAAATAATATTAAATAGTATAATTAAAATAAAATATCTTCTTCGTATTATAAATTACAAAGACACCACCTTATTTCCTTCCTCTATTTTAAGCCTATTGGTCTTCTTTATCAGACTCTCACACACAATCATACATGGCTTATGAAGATAATGAGCTTCCCAACCGAATCATAACTCTGACGAATGCAAATTATAAGATATTGTCCCGCCATATGATCTCTCTCCGTCGGCATAAAATGCCGACGATATATCTCGACGGAAAGAAGCCGAAGCGAGTACTAAAGGCATGGTTTAAAGGAATAAAACTAAGGTGGGTAAAGTTGAAATACATGTGCATGTTGAGGAAGCTTAAGGAGTATTATAAGAGTTTGGTTAAGGACTTTATAGAAGCTGGAGATAACCTTGAAACGATCCAGCAAAGGCTTCTTTTAGAGGCGTTGTTTGCAGTACCTGTTATGGGCACGTCCTTCTCTAGGTTTCCTGTTGCTGCTGGATCAGATCGCCCAAGAACACTTGTCCTGTAATAATATTTTTCATCTTTCTCAATCTCGACCCTTTATTTTATATATTTTCTTACTTCCACCTCTCTTTGTTCTTCTTTTTAAATTATCAAGAGGGTAAACCACTCTATGTGCATGTCGTAATTAATGAAACTTTATTTTTTTCAAAATTCATAGTTTTGTTTCTTCTAGGTGTTATTCATTGAGGCAATATTATGCTATCAATCAATCAAATTATTTTATCTTTTTTATTTTTTATTAGATATTTATTTTTTAAATAAAAATTTATATTAATCTTAAATTTCATTAATTTATAATATCATGTTATCTTATTGTTCAACGATGAGTAATTTCTTGTTTTATAGTAATTATTTTTTTCTTTTACAAATTATATATATTTATCATCTTACTTAAAATTAATACACTAGAGTCACCTTAATTTTTAATAAATGATTCATTTCAATCATTTTTAGACACTTTAATCACATGAAAGAGTAATTAAAATAAGATGATTTATACATACAATTTACAACAAAAAAGTGACCAAAGTGTTCAGTAGTTTTAACTATTGTAATTTTTTTTATACATGTAAAAACTATTATTGTTTTTTACTTAGTAGTAAGCTTTAGTTTTTAAAATACTTGATTTATTTAACAAATAGGAGGTGACAGTTTGTGCACATTATACTTGTTTGTATAATGTTTATTTATATTGTGTCCAGTCGTAATCATGTATTTCATTCAAATTTATATATTTTCTATATTATGAAACTTTAAATTAAACAATTTATTTATTTATAATATTAAGATAATTCAATATATTTGCAAAAAGAAGTAATAGTTATTAAACTAAAAAATAATTCACTTCATGTCGTTTTTAGTTCACGTTCTTGTTTTAGTTTGAATTGTCACCCTTATCAACAATTTTTAAGAAAATATGGTAATTGAAAATCTTATATTCAAATCTCAAAAACCTTAATAGTTAGATTTTAAATGTTTTGTATGCATGATTCATGGAATAAACATTTATAGTAGTATGATAAATGTGAAATTTAGTGAGGGCATCGATCCCTTCTCAACTCTTAACATATAAAATTTAAGTGTAATATTTACAAAATTATTAATAAATTTCACGAATAAAATATAATTATTTCTCCTTAATTTTAATTTTTACAATTCAAGAATTTACTACAATTTTAATAATTTTAATAAGTTTATACTATAATTATATACATATAAAAATAAAATATATATGTTTATAATTATGAAAACTTTTTATTATTAATTATTATTGTTATACTTAGGGGTGTCTATGGTCTGGTCCGGTCTGGTTTTGCCTAAAAAAATGTAACCAAATCAGGTCGTTCATATAGTTGAAATCGGACCGGACCAGACCATTCAACTATCTAAGATATTATAACCGAACGGTTTGGTCCGATTTGGTTAACAGTTTTGAACGGTTTTTAACAATTAATAATAAATAAATATGATTCAATTTAATATGATATAATTTAATAGGATGCAATCAAATATAATGATCATTTATAATCATACATAAATAGATATTATTGTTAAATACATAAATAAGATGTTATCAAAATCTAAAATAAAAAAAGATTAGACATGAACAAATGAATTCCAAATATCTCATTTGCAAAGAATTCTTAAACATATACAAACATCAAAACTCAAAATCAACAACAATACATCATTAGATAATAATATTTAAAACTTACTCATTATTAATCATCAATGATCATTGTAGTGTCTTTAATGAACTTTACAATAAAATAAAATCAACATCTTCATAAATTTCTAGGTCATTATTGTATTCTGGTAAGAGAACATTGCCATTATTAATGGAAGAACGAAACCAATTTTGACTACATACTAATGTCTCTACCATTTTAGGATTCAAAGAACTCCTAAATTGATCAAGAATGCTCACTCTTGTGCTAAAAGCTGATTCTGATGCAATAGTTGAAACTTGAATTGCTAACACATCACGTGCAATGAGAGAGATGATAGGAAACCTAAAAGAATTTGCCTTCCACCATTTTAATATATCAAACTTATCCAACATGACATTTTCACATGGGGTGTTCAAATATTTCTCAACCTCGGTTTTCAATTCCAAACTATTTTTCTCCTCTAAGCGTTTAAGAAACTTCAACTTTCTTGCTTCCTCAGATGAAGGAATCCTTCCTATTACATCTTGTGATTGAGTCACATTAGATTGAAAATATTTTCCATGCACTAACATATAGTAAGCTTTGAACAGATCCATAAAAGTATTTTTGACATTATCTCTCAATTTTTGAACAATTTCTAAATCATAAATCTCTTCAAATAAGAATTCCAAATGCTCTAATTTGCACCTTGGATCAAGTACAAATGCAACATACAACATCTTATCAGTTTTGTCTACATTTCCCCAATACTTCTCAAATTTTGTTTTCATGCTAATAGCCATATTTTTTAACAAGTCATCAGAAAGACACCATGTAAGTATTTGAGATTGAATGTTATGTAGTTCTGTAAAATATAAATTTGAAGTGGTGCATAAAGATGCACTAAATGCTAAAGTAGAGTCATAAAAAGTTTTCAAAAACTTGACAAAAACACCAACATTCTTCCAATCATCTAATGTTGGCGGCCCAACATTTGATCGCTTCTCATGAAAATAAGAAATAAAGTTTGTTCCTTCCTCTTCTTCAAGACGATCAAATGCCTTTTGAAAATCTAAAGAATATTTTAACATTAGATATGTTGAGTTCCATCTTGTAGGCACATCTAGCACGACACTTCCTTTGGACTCAATATTTTCTTTAATAGAACACATTTTAAACTTTTGTAATCTCAAAGGAGATGATCTAACATATCTCACAGCACAACGAATACTCATAATAGTACTATGAAGATCTTTAAGTCCCTCTCTTACAATCAAATTCAAAATGTGAGCACAACATCGCACATGAAAGAACTCTCCACTCATAACAAGTCCATCATTCCAATTTTTAGCTTCATTTTCAAGTATGACACAACAATATCATTTGAGGAAGAATTATCAAGTGTTATGGTGAATACCTTACATATACCCCAATCACGCAAACTTTGTTCTATCACTATCCCAATTGTATTACCTTTATGATTCTCAACTTGACAAAATTTTATAATTCTCTTTTGTAATTTCCAATCTTTGTCAATATAATGAGTAGTTAGACAAATATAATTAATATTTTGAATTGAAGTCCAACAATCACTAGTAAGAAAAACTCTTTGCTTTTCACTTATGAAAAAGTTCTTCAAACTTTTTTTTCTCATCTAAATAAAGTTGAAACACATTTTTAGAAATTGTTTGTCGAGATGGCACATAAAACTTAGGACAAATTTCAGATATAAATTCTTTAAATCCCTCACCCTCAACAAACCTAAAAGACAATTCATCAATAATAATCATTTTTGCCAAAGCAACTCTAGCACGTTTTGCATCAAATGATACAGCAACTAATTTATGAGTTGTCCTATCATCCTTTTTTTTGTGTTTGAAAACTTGACATCTTTTGTCCTTTATCTACTTCTTTAGGAATCTTATTATATAAATTTTTGAAGTGATGTATCATTGAAGTAGTTCCATTCCTAGTGGAATGAGTAGCATAACTTTTTTTACAATAATGACATGTAGCTCTAGGATTTTCCACATCATAGGGTAAAATATATGAAAAATGATTCCATATTTCTGACCTAAAATTTTTTGGTTTCTTCATATCAGATTTATTATCAGGGTGAACATTACTTACTTCTATTCCCCTTTTTGAAGATGAGTCATTTAAATTATGTGGTGGATTTTCCATTTCATTCGGATGAATTTCAGGTTCAATGTCTTCAATCATAGGCATAGCAAAGTCTGTAAATATACTTGGTCCAATAAACTCATGTACATCATCACCTATATATAGAATATAAATTAGTACATATTCTTAATATATTAAAATATTACTTTTTGTAATTAATCAAAAATCATTTCAAAACTAACATAATATCAGTCACCAAAGTGTAACATTCTAGCATAGGGACAACAATTCAGATACATTACCTTGAATTTGAGGGCTTCACAAAATGTTTGGTGCCACTACATTAAAACGATGGTAATTTTGTACAATTGAATGCTAATAAAAACTGTTTTTTTTATTATTTATTAACTTTGTGGATTAATTATATTTAAAATATAATTATCTGCATAAATATTTAGTTTATAGTTGTATTATCTGCATATATGATATCAGGCATTAATGAATCAATAATACAGTTTGGTATTCAGAAACTTTATACAATCTATAACAATATTAATTTAAACATTGTTTATGTACATTTTAAAAATTAAGAAGTAATATGATTTAATAAGAACTTATAAAACAAAAACACCACAATTTATGTACATTTTATGACAAAAATACAGCTTATATATAAATCATATCAAAAAAATAAAATTAACAAATTATGTTAATAAAAAACACATTTAATTGTAAAGATCAATGTATTCTGTGAACTGTGATTATACTAAGGCAATTTGTAAAGATCAGATTTCAGACTAACAAAAAACTGACATACCATTCAGATTTCAGATTTCAGACTAACAAAAAAATGACATACCATTCAGATTTCCAAGTTTAATTAACTTTCTAGATCAAACAAATACTCATAACAATTTGATGGGAATTGGAATTAGATCCAACAGGTATAAAATAACTCTACCTTCTAACATAAGATCATGATGGGTATAAGAAAGGTGGAATGCATCCTGATGATTATAATTAGCTTAAACTAAAAAATGAGTTATGTACATGTACATATTCTTGATGACATAGATTTTATATTCTCGGGGGTAGACCTGTACCTCTTGAAATTCATAATGATCAAACATTAATAAAATAAACTATATATATTTAATCTATAAAGAGAACTTAATCAAAATAATTAAGCTTTAAAAGAGGGACAACATACGAACAATTTAATCGAAGTTATAAGTTATACGATATTAATTAGTTTCCACTTTCCACCATTTTAAAAAAAAAAATGAACTGCAGAGAAAAAATTGTTCAAACTTCGTAGTTCACAGTTCAAAGTATTCCGCCTAACAAAAAAATGACATACCATTCGTGATTTCCGTAGTTCAAACTTCTGTGACTAACAAAAAATGACATACTATTCAGATTGTAGTTCAGACTAACAAAAAAACGACTTACCATTCAGATTTCAAACTAATAAAAAAACGATATACCATTCAGATTTCACATTTCAAACTTCACACTAACAAAAAAACGACATACCATTCAGACTTTAGAGTTCAGACTTTAGACTTACCATTCAGTTTATTCAGGAAAAAACTACTACCGTATCAGACCCGACTGCGGTAGTATTAGACCACATACCTATTTTGTGATTTTCGTCCATTGTTGTCATGACACGACGCGACGCAAGGAGAGGTGGTTAGTTGTTGGTGGAAGCGACGCGAGGAGAGGTGGTTAGTTTCCTCGGGTCAAGTAACGCGTGGAACAATGGCTAGCCGCGGTGGAAGCAATGAGAGGAACCGTGGTTAGCTATTGGTGGAATCAACACGAGGAACGATGGCTACACGCGGGAGCGACGACGGCCAAACCCGCGTAGGCGAAGACGGTTGCTGGCGAAAGCGAGCAGTAGCGGCCGAAGGCGAAGGATTGAAGGCGAGCGTAGAGGAGAGAGTTGAGAGAATTATTTTTAGGGTTAGGGTTATTTAATAAAAATTATTTATTTAATAAAATCTGTCCGGTCAGATCCGACCGGTTTATAATATTTTATAACCGGACTGGACCGTTTTAAAATCGGTTTTATTTAATACGGATCAAACCAGATTGTTTTTTTTACAAAATTGCTCGATTCGGTCCGATTTAGACTGGTTTATTAAATTGGATGGTATAGAAACTTAAAATAGGTTTTTAATATTTATATGGTGTGTTTGATGTACCTTTTAAATTAATATCCTAGTCTAGTTAGGGATGAGTGCCCATACTAGAAAAGATGTTAGATGTTAATAAACATAACGATATTGAATTAATTTTGAATAGATTTAAGTAATAATTTTTAGTTATGAGTAAGAAGTAATTTTTTTTTAAATTTAATTAAGTTATTTATTTTTTAATATTTATTTAAAATTTTATTTTATTAAAAAAATTTAAATATTAACATAATACTTAATCTATTATCTTAATTAAAATATTGAAAATAATTTTAATTCTTTAACTATTTTAGACATGTTTTAAATACGTGTAAGAATCTATAACATTCAATCTAAAGTGTATTAAAATCATATTTTTATATATAATTATATGTACATAGAAATTATAATATTAATTTATATTCTATTTCAATTAACTATATTTTATATCTTAGAATAATTATCCTTGTTTCATTCATAATAAATTATAGTTATTTTTGAAAAAAAATCATAAAATTTATAGATATCTATAATTTCAATCATCCACGTATTCACATTTCTAAATTGAGCATTGCAATAAACACTTACACTATAAATCATATCACTGCAAATATCTGTAATTAAAAACAATTAATTTTGAAAAATTGTATTTAGAAGTATTTTAATTTTATAAATTGAATATATTGATTATTTTATTTTAAATTCATATATTTTAATAATTTTAATTAATTTCAGTGTTGAATTTATAAAAAATTTAATCATTTTAGATCAATCTTGATTATTTTATCTATTTTTTTAACATTTTTCTTTTCAATTACCTAATAACTTACTTACTGTAGTTCAATTCGATTAAATTTAATTTTTTCTAACAACAAAACATATTTAAAAAAAATTAAAATGTTCAAAAATATAATAATAAAATAAATAAAAAGTATATATTTTAAAAATATATGATTTTTTATTTAATTTATAAAAATAAAATAACTAAAATACCTTACTATCCGTTAATTTAAGGCAAAAGTTTGAAAAATATATAGCACTCATCATAATTGTATGTATCAGTAGGTAGCAAGAAGCCGATTTTGATGGATATGAGCTTTTAGTTATTGATTAGGTTTTGTTATGGATAAGGATGAAAATGTTCACACTTTCATATTTTTTATTCATTTTGAAATTTAAATATGATAATATATTTTTATTAAATTATTATAAAAATGTCGATAATGTTATAAATTGATGTACCCTTATGTGATGTTTAAACCTACCAAAGTATTGTTACAAATTTAAAATAAATTTTTTATATTTTTAAATAATAAAAAATACAAAATAGTTAGTTTAAAGGGAATAAAAAAAGAAGAGAAAATGTAATAAAATTATTTAAAAAAAATGATAAATGAGAAAGTGATGCGTAGAAAAGTGATAATAGAAGAAAATAATATTAAACACTTTACTTTAATTTTAATAATAAAAAATATTATATTATTATTTAAATAGTGATTAAATTAATTTTTTCAAAAAATCTCCAATTATTTTTCCTTTTCTTTTCTGAATGGATGTTATATGGTTGTCAAAGGGAATTCCGGTGAGATACGAGACGCTATTAAAAAAAGTCAAGAAAGAGTATTATTCAATAATTATCTGTTAGAATGCTGTAATAATGAAAATTATTATTATTATATGAATAATATTAACCATAATTTTATTTAATATCAATGATAATAAAATATAATTAATATTACAGATATAATAATTTTTTTATAGATTTTTATTTAAATGATTATAAAAATTATTATAGTAATATTATAAATTAACGTATAAAAGTGGTAAAGCTGCTCTATCTCTCATTGCAAATTTTGATTTTACTGTTAGAGATATTGCTTTTTGGATTTA
The DNA here is from genome assembly GCA_033030585.1 of Hippophae rhamnoides. Classification (NCBI taxonomy): domain Eukaryota; kingdom Viridiplantae; phylum Streptophyta; class Magnoliopsida; order Rosales; family Elaeagnaceae; genus Hippophae; species Hippophae rhamnoides. Next base: position 58,156,946 of record CM065427.1, on the reverse strand, counting down.
AACGCAAAGGCTGGATCTCCTTTAATTTTGCTTAATTCTGGGGATTTCAGTTGGATCTAGATATGGCACATAAATGGGTATTTTTTTTTATATATTACCTTAAATTTTGTAAGAAAGATAAGTTAATATCAAAATTATATATATTGGAGATAAAATTAAGAAATAATTTAAGGAGTAAATTAAGGAGTGTTAACTTCTTAATTCAAGGAGTAAATCAAGGAGTTATCATCCTTAATTTAAGGATTAATTCAAAGAGTAAAACAATGAATCCTTAATTCAAAGAGTAAAACAATGAATCCTTAATTCAAGGAGTAAATCAAGGAATATTTAATTCAAATAGTAATTTAAGGAGTAAATCTACTTATATATAGCTATAGAATTGTAATCAAAATATGAAAGAAAGAATACAACTTTGAGAGAGCTTGTTTTATTTAGAAAGGCATTTAGGCCTTGGCCTTTACCCTTAACATTTCCAACACTAATTTTCAACATGATATCAAAGCAAGTCGATCTTCTTAAAAAAATTGCTATTCCTTTGCTCAAAGTGCGTTTGACACTCTATCAGAGCGATTTCTTATTCTTTTTGTTTTTTCAAACCAAATTTCTTGGCAATAATGGATTAAATCTCTCTTATAGCTCCTACCTGCCCGATTTGGAGGGGAAGTATTATGGTAAAAGGAAATGTCCCACATTGAAACCAAGCTCTTGGCGATGATGGATTAAATCTCACGTAACCTACCGACTTGATGTGGAGGAGGAGTATTGTGGTAAAATGAAAGGTCCCACATTGAAACCACGCTTTCTTGGCGATGATGGATTAAATCTCTCCTACGCCTTCTACCGACTTGATGTGGAGAGTATTGTGGTAAAAGGAAAGGTCCCCACATTGAAACCAAGCTCTTGGCGATGATGGAATAACTTTCTCATGTAGCTTCTACCTACCTGATGTGGAGGAGGAGTATTATGGTAAAAGGAAAGGTCCCACATTGAAACTAAGCTCTTGGCGATGATGGATTAAATCTCTCCTGCAACTCCTACCTGCCCGATGTGAAGGGGAAGTATTGTGGTAAAAGGAAAAGTCACATATTGACAACAATAATATTTTTTTTGCTATTGTAATCACCATTTTTTTTTTGTTAGTTTTACATTTGCTGCCTTGGCTTATCATCAATTTCAACGACTTCTGTGCAAGCTTAGATCCATAAACCTTATGGATCCAGCTTGAGGGGGAGTATTGGAGATAAAATTAAAGAGTAATTTAAGGAGTAAATTAAGGAGTGTTAACTACTTCTTAATTTAAGGAGTAAATCAAGAACCCTAATTCAAGGAGTAAATCAAGGAGTTATCATCCTTAATTTAAGGATTAATTCAAGGAGAAAAACAATAAATCCTTAATTCAAGGAGTAAAGCAAGGAATCCTTAATTCAAGGAGTAAAGCAAGGAATCCTTAATTCAAGGAGTCCTTAATTCAAGGAGTAAATCAATGAATGTTTAATTCAAATAGTAATTTAAGGAGTAAATCTCCTTATATATAGCTATATAATTGTAATCAAAATATGAAAGAAAGAATATAACTTTGAGAGAGCTTGTTTTATTTAGAAAGGTCTTTGCCTTGACGTTTCCAACATTAATTTTCAATAATATAAGAATGCATCTTTTAATATTTTATTTTAATAATGGATATATATTAAATTTTTTTTAAATATAAAATAAAATACACATAAAAATTAATAATGATAAAATAGTAATTTTTTAAAATTTATTCATGAATATTTTATTAAATTTGATCAAAATTAATGGAAGTTATGTTTTTATGATTTTATATTATTTAAAAAAAAGAAGACTTTAGATATACATGTAAAAGATTTAGTGTTTTTGTGTAATTTTCTTAAAAACAAGTTACCAATTGCTTCCCAACATTAATGGTTTGGCATATATAAATTAACATAAATTATAAATAATGCTATTATTATTATAATAATTTTTATTATTATGATGATAAAAATATATGTATTATCTATTATACTTTTACTATTAATTACGTATCAATGTTATTAATATTTTATAAAATTATCGTTTATAAAATGATAATAAATCTATTTATAATAATATTATTTTTTAAATTATTCATTATAATATTTGATAATATAGTACTTTAATTCAATGGAATTTAAAATTAACTAACTTTTTATTTGTAAAAATAAATATAATTAATAAAAAATATATTTTAAAAATTAAAAATAATAAATAATATCTCATAGATTAACGGTATACATCATAAGTAGTCTATATCGAAATCCTTTGGACTTTATATCAAAGTAACAGTAAGATCCAACGAAGTTCATGTCAACTTTTCTTTATATCCAAATTTTCAGCCATACAACTAAACTAATTATAAATTAATCGTAACATCAAACGAAGTTGATGTCAGCAACTCAGCTAGCGGTTGCAAGCTGGCCTTATTAATTTGTTGTACGGAAGTTTAAAATGTCTATTTCGATTAAAATATATTTAAATAATTATATTATTTAAATATTTATAATTAAGATTTAAATTTTAAATATTTGATGTACTCAAGTAATTATACGTTCTGAAACCAAAAGATTTAAATTATACAAAAACTTTTTTTTAATTACTTATATTTTAATCTTTATATATTTGTGATATTTATATAAAAAAATCATTAACCACAAAATCGTTAAAATATTTGAAATAATAATTTAGGTTATTATAATAAATGGGTAAACATTTACGGGGTATAGTATAATTTAAATTATAAATGATTAAAATAATAGGTAATATTGACAAAATAGATGTGATAATAAACTAGAAATTAAAATATAAAAAGTATAAAATAGTCTCAATTTTAAGAAAAAATATTTTAATTGAATAAAAAATTATAAATCGATAAATTTAAAAAATATTTAAATAAATAAATAATATTTTTTTACTAGATAATATCGTAACGTTTATAGATAATATCATAACAATATATATAATATCTACTATATTTTGACTAAAAATGTCATTTTCTACTTTTCTTTTTTTTAGATAATTACATACCCATGAACATTTTTTCATTCTCGGTTAGAAGTAAATTAATGTTAAATTTTAGGCAAAGAAAAAATGAAGGTACGTTTTAATTTTACAATGAAAGATGATTAATTTATAACAGAAATATTATATTTTATAACTTAATTAATAAATGATATAATAATTATTTCAATATCTTAAATCTTAACTTCATATATGATGTAATATTTACACAAACAATAAAATAACTTGATGTTTATAAAATTAATGTTTGGTAGAACGAAAATATGTTTGCACCTTAATAATATATGTATAAATATTTATAACCAAAAGCTTAAAAAATAATTTATACAAAACACTTTATATGTTTAATTTTTCACACTAAGAAAGTAATTGTTTACATTTTTTTTTTGTCAGAGAAGATAGAAAATTTCATTGAAGAGCCCAAATAGGTTAGAGAAATACAAGATCAAGCTAAAACAAACATGAAGAACACAACAGCCACACCACCTTTAAGAATTCCATCAGCAACTAGGAATCACCAAACACACCATTCTAGTAGAAATATAGCAATCAAAAAACTCAAAGAAAGCTATACATAATTTAAATCAGCGTTATCCAATTAAGCAATTGAATCCAAATAGCTACCAACCAGCAAAACAGACTCAAACATACATCAAAAGAGTTCACCAATAATTGAAAACAAACTGAACAAAGATTTACACAAACAAACCCATTCAAAAACTTAACAAACCAAGAATTAAAAAGTTCAACAATCAACAGCCAGAAAAGAAAATAGCCACACTATACTCCAACAACAACACCTAGAAAAGAAAATAGCCACACACAAGGGTTATAGCTATAAAAGAGAGCAGGGTCAATTGAAGGTGCATAGAGGTTCTTTAGCATACTTCAAAGTTGTACTAAAAAATGAGATCTATTACCTCGATGCTACTACTTAAACAAATGTTTCCACGGTGAGCCACGAAGAGAAAAATGTCAACCTTTGACATAGAAGGTTGGGTCACATAAGTAAAAAAGGATTAGATGAACTTTTTAAGATGAAGATTCTTGGTAATGGTAAGCTTGACAAGCTTTCTTTAAGTGACCATTGCATCTTTGGAAAGATGCAGAAAGTGAAGTTCACACCAATAAAATTGAAAGAATGTGACATACTTGACTATGTGCATTTTGGATTTGTGAGGGCCTGAGAGAACATCGTCAATGAGTGGTGCAAGGTACATTCTTACTATTACTGATGATTTCTCAAGAAAAATATGGATTTACTTGTTGAAAAATAAAGATGAAACCTTTGATAAATTTGTGGAGTGGAAGAAACTTATAGAAACTTCAACGAGAAAAAAAAGTCAAGTGTTTAAGAACTGACAATGGTTTAGAGTTTTGTAATAAGGCTTTCACAAGTTTTTGTAGAGAGAATAGTATCACAAGACATGATCGTTCCTAAAAATCCTCAACAAAATGGCTTGGTAGAGAGGTTGAAAATAACACTATTAGAAGAGTGAGATGTATGCTTTACAATGCAAACATGCCCAAAAGATTTTAAGGAGAAGCCGTTGCTATGGTTAGATACCTTATCCATAGGTGTCCTTTAGTACTGCTTAACTTCAAGATGCTGGAAGAGGTATGGTTTGACAAACCAATAAAATATGACCATTTGCTTGTTTTTGAATGTGTTGCATATGTACATGTGAGGCAAGGAAAGTTGGAGCCTAGAGCATTGAAGTGTATCTTTTTGGGGTATCTGAATGGTGTAAAGGATTACAAGCTATGGTATGGTGATGTTAAGAAGTACATTACTAGTAGAGATGCAACCTTTAAGGAGGGTGAGATGTATATGGATGGAGCTTCTAAAGAAACAAATAACTCACTGTAAGAGACTGAACATGGATGCATTAGTTTTGAGATGGATCCATTGGTGTATAATAACCAACCTAGGCGTGAACATAGGAAATTGGAAAAGTATATCATACAAGGACCTCCTAATGATGATAATCATGGTACAGAGGTGAAAGAAGAAGAAGACACCATTGAACCCGAGTCACCTAGATCAGGAAATGACTACTTGTTGGCACGAGATCGGAGTTAACACATGACTAGAGCTCCCAAGAGGTTAAATCTTATAGCATATGCATTGAGTATGGAGTCAGAGATTTTGGGACTTGAGCTAAGGTCCTATAAAGAATCCATGAGTAGGAAGGATGTGATAAATGACAAAAGGTTATGGAAGAAGAAATGAGTTCTCTATACAAGAACAAGACATGGAAACTAGTTCCTCCATTGATGGGTCAAAAAGTTGTAGGTAAGAAATAGGTCTACAAGCTGAAGGAAGGTGTGCCAGATGTTGAGCTATCCCACTACAAGGCTAGGGTTATTACAAAAGGGTTCGCCCAAGGAAAAGGTATTGACTTTACTGAAATTTTATCACTTGTTAAACATAGTTCCATTCTATTATTATTGTCTGTTGTTATGCATAATGATATGGAACTTGATCAATTGGAAGTGAAAACTTCTTTTTTGCATGGAACAAGCATATGAAACCTGAGACATGTATTGCTTTTCTTCTTCTGACTATGGTGACAAATCCAAAGAAAGCTTAAAATGTGCAACTAATGACATACTAACAAGTTTAGACTCTTTCATACCAAAACGTTTAAGAAATTTTTCAATATAACTTTTCTAAAGCAAATAAAGTTTGCCTGCTTATCTATCCCTGTAAATTTTCATGCTTAAAATTTTCTTCACTGCACCCAAATATTTCATCTCAAACTCACCACTAAGTTGAGACTTTAATTTATGAATCTCGTACTTATTCTTAGAAGCAATAAGCATGTCATCAACATAAAGTAACAAATAGAAAGATGAACCATCATGGAATTTTTTATGATAAACACAACTATCATAATCACTCCTAGAGTAACCATGATTAATCATAAAAGAATCAAACCACTTATACCACTGTCTAGGGGATTTCTTCAACCCATATAAATACTTTTTCAATAAACAAATATAATCTTCCTTACTTGGAACAACAAACCCCTCTGGTTGATACATATATATTTTTTCCTCAAGCTCACCATGTAAGAAGGTTGTCATGACATTAAGTTGTTCTAACTTCATGTCAAACAATACAACCATAGCAAGCAACACACGAATATAGCTATATTTCACAACATGTAAAAATACTTCATTGAAGTCAATACCTTTCTTCTGACAATAAACCTTTGCAAAAACACATGCCTTGAACCTAGTTGTTTCAACCTCAGGTATACCTTCTTTTTTCTTAAAGCCCAATTTGTTTCCAACAATATTCTAGCCCTAAGGCGGTTTCACAAATTCCTAAGTATGATTCTTATGAAGTGATTCAAATTCTTTATTCATAGTAACCATCCACTGAACAGACTTATCACAAGTGACAGCTTCATGATAACTAGAAGATTCATGCACCTCAATAGACTCTACCACAAACAATACAAAAGAAACTAAGTCTGCATCTGTATACCTTTGAAGGCATTGAATCTCTCTTATTCCTTTACCCTTAGCGATACTATATGGTTGCTCATGTTGCTCTTCTGCTACATCATGAGTAGAATCATTTATCTCATCCACATATGGCTGATTTAAAGTGCCCTCTTGCACTTGACTAAGAGCTCCACTCTCAAGCTCCACATGCTCACTAACACCGTTGTCTTTATCTAGAGCAATGGGCTCTCTTTTCTTTTCCAACATGAAAAACTCATCAAACTTAATGATGAATGCTTAAAAAGCATTAAAATTACCATGATTTAATGCACTTTAATTTATTAAATAGATTTCTATTTGTATAATTTTATCATATTTTTTATATAAATTTTTTTTTTCAAAAGCATTGGTATTTTTATTGTTTTCAAGTATTTTCATTCAAAAAATAACTTAAAGACTTGAATAAAAATATTGGAGGTGATACATCACAAATATATTGAGAAAAGAAATGAGAAAAAAGTAAAAAAGATGAAAACATTGGACAAAATGGGTCAAAACGGTCCAAAATTGTCAAAAATGCTCAAATCCCACACAAAGCCGCTCATCGCATGCCCAATACACACCCGCATGTAGCCAGCACCTGCCCAGCACATGCCTATATGTAGTCAATACAGGCCCAACACACGCTCGAATGGGCGGTGCCAACACACGTAGGCAGCACACGCCTGACCCACACCGAACCAATTTTCACGCTCACTAACACACTCCTACGTAAGCCAACATAAGCCGCGTTATGTCTCACATGCGCCAAACGCTCATTTGTAGTGATTTTTGTGCCCTACACGCGTGCTAACTTGTCCAAAAGCGCCCAAAATCAATTTTCAAAATATTTTTTCCCATCTTTTTGGCCTTTTACTTACCTAAAAAAGGACACATTTCCCACATCGTAAAACATACAATTTTCTCAACTCTTTCACTCTCTAAATTTTTTTTAGTTTTTTAGTTTTAAAGATCTTTTTTTAGAAAGAACTAACTATGTTTTTATAGATTTTTAGTTTTTGATTCAATAAGCGGAAATGCAAATCCGTTTGGAGATTTTTCAGCAACATAATTAGCATCAAATTACTGTAAGGATTCTTTTAAGGTATAATTTTAATGGGTTTTTTACAATTATATTTTTATGTTTTATGTTTTATATGTTATATTTAATTTTTCTATGATTAAATTTAATATGACTGACTGCTTGTAAATATGATATAATAAAAACGTTGTTATGCTTGCAAAATATTAAATAAATAAAATATCTCTATAAAATAAATTGATTTTGTTTTTATTCAAGATTTTATATTAAGGATTTAGAGAGAAATATATTATTTTTCATTACAAACGTAAATATGAAAATTAGATTTTAAGATTTAATTATCCAATCTGATTTAGAGTTGTGCTCTTTTATTTGTTGGTATAATCGTCTAGTAGTTAGAGTGAATTTCTATTTCAAAAGTTTTTTTATAAGAACTATTATTCGAAAATGTATTCACGACATATTTTCAATAATGATTTTAAAACTTGAAAGTTAGCACTCAGATAATTAAATTCTTAGGTTTAAGTTAGACACTTTGAATAAAGTCTAATTTACTAGCTCCGCCTAAAACTGTGATTAGATAGTTTGTTATTTTCTTATAAATAAAGCTAAAATTTAATACTTAATTAATTAATAGGCCCTATCTTAGGACACTTTCATACTAAAAAGGGAAAATCATCAAATATCAATTTATATATTTAATAACCTAAATAATATAGGCAAACATAATTAACTTAATTATTATATTCATAAATACTCCACTGTTATGAATAATAAAAATTTGCATTATTGTTTATTGAATCATATCTATGTTTATTTTTCTTATGTCATTAGATTAGAACACACAAACCAAAATATTGTGACAAGGTATTTAAGATTTAATTTTGTTTTTAAGATTTTGAATAATAAATTAAAAAACTCATATATTCCTTCCTTAGATCGACCTTGGGAGTATACTTATCATTTGCTATAAAATGATTCGTATATTGGCAAGATTTTTACAAATATAAAACCAAAGTATCTGAAAAATTGGTATTGTTATGCCGGTCTTATCTCATCACTTAACATTTCTACTAATAAAAAAATTTAGGAGACTTGGGTTCAACACATCATAATCTATAACCCTTCACCCGAGAAGGATACCCAAAAAATATGCATTTCAATACCATAGGTTCAAGTTTACCATCATTAACATGAGCATAAGTAGGACAACTAAAAACTTTCAAATCAAAATAATTGGCAGGAGTACCATAGAATACCTCAAACGGAGTCTTCAACTCGAGTGTAATTGATAGAGACCGGTTCACCAAATAGCAGGCATGGTTACAAGCTTCAGTCCAAAAGGATTTATCCAAATCAGCTTGAAAAAGCATACAAAGAGCTCTTTCTAAGAGAGTCATATTCATACATTCTGCTACTCCATTTTGCTGTGGTGTATGACGCACAGTACGATGTCTCACTATGCCATTTCTTTTACAAAACTCATTAAACTAACTTTCAAAAAATTCCAAACCATTGCTAGTCCTCAAATGCTTGATTTTCTTGCTTGTTTGATTTTCTATACAAGCCTTGAATTTAACAAATTTTGAGAATACATCGTTCTTGTTCTTTAGAAAATACACCCACACATGATGGGAAAAGTCATCAATAAAAGTCAACATATACCAAGCACCACCCTTAGACATAACACGGGAAGGATCCCAAAGATTTGAATGAATATAATCAAAAATACCTTCTGTTTTATGGATTGTTGTATTGAACTTGACCTTGCGATGCTTTCTATAGACACAATGCTCACAGAAATCAAGCTTCCTAGTTTTATGATCAACCAAGAAAATCCTATTTGCTCAAAATAGACATCCCTATCTCACTCATATACCCTAGCCGTATATGCCATAATCGAGTAGTATCTGAATCTTGATACGATGAGGTCGAAACTAAAACACTTCTAATAATAGTGCTACCTTAAAGCATATAGTGGCCATGCGACAATTTCCCTTTAATAAAAACGAGAGCACATTTACTAACTCTTAAAACTCCACCTTTAGCTACATACTTATAGCCTTATGAATCAAGAGTACCCAAAGATATCAAGTTCTTTTTCAGATCTGGAACATGGTGAACATCTTTCAAAATCCTAACAATACCATCATACATCTTAATTTGAACAGTACCAATACCAATAACCTTGTAGGACATATTGTTTCCCATCAAGAAAACACCCCCATCAATGGATTGATAAGAAGCAAACCAGTTCCTACTGGGGCACATATGGTAAGTGCAACCTGAATTAAGAATCCAAACATCTTCAAGAGAATCGATAGATACTGATAGAAATTTTTCACCATTGAAACCAGAACTATTTACAACACCAACAACATCACTAGTTCCAAAAGAAATTGTGGCAGATTTTCCTTTACCTTTGAGTTTCAGAAAATTTACTTTCCAATGCTCTTCTTGACCGCAATAGTTGTATTTATCTTTTCGTTTTTTTAGATTTGGATCTAAACATGCCTCTATTATTACTTGTGCCTTTTTCTTGATTTCTACCTCTGACAAATAAATCACTATTATTATCATTGTTTCTTGTAGACACCTATTTCTTCAACTCTTTGGAATTCAAAGCTGCTTTGGCATTCTCCAAAGAAATAGTGTATCACCCAAATAGCATGATATCAACAAAATTTTCAAATGAATAAGGTAAAGAACATAATAGAACTAAGGCCTAATCCTCATCATCAATTTTACACAACCTTTTTTTAGATCACAAATAATTTTAGTAAATTCATCAAGGTGATTGTGTAAAGGTGTACCTTCTGACATTCTGAATGTATACAAACACTGCTTCAAATATAACTAACTTGTCAAAGACTTGGTCATATACAAATTCTCCATTTTAAGCCATAACCCAGTGGGAGATTCCTCGTCACCAACCTCGTGTGATATCTCATCAAACTAGGATAACTGAATTGAACTGAGAGCAGTTTCCATCAATGCATCTTTTTCTTCATCAGTCAATTTTTTTGACAATTTATCCTTGCCTTCAAGTGTCTTAATGGGCTCTTCTTTAACTAATATGGCCCGCATCTTCATTCGCCAGAGATTGAAATCATTCCTAACATTGAATTTCTCAATTTCGTATTTTGCCGCCATGATAGAAAACCCAATATTAAATAAACAGAAGCATAACCTAGAAAATATGAAACCAATCAAATAACCAAAAACTCAAAATAAATCCAAAAGAGCAAACTTGATCAGTTCCAATACATAACAAAATAATCTAATGCTCTGATATCAATTTGTTATAAATTAGTATAAGCGGAAGTGAAATTCGGGTCTAATTTGGTCGTACAAATATATAATTATGGGTAATAGTAAAATAACAAATAGTGAGAAAAATAAATGACACACAATGATTTAAGCGGTTCAACTTTTCAATGTGAAAAGTCTATTGCACTAACGAAAACACACTAAAAAAAATCCATTAATAATCAAATGGAGATACAAATACCAATATTTAGATAACCAACAAAAATCTCTTAATAGCTAACAACAGTAAAGCAACAAGTAAACAAATATTACAAATAACAAGTTACCACAATGTTAACAAAAGGAAGAATGGGTTAATGTTGGCGTTTAATCAAATGCCCGATTAATTAAAAAAACTTAATTTATTTTTTTAGCCCAACGTAGCTACTGGAAAAGAAAAAAAAAAGAAGCGGCTGCAAACTTAATACCCCAACACAGTTGAGAAAATAATTGAAATATATGTATAAGGCAAATGGGATAGGGTTTTTAATGGGTTTTGGGCTTTGGGCCACATTTAACATTCTTGCATGTCACCAAAATAGTTTTCAATTCACTAAAAGGTAAATCATCATAAAACTTTACAGATTTAAACCTTAATTAATAACTTGTCTTAAATATTATCGACTATGAAATTAATCGGATAAAATGGTGAGTAGACGAAAAAAAATAAAAAAAGGGAATGACAAATAAACGTGGCACTCAAAAATGCAGTCTTAATGCGATTTATGACAAATTATTCATGTTGTGCATGAAAGTAATAAATAGCGATATATGAATATATCAAAGCAGTAAAAGGATACACAGAATTTATGTAGTTTGACAATTCGCCTAGATCCATGAGAGGTAGTAGATATTTTTGAACTGAGTAGAAAATATACATAATATAGATACAGATTTCCTCAATAATAATATCTCTCAAGTGTTTCTCCAAACGCACAGAAAACTCTAAAACTTACCAAGTATTTTCTCTCTTTGAGTTTACTTATGCTTTCTCTGATTTTTTTATTATTTTTTCCTTGTTCTTCAATGCATGAACTCCTCCATATTTATAGATGAAGCAAAGCTCCCTTTCCCTAAATTATGCCATAATTTAAGCCTTAAATTCGGCGACTAATTTCCTTAAATTATGCCACTAATTTCCTTAAATCATGCCGCAAATTAGGCCACTAATTGTCCTAAATTATGCCACTAATTTGTTACTTTTAGAGCCAATATTCAACAATCTCCACCTTGGTGAAAAAGTTTATAATGTTGCCTCCAAATGCACCCTAGGTGCTCTAAGCTCGAAAAATTTTGATCAAGTTCAAGCAGTGTTGAAACTTGATCCCTGTAACCACCTTGTAAGCATATATGCAGGGTTATCTGCAGTTTTGAATTCCTGGAGTATAACATTCCCTTCATCGATGATTTTTGGAACAAAATGAAATTGAACATCGATGTGCTTGGTTTGACCATGATGAACTTGGTTCTTTGCCAAAAAATGGCACTCTAGCTATCCTAGAAAACCTTCACGTTCTTCTGAACAATACCCAAATCCTTGGTCAACCCGAGAAGCCATATAGCTTCTTTGAATGCTTTTGTTACAGCTATATACTCTGACTATGTAGTAGACAAAGCTACAGTTGACTACAATGTTGATCTCCAACAAACTAGTCCTCTTGCCATTGCGAACACATAACCAGTTGTGAATTGACGTTTATCCAAATCTCCAGCATAGTCAAAATCCACATATCCGACTAGCTGCTTGCCTTTAGTCTTGTCTATCTCAAACTTCAAACCAATATCCACAATACCATAGATGTATCTTAGAATCCACTTCATTGCTTGCCAGTGTCCTTTACCAAGATTATGCTTGTAGCGACTCACTATACTAACAGTATGGGAAATATCAGGTCTGGTGCATACCATTGCATACATCAAGGCACTAACATCATTTGCATATGGAATATGATCTATTTGTTTCTTCTTATCAGCGGTGCTAGGTGACATCAATGCACTCAATTGAAAATGAGGACCAAGCGATGTACTTACTAGTTTTGTTTTCTTATCAATGTCAAACCTTTGTAGTACTTTCTTCAGATACTAACTCTGTGTCAGATAGACTGTGATTTCAACTCTATCTCTTGTGATTTCCATCCCAAGAATTTTCTTAGCTTCTCCAAGATCTTTCATTTCAAATTCTGAACACAACAAAGCCTTCAATCTATCGATCTCCACCTTGCTCTTAAATGCAATCAACATATCATCAACATATAAGAGCAAATAAATGAAGGTACCATCTTGGAGTTTCTAAAAGTATACATAGTGATCAAATTGACTGCGTGTGTACTTCTGCTCTCTAATGAAGCTATCAAAGCGCTTATATCACTATCGTGGTGATTACTTCAAACCATAAATTGACTTACTCAGTTTGTAAGCCCAATTCTATAGTCCTAGAACTTTGAAGCTATCCGGTTCAAACATGTAGATATCTTCATTCAAAGTACCATGGAGAAAAGCTATTTTGACATCGAGTTGAGCTAACTCAGGATCAAACTATACTACCAAAGTCAATAGTATCTGAATAGATGAATACTTAATAACAAGTGAGAATACCTCATTGTAGTCTATTCCTTCTTTCTGAGCATATCCTTTTGCTACTAGTCTATCTTTGTATCTGATATTTTCTTTACCAGGAAGACCTTCCTTCTTGAATAGACCCATTTGAAACTAATAGTTTTCTTTCCTTTGGGAAGTTGAACCAACTCCCAAGTCTGATTTTGATGTAGAGATTTCATCTCTTCATTCATTGCCATCTTCCACTTCATACTATCAACTCTCTACACGACTTCTCTGTAAGTGCATGGGACATCATCATTTATTACTAGAAGTGTGAATGCTACCATGTCTATTTATCTGGTAGGATTCCTAATATCCCTTCTCGGTTGAGTAGTGTCAATAGATTCTGGCTACTGATTGATCGGTGGTAATGGTGAAAGAACCTCCACCTCAATTGAGATCTCTTCTTGATCATCAATTTCATCTTCACAATGATCGGTAGTCAGTGCAATGATCTTTTGGAGTCTCAAGCATCACCTTAGAAAGAGTATTTGGACTTTCATTCTCTTTCTCTGAATTTGTTTGTCTCAGCATAACAGACTCGTCAAATGTAACATCTCGACTTAAGATGATCTTCTTGGATTCCCTACACCAAAGTCAAAATCCTTTAACTCCTTCCTTAAAGCCCAAGAAAGTATCTTTCTTTGCTCTAGGATCTAGTTTGGATTCACTAACATGAAAATATGCAGTACATCCAAATATTCACAATGAATCATAATTAGAAGCAGGTTGTCCAAACCATATCTCTTTAAGAGTTTTCCCATCTAATGCAGTCGTAGGAATTCTGTTGACTATATGAGTTGCATATGACAAAGCCACAGTCCAAAATGCCTTGCTCAATTAGATTGAGATAGCATACATCGAACTTTATCAACCAAATTCATTCGTTCTATAACTCCATTCTACTATGGTGTACGAGGAACTAAAAAAATGTCTAATTATCCCTTCATCTTGACAAACTTTGAAGAAGGAATCTGATTTGTACTAGCCACCATTATCAGATTTGAGCCTCTTAATTTTCCTACTTGTTTGAGTCTCGATCATTTTCTTCCATTTAAGAAAGATATCTAGAACTTCATCTTTGTGACGTATGGTGTATATCTAGACATATATAGAGAAATCATCAATAAAAGTCACAAACCAATGTTTACCTCAAAGTGAAGCATTCTTGGAAGGTCCCCATACATCTATGTGAATATAATCAAGAGATCCCTTAATACGATGAATGGTAGTGCGGAACTTGACTCTTGTTTGTTTTCCCATTACATAATGCTCGCAGAAATCAAACTTTCCAGTCTTGGCACCTTTCAAAAGACCTTGCTTCAGTAGGCCTTGCAAAGCCTTTTCACCAACATGCCCTAGGCGCATGTGCCACAAGCAAGAAGAATCATTTATCTTTTCTTCAAAACTACTTGAGATAGATGCTCTTCGTGTAACTGTACTCCCATCTAGAAAATACAATTTCGTCTTTCGAGTACCCTTCATTGCTACAAATGCACCTCGTACAACTTTCAAGACTCCATTTTCCAATGTTACCTTATAACCATCAGAATCTAGAATACCTAAATAAATAAGGTTTTTCTTTAGGTCAAGAATATACCTTACATTTGTAAGTCATCTAATTGTACCATCGTGCATCTTTATTCATACTATTTCGATCCCTTTTGTCTGACAGGCATTGTTGTTGCCCATAAGCACAACTCCTCCATCGAGCTTCTCAAAACTCAAAAACCAATGTCTGTTCGGACACATATGATAAGAACATCTAGAATCAAGGATCCACTTATCTGAGTAGGTATATGATGATGAAACTGAAAAAGTTGATTCTTCATCTTCATCTTCATCAGCCTTATGTGCAACATTTGCATTTGACTTGTCCTTATTTGGACAATCTTTCTTCCAGTACCCTTTCTAGTGACAATAGGCACACTCATCCTTCGTAGAACGTCTTCTGGATAGCTCTCCTCTAGACATTGATCTAGATCGCCCCCTATTATTTGATTCGCCAGATGTTTTATTGTTCGTGCTACCTTTGGCTGCCGTCAATTCTTCTGATATTGAGTCTCTATGATCATGTTGATCCTTTTTCCGGTACTCATTATTTACCAAAGCATTTGAAACATCTACGAACTAAACCTCATATTTTCCATATAATAGGGTTGTGGTTAAATACTCATAGCTCTCAGGTAATGAATTTAGCAACAACAAAGCTTTATCTTTATTGATAATTTCAACATCTAAATTTTGCAGGTCGGCCAAAATTTTATTGAAATTATCTAAGTGCTCAATCATATGGGTACCTTTCTTGTACTCGAAACGAAAAAGTTTCTTCTTCAAGTAGAGTTTGTTCTCAATACTTTTCATCATGTACTTGTCCTCTAATTTCTTCCAGAGAACTACGGCTACATTCTCTTTCATGACAAAGTACTTTTGATATTTTCCTAAGCATAGTCGAATTGTGCCACAAGTTTATCGATTGACATAATTCCAATCTTCATATGAATAATCTTCTTGCCTGGTCTCTAAGGCTATATTAGATCCTTCTTGGAACAATAGATATAATACTTCACATTGCCACATGCCAAAGTTATTGGTGCCGTCGAATTTCTCCACCTCAAACTTTGCATTGGACAACATAGTTTTTCGAGTAGAACAACTTGGTTTGCCAGAAATTCTAAGATCATCTTGTTCACCTTCTTTGATCTCTCTTTTATCAATCATAAGTACAAACGGATAACATAAATTTTGCATTTACAACTTCAAACAACGTTTTTCCAAATTGTATACCTTATTTGAAAAAAACGGAGTCCGCGATTGAATCTAGAATTGTCCAATTAGCTAGGAAAAAGTCCAAATCAGTTGAAAACGGATGAAAAATGGACCAACTCGGTCCAAATATCACTAATAACTTAGTTGACTTGGTCCAACTTAGTGAGTTGACTCAATTGCTAGAAGTACCACTCCGGTAGCTTCTGGCGGTGATTCTGACTTCTGATTTAAGCGATTATTTCATAGTTGCATTCGTCTCGTTGGGAGCTTCGATTTGATATATAATATTGCTATATTTGGCTCTGATACCAATTTGTTGTGCACGGAAGAAATAAATAGCGGTATATGAATATATCAAAGCGGTAAAAGGACACATATAATTTACGTGGTTTGGTAATTCGTCTAGATTCATGGGAGGCATCAGATATTATTGAACTGAGTAAAAAATATACAGAATACAGATACAGATTTCCTTACTAATAATATCTCTCAAGTGTTTCCTCAAACTCACTAAGTATTTTCTCTCTTTGAGTTTGCTTATGCTCTCTCTGATTTTTTCTGATTTTTACCTTGTTCTTCAATGCATGAACTCCTCCATATTTATAGATGAAGCAAGCTTCTCTATTTCTAAATTATGCCATAATTTAAACCTTAAATTATGTCACTAATTTTCTTAAATCATGCCACAAATTAGGTCATTAATTTCCTTAAATTAGGCCATTAATTTGCTACTTTTAGAGTATATATTCAACAACTCATGAGTTAAAAAACAAGGAACTTTAGACAATTAAATCAAAAAATTATGGAGGGTTATTTTTCATAACATAGATGTTAATAAATCATTAATGGTATATTAGTTGTATATAACTAATATACTTTATCAGTTGTATATTAGTTGTATGCAACTAATAAACTTTTCCTAAAAGCACTTTTCCTAAAAAGCATATTCTTATTTCCTGTATTTATATATGTATTAGTATTCATTGTAATTGAAATTGTAAATATATTCAGTATATTAAACTTGGTATCATAGTAGGAAAGAAAAAAAAATTTCTTACCAGTTTCTGAGCAGTAGCGCCGCCGTCAGTGTTCAGTTCGCGCCGCCATTGCAGATCTGTCCGTCCATTATAGATCTATTGTCCAACCTGCACCTTCCAGTCTGCGATGTCCAACCGTGTGCCGTCCAGCTCGCGCACCAGCCCTGCGCCGTCTAGCTCGCGCACCCCTGCGTCGTCCAAATCGTGCACCCCTACATCATCTAGATCGCACACCCCTGTGCCATCCAGCTTTACCCTTGCTTTCTTTGTGAGTCTGCACAGCTCCTGCACTATCATGTTCAGTTTTTAATTTATTCAGTTTTTCAGTTTTTAAGCTATGCCCTAAATCTGCCCATCAACCCTAAATCTGCCCTAATACAAGCCCATCAACCCAAACATTTAGATAGGCCACTTATCAGCCCAACCTACCTAAAAAATAATTCCAAAATCTTTATTCCGCTGCACAATATATTTTTTATTATTATTTCAATGGAAGATTCAAGACAACATCAAGTTTCCAGAATTCATGAAGTTCAAAATTTTGAAGTTTCTATTAAGAGTTCAGAAATTGGTTCTTTCGGGGGTACTAAACTTAATGGTACAAATTTTCGAACATGGAATAAAGTTATGTCTGTTTATTTTCGTGGGATGCATAATATGGGACATGTATTTGGATCAATCAGGGCTCCTAGTCAATATGATATAGAAGCCTATATTGGGTGGGAAGTTGATGATGGCTTTGTCATGTCAATTCTATTTAGAGCCATCACTGATGATATATTACAAATGGTGGAGGAATGTGAAAATACTGAGGCCATATGGAATACCTTAAGCGATCTTTATACAAATGAGTATGAATTTATTCAAGTTCATGAACTCATGTGCAAAGCTACTGGCATGCAGCAAAATGGACAACCAGTATCTGTTTTTTTACCAAGTTGAAAAATGTATGGGCTGAAATTGACCAGAAACTCCCGTGCAAAATTAAAAATCCAAAAGACCTTATGTGGTACCAGAAGGAGAAGGAGCTTGAACGAGGACATGCCTTTTTAAGAGGCCTTGATACAAAACATAATAGTGCTAAAGGAAAATTACTTCGAATGTCAGACCCTCCGAGCTTGACTACCGCCTTTACATACATCTGTAAGGACAAATCTCAGCAAGAGAGTCTTTATCAGGCACAAGTTAAGGTATCAAGCCTAGCCATTCAAGCCAAATCAAAGGCACCTTTTGATGAGTAGAATCGTGATTGCCAAATACTTTGATGAACGAAAACCGGCATCGCCGA
Organism: Hippophae rhamnoides; assembly: GCA_033030585.1. Taxonomy (NCBI): domain Eukaryota; kingdom Viridiplantae; phylum Streptophyta; class Magnoliopsida; order Rosales; family Elaeagnaceae; genus Hippophae; species Hippophae rhamnoides. The sequence goes on along the minus strand of CM065427.1, from coordinate 58,138,351 downwards.
TCCTGCCAATACTTTGGTTTTATATTTATAAAACTCTCGCAAGTGCACGAATCATTTCGTAGAAAATGATAAGTATTCAAACTTTTAAAAACGAAATTAAATCCTAAACATCCTGTCACGATATTTTGGGGTTTTGTGTTTTTAATCTAATTACAGAAAATTAAACAAAGATTCAATAAACAATCATGCAAATTTTATCTTTTATAAATAGTGGAGTATTTATGGATATAATAACTAAGTTAATTATGCTTGCTCGTATTATTTAGGTTATTAAAGATATGAATTGATATTTATTGATTCTCCCTTTTTTGTATGAATACCACCTTTGGTGGGGTTAGATATTCTTTGTTAACTAAACAAATCAATTAACACCTATGGGTGGGGTTGATAACTAATTTGGTTAATTAAATTAATTCCTTTTTCTAAGAGATTGAAAATGAACCATTTAAATGCCACCTTTGGTGGGGTTAGACAGTTTAAACTTTATTCAAGGTGTCCAAATTAAACCTAAGAATTTAGTTATCCGAGTACTAACTTTCAAGTTTTAAAATCACTATCGAAAACATGTAAATCGTGATACATTTTAGGATAATAATTCTTATAAAAACTTTTGAAATAGAGCTTATTTTCTAGCTAAGGGCGATTGTACCAATGAATAAAGAGCACTACTCTAAATCGAATAGGATAACTAAACCTTAAAATCTAATTTTCGGGTTTAAGTTTGTAATGAAAAATAATATATTTCTCTCAACATTCTTAATATAAAATCATGAATAAAAATAAAATCAATTCATTTTAGAGATTTTTACCTATTTAATATTTATGCGAAGCATAACAACGTCATTATTACATCATGTTTACTAAGCCCGGCCTGATTAAATTTAACCACGGACAAATTAAATATAACATGTAAGAATAAAGCATAAAAATAACTATAAAGAAAATAAAATCCTTACGAACTTCGACGCTATTCTAGTTGCTAGAAAAACTCCAGCGGAATTTGCACTCCCGTTTATTGAATCAAAAATCTAAAATATTACAAAAACATAACTAGTTCTTCCCAAAAAGGGAAGAACTCTAAAACTAAGAGAAACTAGCTAAAACATAAGAAAAACTAGCTAAAACATAAGAAAAACTAAGAAATGGAGAGAAAGAAAGAAGAGAGAAGTGTGTTTTGAAGTTGTTTTTTGAAGTGAATGGAAGGGAGGTATTTATAGGTGAGGATGGAGAGAAAAAATGAGTAAAAAATTTTAAAAAAAATATTAAAAAATTAAAAAACCTGTAATGAAAATGATGAGGTCATCAATGAAGTCGGCGTTTATGGCGTCCGCGAGAACTGCTACGTGAAAAATGTTGTTCTCCTTTTTGACATTTTTGACCCCGAACCTATTTGTCCAGTTTTTCTATATTTGTTCACCTTTGCCCGTTTATTTATTGATATTTTTGTGATGTGTTGCTTCAAGTGTTCCTCTTTGAGTCTTTAAATTGCGTTTTTAAGCCAAGATACCTGAAAAACAATAAAGATAACCGTGATTCCGAAAAAGACAAATTTATATAAATATATGATAAAACATATAAATATATATATTTTTAATCAATTAATGTGCATAAAATCATGGTTATTTTAGTGCTTTTTGAGCAACTTCATCTGACTGACGAACCTTCTTGCTAGTCCGCAGCAAGAGAAGCGATAAAAACTAAAAATTAAACTATCCTAAATCACTTCCGTGGATTGACACGGTTGCATTTAGCCTATGCAACAAGCCTTTAAACCCCTAGGTTGCCCTAGTGGACGAGTTTGAGTCTCGTGAGGGTTTTGATAATGATACCCACAAACATTGAACTAAATGTAAAAAAAATAAACATATTTATGGCAATCAAAAACTTGATGGCTTGCATCGCGAAATTCCAAATAAATACTTTGGTTTTAATATTTGTAAAACTCTCGTAAGTGCACGAATCATTTAAGTAGAAAATGATAAGTATACTCCCAAAGTCGATCTAAGGAAGGAATGTATGTGGTTTTTAATTTATTATTCAAACTTTTAAAAACGAAATTAAATCCTAAACATCCTGTCACGATAGTTTTGGTTTTGTGTTCCTAATCTAATAACATAAAATAAACATATATACAGATTAATTAAATATAATTTAAAAAAAAACATAAAAATAAACATAGATACAAATTCAATAAATAAAAAATAAATATAAATACAGATTCAATAAATATTTATGCAACTTTTATCATTTATATTAGTGGAGTATTTATGGATATAATAACTAAATTAATTATGCTTGCTCATATTATCTAGGTTATTAAAGATATAAATTGATATTTTATTGATTCTCTCTTTTTTGTATGAATACCACCTTTGGTGGGGTTAGATATTCTTTGTTAACTAAACAAATCAATTAACACCTATGGGTGGGGTTGATAACTAATTTGGTTAATTAAATTAATTCCTTTTTCTAAGAGATTGAAAATGAACCATTTAAATGCCACCTTTGGTGAGGTTAGACGATTTAAACTTTATTCAAGGTGTCCAAATTAAACCTAAGAATTTAGTTATCCAGTACTAACTTTCAAGTTTTAAAACCACTATGTGAAAACATGTTGTCAATACATTTTCACATAATGATTCTTATAAAAACTTTTGAAATAGAGCTTCAACTACTAAGGGCGATTGTACTTGACAAATAAAAGAGCACTACTCTAAATCGGGCAGGATAACTAAACCTTAAAATCTAATTTTCGGATTTAAGTTTGTAATGAAAAATAATATATTTCTCTCTAACATTCTTAATATAAAATCTTGAATAAAAATAAAATCAATTCATTTTAGAGATTTTCACCTATTTAATATTTCGCAAGCATAACAACGTTATTATTATATCGTGATTATAAACGCTAGCACTGAGTTAAATTTAATCACAGAGACAAATTAAATATAACATGTAAGAATAAAGCATAAAAATAGCGTAAAGAAAATAAAATCCTTACTGAACTTCGACGCTATTCCCGTTGCTAGAAAACCTCAGCGGAATTTGCACTTCCATTTATTGAATCAAAAATCTAAATTATTACAAAAACATTACAAGTTCCTGCAAAAGAGAAGAACTCTAAACCTAAGAGAATTGAACTAAAAACTAAGAGAAAAACTAAGAAAAGCTTAGAAAGCTAAGAAAAACTCAAAACTAAGAAATGGAGAGAAAGAAAGAAGAGAGAAGTGTGTTTTGAGGTGTGTTATGAAGTGAATGGAAGGGGGGTATTTATAGGTGAGGATGGAGAGAACAAATGAGTAAAAAAATGTTAAAAAAAATATTAAAAAATTAAAAAACATGTAATGGACATGCTGAGGTCATCAATGACGTCGGCAGCTGACGTCACGAGGCTTTGGCACGTGAAAAATGGGGTGGCGCGTTGGGCGCGGTGAAGGCGAGCTGTGGGCGGCGGCTGGCCAGCGCTGGGCTGTCGGCAACTTGCCAGCTCGGCGCGCGTGAGCAATCTCCGCGCGGAATGGGGAGTCAACGCGGCAGCGCGTGGGCGTGCGTATTTGGCGCTAGTGGCTGTAATTTGAGCTGAATTCTGTGTGATTCCGTCTTTTGACATTTTGACCTTTTCGACCCATTTTGTCCAATTTTTGCATGTTTGTTGACCTTTTCCCACTTATTTATTAATATATTTGTGATGTATTGCTTCAAGTATTCTTCTTTGAGTCTTTACATTACGTTTTTAGGCCAAAATTCTGAAAAACAATAAAAATGCAAGTGATTAGAAAAAGACAAATTTATATAAATATATGATAAAACATATAAATATATATATTTTTAATCAATTAATGTGCATAAAATCATGGTTATTTTAGTGCTTTTTGAGCACTTATCACCTTTCCTCCAGCAGCAAAATTTAATTCCACTTCATCAATAGGGACCTCCAGCAGGTTTTACCAACCGATCTCGTTCTAACTGCTCTTATTGCAATGAACAGAGGCATCTTCATGAGAATTGTTGTAACTATATCCACACTTGAAACCAAAAGCAGACTACTATAGAGCAAAATGATAACATCATCGTTCTAAAGAAAAAGCAGCTGCAGTGCAAATTGTCCAAGAACTAGACTACTATGGACAGAATCATCCTATGGAATGTGGAGGTATCCTACAGCTTCAATAGCTGGTCGTGGTAAGATTGGTATGACCTTAAATGTTTCTGACTCTGTTGGGTCTAATACTTGGATTATTGATTCTGGTGCATCTAATCATATGACTTATGATAAATCTTATTTTAATGAGTTATCTTTCCCACCAGTGTCTTATGTTACGAATGATAATGGTGAGGCCTTTCCTATCTTAGGAAAGGGATTAGTTCATATCACTCCATCTTTACAGCTCCATAATGTTTTATATGTACCTGACTTATCTCATCACTTAATATGTCCCACAGTTGAATATTGAGTCTAAATGTTTTGTAACCTTTTATCCTATGTATGTGATTTTTCAGGATCTTCTTATCAGGGAAATAATTGGTTGAGGGTATCTGAGGGGTAGATTTTTCCGTTTAGATCAGAACTACACAGGGGAGAAACCAGGAGCATGGGCACGCACTACATTGACCTCTAGTTCAGATAAGCTAAGTGAAATTTGGTTATGGCATCGCCGCTTAGGGCATCCGTCTTTTAGTCTTATGAAAAACTCTATGCCCACTTTATTTATTGGTGTTAGTGAGACTATTCTACATTGTGAGACTTGTGTTTTGGCCAAGATCCATCATATTACTTATTCTCCTAGTATTTCTAATAAAAGTACTATTCCTTTTAAATTAATTCATTCTGATGTTTAGGGACCATCTAAAGAGCCCACTATATCGGGTATGAGATATTTTGTTTCTTTTATCGGTGAATGTACAAGGTTATTATGGATTTCTCTTCTTAGAGCAAACGATGAAGTTTTTTCAGTTTTTCAAACTTTTCATACCTTCATTCAAACACAATACAATGACATCATTCGGATCCTCCGTTCTGACAATGGGGGGGAATATGTTAATCATATTTTTCAAGACTTTTTCAAAACACATGGGATTATTCACCAAACTACTTATCTGCAAACACCAGAACAAAATAGAGTGTCTGAAAGAAAAAATCATCATTTACTTGATATGGCTCGTGCACTCTTATTTAGTGCTTATATGCCAAAATATCTTTGGGGTGATGCTGTACAAGCTTCCGCCCATCTCATCAATAGTCTCCCGTCTAGTGTCCTTAATGGAAAAATCTCATTCTAAATTCTCGCATCTTATGTCTCCTTATCATCCTTGCATAATCTTCCTACCCGTGTATTTGGTTGTGTTGCTTTTGTGCTTGTTCATAAAAATCAACGATCTAAATTAGATGCACGGGCAATTAAATGTGTGTTTGTTGGTTATGGAAGTTATCAGAAAGGGTACAAGTGCTTCCATCCACCAACCAGAAAGTATTATGTAACTATGGATGTTACCTTCTTTGAGGACATGAGTTATTTTTCCTCACCTGATACTGCTCGTCAGGGGGAGAATACATATTTCGAAGAACTGTATCATGGTGAGGGGGAGGAATTAGGAGAATCACCAAATAATTTTTCAATGAGACTAGATGAGACTCCTAATCCATTGAATCCAGTCATTGTAGAAGCATATGCTCCAAGTATTCAAGCACCAAATTCACTTACAGGAAATGAAGTTGAAGACACAACTATACCCACACGCATTACTCCTACCCTTGATCAACAACTCCCCGGTACTGAAGGTCACTCATCTAAGGTATGTACACCCACTAATACTAATAGCATTGAGTCTAATGTTGGACAATATGTGTTACCAAATAGGTCTACTCGAGGTCAGCCAACCAAAAGTTATGAACCAAATATTCATGAAAAATCAAATTACGCAGTAACCAATTACATGTCCACTAAAAGGTTATCTAAGTCATATAAATCATTTGTGAATCAAATATCTAGTGTATCAGTACCTAACAAATTGCAGGATACATTAGGAGATCCAATATGGATAAAGGCAATGGCTGAAAAGATGGATGCGTTAAAGAAGAACGATACTTGGAAACTTGTGCCGCCACCACAAGGAAAAAAGACAGTTGGTTGTCGATGGGTGTTTACTGTAAAACATAATGGTGATGGATCAGTAAATCGGTATAAAGCTTGTCTTGTAGCAAAAGGGTTTACTCAAACGTATGGTGTAGACTACGATGAGACTTTTGCTCCTGTTGCCAAAATGAACATTATTCGGGTTTTGCTCTCAATTGCCGCTAACCTAAACTAGCCACTTCGGCAGTTTGATGTCAAAAATGCATTTCTTCATAGAGAATTAGCCGAGGTGGTGTACATAAGTCTTCCACCTGGTTATGTAGTTGATTCTCCTGGTAATTTTGTATGCAAATTGAGGAAGTCTTTGTATGGTCTCAAGCAATCCCCTCGAGCCTGGTTTGGAAGGTTTTCACAGTTCATGCAAAAGGTTGGTTATAGATAGAGTAATTCAGACTACACTCTATTTCTCAAACATCAACGAAGGAAGGTAACAACCCTAATCATTTATGTTGATGATATGGTAATCACTGGTGATGATACTATTGAGATGGATAAATTACAAAGACATCTAGCCTCTGAATTTGAGATGAAGGACTTAGGTGAACTAAATTACTTCTTAGGAATTGAGGTAGCCAGGGGAAGAGAAGGAATATATCTGTGTCAGAGGAAGTACATTATTGATATGCTAACAGAGACAGGTATGTTGGATTGCAAACCAATTGACACTCCTATTGAGTAAAACCATTGTTTAGTAGAGTATCCAGATCAGATACCAACTGATCGAGCTCGCTATCAGAGATTGGTTGGGCATTTGATTTACTTAGCTCATACTAGACCAAATGTTGCATATGTAATAAGTGTGGTGAGTCAGTTCATGCATAATCCAAGTGAGAACCATATGAATGTTGTTTTGAGAATTTTAAGATATTTGAAATAGGCTTCAGGAAGGGGGGTAATGTTCTCTAAACACAACAATCCTCTTGAAGTCTGTGGCTTCACAGATGCAGATTGGGCATGAAGTATTATAGATAGAAAGTCAACATCGGATTATTTCACCTTTGTGGGAGGAAATTTGGTTACATGGAAAAGTAAGAAGCAAAAAGTGGTGGCACGATCTAGTGATGAGGCCGAGTATAGAGGTATGGCTCATGGGGTTTGTGAATTACTGTAGATAAGAACTTTGTTATTGGATTTAGGTTTTGAACTCAAAAATACTATGCAGATGTATTGTGACAATCGAGCAGCTATTGATATATCACAAAATCCAGTACAACATGATCGCACTAAGCATGTAGAGGTTGATCCTCACTTTATAAAAGAGAAGTTAGATGTCAAACTTATTTTTTTTTTCCTTTTGTTCCCACAGAAGAGCAACTTGCAGATATGCTTACCAAGGGAGTTTCCAAGAAGGCATTATACGTTTCACTAAACAAGTTGATCATGATCGATATCTATGCGCCAACTTGAGGGAGAGTGTTAATGAATCATTAATGTTATTATTAGTTGTATGCAATTAATATACTTTTCCTAAAAACACTTTTCCTAAAGCAAATTCTTATTTCTTATATTTATACATGTGTTAGTATTTATTGTAATTGTAATTGTAAATTTATTCAGTGTATTCAGCTATAGATAAGTAGATTTTATTTGAATTGAATACTACCCTGCTTTCTGAATCCCATATCCACTCCGAGCCCAAAGCCCAACATTTTTACATTCACACCACGCAAGAAAGGTTGGTTAAGGAAGGTAAACAAGCACACACGTTTAGCACAATGGTTTTAATTGATATTAATTGATTGAGACTTGCTTAACTGTATGATATATGAACATTTTATTATATTGCTGCGAAAGTATATGTTTGTGCATGGTCGGTACGTATAGGTACTTTTGGTGGGTTAGTCTTCATTATATAATTTGAAAAGGGTCCCATGAAATCTAAGAATCTATAGGTAATTAAGCACTTGAGCTCGAGTCGGTGAATAATTGCTCACCATAAGAGTTGTTATGTCTCTCTCACACCTTAAAAAATTTATACAGTTCTGTGGGAGAGAATCAGTACAGTACAGTACAGTACAGGTAGTAAACTATTTTTAATTTTAGTTTTTGTTAGTTTAGTGATAAACGTGCATGGCCGTTTTTTGGATAGGTACTTCAGATTTCATGGACGGTGAAGTGTTTGGTAGAGGGATTGCCATTTGTTTGGCATGTATTTAAGACTACAAAATGGCCGGCATTCGAGTCAAGAATAATTTGGTAACTTAGGCACTTGTTTGATGAAAATTTTAGTTCTACATTTTTTATTTTTTATGTTTTTCAAGTGATTTATTAATTTGATAAAAAATTAATTTTTAATTTAATTTTTTTAAAAAAAACTTACTATAGAGTGATGAATAAATCTTAAAAATAAGAGATAGCGAATTAGATTTTTGATTTTTTTATTTTCATCGAATATTTTTAAGATAGTAAATAACTCTTACTATTTTTATATTTATAGGTATTTAAAGAAAATGATAACCAAATAATTTCTTTGTTTTTTAAATTTAAAAAAAATCAAAAACATAAAGTAATTAAACAATTGGTAATTATTTTTATAAAATAACATAAATCATAAAACTAATTATTTAATCATGAATCATAAATCATAAATCAAAATTGTTATCTTACAATAACTATATTAAGAGACTAAAACCTAAAAGATTGGTTTCCAAAAATACATAAAAAATCATATTTATTAGAAAATTATTTTTTTTCCTTAATACAAAATCTACCTATCACAATTTAATTAGTAACAATCTATTAATGTGTGATTTCATGCTAACTTTTTCATCTTTTATTTCTAACTTCATATTCAATCCCTTAATGCGATGATATATTATTCTATTTGTTATGGGTTTGGAGCCTATGCTTGAAAATTTTCTTAAATGTATCTTAAACATTTTTTTTGTTAATCTAATGGGTAAAATAGTGTACTATTATTTTATTTTGTACCTATTTGTTGATATTTTAATTTTTTAAAATAAAAGGCGCTTTAGAAAATTATTAGAATTTAAAAAAAAAATTCTCACAAATTTTTTTGATCAAATTTAAATAATTGTTTTTTTGCTTAAAGAAGGTTATATTTAAAGATTGCGGACCCAGGATTTTTACCCGAATGAAAAATTATACCCTAGCTATTGTACTCTACTTACTTAAAATAAATGATAAATTTAACACTTTATTTTTAAAACATTAGTCATTTTATACTATGCCTTTTAATTTAATCTTTTTGGTTTAAAACTTGGCTTGTGTTTGTATATAAATTGGGTTCAAAAGTACCCAATAGTTTAAATAAAATTCGGTATAAGAGATATCATAATTATTTAATTTAAATAATTTAATTATGTAATTATTATATTAAGTATTAAATATCACATAATTTTTAAAAAAATATCGCACTATAAATGAACTCTTTGATTTCACAATTTTTGAGTTGAACACTTATAATCTTATTATTTATAAAAATTAGATACTATAAATATTTAGTATTATAATTATTAAAAATGAGAATTTTATATTCGATAATTATTTTAAAAAATATACTTTTAGCTAGTTAGAAAACCAATTTTATTAAAATGCTTAACTTTTATATATAACAAAATTAAAATAAATAAATCATAAATTACATAACCAAAATGTATTTTTATAGGTGATAACAAAACTATAAATACATTTTTTCATATCTTAATTTATAAAAAACAATAATACTTGTGACGACCATATTGTTCCTTGGTTTAATTTCCCCACGTTTTATCTTCTTCTTTTTCACTTACAAATGCAAACTTTCTTATAAGAAAATTATCACTCTTATGAATAGTAATATTTAGTAGTTTTATAATGCATATTTAAATTATTAACTTTAAATAATTATTTTAAATTTCCCCACGTGTTATAAACATTAAGGATGAAAATTCACGTGATTCATGCTTACCCATTTAATGAACGTGTTAAATCTGATCAATTCATTTACGAACATAATATATTTTTATTTAATTTAAACTTTTGAGATAAAATTTCCTTTACTTTTTATGATTTACTTTAGCCTTTTTTTAATATATAAAATATCCTTATAATAAATATATCATGCTATTATAAATAATTTTATTCGTCATATAAGTATTGATATTTTAATTATTTAGTGTCTTAACTTTTAAATTTTAATAAATATAATCAATTATTATTAGATTTGGATAAATGTATTAAATTTAAAAAGGTAATATACATAATATTAACAAAAAAAAAAGAAAATATTGATGAAACAAAATGTAAAATCTAGCAAAATTTAGTGACCACTTGTGTAGCTAATTAGTCTTAAATCTCTTTAATCAAAATTTATCAAAAAGTTAACGTGCAAGTCATTTTGGTCTCCAATATTTATATTTATTTTTTCTAATTACAATCCACACATGTTTTTATCTTTTTTTATTTTATTTATCATTGTTTTTTACAAAACACTAAATTTATAAATTAAAGTCATGTTTAAATATTTTATCAATTTTATATGAATTTTTAATAAAACACACGTTATAATCCACATAAATTATATAGCAGACTTTATAACAGTGGTTGAATTATCAAAATTAACCAAATAATTTTTAGAATTAACTCATTCAACTCGTTAGTCTACTAAATTGACCATTTCTTTTAAACTGTAAAATTTGTAAATAAACCTAACACGTGTTCATACGTAGTATGATAGAAAAGACCTATATATATATATATATCTAGCTGAAGGTGACCATGACTCACCAAGTTCTTTCTCCCCCGCCCCTAATATTAAGCTTTTCAACAAGGTGAATAAAAAAAATAGACTTTAGAATAACGTATGTATATATCTCAATGACAAATTATTGAATGCATAAAGCTCGTGCATGACTTAGTTATATATATATAACACCTGCAAGATATATATATATATATATATATATATATATAGCAACTTTTATTTTCGTTTCTGTGTTGTGTTTTCACTTATTATATAATAAAAATATTTATTACGTTTTGTAGTATTAACAACCATTCAAAATTTTCCGTACGTACTATTATTATCTCATGGAAATTATAAAGAAAAAACTAGCCGTAATATTCTATATATGTTATTTTCGTGTACCATGAATATTTCTTTAATTGAACTGTACATGTTATATAATTAATCTTTAAACCAAAGGAATTTTGAATAAATGAAGGAATGAGAATTTGGGTAACGACTAATTAAGATAGAAGAGTCATGTATTCCCACTGTTCTCTTAATTTGGTCAAAGTTCAAATATCAAAGAGAGAGAGAGAGAGAGAGGTCAATAGTTATATATGACACTCAAATGCTAGCTAGCTAGCTAGCTATGACAACAAAGTAGGGTACTTGGCCGGTCAAATTTTTTGAAATTCCATGTTTAATTTGACCCAAGGAAGTAATTTTATATCTCCTCCACTATTAGGACTTTCTATGGGCAATATGGTAATTGTAAACCTATTTCATCAATTTCATCGAAATAGCTCATGAAGCAGCTCCTGCTCATATTATTCTTATTCTAAATTCCAATTCTTTGGCTTTGAATTCTGCATGCTTGTCATATATTGAACATGAAAGACAATGGGAAACCATGGTGGTTTGTTAGTAAATACTAGCTAGTTTCGGCTACTTGTTGTTTGACTATATTATTTAGATCGATGTTGGAAAATTATATAAAATATATACATAGTTGGTATTATTCTGATTAGGGTAAAATTTTAACTTGTTTTTAATTTTCCAACTTATATATTTTTTTTATTTTTTTATATCAAAGTATTTTTTGTTGGTATTTTAAAAAAATTTAATTATTATTCAAAAAAATATAAAAAATATTATTAATATTTGAATTAAGATATTAAAATATATATATATTTTTTGAAATATTAGACATTCAAGGTATCAAAGTTTTAATTTAAATACTACAAAAATATCGAATCTTCTTTTTAGTTGATAATAATGTTCTATCTTATAAAATATAAATCAATTTAAACTATTAAATTAAAAAATTATTAATTTTTTTATCGAATTAGTCCGTTTATCTCAATTAATAATCTCCTAATTTTTTTAAAAATAATTAATCAAATTAATGCTAAACAAATTTAAAGTAGTAAAAAATTGGATAAAAATGAAGAAAAAGAAAACATTTATCTTTTAACCCAAACTATATACCGTATCTAATAAAAGAAATTTAAAAATTAAAACGTTAATTATGATTGATTATTTATTTATTTTTTGTTAAGAATTATGATTGATTATTTTGAGTGTCATGTATAATAAATTATGGTTTTTTTAAACCATTGAATAATGATTTATAATTGTAACCTTGACTTATACCAAATCTTAATTGGGAGAGGAGATGGGACCATTTATATGGAGGTGGTAGACATTACCGAGACAGGGACATAATAACAGCATTAATTATTTAATTGTTTTTTTAGTAAATAATATAAATGTAATTGTTTTTCATGATTTTCTAGTTGCTAGTTGTCAATCCAAGATTTTAACCTTTACTATCCATTGTCATTGAATAGGAGTTTTAATTAATAATTTTTTTATATTTATAAAAAAATTAATTTTTTTTACCATTATAAATAAATAATTTAATTTTTCATGATAATAAAAACATATAAATTTGAGTAAAAAAAACATAAACAAATACTATATAAATACATAACACGCAGAATTTACTACCATTAACTCTTTATTGGTTCAAATTGTAAAGTAGACCACATGTTATGTTCTGTAATAGTTAAATGAAAATGGGTACAAAAACTATGGATCTATCTTTGTACGTGGTTTTATGGTTTATTCAATTTAATTATAAAGAGTCCCCCACAAATTACCTTATTTTTTACTACTTTCACGTTCGTTTATATGAATATGCATCTGTATCAAGTTGATAAATATTACTTTGAATAAAATAATCAAAATGCAGCCAAGAATTTAGTTTCTTAATGAGAAAATTAAAAGTTACTAAACTTATCTGATCAATCCAATATATTTTTTTAGTAAATATTAATTAGATGTTATATTGATTATTTTAAAAGAATTATATCGATAATATCTTCAAATTTTAAAATAATATCATAAATACGGTTAAGATTTTAAAAATGTCACAAATTTTTTCTAATCTTAACATAAATAAGGATAACAAAAATAAATAGTGTTTTTTATATATAAAAATAAATAATAGCAATAAAAACATAAGATTAAATAAAATAAAAATATTACAAAAAATGATAATTAACAAAAAAAAAAATTAAAGAATTTCAAAAATCAAAATTAAATATTAAAGAATGAGTATATCAAAAGATTTATCATTCTCAAAAATAAAATAAAAATATTTCCAAGCAAAAATATAATTTATTATAGAATACATAATAAAGAAATAAGTATTAATATTACAAATGTAAAAGAAAGGTATAAGTACCATTAATTTACAAATAAATCATTATGAATAAATTATCTAAAATCTCCCAAAAAGATAAAAGAAAAATTAGATACATCCACTTTAGGAGGAATCTAAGTATTAATAAAAATACATTTTAGAGAAGAAATAGATACACCAATAAAATTAACACTCCTAGATAATAGAATAATAAAATAAAAAAGATGCATTATTAGGAATAATTCATGAAAACTTAAGATACTATAAATTAAAATTCACAGCATACCTTAGGTTTGCTACTAACATTAATGATAAAAACTTATACCAAGCATTAAGTTTAGCTTATGAATTTGAAAGAGAAGATTAAATGAAAAAAGAAAATCATTTATTTTCAGTACACTTCATGGTAAGATGTTTATTAACCAACAATCATAATAGTCCAGTACATGTACAAAGTGAATTCATAGAAATAGAATTTTTTTTGCAAGAAATTAGACAAATAATAAAATCAAAAATAATAACAGACTTTGAAATACTTGAATAATGTAACTTAGATGTTAAAAAAAAGATTTGATATCATGAAGAAAAAGTAATGTAGTAAGAAAAAGTAATGTACCACCATAATTTAAACTTCATGAAAATAATAACAAAAGTGACTATCTAGATGTAAATTGTATTAGAGATAGAAAAAAGACATTAGATGAATGAGCTATTATAATGAGTGCACTCATCTAGATATCTGAAACTATTAGTATAAAATCATCAATTTAAAGAATATTAGTAGATCATAAAATGACTAAAAATATTAAAATATGACTTAATAATATATCATATGATATATATCTTAGGATGTAAGGAACTTTTGCAACATAGTATTTATATAAGGTAGCAAATGAAATATATAAAGAGTTTATAAGAGAAAATAAAGGAAACAATATTACTAAAATAAATGGCGTTAAATAGCATTTAGCAAATATAAAAAATATGTGATATATACAACATAGATTCTTTTATATGTAAATATGAAATGTATTATCACAATATATCTAAAATACAAAAACAATCTAAGAAATGTTTTTATCAAAAGTGACTAGGAACTCTATATAAAATTCTTGAAGAAAGTTGAAGAAATAGAAATATTTTAGTAGTACCAGATGCTAAAGAAAATTCTAAAATATGTTGGGAAAGTATGGATGTAATATAAGGCCTTACAAGCAAACATATAAAAAATATAAAACGTTTAAAAAATATAAATTCAGAAAACAATAATTTTCTAAATATAAGAGAAGATATAACCAGGAACCTTATAAGAAAAGATACTTTATAAGAAGAAAAATTTACCTAAAAGAAAATTATTTTCCATCAAGCAAGAAGACTTGTAGATGTTCGATATATATTTAGGAATGTCATTATACCAATGAATGCCCTTAGGTTAACCCATAAAAAATAATATAGAAAAAACTTTAAAATACTATAACAAGCATATAACATGGAATTAGAACCCATAGAGGAGTCAGACATTGATAAAACATAATCAATATACTTGATGAGTGAAACTAAAGAATAAGAAACAGATTTAGAGGAAACATTTGAGGATGAATGACCTATACAACATAATTAATCCTAACAGTACTTACATAAAAATAAGATGCAAATTCAAAGGATATAATATATATCATTTACATGCTTACATAAATATTGAAACCAATAAGTGTGTAGTAAGTAAATATGTATTTTCACAAGAACTTTGAACTACAATCCCAAAGAACTTGATAGTAAGAATAACAAATAATACAACAATTAACCTTAATAAGGTTATAAAAGATATTATACTATAATAGGAGGAGAAAAGTTATATACCTATTGAATATCAATTGAAAACGGGAGTTGATTTACTATATATCAATAGAAAACAGAAGTTAATTTCCTAATAGAAAATAACTTTTTAAACTTATATAAGTCATTTACATAATATATAGTTAAATAAGTATTACAATATTAGAAGGAGAAACAATATATATTTCAAAGATTAAAAAGGTTAAGAGTATGTCATTAGAAAAGTTTATTGAACAACATAAAAAATGAAAACGTAGTGAGATGTATCAGAAACATAAACCACATTAGAAAATATAAAAAGTTACAAGATGAAGATGATTTAGAATTTAATAACTAGGAAAATCCATTGTTAAAATAAATACAAGATAATAGGTTATTAAAAAAATTACTTAAGATAATAAGCTTAGAAAATTCTTTAGAACCAAATATTAATAAGTTTGAATGCGTAACAAGTGTAAAACTAAAAGACTTTAATAAGGTTATAAGAGTATAACATAAAGTCTATACTCTAGAAGATTGAGAAGAATGAAGTAAACAATTAAATTCAAAAACTTTTGAAATTAAGAGTAATTGAACCAAGTATTAGTCCATATTTAAACCCTGCATTTTTGGTATAAAAAAAGAAGTTGAAAAAAGACGAGAAAGGAAAAAAATAGTGATAAATTTTGAATAACTAAATAAAGAAATAATAGATAATAGATATTTTATCACTAAAAAGAAAGAGTTATTATCTTTAATAAAAGGAAAGAAATATTTTTCTAGTTTTAATTACAAGAGTAGATTTGAAAAATTTAGATAAAGAATCTTAACTATTAATAGCCTTTAGGCACCCACATGGATAATTTTAATGGATTGTTATATTATTTGTATTAAAATTGGCACCATAAATATTTCAATGATGTATAGACAATATTTTTAAAGAATATCATCCATTTTTGTTGTATCTATATTGATGTTAAATCAATCTTTAATAATAATACCAACAAGTATTATCTAGTCATATTAAAACATTTAACAAAATGTAAGAAATAAGGAATAATATTTTATGAGAAAAAGATAGTATTAGTATAACAAAAAAAAATCAAGTATTTATGACTTGAAATAGAATATGAAAAACATCACCATTAACATTATGTGCTAAATAATATACAAGGATTTTTCAGTGTCATTATTAATAAAAATCAATTATAAAGATTTTTAAGATATTTGATATATGCAGAAGCATATATTAAAAAATTAGCAATAATAAGAAAACTTTTTCAAGCAAAACTTAAGAAAGATTATATTTGAAAATAGATTGATCAAGATACTCAATACATGAAAAAGTAAGAGCACAGGTAAGAAACTTACCAGCATTTTACTATCTAGGACCAGATGATAAAATAATAATAAAAATATATGCTCCATATGAATATTTAGGAATCGTATTAAAAGCAAGAGTATACGAAGTAGATGAATATTTTTATAGGTTTATTTTAGGAGCTTTTTAAGAAACTGAACTAAATTACTATAATAATGAAAAAAATATTTAGGTGTAAAAAATGTAATAAAAAGTTGCTTTATATGCAATATCTTCAAGATTTATTTTTAGAATAGACAATAAATATTTTTGGATATTTCTTTAGAACTAATATTACAGGAGATTAAAAATAAGAAAGATTAATTAGATGACAACAACTATTTAATCATTATAAATTTGATATTGAACATATACTAGAAAAATAGTTTAATTGATGTTTTAACTAGAGAATTAACCCCATTAACGATTTTTACAATTGTAGAAATTATGGACAATCTTGATATAGAGATTAAGATCAAAGAAAATGAAAAAAAAATTCTAAAAGATCAAATAGAAATTTTGTATCTCAAAAAGTCATTCTTATGTGAAAAATAAGAAGAGTTTAGTAATCTAACAAAGAAAGAGATTAAAATCTTAAAAAAAAGGATAAAACCTTAGATTTAATCAAAAGAGAAAGGATAGCTTTTCAAAAGCTCTATAGTCTGATATAATAGATGAAGAAAAGCTCAAAGAAAAAAGTCAAAAATAAAAAGAAAAGTATTATGTTATCTATAACGAACCGGCCGTAAGAATATATAAGACATGACCAGAAGCAAGTAGAACCATAACTGGATTCTTCGATTTAATACATAAAGCTTTCATGAATAGGATTGAAGGAGAGGAAGTTTTGCTAATTACAAAATCTCTAAGTTTCTCAGACCTAGTGATGTAGTAAGTAGCTTAAAAGACAACTATGTACAAGCACTCAAAAACTAAACAATTACAAAATGAAAGATGACATGCTAGAAAAATACCAAGACCAGTAATCTTTAGGGAAATAGGTAATACATTTCTTATCCTCGAGGAAGAAAAGGAAAGAAAAAGAAATATAACCCTAGACCAATGACTAAATCTTTATAATTAAGTAAGAAAATCAGGAAAATATCAACTTGAACTCATGAAATTCTTCACAATAGAAAATGTTCATACATCAAGAAGAAAACCAATCAAGGGAACAAAACAAAAGCTTGTTTACCAATTATTTTATTGTTGGTTGATTGAAAATACTATCCAAGTAACAATTTAATAGAATTAAATTATTTTTCAAAAAATTTACCATTAAAATTTTTAGGAAAAGAGTAAAAGCAAATAATCATCCAATTTTTTTAAGATTTTTCTGTTCCATAATAGATTGGCATATGGAAAATCCTATCAATCTTTATCATTTTATTAAAATAGGAATTCCATCCTTAACAAGAATAGTAGACCAATCTAGTGTTTTATTAGAAGAAGAGTTTGATAAAT
The DNA here is from genome assembly GCA_033030585.1 of Hippophae rhamnoides. Lineage (NCBI taxonomy): Eukaryota > Viridiplantae > Streptophyta > Magnoliopsida > Rosales > Elaeagnaceae > Hippophae > Hippophae rhamnoides. Next base: position 58,120,202 of record CM065427.1, on the reverse strand, counting down.
AAGCTCTTAACCAAGAAGGAGTAGTGATGTTGAGTCAAATATATCATGAAATCAAGAAAATATAAATATTCTCTAAAATTAGGATAAATTACTCTACAAGTAAGGTCATAATGATCTCAATAGTAACTTGAATATAATTCAAAAATATATTGAGAAAATTGTTAATTATGAAGCACCATTTAACTGCAATGAATTGGATGTAACTGAAGGAACTAAACAGAAATTTTACTAACTAGCAAAAAAAAAACCTGAGGTTCACAAGTGCATTTATTGTATAATGAATAGAGAGGGATCATATTACAATATGAAGAAGAAGCATGTCGGTAAATGATTTTTATTAAATAAGTATCGACATAAATTTTAAAAAAGGAAGGAAGAGATAAGGTAAAATATAATCTTTATCCTTCAATATATCTTTATTTTAGAAAATGAATGAAGAGATAAATATAGAATGTAATCATTATCCTTTGACGCGTCTTTAAGATAGATATGTAAAATAATTGCTCCTATGTCTATAAAAGTGTTCTTGTATAATGAAGAAGGGCATATCAAGTTCTAACCATAGAACTCAAACCTCCATATCTTCTTATTAGATAATATTTGGATAAATTTTTATGGAGTAAATTAGTATAAAATTAGTATTGTAATAATCCTACTTCTTTAATAAATAAAATTTCTATTTTCACCAAAATCTAGTATCTTTCTTATATTTTAAATAGAAATACATATCATATTCTTTGTTGAAGGTAGTTCTCATTTCAAAAAGTGAATATACTAATAAGATAACTAAAGATCAAATACAAAGTATCGAATGGTGAAAGTGTATTCATATTCATTAAAATAAGGTAAGATTATATACAACTCTAGATTCGCTTTGTTAAAGATAATACTTATTTGTTAAGAATTCAAAAACCAAAAGAAAATAATCAATATTTATTTATTAATAATATGAAAAGTCAAAAAATTAATCAAAGTAAAATATTATTTAGTATTAGAGCTATTAAAAAGAAAAATAAATCATTGGATGAAAAATTAACGATATTTACTTTCCAAGAGTATTAATGATACTAACTTAAAAATCGAAAATATTATTTTTTTTTATAAAAATTAAGAACATATGTAAAGATATCTTAAAAGTTAACTTCGTTAGTGAAATTTTTCATATTTTAGGTAATAATAGCAATAAAACTATAACCCATAGTGATGACTAAGGTCACATGACTTCATTAATTGATTAAAAATATATATAATGTTACTTGTAAATATGTAATTTGAATCATATTTAGCACATAAATTTCTCTCAACTTAATTTTTAAGTTATATTGTATGTGTAAAATATTTTTATTTTAAATTTTAAGTGTAATTTTGATTATTTTTTAATTAAAATATAATAAAATTATTAAAAAAAACCACACTTTGATGCTTCTTTGCTCGAAAATTTTAGTCTTGGATTTTCAACTCTTATATTTAATTTCTCTTTATTTGTGATTTTCATGCAAGTTTTTATTGATTATTAATAAGTAACCCTGTGGATTTTGGTCCTAGATCAACCACTTAATTTCTCTTTATTTGTGATTTTCATGCAAGTTTTTATTGATTATTAATATTTTAAAACATTAAATAGTAAATATAAAGCCAATAAACTAAAGACAATGAGTTATAACTTAAAAATATAAAACTTATTATAACATATTAAAAATCTAAAGATTAAGTTTAATTTACAGTTACATTAATTTAGCGTATAACATATCTAAAACTATTATATATAATCGATATATTCAATATAAGATAGGTTATTATTATTATTATTTTATTCACTATCGGACATCTTATAAACCTCTTAATATAATTATTATTTTTTATGAAAAAATATCATTATCTAATAGTTAATAAAAATTAGTATTTTATGATGAAGAAATTTTGTGAATGAATATAATCTATAATTAAAATACAATGTGAAAAAAAATTATTAATGTTAATTAGATGTATAATTTTTTTAATACTCATATTTTATGATTTAAAATTAAAATTATAAGGAATTTTAGTATCAAAATAATTTCAGTAATTATTATGTTTTATAAATTTAAGAAAAAATATAATTATATATATTAGAAAACTAATTTTTAATGAAAAAAATAATTATTCTTTAATCCTCACATATAAAAAAATGTAATTGTGTTATACATATATTAAATTTATTTTTAAATTTTATTAAAAATAAAAGAAAATATAATTTATATATAGATTAAAGATTAATGAAATATTAATGGAAACTAACTACGCCACTGCTGACATCAATAAATTCATTTGAACATTTGGAATAACTGTGGAAGCAGCAGCAGAGAAAGCTCTAGGCTCCTCTTGATGTGGAAAAACCATTTTTGCTGCCAAACTGGCGGCATATACATTTCTATTACTTTTTAGTTTTTCTTAAAAAAAAAAAAAGGAAAAGAAGAAGAAGAATGCAAGCACGCTATTTTTACATTAATTGCTTACTTAATCTCTACCTTTCCAATCAAATATGTAAGCTAACCAACTTGGACTCCTTCTATGGGCCACTATATCCAATATCATAATTTTTAAAAGAAAAAATATATTATTTACATATACAGTGATAAAAATGTTATTTTCTCGTGAAAATGTTACTTTTATATATATATATATATATACACACATATATGAGTGATGAAAATATTATTTTCTCAATTATAATTAATTATACTTTTCATCATTTACATGGCATTAGTTTATATAATTACCCCTATTACTAAACAAATTGTGGTTCCCATGTAATAAACACATTAACTGATCATAGATTCATAGGTTATGTGAATTCCTTTAAATGCATTGAATAAATTGTATCTGGTCGGGTTCTCAATGATATATATATATTAGGGGTGTCCATGGTTCGATTCGGTTCGGTTTTTCCTAAAAAAAATTTAACCTAATCGGACTATTTATATTACTCAGACCGGATCGGACCGTTTGATTTATAAAACCGTTCGATTCGATTTGATTCCTGGTTTGGTTCAATTTTTTTATAATTTAATGAAAAATAATGTGAAATTTTTAATATATTATTAAACTGATCTGATCCAATTCGAACGATTTAAAATTAATACAAATCGAATATGACCGTTTGATTAGCAAAACCGTTCGGTTTGGTCCGATCCGATCCGGTTTTACGGTTTGTTCCGATCCGAACCGATTTATGGACACCCCTAATATATATATAAAGTATTTTAATTATGAGTTAAGATAATTGTAATTTAACCTCTAATAACATGCATATTATTATGCTTAATACAATTTTTTTTTAAAATAACTTAAGTCAGGTCATATCAGGTCAAATCAGGTCAATGGTACTCTATTTAGAATAGTTTTTGTTTAAACCTTTCGCAGATAGATTATCGTCATTAGGAATGATAAAGTGTGTTACGTGATTTATAGAAAGTAACAATAATAATAAAATTGTTCATTAATTAAACTAAGTTGATTTAGCTAAAATTTAGTATTTAAATTTAAATTTAAATTTTTTTAAGGTTTAATATTTTACAAAATAAATTTATTACATCTACTCGTATAAAACAGTTGCTTTTATATTTTTATATTATATTTTATTTATACTATAAATTTTCCAATAATATGAGCAGCTATTATCAAATTTCTGTTAGTTTTTTTTACACCAAATGAGCATGCACGTTTAGTCGTTGAGAGACCTTTAAAGAGTCGTGTTATTTTAGGCTTAAATAATTTTCTACATCAATTTCAGAAAATTACGCCAAAAGAAGACAAATTAATGAAGGGATGTATCACAAAATTATATACGATGGTTCATAATTGTAAATAGTATGCTTGCAACAAGTGTCCCATCTATAATGTTAATTAAGGAAAGCACTATAAACGGTCGGTAAGGTCATGTCGGATTTTGGTTAAAAAATAATCGGATAAGACCGTTTATATTACTCGAATCAGATCGGACCGTTTGAAACAGTTTTAAGTAATAAAAATCAGACCGAATCGTTTAATTTATAAAACGGTTTGGTCCGATTTAGTTTAATTTTTTTATACATTTAATAAAGAATAATGTGAAATTTTTAATATATTATTAAACCGGTCCAGTCCAGTTCGAACGGTTTAAAATTAATACAAAACGGATCAGATCGTTTGATTTGTAAAACCGTTCTGTCCGGTCCGATCCGGTTTATGGATACCCCTAATGTAAACAATGAAATAGTAATGTTAATTTATTTTTTAATCCATGTAATCTTTAATTTAATAATTATAGTAATAAGGATTAATAATAAAATGTTAATATAATTATATATATATATATATATATATTATTTAATAAAAAATATTATATGTATTTTATTTAAATATAAATATTTTTAAATTATTAATTTTGTAACCAATTTTTGAATAATAAAAACTTACACCCTAAAATTCACCAAATCAAAATCTGATTTTATGCTTGTAATTTTTTGATCATTAGGTAGATATTATAAGTATTTTTTTTTTTGAAGAGTAACATATCCGCCCAGCTTGTTACTAATTAGGAGCGAAGTGACTTCTTCACTTTATGTCTAAATTATTTTCAAAACAATATTTCATTTTTACGTGTAACATTATATTATATGAAAAATTATATATAATTGATATGTTATTTAATTAATTTAATAATAATTTATTAATTTTTAGTATATTATTAATTTTTTAGGATTTATTTGTAATCCAATGTTATGATCTACATTTCTATTATCACGAAATAAAACTCAAATCTCATATATTTAATATTTTTTTTATTTATTTAAAAATTTTTTAAAGAAGAAAAAAATTAACAATATTTTCAAGAATATACTTCATTAACTACCAATTAACAATATTCCAAGAAAATTAAATAATTAATAGGAGAGTAATCCCATGCTTTATAAATACTACTAGTGCACATCGATCAACACTCCATGCATCCATCCTTGCTCCAATTTTATCTTGAAAAAATAGTGACTTTTTGGTGTTATATCCTAAAATGACTTTTTCTATTACTTTTTTTTATTATATTGTAAAATATAATAAAGTGTATGATGATTTCTAGTTACATATATATATATATTTTAATTTAAAGTTTTAACTTATTTAGCCAAGGGTATTTGTTAGAATTTTATTTAGTAAAAAATTACCTTATACATACAAATTAAGAATATTACTCTTTCTTTATATATCCACTATTTAATAATTTCCATAACAAACTATATATTTAAGTCATAAAATTAGTTTTTTTATAAAAGAATGGATATTTTATTTGAATAATATCTTACCATAATCAGTAGAAGCCAATTCGATTCGGACTTATCCTTGTAACAAAATTATTTACACAAAATCATACTCATCCAACATATGAGTAGCTATCGTTATTTACTCATCTACTATGGTAAATACAATGAAAGAAAATAGTAAGATAAATTAAACCAATTATATTTTAATTTTAAATTTTACAATTTATTTTTGAAAAGTTTTATCTATTTATATTAAAATAAATAAATAATAAATGTACTTAGTTGGTAAAGGAGTTTTCAATTAACTAGAAAGAGTTCAAAGTTGTACTATCCTGTTTTCCCTTAAAAACGCGCTTATAAGGGGAGATGCCACCTAGATTAATAACCAACACTCTGTTGGTTTTCTTGGTCGATGTGGGACTAACACCCCCTCACATCAGATGGGAACACCGCAAAGACTGACTGAATTGAAATGGTGGTTCATCAGTTGACTCCAAGGACCTGCTCTGATACTAAGTTGAAAGTTGGGCAACCCCGTTTTTTCTTAAAAACGTGCTTATCAGGGGAGAGGCCACCCAGACTAATAACCAACACTCTGCTGACTTCCCTGGTCGATGTGGGACTCAACACTCCCCCTCACATTGGACGGGGATACCGCAAAGACCGATTGAACTTAAGGGGACCATCAGTTGAACCCAGGGACCTGCTTTGATACCATGTAGAAAGTCATGGCCTAACTCTCTCCAAAAGAGCTCTCATAGAGGAAGAATTGCCATGACCTTATAACCAATACTTGTCTGGCTTCCTTGGTCGATGTGGGACTCAAAACCCACCTCTCACATCGGACGGGGACACCGCAAAGACCGACTGAGCTGAAAGGGTGGTTCATCAGTTGACCCTAGAGACATACTTTGATACCATGTAGAAAGTCATGACCTAACTCTCTTTAAAAGAGCTCTCAAAGAAGAAGAGCTGTCATGACCTTATAACCAACACTCTACTGACTTCCCTGGTCGACGTAAGACTCAACAAAAGCTAATTAGATACCAATAATTTAAGTGAAAAAAATTGTCTAAATCTTAATACGAGACAACGTAAAAAGAGACATGAAAAACTCATACACAAATAAAACAAGAAACACTTTACACGCTGGAATAATTTCAATTCACTAGCACAATATTAGTAACTACTTGTTAATAAAATTCAATAATTTATATGTATGAGCTCACGCAATAAAATAGAAAAATTCTTTATATTTTCGTTATTTTTCTATCTCACGTGATCACCACTCAAAAATAAAACAAAATTTTGAATAATTGCTATAAGATGCACCTATGTTATTAGCACAATCTATGTTAATGGCATGTTGTAACCTTTTTTCATATATAAAATTTTGTTTTTAATCTCCTTAAAAATATATTTATTTTTCTTACAACGTAAATGATTATATGTCTTTTAACATCGTATAAAATCAACATATTTTTTACTAAGAAAAATTAAAATTAAAATAATTAAATAAATGAATTATTTATACACAAGAGATAAAATTAATCAATAAAATATTCGTAATCATAACTTATCACATACTTGTTGTTCTCAACTTAGCCTATTTAGCATCACTATATACTTTAGGGATGAATAAATAATCTTATCTATTAACCTAAATTAAGAAATCTGATTCGTTTCGATAAGTTCATATATGATTAATTGATATATTTTATAATCAGATCAGGTTTTAATTAAAAAATATACAATCTATTTGAATTCAAAATGATAAATTTTATAATATGTTGTAATCCAATTTAAACCGAATTAATATAAAAATTATAAATAAATATATATTTTATTTTTAATGTATTATATTTAAATATTATACATATCATAATTATAATAAATTACTATTTTAATAAATTTAAAAAATAAATATAAATGTTAAATCTTTGTAATAATTTAATAATTATATAATCATATTTATTATTCTTTTAATTTTCTTAGTTTTGAATAAATAATAAATTTTATAAGATATTGATCTATTTAAAATTAAAATATTATGTATGTCATAATTTAAATATGATAACAAGTCATAGATAACTTTTAATATCATTATAAATTTATCCGATTCAAATTTTTTTAACAATTTTGGATTCAAATTTATTAGAATTAATTATATCATTATATTGTTTAAAAATATTCAAATATAATTCAAATAGACGTAAATAGATAGTTTTTATCTGGTGTACTCTACTATAGAATAAGGATATATTTTTCATTTGAGCAAACGAAAAAGGGTTGAGTGTCAATTAAGACCGACTTTCTAATTGGCTACTCTCACACCGCGTCTCTTGCTAGGAAGAGTTGAAACTCGTTTTGACTCGGCTCATCTGTATTGTTTGAAGTCTCCATAATGAAAAATGTTTCCTAAAATCATGTCAACAAAGCTACAAAGGTGAAAAGTATAGCACCCAATTAAATCACAAACGTAATTAAAAAAAATAATAATAAACGTGTGGACGGTGTAATATACATACTACCTACTTTTTCATCTTCTTCTCTGTGTGTATATATAAAGATACCCAACCCGCAACTGATTATATGCAACATATACCCATTTCAGTATCTCCATAACTCATCTCTGCAATCTCTGGAAAAATAACAGTGATTCACTTACAACTCTTGGAGATAAATAGATTACACATAATTAAAGGGTGATAATAATATGTCACTGGTTAAAGATTTTATGGGTAGTTCTGTTCTTGAAAGAACTCTATTTGCTTCATCATCTAAGTTGTTTCTAAACAATAACTTAAAGAAGCCGAATCAATTTTTGATTAGACCCAATTTAGTACCATTGGAGAAAAGGAAAGTGGTGCATTTGAGAAAGGGTGTTAGAGGTCCTGTTGCTGCTATTAGTGAGGATTTGGTTAGAATTTTGCCCCCTGTTGCTGCTGCAGAGAAGCCTATGCAATTCAAGGTCAGAGCTGTGGTGACTGTTAGGAATAAGAACAAAGAAGATTTCAAGGAGACATTTGTGAAGCACTTGGATGCTTTAACGGATCAGATTGGGAGGAATGTTGTTCTTGAACTTGTCAGCACTGAAATTGACCCAAGTAAGCTCATTTTTTTCTATCTGTGTTTGTATGATTTCTGTTTTAATGCTTCAAAAAGTGACCTTTATAGGTTTTTACATCGTTATATCTTGTGGGTGATTAATCTTTTCAGTTTTCCTCTTCTGGGTTCTTAAATATAAGTTAGTTATACAATGATAAGTTATACTAAATCTTGTATTTTGGAATTGAAATGTTGAAGAAACCAAAGCTCCAAAGAAGAGCAAAGAAGCAGTTTTGAAGGACTGGTCCAAAAAATCTAATCAGAAAGCAGAGCGAGTGAATTACATAGCTGAATTTCAGGTGGACTCCAATTTTGGTATACCAGGAGCAATCACTGTGACAAATAAACATCAGAAGGAGTTCTACATGGAGACAATCACAATTGAAGGTTTTGCTTGTGGTCCAGTTCATTTCCCTTGTAATTCTTGGGTTCAAGCCAAGAAAGATCATCCCTCAAAACGAATTTTCTTTTCTAATAAGGTATTTTAATTTTTTTTTTAAAAGTTGTTGTCATTAATTGATCGGTAATTATTGGATTATTATATGTTTACTAGTAGGCCAGCGAAATCTTTATTTTATGTTATTGTTTAATCAAGCATTAAAAGTCAAATCTTATAATATAGATTTTGAATATTTACGATAGGTATTATTATTCTTAAATTTCAATTTGTTAGTATTTTATTCTGTCAAAGGAGTAGAATGTTCTCTCTCTCTTTATTTGTATGTATTTTTTCATGTTGAAATTTGTTTATTCTGTAAGAGAAGTAGCTTGAATGGTTCAAAACTGGCTGTTAATGAAAATGAGAACATGATTTAGAATCAATGGGATGTGATTGTGAGCACCTTTTTCATATTTTTACCCCTTTTTTTTCTTCTTCTTATTTTGACATCAATTATTTTTACTATCTTCAAATTAGTAAAAGAAGGTTATGAGTCTAATTTTAAAAGTTGATTTTTTAGGCCAGTGATGGAGACCCCTTTTTTTTTTGTCCTGTTGTTCAATTATGGGTCATTTCTTTGTACTAGACCTAACATAAAAATTAGGCCTTTTGTTAATCAAAACCATCTTTCCAAAAGTTGGTAAAAAGAAAGAATTCTGTAAAAGAATCACATAATATTTCCTAAAGATTTTAGTTCACGTAATCATGTTCAATATTTGTTGTTATTATTTATTATTTAATCTATTTTGTTGTATTATTTATTTATTTTTATTGTTTTTTCAGCCATATTTACCGAGTGAGACGCCAACTGGGCTTAAAGCTTTAAGAGAACAAGAGTTAAAGAACCTGAGAGGAGATGGAAAAGGAGTCCGAAAATTATCAGATAGAATATATGATTTTGATGTGTACAACGATTTGGGTAATCCAGATAGGGGAAATGACTTTGCTCGCCCAAAACTTGGAGGTGAAAAAATCCCATATCCAAGACGGTGTCGTACTGGTCGTGTTTCAACTGATACTGATATGAATGCAGAGAGCAGAGTTGAGAAGCCCTTGCCAGTTTATGTACCTAGAGATGAGCAATTTGAAGAATTAAAAAGAGATACTTTCTCATTTGGGAGGCTTAAAGCAGTTATTCACAACTTGATTCCTTCATTGAAAGCTAGTCTTTCTGGTAAAAACAATGATTTTAATGGATTTTCTGAAATTGATAATCTTTATACTAAAGGGATTCTTCTTAAGTGGGGTTTCCAAGATGAACTTATTAAGAAGCTTCCTTTACCAAAAGTGGTTAGCTCAATCCAAGGAGATCCTGAGGGAATTCTCAGATATGATACGCCCAATATACTTTCCAGTAAGTAATTCACTTTAATTATATCTTCATAATTTTTAAAATTTACTTTCTGTTTTCATTTTGACATAAGATGAGAGAAATTAAATATGACTATTATGGCTAGTGGTGTAAATTTAGCATCTTTTAACTTATTTAATGTTTACTCCAATGAGCTGACTAACGAACTGAAAAAAACCAAACTCACCTAGCTCATGAGCAATACTGGTGATGTAGAGTAGTTATAGGAGTTGTTCTAGTGAAGTAGTTTGAGAAAAAGCTAAGTAAATGGAGTTATGTAGTTATAGTAAAATTAATTCACATCTAATTTTGCAAACTGACATTCAATTTTTTACATTGCAGAGGATAAATTTGCTTGGATAAGAGATGATGAATTTGCTCGTCAAATTATTGCTGGAGTTAATCCAGTTACAATTGAGAGGATGACAGTTTTTCCACCAGTTAGCAAGCTTAATCCTGAAGTCTATGTGGTTCAAGAATCTTCACTAAGAGAAGAACATATATTGAACCAACTTAATGGCATGACTGTACAACAAGCATTGGATGAAAACAAGTTGTTTACGGTGGATTACCATGATATTTACCTTCCATTTCTTGATCGTCTTAATGCTTTGGATGGTCGAAAATCCTATGCTACTCGTACCATTTTGTTCTTAACACCTAATGGAACTCTCAAACCCATAGCCATTGAGCTTAGCCTCCCACCAAATGGTCCAAGTTCACGATCAAAGCGTGTCGTGACACCTCCTATTGATGCCACAACCAGTTGGATATGGCAACTTGCTAAATCTCATGTATGTTCGAATGATGCTGGTGTTCACCAACTTGTGAACCATTGGTAAGCAAAGTTTCTAAACCTCAATATATATATATATATATGATTCTAAGTTTTATTTTTGTTTCTTCACATGATTGAATGTTACCTAATCGAAATGGAATTAATTTTCTTTTAGGTTACGAACACATGCTGCTATGGAACCATTTATCTTGGCTGCACATAGGCAAATGAGTGCAATGCACCCTATATTCAAGATTTTGGATCCTCATATGAGATATACACTTGAAATAAATGCTTTGGCTAGGCAGACTCTTATTAATGCTGATGGTGTTATTGAGAATTGCTTCACTCCCGGTCGCTACGCCATGGAGATTAGTGCTTCTGCTTACAAAAATTTCTGGCGTTTTGATAAGGAAGGCCTTCCTGCTGATTTAATCAGGAGGTAACTGAAACTTTCTTTACTCAGTTTCCCCATTTGTTACTGAAAGATGACTATTTTAGTATTATTATTTTCTTACTAATGATTTTGGTTTCTTTGTAATGTATAGGGGTATGGCAGTTCCTGACCCAACTCAACCACATGGTCTAAAGCTTTTGATAGATGACTATCCATATGCCAGTGATGGGCTTCTAATCTGGTCTGCAATTGAGAATTGGGTTCAGACCTATGTGAACAAATACTACCCAAATTCTAACAAAGTATTGAATGACAAAGAGCTACAAAATTGGTACTTTGAGTCTGTTAATGTTGGACATGGTGATTTGAGTGATGCAACTTGGTGGCCTAAATTAGAAACACCTGGTGATCTTGTATCAATTCTCACCACACTAATCTGGTTGGCCTCAGCTCAACATGCTGCCCTTAATTTTGGGCAATACCCTTATGGAGGGTATGTTCCTAATAGGCCTCCCCTTATGAGGAGACTAATTCCTGAAGAAACAGACCCTGAGTATTTAAACTTTGTAGCTGACCCTCAAAAGTACTTCCTCTTAGCTCTACCTAGTGTGCTACAAACCACAAAATATATGGCAGTGGTGGATACACTATCCACTCATTCACCTGATGAGGAGTACATAGGTGAGCGACAACAACCGTCAACATGGTCCACTGATGCTGAGATGGTGGAGGGATTTTATGGATTCTCGGCAGAGATCAGAAGAATAGAGAGGGAGATTGAGAAAAGGAATAGTGATCCAAATCTTAAAAATAGGTGTGGAGCTGGTGTGTTGTCTTATGAGTTACTTTCACCTTACTCTGAACCAGGGGTAACATGTAGAGGGATTCCAAACAGTATATCAATATGAGCTAATTTGAATTTTTTAGCTGAAATTATACAATTTCGCCAATTAAATGTAGGATTTTTGATTTAGTTGATGAACATTGATCATCACCTAAAATCGTATGTAGAGGTTACTGGTTAGTATAATATTTCTTGATCAAGAAGGGTTGTATATGAATTGTTTAGAAAATAAAGAAGAAGCAGGGGTTGTATATGAAATAGAAAGCTTATTAACAAGCTCACACATTTTAAAGAATAATTACAATGAATTTTGACAATCATTCAAGTCCAAAGGTTATTCAGGTAAGGTAATATCCCCTGATCAATCGCAAAAATCTATTACTACCTTGACTTTCTTGTTGTATTATAGTTATCGAGAATTGGATTGACAATAACGTTGGTTTCTATTTTTTTTAATCTTGTTCTATATAATTTTTATAATTTTTAGATTTTGTCAGTTTTGTTTTATTTTAATTTTAACAAGTTTGTTTATACTAATAAAGCTTACATACTTAGTATGCATTAATTTATTATTTAATTGATAAAAAAATAAGATTTAAAATAATTAATTCTTAAAAATTATTTACTTTATTTAAACAAATAACATATTTAAAAATGCTTGCAATGCACTTGAATTGTTATGCTTTTTTTTAATAAACTCCTTTTAGTTTTGAAAGCAGTATTTAATGTATGCAAAATTTTTTTAAGTAAATATCAAGCTCTTTAATACAGTTTAACTATTAGAAAAATATAATTCTTAATATTGTAGAAGCCTTTTTATTTAAGGTTTTTCACTAAAATTTAAAATAAAAATATAAAGGTTAAAATATGTTATTATTTTAAAGTACAAATATATTTTTATCTAAAATTATTTTAGATGTAATGTATACATTTAAATATATGATAGATTTTATGTAATAATAATTTATTATTTAATTTAAGTTACTTAATTGATAAAAAATAAGTATTAAGATAATTAAAAAATATTACTTAAGATAAATAGCATTGTATAAAAAATATAAATAATTTTAAATCTAAATAATTGTCAATATTTTAACTAGTATTATTTTATTACATAATTTATATTATTTAATTTATAAAAAAATAAGACTTAAAGTTAATTAATTAAGAAAATTCAAATAATTATAGTATAACTTATTTAAATATTTTAACTGTTAATAATTTATTACTTAATTAATAGAAAAATAAATTTTAAGATACTTTATCAAAAAATGATAATTATATATGTTATTTAGGATAAATAACAGAGATAAATGATTTTAATTTAGATAATTATAAATATTTTAATTATTAATAATTTATGACATAATTGATCAAAAATGACTTAAGTTAATTAACCAAAAATATGATAATTGTTTATGTTATTTAAGATAACTAACCTCGTATAAAAAACAGTAATTATAATCTAGAATTTAATAAATATTTTAGTTATTAATAATTTATTAGTTAATTTATATTATTTAAATGATAAAAAATAAGAATTAAGATAATTAACCAAAAAAATTATAATTATTTATGTTACATAAATAATTGTAATGATAATTGTTAATATCTTAACTACTAAAAATTTATTACTTGATTTATATTATTTAATGGATAAAAAAATAACTTAAGATAATTAACTAAAAAAATGATATTTTTTATATTAATTAAAATAAATAACCTTGTATATAAAAAAAGATAAATAATTTTAATTTAGATAATTATCAATATTTTAGTTATTTACTTAATTGATAAAAATATATAAATATTAATTAAATTATACAATAACCAAAATTACAGTAGTCATTACTCTAAAATTATGTTGATGTATTTATCCAAAAACTTATAAGGCATTATTTAGACTTTTTATATATAATATAAAAATAGGTTTGCAAATATAACACTTTAAAAGTGTAATTGTGAATAAAAAAATTTAATAACGACTTCGATGTTGTAGAAATAAGATAAATTTTAATGAAATATTCTTGTATATAATGAGTGCATTGATGTTGAAAGTAGCTATTGTTACTCCATTAATATTAGGATTTTTTTAGCAGTCCATGTTTTCATGAGTGGAGTGTTCCATATTTTCATAAGTGATATGAGCATAAGTTCCTAGTTTTCAGGAGTGGTATTCTCCACTTTTGAAATTTTGAAAAACTGCTTAAATTTCAATAATTTGTTTCTATATAAAAACATGTAATCTAAAGTAGAAATGAAGAAGAGAAAATTTGTTCTTAGTCTCTAAAATGTGTGTGAACTCAATTTTCAAAATTGAGATGAACAATAGAGGGGTTTAGAAAACTTACCCAACATCTAATATCATAGTTGTGTAGAGGTCTAAAACAATCACAACATCCCAAGCCTTACAGTAGCAAAATGGCTACAAAAAATGGAAGCTTTGTCCAACCAGCTATTCCCAAATTCGATGGTCACTACAATCATTGTAATATGCTGATGAAAAATTTCTTAAGATCCAAGGAATTTTAGGATCTTATAGAAACTGAGTTTGGAGAGACTAATGTGGACAGTTCAGAGGTTTCTGCTCAACAGAAGTAGAAAAATGATGCACTAAAATTGAAGGACTTGAAGGTAAAGAATTACCTATTTCAGGAAATCCACAGGTCCATTTTGGAGACAATCCTTAAGAAGGACACGACTAAGGACATATGGGACTCTATGAAAAAGAAGTAATATGGCTCTAATAAAGTGAAACGGGCACAACTTCAAAATTTAGGAAGAGATTTTGAAACTCTTTAGATGAAGAAAGGAGAAACAATAACTGACTACTTTGGAAAAGTGATGACAATGGAAAACAAGATGCATCTTCATCGTGAGAAAATCACAAATGACATTGTGGTTGAGAAAATACTAAGGCCCTTGACTCCCAAGTTTGACTATGTGGTTTTCTCAATTGAGGAGTCTAATATAGTTAAAGATATATCCATAGATGAAATGTAGAGTCCCTTACTCATGAATGAGCAAAGAATTACCATAACCAATGTAGTTGAAGAAATGTAGGCATTAAAGGTTTCCACATTTGATGAGTCTTCAAACACAAGATGAAGAGGTAAAGGCCATGGTGGACATGGAAGAGTTCAAGGAAATTACTCTTACAACAGAAACTATATAAAAGATGAAGATATGGAATGGAGCAAAGAAGAAACTAAATCATTTTCTCAAACTCGAAGGGATGATGATCAAAACAAGAAGAAGGGACATTTCAACAAATCAAAGGTCTAATGTTACAGATGTGGAACTTAGGTCATTACAAAAATGAGTGTTGCACAAAAATGACCAAGGAGAAGAGTGAAAGATACAACTTTATAGGAAAGGGAAAAGAGAAAGAGGATGTGACTTTGTTGATGGTCTTCCATGCAATGGAAGACACGGATGAAGACACCTGGTACATGGACATAGGTTGTAGCAACCATGTGAGTGGTTGTAAGTCATCCTTCTCTAATCTAGATGAGAGTTTCACCACTTTTATTACTTTTGGTGATCGATCAACTGTGAAGGTTGAAGGAAAATGATGATATTCATATAAGAACTAAGAATGAGTTCATTGAGGTAATATTTAATGTATTTTACATACTTGACCTAAAAAAAATCTACTAAGTGTTGGCTAGTTGCAAGACAAGGGTTACATGATCACAATTAAAAAGGGAGAGTGTGAGATTTATGATCCCAAACGTAGATCAATTGCAATGGTGCATATGAAAAGAAATCGACTTTTCCCTCTCAAAATTAAACCAATGCAAACATGTTTGATGGCCAAAGAAAATGTTTCAATCTGGAGATGGCATGAGAGATACAGGTATATTCATTTCAACGGTCTTAGGACCCTAAAACAGAAGCACATGGTGGAAGGACTATCTGAAATCACAATTCCCTCCTCGACAACATGTGAGAATTGCATCACAAGGAAACATGATCATGATATGTTTTATACAAGAAAATCAACAAAAGCTCACAAGATCATGGAGCTTATTCATTGAGATCTTGATGGTCCAATGTCCCCTACATCCAATGGAGGTAAAAGATTCTTCATAACCTTCATAGATGACTACAGTAGAAAATTTTGGGTGTATTTCTTACTGAAAAAGTCAGAAGCTTTAAAAAACTTCACTTATATAGTGGAAACATTGATAGAAAAAAGGATCAAATGTTTAAGAATAGATCGAGGAGGATAATTCTATTCTAAGGAGTTTTTTGAGTTCTATAATGAGAAGGAAATTAGGAGATAATTGACCACAACTTATACACCATAACAAAATGGTGTATGTGAGAGGAAGAATCATACTATATTCAATATAGTAAGGAGTTTACACGCAACAAGACAAGTTCCCAAAGCTTCTGGCCTGAAGTTGTTTGTTGGACAATTCACTTTCTTAATAGAATTCCAACATTTTATATTAAGAACATGACTCTGCAAGAAGCATGGAATGAAAAGAAGCCCATTGTAGATCATTTCAAGGTATTTGGTTGCATAGCATATGCACATTTACTTGACCAAAGAAGGAAAAAGTTGGATGATAAGACTGAGAAATGCGTGTTCCTAGGGGTAAGTGAATTCTTAAAAGCTTATAAACTATATAGGAAACAATCAGGAAATGCTGGATGAGTTCAAAAACTCAATGATGAGAGAATTCGAGATGAAATATCTAGGACTGCTGCACTACTTCCTTGGAACAGAAGTAATTCAAAACTCTTTTGGTAACTGAAGTATTGCAAGAGTTCAGAATAAGTAGCAAATATTCTAACCAAACTCCTCAAGCAACCAAGTTTTTAGAAACTCAGGAAGTTGCTTGGAATGTGCTTAGTCCTCAACCTCAAACAAGGGAAGATTGCATGAAGTTGAAGACCAGTCAAGAAAACCCTAAACTATTTTTCAACAGAAAATTAGTTTAAGGGAAGGTGTTGGAAGTAGTTGTTGCTATTCCCTTAATTTTTGGATTGTTTTCAATAGTCCATGTTTTCATGAGTGGAGTGTTCCATGTTTTTATGAATGGTGTGAGCATGAGTTCTTAGTTTTTAGGAGTGGTGTTCTCCACTCCTGAAATTTTGAAAAATTGCTTAAATTTTAGTAGTTTGTTTTTATATAAAAGCATGTAATCTGAAGTAGGAATGAAGAAGAGAAAAATTATTCTTAATCTCTAAAATCTGTGTGAACTCAATCTTCAAAATTGAGATAAACAAGAGAGGGGTTTAAAAAACTTACCCAACAATTGACATGTGTTAGAGAACAAGTTCATCTTAATGTATATGTTTGAAGCTTGGCAAATTTTTTTATTACTTAAAAGATAACAAAGCATCATCAATTTAAATTTTGTTCCTATGGATGACATGATATTAACTCTTCTAGAGCCGTCAATCAAGTTTGTAAGACCTAATATTGTATTAACCCTAGCTTTCACCATAGTCAAGTTTGAAAAATGTTGTTTGTTTTTGAGAATTGTGTGCGTTGTTGCAATATCTACAAAGCATATATATTTTTCATCATTCTTATAACCAATACATGGATGAGAAAAATTGATGTTTTCATACTACAAAAGAAATATAGAATAAGTCATATATTAAAGGATAATATTTTTTTATATAATTTAAAAACATACTAATACATTTTTGAAAGAAAACATGCCAATAATAAAGAAACACAAAAATTGGTAATATTCAAGTGCATCATTATTGAAGGATCAAAGCCAAGATCATCATTTTCGTATGCAAAGATTGCTTCTACATTATTTCTCATCTCCTTTATAAAGGCTTGATACAACTAGTGTCTTCTCATTTCATACTAATATTAATAAGGTATACAACTTGAAAGTTTAAATTACGGATTTAATTAACTTAGAGAAAATGAATGAGTAATTTTTTAAATTAAGTTTAATTAAAAATTACTAAGTGGTTAAACATATAATCATGTGTAAATAATATAAAACAAAAATAAAAATACCCCTGACACACATTATTTTAGGTAGAAACAATTTAAATCACAGTAATAACTTAAGAAGAAAAACATTGGTTTACTAGATCACCTAGCTATTCATTATGAAAATTAATTCTATTACAAAAGCACGTCTTAAACTATCATTCACAGATAAAGCCCTCAAAGTAATCTACTTATGATCATTTGCTTTTTCATTGTATCTATAAGATAGGCATATGAATCCAAACCAACGTTCCTATCTCTCAAGTCACATGAGCAATCAAAACTGTTCAACTAGTACTTGAAAAATTAGCACAAATAACACAAGTATAAAGTGTGTCATAGAACAGATTTAATAATAAAAATCCCTACCTAAAATATTCAAAAATTAAATCGTTTAACAAACCCTAAAACAAAAGTTTAAATCACAGTATCATAAAAAAATAGGTTTATTAATCAATCAAACATAATCATATAATATTTGATAAATTAAATTAAGAATGAGCTTAACAAAATATGATTTCATTTTTATAAATTTTTTTTATGAGAGAAAGCACAAGATGAATAGGATGTGTGTGGTTCTTTTAAATCAAGAACATTAGTTTGTTTATATAGGGGGTTGAAACCCTAATATTAGGTTAATAGACAATTACATTCTTTCATTTAAACATTTCACAAAGCAATAATAAATAGGAGCAATATAGTAAATCACTAGTTTGGCTAAAGTAAATAAAAAATTTTATGTTGAAAACTTACATGCTCTATCGATCCAGTTCTGGTTCGATCGAACAAACCAATAAGGTCGTTCGATCGAAATACTTTTCAATTTATCCAATAATGATTAATAAAAATACGAGATGAGGTAGATCAAACACAAACGATCATCGATCGATATAGTATCTTAATTGATCAAACCCAATTTTGATCGATCTATACTAATTTAAAATCCAACTCAAGATGACAAAGATCATACACAATCGATCCTCGATCGATTTACCACTTTGATCGATCAATTTAATACTTGATTGATCAATCGATATATATACCAAATGTTCGTAAATGTACAATATGAATTCTAACGTATTCAAGTAAAGAATGTATACCTAAAACACATTAACATAAAGTTCGAAAGTTTTTTCAACTTAAATAGCGGAAATGAAAACAAGCTAAAAACTAATTTACGTTTAAATGTTTTATTCACTAATATCACCAATACTCATACACCTTAAAAATATATTATATGTAAGATTTTCTTCAAGATTTGAGAAGTATGACCGTCTACGAGATCATACCTTCCTTTCTAACTTTGCCAAAGAACAAGTGATCTTTTATAGTGTGATATTTAGATTTTAATCCCTCGTGGAGATGATGGAGAAGAAAAATCATAGCATTTATTTTATCTTAGTTTGATGCTTTATTATTATATAAACATTATCTTGAAATAATACACCAATCTACTATTAATTTGAAACAAATAAAAGAATAATACAAAATAAATCCATGTATCATGCGAGTGATATGATACAATAGTAAAATATTTTTTTATCATTCAAGAGAATGATTAATTCAGTGATCATCACATACAAAATAAATCCATGGAATATTCATCTTTTGATTGATACATAATTTTGTTAATATTCTTTCATAATAAATAAACTTTATGCTTTAAAATATGTATGTTAAGTCCCACATTGGCTAAGAGTAAAGCAACAATGCTCCTTATAAGTCTAGGTAATCCTCTAACTCACAAGCTAGCTTTTGGGTTAAGAGTTAGGCCTGGGTTTCTAAGATGGTATCGTAGCCAGCTCGGCTTCCTCAGTACTCCCATTGGCCCTCGTGCGTAAATCCGGACCGTGCCGTCAGAACCGACTCTAGCCGATGTGGAGGGGGATGTTAAGTCCCACATTGGCTAAGAGTAAAGCAACAATGCTCCTTATAAGTCTAGGCAATCCTCTAACTCACAAGCTAGCTTTTGGGTTAAGAGTTAGGCCTGGGTTTCTAAGAATGTATAAATCACTTTCGCATAACTTGCATTATTTTATAATTTTAATATAACCTATTTTACTGTAATAATTATGATATATATATGAATTATTTTATGTATAATTTTTATTACACAATGGTACCTTTTTACAAAATCATATGTTAGTACACCTAAAAGTTGCCTTCTAGACTCTGCAACTAGAAATACATAATATAAAAACAATGTCTCACTTAGGTTTCACAATGTCAAAGCCCTCAAAAGTTTACGCATGTACTTTTTTGGTTAAAAAATCATGTTGAAAACGTGTTACAAAATTAAGAGTACAACAACAAGAACTTAAGGAAAAAAAACAAAAAACAAAAAACAAAAAAGGAAGGAATGAAGGGGAAAAAAGAAGAAGAGAAAAAGTAGAAGATGAAGAAGATGGTATAAATAACTGAGAACTGTGAAGCATGCAGTTCAAGATCTGGAGAGAAAAATAGCTCGAGTAATAGAGAAGAAATGAGTCCATGATAAAATCTGTTAGAGAGGAAGAAGAAAACTCTAATTGTATCTCATATCATTCACTTGTGCCTTACGTACGTACATTTATAGTAGGAGCCATAGCTATTAACAGCCTAACAAACTACAACCTCCTTAACAAACTTTCCTTTTAGCTATACATTCCAATACATCAGTAACACATTACTTACCATACACCTGTTTGAACATCATACTACAGTACAAACTACTTCCTACACAATGAACCTTCTGCAACATCACATTCACAACAACATCTAACAATAACACTAAGAGAATTGAGATGAGAACAAATTTTTTATATTTCTTCTCTTTTATCCATGGTCTAAATTTAAAGGTAAATTGGAGAATAAATTAAAGATACTTTAAAATGTGAAAGATCAAAAGACACTTGTATTTTAAAGGAGTAGTTATGAATATCAAAAGTACATGGGTTCATAAAAAATGGGTTATAGCTAGAGATAAAAATACATGCTGTCTATCTTATTATCTCGTTTTTTATTTATATTTATTTAAAAATAAATTAAATATTACATTAATTATTACTATAATATTTTATTTAATAACAAATCTATTTTATAACAACTAACAAAAATTAATAAACTAGAATACAATTCCACTTTTTACCTATAAAGCTATTAGAAAGTCATGTGATGATAAAAGTAGTGAAAACTGTACATGGTGCGCTCCAAGCAAATGTGGGATTCCATTTGGATTTTGGACATATATGTATGAGAAATATAAAAAAGTCTACTCTTTTTGCTTTTGTAAACTCACTAGTTTTTAATGGTTAAACATATTTTCTTCACTCAAATAATTCATCTTATGTTTCACGTGTGGGTGTGTGGTGGATGGGAGCATTGTTTGTGGAAGAGGCATAATGAGAAAATTTCAATAGGAATACAAATATTGATGATTCAATTTTGCAAAAATATATATACGAAAGATATATCTATCTATATCAATATTTATTTCGGTAAAATATTGAAATATAATAATTTTTTTTAAAAAATGTTTGATATAGATGAAAGTTTAAATTTAACTAGATTAACATGTAACACCTATTTTAATATGCAAGTATTAAAAGTATGACACATATGTTAGTCATGAATAGAAACTTTTAAGTATTTTTAATATTAAATAGTATTTGATATAATTTAAACATGTAATTTGAAATTAAGAATGAACTTGCTTGGAGGTTCGTTGGCATAATATCATTCTTTATTATAAATTTAACATCTATATTTTTTCTTTCTTGAAGGGTAATAATTTTTGTTTTTGGAAGATTTATGCTTCTTCCTCCTAAAATATCTTTTCTTATAGGTTTTTTTATTAAATCAATTCTTATATCTTTAGAAATCTTGTTTTCTGAATTTATATATTTTAAATCTTTTATATATTTTTATTTGTAAGGTTTTATATTACATCCATATTTTCTTAGTATTCTAAAATATTTTGTATCATAACAGATTTTATTATTTTCTCTTATTTGTTTATATTCCTTTCTTTCTTGGCATTTAATAATTATCTTTTAAGTTTTTTTTTTCTTTTTACTAGAGTATCTTGTATAGTTTCTCTATTTCTTTGTTCCCAACATTATATTAAGGTTTTATAAAATGTTCTAGGTAATTTTTGAAAAAATTTCTATATAAGTTGTTTGCATAGAGGATGATAATTTATAAGAATACATTTCATATTCACAAATAAAAGAATTTACGTAACACATGTCACAAATTTCTATATTTTTTAGATACCATTGAGCTTCATTGATTTCATTTTCACTAGATTCAGTGATAGTCTTTCATTTATCTTCTTTAATAAATTCTTTATATTATTTATTTATTATTATATCTAATTATTCTCTTCTTGTGTGAGTATTCTCTTGCATTAATAAATGTTGTTAGTCTGCTAAGTTTGAAAATCAAATTTTAACATTTTCTATCATTTTATGAGCTAGTAGTACCCTATAGATTGAAGGATTTGTTTATGTAGTTTGAGAGGTTTATATAAGCACACTCATACCACTAACCATTCATTTAAGGCTTTTTTTCTATCTCTTATACAGTGTAAATCTAATATATTAGACTTATAATTATCATGGAGTTTGAATTATGGCAGGATACTACCTCTAGTTCCCCCATGCAAACCATCCTCCATTTTAAGTGGTTGTCTTCTTCTATCTGTGATGCCAGGTTGTTCTATCCTTTCCATATTCCTTTCTCCTCCATGTGAGTCAGATGTTCCTTATTGATAAGGAACATGTAATGAAATTGGTTTCGTATGACCTTTTTGGGGTCATGATTTCTATTTCAGAATCAGTCTCATTGATTATTGTCATATCATTTTCTTCTTTTTTTGTACAAAATTTTTCATTATAATGTTCTTCTATTTTTTCATCAATTAGTGTTAACAAACTAACTAATTTTTCTATATCCTTATTTTTAGGATTCATGAATTTTTTCTTTAATTCTTTTCTATATTCCATCAAATTGAAATTATATTTTTTTTATCAGATTGTTCTTCATTCTTTCTTTTTTCATTTTTAGGAATCAGAGCATCTGATATCTTAAGTGGTTCTTCTTTTAATCCTTTTAAGGAATCATATTTATGACATGTAATTTCATTGTTCTACATATGTTATATATATCTTTTCTGAGTTCTAAAAATTCCATGTGTATCAAGAGTTTTTCTTTGATATCTAATTGTCATTTCTCTGTTTTTCAAAATCTATTAGTATTTATGGTTTTATTATTTTTCCAAATTCCTTAAAATTTTTGTCTATTTTTATAAGTTCATTTTGTCCATATATTAAACTATTACGACTATTTGTTAAAGAATATATTATTAGATAATGTATTGAAAATAATTGATTTACTTTTTTCATTAAATCTCTTCTTTCTAATTCATAAGCTAGACTTAATACTTGGTTTAGGTTTTTATCATAGATATTAATAACAAATCTAGGATATGCTATAATTTTTAGTTTTTGGTATCTTAAGTTACCATGGATCATTCCTAATAAAATATCTTTCCTATTTATTATTATGTTATCTAGTAATGTTATTTTTATTGGTATATTTATTCATTCTCTGAAATGAGCTTTTATTAATATTTGAATTCTTCCTAAATGGATGTATCCAAATTTTTCTTTATCCTTTTCAGAAATTTTAGATAGCTTATTTACTATAGTTTCTTTATCAATTAATGATATATTATAACTTATTTTTGTATCTGTAATATTAATACTCGTTTATTTATTACTTATTCCATAATAACTTATGTCTTTTCTAGGGGATAATTTTCTTAGAGATGAAAATGATGGATCTTTAAATCTATCTCATTCTTTAAGATTTAATTTTGATTTTTGAATTTCTTCAAATTTCTTTTTACTAATTTCCATTTCTTGTGATAAATATCATGAGATATCTTTCTGTTTCTAATCATATTATTCTTTGGTTTATTTTTTCTTCTTCTATTATATGAATTTTATTATTTAATTTCGTTAAATTTAACTTTTGTTATATTTAAGGGATATTTTTAAATTTTTTGAAATCTTAAAGATATTTTTGAATATACCTCAAATCTTGGGGGTATTTTTGATGATAATCTCACATACATATATATTTTATGTAAAGGGATAGACCAACTTACTAGATTTTAAGACGTTTTACAATTTATTTGTTCCTAAGATGTTCTACACACCAACTTTCTAGTAATATTTATACATATATTAGATTATATATACAAACTTTCTAAAACCTTCTAGATTCACTTACCACTCAAGCTTATAAATATAAGTATTCTAGAATAATAGAGAGAAAAATATGTTGATATTTAATAATAATAGCATAATATTATTAGTATGTATCGTTGAATTACATAACTATATTTAATGAAAAAATATCACATCAATTATAATTATAATATAATTATGATATATAAAAATATTCATTGAAAATACGCAAGCAAACTGTGACTTAATTGTTACTCGTAGTTTTAACACCTTCAAATATATATTTATATATATGCTTAAAATAATATCCTTAAAATTTATAATAATAAAATATAATCATAATAATATCAAACGTATTAAATCAGATGAAATTCAATATTAAATTAATTTAAATAATTATAATTTAACTTAAAAATATCTAATTAAATAATATGAAATTAAGGTCTAAAATTTTTTTAATGATAAAAATTATGAGTTGATTATAATGATACTAATTTTTATAATTATAAGTTTTAAAAATATTGTTTATCTATTTATTTTCTCTATTGGTTGTTGCAGACACGTAGTTACTTATTAGTTATGTTAGTTAAAGTAGTTTGGATTATTTTTTTATTTTTTAATAATTTATTTTTTTGTTATAGAAATATGATAATACAAGAATAAATAATCAAATTTTAAAAAAATATATATTTTTTTATTTTTTTTTATTTTTTATTATCTAATTTTAAAAATAATCTATAAAAATGATATCTAAAAAACAGTTTAAAATATGAGAAGTATATAAAAATGAAATAAAAAATTGGTCATTTGATTTTATATGTTATTTTTTAAAAAAATAACTAAATTATTAATAAAATAAAAAAATTAAATTAAATTATTCTTCTTAAATAAATAAAGATTTGTATCAATCCTTATTTTAAGGGAAAAAATGAAAAAAGAGAGAGAAGAAGAGTATCAACCCTTATTTAAAATATGTTTTTTTTTAATATATATATGCCCCGAAGTCAATTGATATAAACCGGTTATTCAGCAACTTTATTTTCTTATTAATTTTACAAATCCCCTTAGACTAGCTAATAAAATATTAAATAATTAGTTTAGTAAAAAAATTAATAATAATTAATCTCATTATTATTTATTTATTTATTTTAACTTATATGAAGAGAATCCTAACCAGTAAAAGTGATTGATTTTTTCAATCAAGTAATTAAAAATAATATAAAAAATATATGATAAAATTATTGAATATTTTTGAATATTAGATTACTAGCGTTATTTATAAAATGTGTATTTATAGCTAATTTAAATAAAAATTTAAACTAAGTAAATTAGTTATAATAACATTAAATAATATAGCTTAATATTCATGTAAATTAACAAAACAAATTAAAAGAATTAAATAAAATTATAATAAAAAAATTCAAATACGTGAAAGAAAAAAATAGATACCAATAATATTACATAATATAAATAACATTGAATATATAATTATATATGATGTAGTAAATAATAAATAAAATGTACGAGTGATAAAAATTATTAACTTTTTAAAAAAATAATATATAATATAAAAAATTAAACTCATAAAATTAACGAGAATATATTAAATTTTTGTCCCTCTATTGTAACTTAGTTAACAAAAATTGTATAGTGTTACAATAAAAGTTAAAAATACATGTGAATGTTAAATTAATACGTAGTATCACAAAATAAAAGAAAAAAATTCAAATAATAAATTTAAGAATGAATATTGTTATGTATTTTGAAAAATAAAAAATACATATTTATAAATATAATATAAATAAATTTTGTAGAAAAGTTGAATGTGATGTGTCCCAATATTCATTTGGCGATGTTTTTAGAGATTTGTGTCACTGTAAAGATGAATTGTGTTATTGAAGACACCATTAGACTAAGATTGTTTTCTTTTTCATTGAGGGACAAGACCAAAAGTTGGCTACAATCTATACAATTAGGAAGCATTACTATTGGCATGACATAGTAGAAAAGTTTCTTGCTAAATTCTTTCCATTTGTAAAAACTACCCAACTCAAGAGTGAGATTGGTCAATCCAGGTAAAATGATTTTGAGACACTCTATGAGGCATAGGAAATATATAAAGATATGATTCGGTGTTACCCTTAGCATTCATTGTCGAATTATTTACAAGTTTAGATGTTCTATAACTGGTTAAATGGGCAAACTAGAATCATAGTTGATGCTTCTTTTGGTAGAACTTTGATGTCAAAGATAGATGAGGGTCTTATTTCTATTTTGGAAGAAATGACCTCAAATAACTATCAATAGCCAACTGAAAGATCTATAGCTAAGAAAGTTGATAGGATTCTTGAATTGGAGCAGTTTGCTATCCTTTCAGCTCAAGTAGCTTTTCTATCTCATCAGATTTCAGCCTTGGCAACCCAACGAATACCACAAAATGTAGAATATGTTATAGATTCAAGTATGATAGTTCCGTTGAATGAAGCAAGTCAAGAATAGGTTCAATACATCAACAATTGGAACTACAATTATCATGGTAATCTTATGCAAAATTACTACCATCCAGGGCTTCAAAATCATGAGAATTTTTCTTATGGAAATACAAAGAATGTGCTACAAACTCTTCTAGGGTTTGATAGTCAATCAAGCGAGAAGAAGATGCCACTTGAGGATGTTGATGCGTATTTTTGCAAGTGTACGAATCGTTCAAGTAATAAAGTGTACAAAAGTACGGATATCGAACCCACAAGGAATGGCGTTACTAAGTACCGAAATTGACTATTCCTAATTTTATTTGAAAACCGAATTTTTGAATTTGTTTAAGAAGTAAATTAACTTAAAACTAACGCAAACAACAAAATTTAATATTGTTCACAAATGATTAAAAACACTAAGGCATTTGATTTCGCTAAATCAATTCAATCCGATTTCAAGTTATGTTATATGAGAATCAAAGTTAAAAGTGATGGTTGAAAAACCCAAATTTACCTAATACTCTCTCTCTCGAGTTATATTAGAATTACTTATCTATGAAAACCGACTATATTTCTATGAAGATTTAATCAAAAACAAGCACATTACGATTTATGGAATTTCTAGAATAACCACATACATCATGCATTAGTTCTCACACTCGTATTCAACATACGGTATTTATCACAAGAAGCGTTCATTACACATCTCCTCTCGGTCTCAATATAATGCAACAAATCATTTAAATCTTGATCAGAAATTTAAAAGCATTAAGCATTGGAATAAATACTCAACTTGAAAACAATGAATTCATATAACGATAACACAAGAAATCAGATTTTCATGATTCAACTACATCATAGCCTTAGCAAAAATGAATTAGTTCATAACGAAAATAAGAACAAACATATTCTCAATTGAATCCATGAACAAACAATCTGAATAAAATGCAGAAAATAAAAGCTAAGGAGAAGAGATGAAAAACTCTTGAAGAGGAAGACTTGGTAGCAACAATGGTGATGATCCTTCAAGCTTCTCCAACCTTTCTCTCCAAAATTTCCTTTTCTCCTACAAAAATAACTTAATTCTTCTCTCTCTGCCATCCCCCTCTTTTTCCATCATAATGTATACATAGATCTAGGTTTGGGGGGCAATTTTGGAACAAAACAACATAAAAAATGTGTTTTCGGATGAAACTCGCCGGCAGCGACATTATTTTCGCCGCGGCAAGATTTCTGGAAAATTAAATTTTGGGTTTTCGGATTTTGGCCGGCGGCCAACTTAATGTGGCCGGCGGCGAGATTCTTTGGCCGGTGGCGATAATTATTTGGCCGGTGGCGAGATAAGTTTACCAAAATTTGTACTCTCGGGAAGATTTTCGCCAGGATTTTAGCCGGCGGCGAGATACTTTGGCCGGTGGCGAGATTCACTTGGCCAAAATCTGTGCTTCCTGCATGATTTTCAACATTTTCTCCGTAAGGTTTTCGCCGGCGGCGAAATTCCAAATTTTGAAATTTTGTTCTCTTTTTATTTTCATTCAATCGCGATCATTGTACTTTGTCCCTAACTTCTCCAAAATCATGATTTTACCTGAAATTGCACTTTAAAAACGAAATACCCGTGAAATGACATTTGTGGATTAAATAATCAAATAAACACAATTTTCACACAAATATCAACATTTACATCATAACAAAAATGCAATAATTTAGCTCTTATCAGATGTCATGGTTTCCTTTGTTGAGGAAACCAAAGCAAGGTTTAAAAAGAGTGATTTACGGATGGATAACATTGAGACTTATTGTAGCATTATGAGAGCCACTATGAAAATCATGAAGTGTAAATTGGGAAACTAGCCACGACCATCAATGCTTAACAAAGAGAAAATTTTCCTAACAATACAGAAGTGAATCCAAAGGAACAATGTAAAGCCATTACACTTAAGAATGGAAGAGAAATTGAGAAATTGAGAGGTCACCATCAAAGAAAATCGACTCCACCACTATAGCTCCAAACAATGACCAAAACAATAATAAAGTAGAAGAATAGAAGATTGTTAATGATACACTAAGAGAGACTAACATGCCTCTATCAATTTCATATCCTCACAATCCTCATGGAAGTCCTTAAGGTTAAGTCATTTATATTATTTAATTTCTTAAATTATAAATAGTGTAATTTAGTCTCTTAGATTTATAAAAAGAGTCAAATAAAGATAAATTATATTATGTTAATGATTTTTTTATTAAAATATTATTTTTTTATCAAATGATTAAAAGTGATTAAAACAAAAATCTTGAACAATAATAAAGTTATAGTTAATATAAAAGAATTTCACAAAAAAATTATTTTTAATATTTGTTAATTGTCATTATCATTATTTTATTTTAATATTTTATTAAAAATTAAAATATATATTTAAACAGCTTTTTGTTTGAATTTTATTATTGTTAATCTTTTCTTAAAAACTTTTATATTAAATTACACTTTTATTATTATTAAAAACTAATATTTTAATCGCATTTTAATCAATTGATTTAAAATAATAATATCTCAATAAAAAAATTATTAAAATAATATAAGTTGTTATTAATTAATCATCTTTGCAAAGCTTAATCAATTGACATAAAATAATAATATCTTAATAAAAAAATCATTAAAATAATATAATTTATCATTAATTAAGTATCTTTGTTAAATTAAGGAAATAAATCATATTATTTGTAATTTAAGAGATTAAATAATACAATTGATATAATTTAATAAACTTTAGTACCCGTTACCTTTTATATATATATATAAGTTTTCTAATACTAAGTGTTTGGACATTTGAACATTTGGACATTATATATATATATATATATATATATATATATATATATATATATATAAGTTTTCTAATACTAAGTGTTTGGACATTTGAACATTTGGACATCTAAACCGGTCCAAATACCGAGCTTTACACAAACTAAGCCCAAGTCCAGCCCAAGAAAAAAGATGAAGCACCTTAGATATCCTATCCATGAGACAAAGCTCAAAGATCAAGCTTTATGTCTCGAGCCTAGAAAGACCGAGCTGGACGTCATCCTGAATCCAAAAAAGACCGAACCTAAGGTCACAGTACGATCTCGAGTTCGGTCACAGAATGAGCTCGTGGAAAACACGGTTGAAGCCAACCTAGATCTATGACACATTATATTGTTTGTCACATACCCTACTCACATGTATTTACATTTACACATTATTTATATGACACTTGTACCATTTATGTGCTATATATATATATATATATATATATATATATATATATATATATATATATATATATATATATATATATATATATATATATATATATATGGATCACTTATAAGGATCCATAGATTCCACCCTTTGCATTAATCTCTTAAATCTTTCTATCTAGATAAACCCTATATACTTAACAATTTGGCGTCCACCGTGGGGCACAGATTCTCAAGTCAATCACATATTTTTGACCCCATATCCCTTAGACTCACCTCATCCCTTAAGAGAAATTAGGAACTAGTAACTCAGAAATCAACATTCATGACAACAACTCGGTCTGAAAGACGATCAGATTCAAATGATGCCGAAATAATGGCAAGCCTAGGAAACACACCACAGGCCACCAATGGGGAGGGGTCAGGAGGTAACGCCCTTTTATCAGGAGTTATCTCGACAATTCCTTAAGCTAAGAAAAGAACTCGATGAAACCCGAAGAGAAAATAGAACTCTCCGATCCTTGGCAGACGGAAAGACCTCAAAAAATCCTACCGCCGAACCAATTGTTGGGGAGGCAAGGGGACGCGGTCTGTTCGAACCCTATCATATCGAGCATGAGGTTGAAGGACATCCTTTTTTCAGTTTGGCTCACCCCGATGAGGAGCAATGGATCCAAGAAAAGAGAAGTTGGGAAACACGGCTATAAGCTTTAGAAAACAACAACAAGAAACAAGATGAGGCCCTCAAAGTAGCAAATGAGATACAAGAAAAGGGAAAAGCCCCTCTCGAAGTGGATAGAGATTGCGAACAATTGTACATTTCACCATTTGTAGATACAATAAAAAATGATGAACCCCCACCTAAGTTCAATGCTCATTATTGCCGGGGCTATTTTGGGACAAAAGATCCAGTAACTCATGTCCAACATTACAAAATGGCCATGGCGCCCATAAGCCTTACCCAGGGAAAGAGAGATGCAATGATGTGTAAATTGTTCGCTACATATCTATGCGAAGGCGCGCAAAAATGGTTTAACAACCTACCCCCTGGTCCATATACTCCTTCCCATAATTCACCAAAATATTCATCACCAACTACGCCTGCAATAAACCCTTGAGAAAAGAATCACACCACCTTTTTTCTATAATACAAGGGGAAAAGGAGCCCATCAAAGAGTACATGAAGTGTTTAAGGGAAGAAAAATTAGAAATCACTGACTACCCTAGCTCTATTGCTATAGAGGGTTTCAGGCGAGGCTTGCTAAAAAATTATACCTTATTCATGGAACTAACTAAATCAGTTCCACGTACCTTGGAGGAAGCTTACGAGGAGGCCAGGAAGTTTGTCAATTTAGAAAGAGAGCTTAGCTTGGAAAAGGATCGTCGAACAAGGGTGTAGATGATCCCAATCCCAAGCAAAGAAAAAAGAACATGCCCATAGCAAACACACCACAATTTAAAAACAAGCGATTTATTGATTTGGGGAACAGACACTGGCCAGTCAATAGAAACTGGGTAATAAATCAAAATTGGTCGGGAACATGGAAACATAGGGAAGAGCAGAATCCTCTTCCAAGAGTCCCCTATGATTGTACAATCTTTTAAAAAGGGATTTAACTGAGATAATAAAAAGAATGGAGCGAGAGCCCGAGACCAGATGGCCATCCAGGATGAATACCTCGGGTAGAGACATATCCAATTGGTGCGCTTTTCACAAAGATGTGGGCCACGACACATGAAACTGTAGAGACTTAAAAAGAGAGTTGGACACATTACTAGCAAGAGGATATTTTAAAGACCTTGTTACATGGAATAATGATAGAAAAATCTACCAAGGAAAACAAAGAACATCCCGACCAACATTCTCGTCAAACAGTGATAAAAGACCTCATAATGGGCTCGATGTTAAAACCATACACACTATACATGTAGGACCAAGGGTCAGCGTGGTGTCTAACAACGTCCGTAAAATATTTGCAAGGGAGCTATACAACGCACCCCACGTCTATACGTTGGATAGAGCGAGACCCCTACTAGAATAATTTTCTCGGAGAAGGATGAAACTACATCCCATCACAAGGACCCATTGGTAATTAACCTGAGGATTGGGTCTTGTGACGTTCGACGAATAATGATTGACATTGGGAGTTCAGTAAACCTCCTTTTTGAAACAACGGCCAATGCCTTGGGACTTGGAGACACAAACATTATCAAGGCCTAGCTGCCCCTTGTAGGACTCAATAACAACACCATCTATGCAATAGGAGTGGTGATCCTTCCGGTCATGACAAAGGGGGTAATAATAATGACTAATTTTGTTATCATTGACGCCCGGCTCACTACAATGCAATCATGGGAAGACCCTGGATACATAAGATGAAGGCAGTTCCATCTAGCTCTCACCAGTTGGTAAAATTTCCTACACCTAAAGGCCCCGAGGAGATAAAAGGAGATCAGGAAAACTCCGAAAATTGTTATAATGCCACAATGAAGGGAACTGCCCCTAAATAGCAATCACCTAAAGGTTTCCTTCCAATGAAACAAAAGGAATAAAAGTACAATGAGGCCAATGTTTCTAAACAAAGTAAAAGAATTCCCAACAAACGCGAAGGGAAAGGGTCACCTCGTAAAAATAGGCGACAACCTAATAATAGAGCTCGAGGAGCAACTCTCATTATTTCTCAAAGCCAATGCAAACGTCTTCGCATGGACCCCTACGGACATATCAAGAATTGATTCGCGAGTAATAAAGTACCGGCTAAACATCGATACAAAGGCTAAACTCGTTCAACAAAAAAAGGGGAAATTCCCCAAAGAAAAAAATGAAGCAATCAAATGTCATATAAAAGCCCTCCAAGAGGCCGGAGTCATCAGGGAGGTTAAGTATCCCTCGTGGCTCTCCAATTTAGTACTCATAATAAAGGCATGCAGAGCATCTTGCATGTGCATAGTTTTCACTGACTTAAATGAGGCATGCCCCAAAGATTGCTTCCCCCTCCCAAGCATTGATCAATTGGTGGACGCCTCTTCCGAGTTCGCATTGATGGGTTTCTTAGACGCATACTCTAGGTATCATCAAATCAAAATGCATCCTGAGGACGAAGAGAAAACTTCTTTCATAACTAAAGAAAAAACATTTTGCTACACAAGAATGTCATTCGGATTGAAAAATGCAAGTGCAATATACCAGCGCCTCGTCAACAAAATGTTCCATAAACAGTTGGGCAGGAATGTGGAAGCATACATCAACGATATGGTAGTCAAGACAGCTAAACCCCTGGATCATATCAAAGACCTGCAGGATATATTTGAAGTAATACGAAAGTATGGCATGAAACTTAACCCCAAAAAATTCATTTTCGGTGTGGCTACAGGAAAATTCCTAGGGTACCTCGTATCAAAAAGAGGAATCGAGGCCAATCTAGATAAAATACAGGCACTAATAAACATGCGGCCGCCTTGTAGTCTTAGGGGTATACAACAATTAAATGGAAGAATTGGGGCATTGGGTATATTCATAGCTAAATGCACAGACAAGTGTATGCCTTTCTTCAAAATGCTAAAAAAGAGCAAAACAGTCTTCTGGAATGAGGATTGTGGCATAGCCTTTGAGGATATCAAGAAATACCTCGGCAACCCCCTAATCCTAGTCAACCCACTCTCAAGAGAGGTTCTTTATCTATATCTTGTCGTTACACCTCAAACATGCAGCGTCGTGCTCATAGTAGAAAGACTTAAAATCTAACACCTCATCTACTATGTTAGCCAAATTTTAATTGAGGCACAAAGAAAATATCCCACCATAGATAAACTTGCTTTTGCCCTCAAAATTATTGCAAGAAAACTTAGGCACTACTTTGGCTCACACACCATCATAGTACTCACCTTACATCCCCTAAAAAATATACTAACAAAACCAGAGGTTGCCAGAAGGCTTGTCCAGATAGCCATGGAATTAGGGGAGTACGACATCAAATACATGGCTAGGACTTCCATCAAAGGACAGGCTCTGGTCAAATTCATTGCCGAGTTCATTGAATGCCTTGAGGTCGTTACCAACACAGAAATGTGGAGGTATTGATAGTTGATCCAAGAAATGCACCAACCTATAAGTCTTTATAGATGGCGCTCATAACTTTAATGGATCAGGAGTAGAGGTGGTTATAAGGGACGAAAAGGACAATTGGTTTGAATATGTTGTCAGGCTTGATTTCCAAGCAACCAATAACATCACAGAATATGAATCTGCCATATTCAGAGTCATGACTGCCAAAAAACTAGGAGTAGATAGCATTTCCCTACATAACTACTCCCGGCTCGTGGTCAACCAATTCCTGGGAACATTTGAGGCACGAGATGGAAAGATGAAGAAGTACTTGGAAAGACTAAAACAAGAATGCACAAAATTCCCAATGTTCAAGATTGAGCAGATAGCTCAAAACGAGAACAGTCACGCCGACGCCCTGGCCACCATGGCGTCAATTAGAGAAACCAAATGCGACCGAGTGGTATCACTAAGGGTACTGACAGAAGCATCTCTCGAAGAAATTGAAAAACGGATTGGATGTGTGGACGAAAATCCATCTACAACATGGTTCACACCAATCTATAATTTCTTGAATAAAGGGGACCTACTCGAAAATCGCATGGCCGCAAAACAAATCGTAGCCAGAGTAGGCTGATACATGATCGAGGTGGGAAAATATACCGCAAAACACCACTCGGTCTAGGCCTCTTATGTATAAACACAGAAGGAGCCGAAAAAATAATATTTGAAGCACATGAAGGGGATTGAGGCACACATTCTGGGGGAAGAAGATTATCCCAGCGAATTATGAGACATGGTTATTACTGGCCCACTATGCTTACTGATTGTGCTAAATACGCTCAAAGGTGTAAATAAATGACAAAGATTTGGCCCCTTGACCCACACACCACCTAATGATATATGAGGAGTGGTAAGTCCCTGGCCTTTCTACAAATGGGGATTGGACATAGTAGGACCTCTGCCCATAGGCACAAGCCATAAAAAGTTTATCCTCGTTACCACTAACTATTTTTCAAAATGTATAGAAATAGAAGCTCTAGCCAGAATACGAGAGGAGAAGGTAATCAAGTTCATATGGAGGTCCATAGTTTATTGATTTAGCCTCCCCAAAGAGCTCGTTACAGATAACGTGTGCCAATTCACCAGTCAAAAGCTCAAGGCATTCGCTCTCAAATACAATATTAAAATTGGCCACTCAATACCCTACTACCCTCAAGCCAATGGTCAGGTAGAGTTCTCAAACAAATAAATCATCAACCTTTTAAAGAAAAAACTGGAAAGAACCAAAGGGAAATGGGTTGAATAATTTCCCGGCGCGCTTTGGGCTGTTAGAACAAGCCCTTGAGGGAGCACCAACGAAATCCCCTTCTCTCTAGTATATGGAACCAAGGCGATAATACCCACTGAAGTTACGATCCCTACTCATAGATCGAGCATAATAGAAGAGCAAAATGAGGTAAAAAGAGCAACGGAACTAACCTTAGCCAAAGAAAGAAGAGATGAAGCTTTAAGATTGATGATCAAGTAGAAAAGAATAATAGCAGAATATTACAACAAAGCTGTTTGCTTCAAGATTTTTTTCCCAGGTGATTGGATTCTCAGGAAGGTTTTTCCTAACAAAAAAGAATGGATGGTAGGTAAAATGGTGCTAGTTGGGAGAGACCTTATCAAATAATTGAAATAACATCAAGAGGGGCATACGTATTGAAAAGAATCGAAGGCATTGAAGAAGACGCGAGCTGGAATGCTAGACACTTAAAAAGATACTATTTCTAACAAATATATGTATTAACCTACCCATCTCTTTCTTTTCTTTTGTAAACAACGACACACCTATATCTATGAAATGAAATACCTCAGCACCTACTTATTTACTCACAACTTTGTCCCTTAAAATGGGCATCAAGGGCTCATCACCTAGATATATAAATCTGGTAGAGCACCTCAACCATAAAAGAAGTCGAGTTTCCCACCTCGGTCAATAACTAGGTCAAAACTCAGAGCACCTCGATCAGAAACCAGGTCAAAGCTCTCCCTTAAAATGGGCATCAGGGACTCATCACATAGATATATAAATCTGGTAGAGCACCCCAACCATAAAAGAAGTCGATTTTCCCACCTCGGTTAATAACCAGGTCAAAACTCTCCCTTAGAATGGGCATCAGGGCCTCATCACCTACATCTATAAATCTGGTAGAGCACCCCAGCCATAAAAGAAGTCGATTTTCCCACCTTGATTAATAACCATGTTAAAACTCTCCCTTAAAATGGGCATCAGGGGCTCATCACCTAGATCCATAAATCTGGTAGAGCATCCTAACCATAAAAGAAGTCGAGTTTCCCACCTCGGTTAATAACCAGGTCAAAACTCTCCCTTAAAATGGGAATCACAAGCTCATCACCTAGCTCTATAAATCTAGTAGAGCACTACAACCATAAAAGAAGTTGAGTTTCCCACCTTGGTTAATAACCAGGTCAAAACTCTCATTTAAAATGGGCATTAGGGGCTTTTCATCTAGATCTATAAATCTGGTAGAGCACCTCCACCTCGGTCAATAAACAGGTCGGCACTTTAACCAATATATATATATAACTATTCTTACAAGTACAACACCTATCCATTATACATAAATACATGCTGATCTGATTGTTCATTTATTTACACATCAATCCTTACACCTCAATCACTATACATCTCTCACATGGTCCATCACTCAACACAGACATTTAAATACTCTTTAAATGTTTGGACACACGTCCAGTATATGGATCATCAGTTTCTTCAACCAAAGGCAAAAGTTTGGCCTAAATCTCAACCACCCTCTCACAAGCATAAGTGACAGGTTTAGGGTACGTCGTCATCATTGCAAGTAACCCCCACTCCAGATCTTCAGTAACCTCTATAACTTTAAGAAAAACTCTTTCAGATCGCTTCATATAAAAACATGCCCAATACGCCTCTCTACCAACAAGACTGGCCATACTAGTTAATGTTTCTTTTCATGAGATTATGTTTGAGATAATTTCTCCTTACAAATGGCGAGCTCACACTTGGTCTCTTTTGTAATACGTTCAAGCCTCGCAACCTCAACTTTCAACAACCTAATCTCATCCTCAAGCCTACCACTTGCAACACGAAAGGCTCAAAGTAAGTGCCTATTGGTCCGGTCAACATCCATAGTACGCAAGCTAAAAAGTTAGACTAATTGGAAACACTTCTCAAACACATGAATGAGATTAA
This sequence comes from Hippophae rhamnoides, assembly GCA_033030585.1. Lineage (NCBI taxonomy): Eukaryota > Viridiplantae > Streptophyta > Magnoliopsida > Rosales > Elaeagnaceae > Hippophae > Hippophae rhamnoides. The sequence goes on along the minus strand of CM065427.1, from coordinate 58,082,799 downwards.
CCTTATCCAACCATTTTATAGGGAAGAAAAAACTAACAATAATATATATATATATATATATATATATATATATATATATATATTTCAATAAATGACAAAAGATAGGTAAAAAATCATCAATATATAACAAAAAATAAAATTACTATATTTATTAACAATAAATCCATAGGTACAAAATCCAAGTACCAACTCGCGACTATACAAAACAAAATATTGTCGAGGTCACAAAAAAATATGTAATAATAATAACATAATAAAAATATATATATATAAATATAATAACTAAAGATTAGCTCTCCCTTCATCAAGAACTTCTGGGCCGTCCTCCCCATCCGAAGAGCCCAATCCTCCTCCCTCATCCTCAATTGACGGAGCTTAGTTATAGACCGGTGTAACAGGGATATCCAGAATGCGATAATAGTACTCGCCTAAACCTTTCTTCTTAGCTTCTATCTTGAAAGTCTCCATCGCAATCTCATAAGCCCGCTCGACGCTAGACTCCAATTTTTGGACCATAACATCCACATCGGTTTTCGCTTGATGTCGCACTTCTTCAGCAGAAGCCTCAACTTGTCTCTGAATGTCCCTCATCCCCTCCTCGAGCTCAATCACATGCCGGGCATACAAATATAGCTCAGATGTAGCCCGCTTCATCTTTTCCTCCTTATCAATCGCTTCGTTCTCCAACTTCATTGTTTTCACCAACAAAATAGAATATTTTGAGCGTAATGACGCATGAGCCTGTTTCTCCTTCATAAGCTTGCCAGTATCAGCTCCCTCACAAATAGTTATGAGCTATTCCTTGCATGTATCCACATATACATGGCTCATACAACGATCAAGATATTATGGCGCTAAGCCCCTATTTAGTACAATCCCATCCACATCTGCAGTAAGATCCTCCACAACAGCCTTTCCCTACCTTAAATTCTTCAGGGATTTTCCAAATTCTTTGGATCTGGTACGAGGAGTAGAGGACCCACCCTGCTCACACGTAGGCGATAAAGGGGGAAAACATTCAAAGGCTTGGGGTTATGACTAGCCTCATTAGCACCAACCTTTTTCTTTTTTTTTTCTTAAGGGATGAGATACGACCTTCATGCGAGGATTTCCCCTTTTTCTTACCCACCGAGGAACCCTTTCCCCCAAGTGTAGGAGTGGCACTCGTGGGTGAGCTTGTCCCCCCTAGCACAACCTTGCTCTTCATTCAAGCAAAACGTTGATCAGAGGTTAATTCCATACAAGCTGTAAAAAAAATTATTATTATTATTCATGTTAGCTAGCCCTTAAAAAATAATAATACATATATAAACATAATAATAAGAGAAGGGGCAAAATATTATAGGGCAGGAACAAAAGGGTCACCATCATCCAACACCACCTCGCCCCCACCCCCAACAACTATAGACGAAGTTCTACGTTTAAACATAACCCGGGCTTTAAGATAAGATCGGTGTTTATGATTCACCCTAAGAGGAGGCTCTACAACACCATGCCTCATTAACCTACATGAAACAAAACATGGAGTGTTTAACATAGCCATCTAGTTTTTCTTCTCAGGTAGATATTTATGGATATTAGCCAACCTCTGCTTCACATCGAGGCTCAAGGTTGTGATAAAAGAGGCCATGTTTCTAATCATGACCTTAGTGTCATTCCAGACACTCATAGCCAATCTTGTGTCATTAGTAGGGGACTCCCGATACATAGAAAAAATATTCCTTCCAAATTTTTTTCATTTTCAAGAAGGGATACATTCATCCCACGATCCTGCTTAACAGACATATATACCCTTCTTGGGTTTGTAGGGATCTGTTTAAGGACATACGCCTCATTGAACTTGGCCATCTCCAAATTCACCCAAGCTCTTGGCATATCAATGCTAGGCAAAGAAGATATCTCCACCCATTAGGCATCAATTACCCCAGTGCAAGCTGCGTCCTAACTAAAAATCTCCTGATAAGAGGATACAAAGGAAACCTTACTCCTAACCATAAGGCCTTCTTATGAAAAATGGTCCACCCAGTTAGAGGTGCATCACCATCACAAGCACCCTAGGGAAGAATCATTATCTGAATGGTTGAGGGGATGTCATAGGTCATTCTTATCCTCTCTTCATCATCAAGCAACAACCCGCAAGTTTTTTGAGCAGCCGCCCAACCCTTGACACAACCTATAGGTTCACCATACCCTATTTTTCTATTTTTCTTTCTCCATGTCCTAGATACTGAAATCTGAGTTTGAGGCACTCTCAATCGTACTATTGGAACAATTTGGGGATGGTGGACAAAGGTAGATGGTTTTGACAAGGATTGACTTGTCGCATTATAAGAACCCAAGTTAGAGGACCTTGAGTCTCCACTTGTACTGGCATACTAGGGACTCTCCCATGAGCCCGAGCTAGAAGCTGATGTCTCTTTCCTTTGCATTTTTTTTATAAAAGCTACGAAAATATAAAGACAAAACAATAGCAGGTGGTAAGATACGAAAAAAGATATTACTTAGAGACAATCTGAAAATTAAAGAAAATGTTAGGACGTAAACAGTCCTAAAAAGAAAGTAACAAATCATTAGGAAATCTACACTTGAGTTCTAAAAAAGATGAACAGAGAATATGGTAACACGAGCTAAAATCTTACCACCAAACCAAAAATCTCTCACAACTCGAGGAGAAATGAAAGAGCATTTTTTCACTTTCTCGATTTTTGCAGGTGAACAAATAAAAAGTCTCAATCCAGGCATCCCTTTATATAGGTAGACTGGATTTCTCTCTCCAATCAACTGACAAATATTTATGGTGAAAGTTGAAACTGTTCATATTCGGTGACCGGTATCTACTCTTCCACCTCAGACTAAAGCCCGAGCTAAAAGAGTGGGGGACTTGATGTTTGGACATTTGGACATCTGAACCTGCCCAAATTTGGACATCTGAACCGGCCCAAATATTGAGTTTTATACAGACCAAGCCCAAGTCCAACCCAATACGGAAGATGAAGCACCCTAGACATCCCATCCATGGGACAAACTAAGCCTAAAGACCGAGCTTTATGTCTCGAGCCCAGAAAGATTGAGCTAGAAGTCATTCTGAGTCCAAAAAAGACTGAACCCAAGGTCTTTTTGAGCTTGGTCATAGTACGATATTGAGTTTAGTCACAGAATGACCTCGTGAAAAACACGGTTGAAGCCGACCTGGATCTCTGACACATTATATTGTCTGTCAAATCATACCTTACTGACATATATTTACATTTATACATTATTTATCTGACACATGTACCATTTATGTGCTATAAATATAATGATCACTTATAAGAATTTACATATTCCACCTTTTGCATTAATCTACTAAATATATCTATCTTGATAAACCCTATATACTCAACACTAAGTATATATTTTGTTAAAATAATTTGAATTACTCATTGATTAACAATAGTAGTCGCGGAATAAAAAGGTATGAATATGAATTATAATTCTTTTCATTTGTTCTGTAGCTATGGTAGATAAAAAAAAAGAAATTAATTAATTTTCTTTAATTTTTCTAATATTTTCTATACATATTTTTATTAATATTATTAATATTGAGAGATTTGTTTTTAATAAAATAAGAGAAACTTTTATGTGTTAAAGATATATATATATATATATATATATATATATATATATATATATATATATATATATATATATATAACAATAGTAATCACGGAATGAAAAACTATGAATATGAATTATAATTCTTTTCATTTGTTTTCTAGTTATCGTGGATAAAAACAAGAAATTAATTAATTTTATTTAATTTTTCTAAAATATTATCTATACATATATATTAATATTAGTTTTTAAAAATAATTTTTAAAATAATTTTAACACAACACCGTATAAAAAAATATCGAAAGAAAAATAATTGTAAATGTGGATTAGCATTTATCTTATCCCAACCAGGTTAGAGAGATCATAGCCACATCTTCTATAGTAAAGAATGGAATTATGCTATATTAGAGACCTGATCTTGATTTATGGAAGAGCATTTCGTTAATAATTAAATGCCCAAAAATCTTCAATGTTCTTAGTGCTAATTCTTATACGTAGTAATAATCATACGAATAACCAACTTTTGAAACATTTTTCGTGAGTTATATATAAATTTGGACAAATAGGCCTTAAAATGTGAATTTAACAATTAACGTAACGAAAACATAAAACAATATTATCAATTTAATACACAACAAAAACAGCCTATATAAACATAAAAAAACATCACGTAGCACGTAAGATAGTGATACATAGTGAAAAGTTATAAAGAATTTTTAATCTTTTCAAGACCTTGTATGTGGAAACATATTCGATAAATGATGATTTTACTTTTGTAGCATGCAATCATACATTATAGAAAAAATCACATAAAGAATCCAACACTTGGTACATTATTAGGGTAAGGAGATATATACTCTTAAGAGTCTCACACCAAAAATGCATGAACAAAAAGCAGAATTAATAATTAAAAAGCTATAGGCATGTTACAAGGAAAGAAAATAAAGCATATAACTACACAAAACAAATAAACTTTTTAATTAGAGTATAAATTTAGTATGATGGATCATACAAAATAGAAACTCAAATTATACTAACACAATAGCATATCATACATAACAACATATATAATGAGGTAAACCTACATAGAAATACTATCTATGTGGTAACATCTTCAGGTTGCTTAAGGCAACCACTTAGCAGCAAACAATCTACTAAACAATAAATTTAAATTTGAAAAAAATAAAATCATTATTACCTCTATCAGTTGGAATATCTATTCTAACTACTTATTACTGCTCTTGCTTACTTCTTCTGCAATTACTCGGTTGGACACACCAACATGAATCTCCTCCAAATCCTACACCACCCAAAATGATATGATCAGAAACTAAAGACCAGTAATATGTAAATTGAATAAGAAAATGTTGCAAGAGTGTAACCAATAGCTGACACATGACTCACAACCATACATGCTCCTCACATAAGAAACAATTGCATGAGGAAAACTAATAGCCAACACCTGGCTCACATATAAAACCCACTTACAAACACTATCTCGAGTACTATCCACTCAAAAGCATGATTTTACTCACACTATACAAATCACTAATACCGAACAACACTCGAGGTTTTAATGATTTAGAAACAGAAAAATAAGATGTCAATTTGACATAGCTCTGCTACATTTTCTGATGGATGTGTGTTTTAAAAGTTATTCTTTTTGATAAAGATTTATGTATTGTTCAAGATTTTGAATACTATGTATTCTTGTTCCTTGATATTAACATGTTATATTTTGGAAGTGTTCAAGAAGATGCACTTGGTCTTGAACCATAGAACTCTTAAAATGAGAATCATGTAATCCTAAATATGTTCAAAATTGTGGTAATTAAGGAAGAACATTAATCACCGTAAAAGATTGTCATGTCGATTAAAAGTACATTGTAGTTCTATAAATGTTGATAAGGGATTATCATTTAATGACATGAGATGTGTAGGTTTTTCACATGAGAAGTATATAATGTGATTGCTATTTAAATACTATCTTATGATAGGAATGAAATAGTAGTTCGTTGTGTACAACCTGTGCAGAAGAAATCTATATGTTAATATTATCATTGTCCCTCGATTTTGAGTTATGCTATTACTGGGCCCCTTGGTAAAGTGGAATTATATCGCATGCAATATAAGTGATGTAATTATAATTATAATTCACTTGAGAGACCAAGAAAATGAATATAATGCAAAAGTGACATGATCCTATTTTGCATATTATTCATAATATCATATGACAAGGATAGACACAAAATTAGCGGATCAAGTAAATAATAACTATGTCATTTGGAAAACTATAATGTAATGATAGAACCTCTTATATTCAATAATATAAAGTTTTATATTATTGTCAAGATGATATAGATCCTCTATGCGGTCACACCAACTGAAGAGAAACAACGAGTATTTTACATTTCATAATGATGTATAAGATAAAATACATGAGTTGAAATGCTAAAATAAAATGTCATAATATGACAGGCTTAGACCATAAATAAATTTGTGTAGTTATGCAAATATTATTTGGTATAATGTTTGAATGCATTATAAGAATAATAGAGACATTGTATAATAGAATAATATGAATAATATTATTTGTTCATAAATTAATTTATTAAACCAATCACAAGTTGAGATTAAAGAGAACATGGGATGGCTAAACAAGGCTAATGGCATTTGTATAATTGATTCAAACCTTACACAAAGAGTTGCCTAACCCTTACCTATTTAAGGAGGCATAATTATGGAAAATTTGATCCAATTTTCTACCTCTAGCCCTAGCCAAAATCTGCCCAATTGAAGAGTCACATTTTTCCTTCTCCTAGGCCAAAAAAAACTTGGAAAGGCTTGCTCAAGACTGAAACCTAGGTGGTTCAACCCTAGCCTGAAAGTCTCTTCTCTCATCTCTTCTTGCTAGGTGGTTGGATCTAAGCCTTGAACTCTTCATCCATCTATCTAAGAGGTGTGGTAGTTCATTGTTTAGGTTCAAGGTGAACCAAGAGGTGCACCCGAAAGAGAGGTGGTTTCCAAGAGATCTAGAAGGGAAATTGACTTCTCTCTACTCAAGAGATTTGAAAATCTCTTTAGGTAAAGATAATATTTTTCATCTCTAGCAATAAGGTAGGTGAGACTTATTTATTTTATTTAGTACACATTAGGTGTTTATTGAAATGCTTAAGAGAAAATCTTACTTGAAATTGTTATATAAATGAGGTCCTTTGTGTATTGAGCTAAGTGGTGATAGGAAAATTTTAAATTCTCACCATATAGGCATACATATGAAATCCCAACATTTTCTAGATACCAAAGAACAAGAAATAAGAGGGTATTTATATAACTTGAAATTTCCATCTCGCCAGCCACCTCACTACCACATGTGGCGAGGTCCCTGGTGAGCTTGGTGATGAGGTGGTAAAAAGTCACATTTTTTTGTTCCAAATATTGCTAAGTACTTTTCATAAATACCCCTGCATTTGAAATGAACCAAAAACATAAGTAACAATGTCAGTGAATAGGCGCGGCACACTATGAAAACTAACCCTGTGGTGTGTTCAAATATGCTTGTATACAAATTGTTCCTAATTATGTGTGAGTGTGTATTATTGATCTATAGTAACCAACTCTACACAAAGGAGGAAAAATACACCAAGTAAGAATAAAACAGACACCATATACGGGAAGCCAACAAACAGACACAAGAACAACGGGACTTACATTCTGTGTCAAAAAAACTACACAACTAAATACAAAAGCATATCAAACATGATATGATCATAAAGATGTCCTAAAGTTGTTTGTTCCAATGAACAACACAACGACACACACCAAAAATGAAAAGACACACATACTCCAAATGTATCCATCTTGAGTGTTCCATCTAGCTTCATGAATCAACTCATCTAATCCTTTGTCACAAGGAAATCAACACCAATGTACAAAACACACTTAAAGCACGAAGACTTCACTATACACTTGTAACTTGCACACATGAAACAAACACATACCCTGTGAAGATATCATGCAGAAACAATGTGTAGTCTAAACATATACTATCATGTCATTCCTATATAGGTAAACACCGATAGGCTAAGCACAATCAACATGAACACAAGTATGCAAACTCCCCTTTTACATATGTAGTACTCCCTCTTAGTGTATACATATCAGATAATCATGATGCATTCAAAACTACACTTACCATCCTATGCACCAAAGAGCATATGAACAAAAAAATACATATATGAACAAATAAATACAATGCAGAGACAAACAAACAAACAAACACAATGCATCAATAAATATAAGTTGTGCACACTTCTCCCTCTATTTGACATGGAAAGTCAAAGTAAGCACAAACATAGTATGCAACATACCACACCTTTATATGAAGAAGAGAAGTCAAACAAAAAATAAATAATCCTAACACTCATGCAACATAACAAAGAAGATTAAAGCAAACACAAAAAGAAGTAACATATATAATCATGCAAAATAGACAAAGAAAAACACCGAGACAATTGTAAGGTAAAAGCATGTAACAAACAACAACCTGATACACTCCTAGTGATTTAACTTTCTTCTCCCAACAACACTTAGGTGTATTCAATCTTGTAACCTCACCCCATACTATGCACACATAAGCGAAAAGACATCCAGTCTACTAAAGAAAATATGTGTTGTGCATTTCAACAACAAATACCAAGCTATCAACTACATGTGATAAACCTGCAATAACTCACTAGAATAGGAAAGCAGGTAAACACATAAGAAGACATGTGAAATAGGAGAATGCAGACTATGCTTGCAACAAGTCAAACTAACATTCCTATTTATGCAAGGTTCATACAAAGTGATTCCAAGAAGAAATAGGCATCATGACATAACAACATAACATAAATTCATAAACATGACAAATAACAAGAATGAAAAATAGTTATAGCATTCCCCTTTGCCATCGTGCAATTGACAGGCACCTCACCCCGTAAATGTATGCATTTGAGGCAATGAACATGTTATGTATTCTACAATCTCAAAACTTTCCCAAAATAGAAGCATCTATACATAGTAGAAAAAAAAGCAATGCAGAAAGAAAGAAGCAAGCAAACTGTACAAAACATGCGAGAACAAACGAATTGAGAGTAAGGAATATAAAAAAAACTTAGTCTCATTAAGTAAAAAATATTTTGCAAAATTTTAAAGGACAAAGTTGAAAAAACTAAAGCAACAAGGAAAATAAAAGAAGTTCAACACTTTTTGTCTCCCTCTTCTGCATCAATGTTTCCAAGAATAGCACAATGAGAAGACAATCCAACAATGGTAGGGGTAAAAGGTGATGAAGTAGATTGAGGATTAAGAACAATGATAGCTAACTTTTCAAAAGGAATGATCGGGCTCAAAAGGAACAATGTTATCATCTCTACCAAATAAAGAAAGCATAGAGAACAACAATCCAAAAGAAGAAATACTAGAGTGAAAAGGGCATTTAGAACTAGTAGGGTGAAGTCTAATTGAGGCTAAAGAAATAGGTAAACCGTGAATAGGAGGTACAACAAGATGAAAAGAAGTCATAACACCCTAAACAAAAGCAAGAAATCGATGCGAATCCAAGAAATTTTCAAACTCAAAAGGGATAGCAAGAAAAGAAGAAAACCAAACAATAATAAGAGATAATAAATTACTAATATCTCAAGAGAATATAGCTCTGTGTTCTTTAAGCACAAAAGTGGTAGAGAAACTAGTGGAAGAAATAGAAGGTAGAGTAGGAAAAAAGATGGAGGGTCCTTTGAGATTAACCAAAACATTTAAGGAAAATATCCACGAGGAAATAAATCCATAATGCAATCATATAAGGGTATAACTAAATTTTTTATGAGATGCACTGTACACAATATGCTAAACTTGGGTACTTTACATGCTACTAACATATGCTTATCTTCATAAGTCCACTTTTATCCTCTCTTTCTACTAAAGTAGGTGCTAACCAAGAATAAATCAATAGGCATTTCAAAGTTTGTAATATTAGGCAGAGGTTTGGATAGAGGAGTAGGAAAATTTAAGGGAAAGCACACCTTTTGTCAACAAAACAACCAGTTTAAGCAAAATACTCACAACTAAGAGAAAAGACCTTTAAATATAGGTTTAATACTTTTTACTTCTCAAAATTCAAAAAAAATACAAACCGAATACAAAGGACCTTTTCTTTTACAACACAATATTTATTTGTTGAAAGCCTTCATTTTCCATTTTCCCTTTTATTTTCTTTTTTACTTTTCCCAATTTCTTTCTTTTCATTTTCCTTTTTCTTTTTTTCTTTTTTTCTAAAAAAGAAGTGAGGAAAAAAAATAAAATACAACTAAATTTGTGCTCCAACAACAAATCCAAAACATAATAAAAGGTGTGCAAGGTAAGTAGGATTTATTATTTATGCAAAGCCAGTAGGAGTAAAGAAAATAAGGAATACCATAATGGCTCAAAAGGGAAAGCTAAGGACAACAAAATAATGGTGGCATGAAAGACTCAAACCATTCAAAGAAGGGCTAAATCCTCTCTCTATCCTAGCAACACCTAGGATTTTGCCTCAAGAGACACTAAAGTGGATTATAGAACTTGATCCAGTTATACAAATCATCAAAGAAGAAATCACACAAACCTCTCAAAATATCCATACAAATTCATAGAGTCGTGACATGTGTATAAAAAAATTCTTTTCAAATTTAACATAAGAATTCATCAATACATACACACAATGAAAACACATGTCATAAAAATCACATTTTAATTCAATTCAAATGCATACCATTCAAAAACCAACAAATTCCTTGTTAACTTCATTATACTTGTAGTAAGAAAACTGCACAAAAGAATGTGTAGAATAGTCTTGAAAAGAGAGAAAGAGATAAGGAAAATGCCAAACGACCTTAGACAAATATAAGTTTTTTAAAAAGTAAGGAAGATAAACATTGTTTTAGAGAAATAGAATGGTGACATAACAACAAACAAATGGGATGAAAAATATGAACTCAAAGGAGATAATAGGTCAAAAAGATAAGGATGTGCATCAAGAGATATAATCAGCACAAACCGTACCGTGTTGCCTCCAAAGAGAGAAAAAGCAACAAATTGTACACAGTTGCCTCAAAGGAGATCATTGACAACACTCATATCATTGTTAGTCAAGAGAAGGAGAGAAATTGATTAACTAGTGAGCAACATAGGTAACACTCCCAAGAGATAAGAAACAAGGGATGTTATGAAAACATTTAAGTATATAAGAAATGCTTAGGTTCTAACACAGAGACAAGATATATGTTTAGACAGGGTCAACACCCCAAACATCAAGAATAACAACTAACCACACAAGTTTAGTCATATAAAAGCTTGTAAGTTAAGACTCCTAAAGACATGTACATAATCTATATGACATATAAAGGCACAAGGAAAACCCAAACAAGCATAGTATAGAGAAACACTCATGTAAACAAGCTTGTAGCAACACCTCATTTTTCTTCAAAGATACAACTAAAGCACAAGTGAAGGAAGAGTAGGCACAATTGAAGGAAGAGTAGGCACAAGTGAAGGAAGAGCAGGCAAAAGATGATAGTAACCAATGGGAGACTAACGAAGAACCAACATATAACATATTAAGTATAAGAAAGAATAACCTAGCAAAATAGGTGAGATGCATTCTATATGACATGGCATATGAATGACAAGGCTACATAAAGTAAATCCTAAAACTTTGACATTATATGATAAAAACATGTGACATGATGCTCATGCAAACAACTATAGAAGAAGAAAGAAATAAGCAAGGCAAACACATAAAGAGAACATGTCAAAGCAACTAGTAACAAATAATACTAATAAAGGGTCAAATAGTCAGGTATAGTAGCAGGGAGGATAATTAACATACTATGCAAGATAGAGAGAAAAGGATATGCATGAACAGAAAGGAAGGGAACATGCAAAAAAAATGGTTCATAGAGATAACAATCTTATAGAACAACAACAACCTACACCAGTAGAGACAAAGGGCATAAACATACAAGGTGTGTGTATGTGTAGATAGAGCTCTAGGATTGAGTACCCAAGAAGTTAAGCCTAAATAAAGGTGACCCGCTCTGATACCAATTGAAGATTCTCATACATAGGAACAATAAAACGAAGGTCGATTATTCTTCCAACTCAAATAGGTAAATGAGACCTAAATAAGGGGTTAAAATGCCAACCATTTTGCGTGCTATATATATTAATTCGACCAAGTAGGACCCACAACATGAATTGAGTAACTAACACACAAAAAGTACAAAACAACATTCTTAATTCAATACACAAAAAAACCTCCAATAAGAAAGAAGAAAATACAATAAATACATTAGTGACGGTGTGCCTTACAGGCTCTTGTCCAGGCTAACAGCATGCATAAATATAGTAAACATCACACAACATGCAAGATAGTCACACATACTAAAAGCTATAATGGATTTCCAATCTCTTGAAGACCTCAATGTGAAAACATATTCTATAAATTATGATTGTATTTTCACATCATGCAATCATACATTACATAACAAACCATAATAAAGAGTTCAACACCTAGTAGATTACCAGGGAAAAGAGATATATAATCCTTAGAGACTCACACTAAAAATGCATGAACAAAAACTAGAGGTAATAATTAGAAAGCTATAGCATGTTATAAGAAAAGGAAAAAAACATGCAAATACGTAAAAAAAAAATAAGCTTTTTAATCAGATTCTGAATATAGTATGACGAAACATACACAATACAAACTTATATTATACTAACACAATAGCAGATCATGCATAACAACATATTTAATAAAGTAAACCCATATAGAAACCCTATCTATGTGGTAACATTTTTGAATTGCTTAAGGAAACCACTCAACAAAAATAATATACTAAACAATAAATCAATTACAACTTTGAAAGAAATAGAATCATTATCACCTCTATCAATTGGGATCTTTTCTCTAACTACCTATTAATGCTCTTGCTTGCTAGTTCTGTAGTGACCTGGTTCAACACACGAACCTGGATCTCCTCTAAAGTCCATACCACCCAATATGGTGTGATCAGAATCTAAAGACCAATAATGTGTAAATTAAATAAGAAAATGTTACATGAATGCAACCACTAGCTGACACACGACTCATAGTCATACAACTCCTCACATAAGAAATAGTTGCACGAGGGTAACTAATAGCCAATACCTAGCTCACACATTAAACCTACTCACAAACACCATCTTGAGTACACTCTACTCAAAAGTACAGTTTTGCTCACACTATCGCAAATCACTAATATCAAGCAACACTCAAGATATTAGTGATCTAAAGACAAAAAAATAATATGTCAATTTGATAGAGTTCTGTTACATTTTCTAGATACCAAAGAAGAAGGGAGTATTTATAGTACTTAAAATTTTCACCTCTCCAACTACCTAACCACCACCACCCCACTATTGTGGGGAAATCCCTGGTGAGCTTGGTGGAAAGGTGATAAAAAGTCACATTTCTTAGTTCCAAATTTTTTTTGAGTACTTCACATAAATAATCGCACCTAAAACGAATCAAAAACAAAGTGACAATGTCATCTCCCTACACTCCACTTAGCATGCACACTACGAAAACCAACCCCATGATGTGTGTAAACATGCTTACATATAAAGTATTCCTAACTATGTGCGTGTATTTATTATTGATACACAGTAACCAACCTTACACAAAAGAGGACAAATATAATAAGTAATAATAAAATAGACGTCATATTTTACACACAAAAAGCTAACAAACAGACACAAGAACAATAGGACTTTCAATAATACTCATGTAAATAAAGGTTGATGGAGGTATTGAAATATCTTTCTCTCCTCTTATTAGTTGGATACACTAGGGTTCAAGCCTAGTTTTATATGTGATCAGGTTAAGAAAATGACTGATTCTTGGTCAAAAATCTCGTTATCTCTAACCGGTTATGATGTCCTTCTATGCTCCATAGCTACTGTTATCCTAAAGTATACCATGCAATGCTTCTTGTTACCTCAATCTATCTATAAATATCTAACAAAATCGATACGTAAGTTTTTTTGGGGTTATTAGGATAAGAGGAATAAAGTGGTTTAGCTATCTTGGAACGATCTTCAACAAGGTAAGGACTTTAAGGGCTTGGTTTCCATGCTTTTACTTTCAAAGAGGTTGGTTTAGGATATAGACCTTTTTGGGGATAGAGAAGTATTATAAGGGAAGGCATTTATTGAAATGTTGGAATAAATAGCTTGGTAAGAGTGTGTGGGGATGCTTGGATTTACAATGTTGATAATCCTAAGCTTATCATAAGTCCTATTGAGAGAATTCAGGTAATTAAAGATTTTAGGATTCTTAGTGAGTATGCTTGAAATACTTAGATTTTGAATGATACTTTTTGGTTGGTAGACATTCAAAGGGTGATTCAAACTCATATATTGGAGGATAGAGATCAATTGGTACGGAGGTTTGAAGGTCACTAAAACTATTTAATCAAAGCTAGTTATCACTTGGCTATATTTTTAAAGAAACATAAATATTTGTTTTAAATGGTAATAAAAAATTTAGTTCCTCGGTTTCAACTAATAGTGATGTGGATAGAAAATGATGGAGGAAGGTTTTAGAAATGCTTACATGATATATTCCTCCTTATGTGAACTTGTCTTATAAGAAAGGATTGAAAGTTACAATTTCATTCCCATTGTTTAGAGAAACGAGAGGAAGCAATAGTTCACTTACTATTTCATTATAAGGTGACTAAGAAAATATATGAAGATCACTGTTTGTTTGATTAAGAAAAGAAAAATATCATTTATAATATTCTTAAAACTTATAACTATATACATAATACATATTATATTCAGTTCATATAATTTTACTATAAAAATATTGAATTCAAAATTTTACATAAATATTATCTAATTGAACATCATTTAAATTAAATTTGACTAATTTATTAGTTCAATCTTAAACTCTAGTGAATTAGATCTCATCTTATATTATTAAGTGATATTTTTATTATAATAAATTTTATAATTTTATTTTATATAATTTAAAAAAAAAACTAAGGCATAAAAATCTAAAATGCAAAAAAGTTTGCTCTACATTGTATGGAGGTTTAAGATTTTATATTAGGATTATCAAAGGAACGATAATTTGAAAAAGTTACCACGATTACTCACGTGGTGGGGTAAGTCACCATTGTTCACTATGATACAAGAGATGGTAGTCAACCTCAATCGAGTACAAGCTAGTAGGGTAAGGGTTAACACTTTTTTTAAAAAAAATTACGACTTCAAAATTTTAAAAGTCAACTCAAGTAAAGGTTTTAATTTTATAAAATCAATAAAAGTTAACCCACCTACATATATTATTTACATACTTTACCTTTATAATATTTATACATATATTATAATTTTTATTATATTTTATTAAATATTTTCTTAAATTATAATTTCTATTGTGTTGATTGGCTTAGTATAAATTTTTCATTCTAATAGAGAGGACTTTTGTTTTGAACTAGTCTTCGGTAAAATATATATTTAATTTATTATAATATAAAATTTACACAAAATTTATACATATATTATAATTTATATTATATTTTATCACACATCATTTTTAAATTATACTTTATATTATATGTTAGTTGGTATAACTTAAGCATTTGGTTTACATAGACTAAAAAATTATATTGTAAATTAATTTAACAAAAATATAAGTTTTTAAACACCAAGTTAATAACTTACGAATTGACTTTATATGTTCCCACAATTAGATTTGTTATTATTACAATAATTTTTCATTAATAATGATTTTATATAATAATAATAATAATGACATTGTAATGTAATGTAATTAATAATAAATATATAATAGATAATTTATAAATTTTTATTATATCATTAACAAAATCTATTGTGATAATATCATTACCTTTTAAATTTACTTGATAACAAGGTTGAAATCTCAAATTAAAATTTAATTTTAGATCAATGATGTATTATATATGTACCTAAAAATTAAAATTTAAAAACTATCAATATATTGTTATAAAAATATGTATTTATATCCGTATCTTTTATTAAATAGTGATATGTACCTAACCCTATTTACTGTATTGATGCATGGAAATGTAGAATCTTATACTGGTTAGACTGAGTCTTGCAGCCATCAAAGTTTGAGGCATTATGAGTTACTAAGCTCTATTCATCACAAAATTTTGTCAGATAATAGGAATTCCATTAAAACAGAGGGAATAAGCATACAGACACACTAAAAAAACAAACCAGAATATAGACCCAACAACAAACAAGCTCCACCTTTTTGCAACAACGCAAAAATTGGAACCAAATAGAAAGATTAAACTAGGCAGCAAGCTAATTGAGTAACAATCCAAGAAAGCACCAGCGCTATCCAACATAGTGAAGCAAAAATGGATTAGAAACTCAATTATAGGACACGCAAACACAGACCAACAGAACAACCAAAAAAGCACACCTAAAATATCCAAAAGAAACAAGGATTACCAATATTCCACAAAAACTAGATTCATAGATACAAAAACCACCAAATAGGAAAAGGAAAACACTCCCCAACAAAGAAGATTAAACCAAACTGAGCAGCCAACCAAAAATTACTTCGTCAAATCAGCCAGAAATTGCTCCAACCCATCGTTAGGGCTAACTGCATAAGCATCCTTACCAATAGCTTGATCAACTCACTCTAAGCAAACATTTAGAAAAGTGATGTCTTCCAGCCATTTCCTTAGTCGTTTACCAGATTTAGCTCATTGTTCTTGGGAATTCTTGCTAGCAGTCTAGCCTCTACCAACACCTGTACCAGAACTTTCCTTTCCTCTACAAGAAACTCGAAGACCATACCTCTTCTTCTACGCTGGACTACCTTCCCCAAAAGTGAAACAATCCTTCTTCTTCAGGCCACCTTCTTTGACATGCATAGGCACATTCATATTCATATTAGACCTAAGCCATTATCCGAACAAAGCATGTTTTTTTTCCTAAAATCAATGCATACATCAGTAGGATTTGTACAGAATTTTGATTGATTAGTAATCCTACTACAGTAATAACAAAAACCAGGAAGACATTATACTTAAATTTAACCCATACAATCATTTGAATTAAAAGTAATCCAAGCACCATGGATTAGGGTAACCAATTATGACAAGATGACAATGATACTAGTGAATTGGCTGAACTAAGTAGCTGGACCTACAGGATATAAAAGTGGATTGTGACAACTAATACTAACATTACAATTTCTACTAATCGAACTTGTTAGGATCTAATTGCTGGAGGAACAGAGCGCCGAACTGTGACGGTGGAATGGGCAATTTCAGAACTTTTACAAAAGCCAGAAATATTCAAAAAGGCGACTGAAGAACTAGACAGAGTGATTGGAAGAGAATGATGGCTTGAAGAAAAAGACATGGTTAATTTACCATACATGGATGCAATTGCCAAAGAGGTAATGAGATTGCATCCAGTGGCTCCAATATTGGTACCAAGACTTTGCCGTGAAGATTGTAAAATTGGGGAATATGATATTTCCAAAGATACTAAAATTCTAGTGAATGTGTGGACAATTGGAAGAGACCCTACAATTTCGGACAGCCCAAATGAGTTTTACCCTGAGAGGTTCATTGGTAAGGATATTGATGTCAAAGGTCATGACTTTGAGCTATTGCCATTTGGGGCTGGTAGGAGAATGTGCCCTGGATATAGTCTTGGTCTTAAGGTCATTCATTCAACTTTGGCAAATCTTTTACATGGGTTTTCATGGAAATCGCCAAGTGGTATGAAGAAAGAAGAGCTGAATATGGAGGAAATTTTTGGGCTCTCAACACCAAGAAAGGTTCCACTTGTTGCTGCTGCTGAGCCTAAACTTCCTTCGCATTTTTATTCACTTTGATTCTTGACTTTGTTTGATTGACTTTCATCTAGAATAATTTACACTTTGTTATCCCAAGGAAGAGATATGTTTGTTAAGAGCTTGCTATAGCTATACGATGATGGTAGGAATGTCTGTCATATGTATGTTATCCAAGTTAAAAACCCCCCTTTTAATTAAATTACAAAAATAAAAAATATATTACAAACTATCTTCTTGGTTGCAACTATACAATTGGCTCCAACAAGGATTTTAGTGTATTTCACAAATATCTCTTTATGCCAGATTTCCAATGCGTCCCTCTTTCTTTATGATAAGATTTAAATGTTCTTACACAAAATCGAATGGAGCTATTAGACTAAACTACACATGTGGAACAATTTGGGTGGTATGTGATCAAGCTGCACATAAATTGACCCAGTAATGCTTTGCAACAAATGCCAAATTAAAGTTCAAAGTAACTCCCCAAAGAATATTCAAGTCCAAATATCATCTCAAATTATCGTTTGAATTTTTTTGGAATATATATAAAGTTCATTGGTTGGGTGAGCAAAGCAAAAGAACTAATAACAGAAACCGGCGAGACAAAACAAAGACATGCAAGTACCGTTGGCTAAAAAAGAAGAAAAAAAATACAAGGTAATAGTTTTTCCTGTATAATTGTATGCTAGAATGGTAAATTCAAAAGAGTTCCATCATTTAGTGACACAAGAGAAAACTCAAATCATTTTGCTAACCGAACCTACAAATCTAATGTTTGTGAATTTCTTTTTTTCATTATTTTTTTCTCCATATAAACACTTGCAAACTTTGAAGAGAAAATTGAAAAATAATAAATAAAAGATATTACATCCATCAAGGCAATGTGAAGAAAAACCCAGGAACCTCGGGACTCAGAAAGAAGTGCCTCCAAATTCATGGCCTTGTGGATGTAGCAAAATTTGTGAATACTATAACAAAACTTTTTCACGTTAATTTACAGCTGCAAAACAAGAACAGGGCAAAATTAAGCAACTACAAATTACAAAGGGCAATAAAAAATTGCTCTCTGTTTTTAAAGGCAAATATACCTCATTCACAACATAGCCGGAAAAGAAGTTATATACATGAACCTGTTGAGGAAAAAAAAGAACACTACATGTCTAATGTAAACAGTACTGAAACAAACTATACAATATCAACAGAAAGTATAACTAGACAGTTACAATTACCTCCAGAGACAAAGGCGCATTTCTGTAGTTTATGAAAAACACTACAATAAGCTTATGGGCATGAATGATATACTGTCATGTCTTATCCCAGTGCTATCTGAAAACCAGGCTCCCATTCTGCTGAATCCTTAAATTCTCAATGAGGGACCGGTAGAATGATATTAATGCCTTAGTATCACTTCCCTGTAGGAAAATATCAGGAGGAAACAGAACAGATTATAAAATAATCACTGGAGCATGTGTGAAAATATGACACCAGAAACTGCTTCAAGGAAAGAAATCATTTATGTCCAAAACATTCATAATTCTGAATATCATACAGTAAGATTTGATACCTGCAACTTTTGACAATATTGCTCTGCCAAATCCTGTGGGCAATGTGCTGTTGGAAGGCCTTTTGAAGCAAAATGAACTAGAAAATCATCACCAAACGTCTCATACATGACCCTCTGAGCCAACACAACTTCTCCAAACAAAATAAGCTGCCACAGATTGAAAAGATATTTTCAAATATATGAAATTGTTTCCAAATACATGGAAACTAAAAACTTATAGCTTTACCATATGCCCTTATTTTCAAGAGGAAACAAAAACATTACCAAAAGGGCCCTGAATAAATCAGAAAATAAAACACTATCTGTTCCAGCTCATACGTATCACAGAAGTAGGCATAACATACACATTTTGATTTGATTTGCCCCTTATTTCTACAGTGTAGTCATTTCAGTGTCTTAGATTTCAATTTGGTCCAGAATCTCCAAATTGACCTATTACTCTTCGACTCTATTCAGCTTTTGTTGTTCGTCGTGTATTTTAGAACGAGATCACTAACATATTTTCCTGAAATACTTTCGGTATTATTCATAATAGACTGTCTAAATTTTCATCATATCCGAAGTCTAGTCTACCCTTCAATGTTAAAATTCCATATTACTATGACAAGTTTTTAGTTAAGAATATGTTAACCAAATAATTGGCTTTAAAATATACAAATAAAACAACGGCAAAAAATTGATAATCATCCATGACATAAAAACACTGGCACACAAATGTTATCAATAATAAGTCAAATAGTAGCAAGATTAAACATCTTACAGTATTTGCATCTCGAAAGTCAAAGGACCTGTCTAGCACACTGTACAGACAACAATTTGTGGCAAAGGTCTCTATAGTGAAACTTCGAAAGCCAGGTACCTGGAAAAACCATTTTATCATTAGAGACGTGTATTTCATTATAATCGAGTAGAATAATGGAATGTTGAACTTGCCTTTTCTTCACCATTAGGCCTGGCACCCCAGTCTTTGATTAATCTAATAAATATCTGAACACATGCCTAAGTCATAGGATGAACATTTATATTTCAATTAGTCAACATTCAGAAAATTGCAAATTTGACAGTTGTGACTGAATCCAGAGTACGAAGCATTAATCTTACCTTTCTAACCTGAATATCCTTGTGTTTACAAGATGTGTACAAAAGCAACTGCATTATCGGATGCAAATAGGCCCTACTTATTGGAGATAGGAAAACAGAAGAAAGATTGTGCATAGCCATCACATGAAGAAACGTATACAAGGTCCGTTGAAGTTCTTGCACCTCTCTAATTTCCTGCAAGGAAAATCAGAAAGCATTAACATGTGCATCGAGCAATCACAGGAAGGAATATATAGCTACTATGAGCAAGAACACTTGCTTCAAACTCTTGATGATAAATATTATAGCACAACAGAAAGTCAATGTTTTAACTTTGGACTTCAACAACTTAAAATAAACCTCAGAAAAACCACATACACGTGGCTTATACATAGTATATAAATTGAATTTACCTACAGAGGCAATAAACGCTAAATCATGAAGAATAACCACTAGTTTACCATCAGTATCTCATACCTCAGAATTGGTACCAGGTCCTGATGGAAATGCATCTCTTGGGATAACACTCAATATCCTACCAACAATAGAAGGAAATACTTCGTCCAATATGTCATGTACTGATGTGTTGAACTTGCATATAAGTTGATTAAGCAATATGAGTAAACCAACCATCTCCTTTGGCTGCATGAGAGTTTGAGAAGTATTAGTGAATAATAAAGTTTTCTTATTTATACAGAAACTAGGAAACAAGAAAACTTTTATTCAAACAGATAAATCACAGTGAACTATAGAAGCTTTCTATAGTTCAGTTTCATCGAAAACAATAAATCAAAAACCAGGATAATATAATTTTCAGTAATGACAGATGAAAATGATTTAGCAGAATCACTTCCTTCCCACAATGGACTGACATTCAAATCTCATTCCTCGCCAGAAAATAATAGAGCAAAGTGTGTTAAAGAACCAATCAAAACCATTTTTACCTCGCTGTCTAAAAGTAATTGCTCTAATGCTTTGGGGAGGTAAGGAAATACATCAGCTCCTAAAACGTCTACCATGCGGTGCATAAATGAAGTCACCTATATAGCGCAAAATATAGTATCATTTAATAGGTAAAATTGATAAAATAGAACCTAAGTACTTTAGCTATACAAACTCTCACCTTATTCCGTAAAGGCTCTATCTTAGGAAAAACAACAAGCACTTGGAGGAGCACGTCCAGAGTCTGCATTTAAAAGAAAGCAAGAGAAAATAGCATTTAGAGTTAATAGAGTAAAAGATTGATAGTTTTCGTGAGCATTTTACCTGCTTCCATCAATCTACTAACTATCAATTAGCAAAAAGACAAAACCCATCAAGAAACCAAACTCACATCCATTCTAAAGTACATATAAAAATAATGAAAAAAAATTAATCAAATTGGAATATAGTTGAAGATTTCAATAGAGTTTAAAGAAGTCTGAATGCCAGAGATAGGATCATAGAGCTCTTCCAAGGAAAGACCATAAATCTGACAACATTTAGTAATACTTATAGCACTTTGTATCCACAAAACTCAAAATAAAACAAAGATAGTTATGCAACAAAACAAAAGATAAGACCTTAACACAAACCTGCTTAAACATATGACCAATAGCTGGACGACTACCAGTTACAAGCCGCTCACTGAAGCCCTGGATTATAAAAGAGATATTGTGAAGAAAATGCACACGTAGGCTGCTAGTCCAAATAATAAACCAAAAAAAGTGAACCTATTAAAAGACCTAGATAGAGCTTTCAGCTTAGCAGCAGCAATTAATAAATAGAAAGGATTAAGAATGATAACTGCAAAAAATAATTCTTTCAATTTACTAAATACCAGTGATCAGGTTTAAAAATTATTAAAGATGCCATCTGCCAAATCATTTTAAGGCAGAAAGAACAATAATAAAGAGGCCATCTTATTTGAGGGAGAAGATGGGAAGTAACCTTGCTGAGAGAATTAATAGCCATGATTATCTGCTGAATATTAGCAACTTTTACAGGATTCTCTTCTGAAGTCAATGCTTTAGCATTCATGAGCAATGCTTTCACCTGGATAAGACCAAGATTACGTCAGTGCACCAACATTTTAAGAAACATGAACATTTAAGGGGTTGGAGCAAATGATCCTACAAAATTAGAGATTTGAACTACAAATGTAAGCACAACCTGCTCACAAAGAGGAGTAAGGAGTGAAGAAAGATATTCAGATTGCTTTTCAGGCTGCACATCTTCCATCCCAATCAACAAACCAATTGCCTGTAAAGATAAAGCATAAAATAGGCAGAAAATATGCATTTTCACCTTAATTATTTCATCCACTTAGCAACCAAACACATAAATGCATTTACAGTAACAATTATAACTAAATTAGTACCTCAAAAATGTGACTGCCATCTTCAGATCCCGGATGTTCTTTGGATGTGTGGTTAATACATGTAAATTGAGAAATCATGTCTTGTAAGCTCTATGAACAACATTGAAGCAATTCAAGAAAGATCAGTAAAGGTGGAAATGAACTGAATGCTTGGGAGTAAAAGAGATATTTGAGAATATAAATCACGAGGCAAAAAAAAATGCTAATGACAGCCTATTAGAGTATGAATTTGGAGATAAAATGTAAATAGTAGAGGGATACACAACTAATTTCACACCTGCAAAATCATCTCTATGTAAAGAACGAGCTTCAACTTCAACAGCTTCACAACCCTCATGAAAAGATAACTCGCTCTCCTGCTTACGTTAATGTTAGGGTGGTGTATACCCCTATCATCAAGAAAAGCACTCAAGACCATAGGAATATACTGGCTATTCTCCTGAACAAACTTCAAATATCGTGTTATGGTTTCCAAATAGACTAGTGCAACTATCCTGTTAGAATGACAGGAAAATCTCGTAGATAGAAGCATTGCTACTAACTCACTCAAGAGTCCACTACCAGATTTTATTGCCTCTTCACTTAATGACTCCCCAAAAGCATACAAAAGAGAGAGTGCAGCTTCCACCTCTTCAACATTTATGTCCGATGAAGACACCACAGCACTAGCTATTGAATTTCGGATAAACATCTGAGTAACATCAGGCGCTACACGACCTACATTGCGTAGAAGCACAAATAAATCTTTTCTGAACTCCGCCATTCTATCTTCTTCTTCTCTCCCAACCTTATCCAATACATCAAGATTATTACGATAGGAGGAATCATAGAGAATCTGCAAACGTATTACTTCCAATATCTGACTCACATGAAGCAGCTGTTTCTCCCTCGAAAAAGAAAGACTTTTCATTGTGGCAACATAACCTGAAAGGAACTGTATAATATTAAATGTTGTATCCAACTCACAGTTCCGCATAACGTGAAAAACAGAGGGCAATACTTCATCCAGAAGCTCCATAGACACACTCTTAGCATCCTCAGAATTGACCCGTTTAAAGCACTCTAAAGTCTCCACAGCATACCCAGTGAGAAGCTCCGCTATTCGTGAAACTAACTCAGTATCAACATCACCTGTTACCAGTCTAAAAACTCGACTCATCTGAAGGCTTTGCAACATAGAAAGTTTGGCTTGATGATCCATCCTCTTTGAAACCACTGCCAACAAACACCCAGCTGCAGCACCTCGTAGTTGTTCAGATGGACCATCAACTAAAACCAATTCAAACAACAAAGGGATAAATGCATCATTTGCAATCAATCCAATGTCAATCCAAGAAATGTACCTCCTCATTGAATCTAACACACTAGTACATAGTTCCTGATTAGAATTTTTATACATGGATACGATATCGTACCAAGCTCTTACTATCTGAGCTACACACTGCTGCCTCATTGCATCCTTTACACGCCCTGCAACTGCCAATTCCTCAGGCGTTCTTGGGTAGTCCAAACTGATTACTTCATCGTCCAAAGCATTCAAAATCCGACAAAACATATCAATAACAGCTGCCCCTTTGCTCAAATGTGGCAACAGATCAACGAACACCGAAGACCAAATCAATGGATACTCAAAATAAATTAAAGTCGCCAAAACCTGAGCGAGTTTGTTTTTTATGAATGAAGGAGCCTCTAAAACATTCACAGCATTCGTATCATCAAAACCCTCTAAACATGCAATAGAAAACACTGATTGTCTAATCAAGTACCTCTCATCTACGTTAATCGAAGAGTATCCAATCCGTATAACTTCGTGAAGAGTCTGCAAACACCAAAACTGGACCTGAACGAGGCTTGAAAAGCATAATTTCTCGATACAAATTCTACAAATTGCATGTTCTTCCTTAATCTTGTCACAGTATTCTTTCGCCTTAAGCTTCAGCTCCGAATGAGCTGAACCCGATTCGTCAAACACTATAAGAATGGCTTTTTCTAGATCAGCCATGGCCTTAAAACCCTTAAAACCCTACAAATCCGTAATTTGCGAATTTCGTTTTTGGGTTTTACAACCGAAATTATATGAAAGTCTCTTCAAATTTGAATGAAAAATAGAAGAAGATTGAGGACGGGAGCACAGAATATGATTGTTCAGACCAATCGGGGAATGGTTAATAGATTTGGGGTTCAAAGTAACCAAATAGCTAGGGTTTTTGTGCCTGTGAGGTATGCCTTTGCATCGAAGAGCTAACCCTAAACCTTGTTTGTCAATTTATAGCTTCAGGTAGTATAATTCCATTACAACACAAATATTGAAATTGTTTAAGTAAATAAATTTTAAAGATTTTTATAAATTTTTAAAAATCTCTATAAATCCTTTTAAAATTTTAGGGTCGGAGGAAGAATAATTTTACTTGGATCGGACCGGATCGGACCATTTGAAACGGTTTTAAAAAATAAAAATCGGATCGAACCGAACCGTTTGATTTATAAAATGGTTCGGTCTGATTTGGTTCAATTTTTTTATAATTTAATGAAAAATAATGTGAAATTTTTAATATATTATCGAACCGGTTTGGTCCGGTTCGAACGGTTTAAAATTAGTACAAATCAAATCGGACTATTTGATTTGTAAAACCGTTAGATTTGATCCGATCCGGTCCGATTTTACGATTTGGTCCAATACGGTACCATTTATGGACACTCCTACTACAAACTAAGAAGATAATCTCTGTGAGCATTTACATGGAATTTGTGTAAGATCATTTGCGTATTTTTGTTTTTA
The DNA here is from genome assembly GCA_033030585.1 of Hippophae rhamnoides. Taxonomy (NCBI): domain Eukaryota; kingdom Viridiplantae; phylum Streptophyta; class Magnoliopsida; order Rosales; family Elaeagnaceae; genus Hippophae; species Hippophae rhamnoides. Next base: position 58,057,484 of record CM065427.1, on the reverse strand, counting down.
TTTAATTTTTTTTATATTAATTGTACATAGTTTGATTTAAAATAATACAAATGTTGAAGATAAGTTTTAAATAATATTTTAATCGTAAATAGTTTGATTTAAAATAATACAAATATTGAAGACAATGTTTTAAATAATATTTTTTTGATAATAATTTTAAATTTATCGTGTATAATGTATGTAAAAATAGTTCATTAAAATTATTAAAGAAAATAATCTATAAAAAAAAGTTAATGGAAAAGGTCAAATTGAGTCGAGTATGAAATTTTGGAAATATACTGAAACTATCATGTACAAATTGTAAAGCAAAAATTAAAGCCAATTTAGCGGTTTGGAATTATTGTTTTTTATAAATATAAAATATAATTAATTAATTATCAAAAATTGAAAACAACGTATAAGAAATAGTAATAATGTTTAAAAAATATGAAATTGCCATGTTTCTGTATTTAGTAATAGTATCTTTGTTAAAACATATATATTTTTCAACTCATATTATCTAATTAAAACATAAATGTTTAAAAACAACCTAATTTATAAAAGGATAATTTTATTTTTTTAATATATTTATTAATTTATACCTTCTATCATATTTTTTGTCCATTTTATTATGAAAACTGAAAGTTTATAAAATATGTACCTGATTAACTTAGAGGGTGATTAACTTAGAGGGGATGAATAGGTTATTTTTAATTTTTATCAATTTATAATTTAATAACATAAATAAAACGATCAGACATGCAATCGTGTGTAAGAGTAAAGTGCGGAAATAATAACACACGATATGTTTTAGGTGGAAATAACCTAGGCCACAACCATGACCTAAGAGGAAAACCACTGGTCCACCTAACTTTCCACTATGAAAATCAAATATTCAAGTACAAACTTGGTCTTATGCTACCCTCCCTAGGATACTACCCCAATGTATTTTACTTACGAGCCCCTACTCTGTTTTCACAGTTTCTGAAATTAGCATGAGCGGTTTCCAGACCAACGTTCCAATAAGCTCCCCACCAATCAGATCGTTCACAAATCAACTGCAAAAAGGTTAGCACAAAAACACAAGTGTCCGTGTGTGTTCTAGGATGGATTTAACAATGAATAATCCTAAATAGATGATTCAAAATATATGTCATTTAAATCAAATCAACTTAGCGAATTCTAGAGCAAAAAGATTAAGCACAAGTTTCATAAAAATAGCTTCATATTGCATTTATGTATTACTCTACTTTTACATTGCTATATCTTTAGAAAGAGTTTAGCTTTGTTGTTTTGTCTAATACTTTATCCTTCTCGTATGTCAAAAAGAGGGGGAGAAATAATGTGTTTTACTTCCATGTTTTTATTTTGTTATGCATATAAGGGGAAAACATATTTAATAATTTGAAAGTCTTTATCCTTTCGGTTGTTCCACGTACACCTCTTCATTCAAAAAACCATTCAAAAAGGCAGACTTAACATCCATTTGATATAATTTGAACTTCATATGACAGGAAATGGCAAGTAAAATCCTAATTGACTCTAGTCTAGCTACATGTGCAAATGTTTCATCAAAGTCAACGCTTTCTACTTGCGTGTAGACTTGAGCTACTAACCTAGCCTTATTTCTAACAACAATGTCATGCTCATCAGATTTATTTTTGAACACCCATTTTGTTCCAATAACATTTTTGTTTTTAGGCTTAGGTACTAATACACACACATGATTTCTTTCAAATTGAGCTAACTCATCATGCATGGGATTTATCCAAAATTCATCCCTAAGGGCTTCATTCACATTTTTTGGTTTATATTGAGAAATATAGCATAAATGGGTTACCTCACTTGTTTGTCTTCTTCTTGTTACCATGCTTGCATTAGGATCTCCAATTATATTCTTAATAGGATGATTTTTTGAAGTTCGAGTTGGAATAATCATTGATAAGGTTGATGCATCTTCCTTCTTTTCTTCTTTTTCCTCTAATTCTTCTTCTTTTATTCCAGTTGTGTCATTGGTCATTGTTAATTGAGGTGTTGTGAAATTTTCTTCATTTCTAACTTCTTCACTTGTAATCTTCTTACCTTCATCATCTATAACGACATTTATGGATTCCATAACTACATTAGTTCTATAGTTGAAGACTCTATAAGCTCTACTATTTAGGGAATAACCAAGAAATATACATTCATCATTTCTTGAATCAAACTTACCCAACTGTTCTCGATCTCTAAGTATGTAGCATTTACTTCCAAAAACATGCATAAATTTCAGATTGGGTTTTTTACCTCTCCATATCTCATAGAGAGTTTGGTTTGTACCTGGGCGAAGATATACACGATTTATAATATGACATGCAGTGTTTATAGCTTCAGCCCAAAACCTTTTGGAGACTCCCTTGGCATGCATCATTACTCTTGCCATCTATTGAAGTATCCTATTTTTCCTTTCAACTACTCCATTTTGTTGAGGTGTGATAGGAGCAGAGAATTCATGAAAGATACCATGTTCTTTGCAGAAGTCAGCATACTTGGTATTTTCAAACTCTTTTCCATGGTCTGTTCTCAGTCTCTTGATGGTTACTATTTTGTCACCTGTTTCAACCTGCACTCTTGTACAATATGAGATGAAGAACTCAAAAGCATCTGACTTGTCTCTAAGAAAGTCTACCTATGTGTAGTGAGAAAAGTCATCTACTACAACTATGATATATTTCTTACCTCTAATACTTTCCGTTCTCATAGGACCCATAAGGTCAATATGTATCAATTCCAATACTCTCTTTGTATTTATACTCTTGATCTTCTTATGAGAAATCCTAGTTTCTTTACCCAATTGACATAGTCCACATACAGGTATTTTAATTTTTGAGAGAATAGGTAAACCACGCACAGTCTCAGTTTTACTTAATCTAACTAGATCTTTATAATTCATATGACCTCATGCCACAAGGTAGTTGAGTCATTGCTAGCTAGGTTACATGTTACTATGGGTGATGTATCAATACAATAACAATTATCATGTGATCTGATTCCCTTAATCATACATTCACCCTTTGATCTGTTACAATATAGTGATTATTTGCAAATTGCACATTAAAATCACTATCACATATTTGACTTATGCTAATCAAGTTTGCCTTAAGTCCTTCCACATATAAAACTTCATCAAGTTTAGGGATACCCTCTATTTGAACAGAGCCTTTTTCCAATAATTTTAGATGTTTTACCATCACCAAAGGTAACTGTCCCTTCAGTGTATTCCTTAAAGGTTTAAAACAAAGAAAGATTCCCCGTCATGTGTCTAGAGCATCCACTATCAAAATACCAAGCGGTATTTGATTTAGTTTTAAACGCTATATAGGCCACAAAGCAGTGCAACTCAGATTTCTTAACCCATCCTCTTTTAATTTTAGACATTTAAGTTACTGGTTTCTTATGTTCCTCTTTTTGTGTAGTTCTTGTAGTAAAAACTTTACGTTTTGAAAATTTTTTAGGTCTCTTAGAAACATTTGTACTCGTGATAGAATCATAAACATAAAAAATCTACACTTAGGTCTAATATGTCATTTCCTACCACAATGATAACAGATGGGAACAAACTGAATTTTCTTAGAATGATAAGGTGCAGAATCTACCTTTCCTTCCTAAGCAATAGTGGGTTTTACAAATTGAGTTTTGGATGATGAAGGTGTTGAATGTTCATCTATGTATTCAAGACCTCTCTTATCTCCATGTGGCTTTCCATAGTCTAGGACTTTGGTTAATTTTTTAGCACCAATGGTCAAATTCCTCATCCTTTCTTTAGCAATACTAAGTTCTTTCCTAAGATTTTTGTTTTCCTTAGCGGTTTCTGCAAGTCTCATATTCAAGGCATTAATAAGATCAAAAAATTCCTTTTTATATTTCTCTAGGCTAGAGGAATTTGTTTTGTGAACATTGATGATATCATTAAGTTTAGTTACTTCCACAAGTAATTTATCTCTCTCTTCCGTGGCACCTAGACAATCCATGAATAGTTCCTCATAATTCGATACATTAAACTTAGACAATAAGAGAGAAGAGTTTACTTCCTCATTTTATTTATCCGAGCTAAGGTCGGAGTCATTGTGGTATGCTTTGGCAGTTGTGGTGAAGGCACAATAATTAGTGTCATCATCCTTTGAGTTACTAGCATTATCCTACTTACTTTTTGTGTCACTGAGTGTAGCATTAAAAGCTTTTCCAAATTTCTTTTTATTGTTAGCACAATCTGCAGAAATATGACCAAATCCCCCACAAGTAAAGCATTGAGGACTAGTGGGTGTACTTTTCTTACCATCAAGTCTAGGAGGCTTGATTTCCCTTAACTTTCGGTCATTTGAACGACTGGATTGTCCCTTGTTAGAATGATTATTCTGTTGACCCTTCTTCTTCATGAACTTCTTAAATTTTTGTGCTAACAAGACTAGTGACTCATCATTCATATCATCATTACTATTAGAGATGTCCTTTTTGGAGCTTTTGAATGCCACATCCTTATTTTTCTTGGGTGGATCAAGAGAAAGCTCATAGGTTTGGATTGACCCAACAAGTTCATCAATTTTTAGTGTGTCTACATTCTTGCTTTCCTCTATCGCTGTAACTTTCATCTTGTAGTCTACTGTTAAAGAGCTTAGGAGTTTGCATACTTGTATAGGTTGTGAAATTTTCTCACCAAGGTTAAAACAAGCATTAGCAATATCACAGAAGCGAGCATAGAACTGACCAAAAGTTTATGTGTTGCTCATTTTAATGGAATCATTCTAAGATGCTAGCAATCTCAATTTTGTTTGTTTTATTTGAGAGGTTCCCTCATGAGCAAGAGCAAGTGCATTCCATGCATCTTTAGCAGTCTCACAGTCGGAGATGCGACGGAACTCATCCATTGACACTGCAACAAATATTGAGTTTAGACCTTTTTGGTTTGCCCCACTAAGGGTGCTGGTGCGTTCTTCAGTGGTCCAGTCTCTTCTTAGCTTTATGGTTGTTACACCATCTTTCGTTACCGAAGGTGGTTTCCAACCGTCAAGAATAAAATCCTAGACTTTTTCATCTTGTTTGAGAAAGGCCTGCATGCGAGCCTTCCAGTAAGGGTAATTAAACCCATCAAAGAGTGGGGGTCTAATAGATGACCCACCTTCTTTCATTTGGTCCATAAGTAAATGTGTGTGTCCCTAAGGATCAATCTCACTAAGTGTGTCTAGTGTCGGCTCTGATACTAATTGAAATTTTATAAAATATAGACCTGATTAACCTAAAGGGGGGTGAATAGGTTATTTTTAATTTTTATCAATTTATAATTTAATAACCTAAACAAAGCAGCTAGACATGCAATCTTATGTGTTGTAATTATAAAAGATATACATGAAGTATGATTATTTGAAACTCGAACATTTGTTCGGCTTTTCTTGATAGACTTGATAGCAGGCCTACAAACTAGTTTACAGGTAAATATTTTGTCCACGAAAATAGCCAACACTCATAGTCATTACAAAAACAAACATTTACGTCCTAGCAACTATGTCCACATTTATCATTTTTTTTGTTCTACCTCTAATACCATCACATTTTTTCACCTACAAATCACCTTTAATTGTTTCCTACAAAACAATTTAACAATATAATTTTATCGAAGTTAAAGTTAGGCAACCATTAAATCATTTAAAACATAATTTTTACAAATTATTGATACTATCGTCAGCTCATTCTCTCTAATTTTTCACTCTTTTTTCCTTCCTTGATAAATTTATGTTCAATAAAATTTATTTTACATTAAATTTGATCGAATATAAAGTGATCGAAATAAATAAAGAGGTCAATGATATCAAGAGGAACGAGCAAGTGATAATGGTATTCAAAGACAAAAATAGATACTTCAAATAAGTTGATAATTGCTTAAATACAGATTCAATAAAATAATATAGTTTTTGATTGTTCTGCAATAAATAATGAAAATTGATCGATCGACAAAAGAATAAAGTAACGTTAGGGGTAAGATGGAAAGGCCGGTGAAAGTTGACGATAATTACTAAAGTAGTATGAGATATTTTCATATTTAAATGAATAAAATATATAAAATAATAAATATTTTTATAAAAATTAAATTATTATTCTATAAATTAATTTTTTTTATTTAGATTATTAATATACTTTTTATTAAATAAAATACTACTAAAATATTAATTTAATAATATGAATCTAAGTATTACCGTTAAAATACCTAGCCCTATTAAAGTTTTTCTTCTTAATTTATCATTATTTAGAAGCAGACATGTATTATTAAGTAAAATATCTATCAATCTCTTTGCACGTATACTAGTTATCGCACAAACCTAATATAATTTTTAATTTTACATTGTTAATGAATTACAATATTAGTATATTTCAATAGGTTCATTTTTGATAGTTTTTAATGTTTGAAACATTTTTAGCAATTTGTAGGAAGTCATGCCGGCTCTTCTATATTTTTCTCTAAATTTAAACAGTTTCTCGTGTATGTTATTCATTTTTTAGATTTTGTTTACATGATGAATGTTGTTATTCTTCCGCAGTCAGCTCTAAGTAAATTTTCTTTATTTTTTATTTTTATTATTAAAATAAAACCAATAAGTATTTGTAATCTTTTTAGCTAGATGTAGGTTTCCAATGGCATATCTTTGTATAGAGTTTTTATTGTGAAAATTTTTGGTTTGTTTGTTATTCTTTTATGAGTTTTTTTCTTTTAATACAATCTTAGATATAGATCTATTAATTTATTCGTTAAAAATTATGATATTTTAAAAATTAAGCTTATAAAATCGATAAAATTAGTTAAATATCTTAATATATTTATTGTAATAATTCAGATAAAAAATCATTAAATTAGACAAATACTATTAATATTAATACCAAAAAATTTAAAATATACTCCCATATAATATGTATATAAATTAAATAATTAATTTCTCTTTCTACCTTTAATCATCCTTATTTTCTTTAAAAAAAATCAGGCTTTAAGTTTATATCCAACCTATAAAACCTAAAACCTATAAAACCTAAAAATAAAATCTTCATTCTATCTAGATTTTGCAATATGGTTTCAAAAGACAATAAGTGACATGTTTAAACTCAATTTGATCACAAATAACAACTTTCGTTACAAATATCGCATATACATTATTGAGTAGCATAATATTTTAATTATATTATTTTTTAAATTATATATTAATTATTTTTTTAATACTTTAATTATTTTTTATCTATTTTTATTATTTTACGTCATTTTTGTGTAAAAAAAATAAATTTAATTGAATTTCATCTTAATAGCATGGGATTTATAGATATTTGAAAATGAATTTTTTTCAAAAAATTAAAAATAACTAAATCTATACAAAAGTAATAATAAAGTTAATAAAGTGCACAATTTTAAAAAAGTTATTAATATATTTAATTTATGTAAATAAAGTAACGCGAAGTGCATAATAAATGCATAAAAACATAATTTTCTCTTCTCCCAATGACATTATATTTTAGAAAGTTGATTTTTAAATAACTTCTAATATGGTAAGAGAGTTGGATATTCTTTAATCAAACCCAATAAATCTAATTGTTGAATTGCAAGTTTTGACATGCAATGTGAATAGAATCAATACTTATGTAAAGTGATAAAATGTATAAAAATATTATTATAAACTCTTCCAAAAGCTTAATAATTGGGATTATTAGGTCTTGAATATTATATCTCTAATTTTAATACTACGTTAAAAGTTAGTTGATTATCGAAATAATAAGTTTATAAAAATATTATTAATCGTTCTCTTAATAATTTAAACTTTTAAAAGAATTAATAACTGCTTAACATCTAACAATGTTTGATAATAATTAAGAGTAAAAGTATTAGTTTAATCACATCACTACCATGTATTACTTGCATTCATATGGAAATATATTTTTGCTTCATGAAGATTTTCCATGTATGACACGTAGTCTTCTTTTAGTCAAAAAGATTGAAACAATTTAACTATAAAAAACATAAACAAACAAAGTACATTAAGGAACCAAAACTAGAGACAAACATAAATGAGACCAAAAATAACTCTAACGTCAGCAACTAACAAAAGTAAGGTGCCAAAAACTAATATATAGCAACCTGTCTAGTATTTTACAAATGATACGAGGGATTTTATAGACTCATGCGTTATCCAACATAGTAACAAACGCATGAGTCAAATCCTCACAAGCAAAATAGAACCACTATCAAGGTTAAACACAAAATAAAGCAAAATAAAACAACCAGATAAAAAAATAAAACTAAAGTAAACAAAAAACCAATTCAATAATCTAGAACAATAAAACAAAATAAAATCAAGGCAAAACAAAGGCAAAGCAATGACAAAAAAGGAGCAACCATTGACTTACTAAACAAAAGTGACAAATAACCAATCGATACCACCCTACAAATACACACCTAGGTAGCTAAGTCTGCAATTGTCACTTCCAAATCCCTTACAGGGTCTTTATTGCCATCATTTTCCTTCTCAGACATGATAAACATAGATTGAAGATTATTGAGAAAACATGCATCATCTCAATCTCTTCTCGCCCTTTTCCCAGTTTTTGTTCCATGGACATCAACTACTTTTCCTCTCCTACTACCAGTAACCCCATTCTTTTTTCCTTTCCCAATCAGCCTTCCATCAACCTTCTTCTTTTCATTAGAGTTCCCTACACCAAAAATAAAAAACCCCAATCTTATTTTTTCTCGAACCACCATCACCGACATGAGTAAAAACCCTCATATTTATATCAAAGTGAAGCCATTCACCATAGTTTGCGTGCCTTCTTCCAAAGTCAATACACTGATCATCAACAGCAAGACTTTGATTGATGCATGATCCATCCACAAAAATAAATAAAAACTAGGCAAGCTCTCATACTTAAATTCTAACATCGCATATTTGCCATCAATATGTATGCAAGCACCAAGAACTAAAGCACAAGTCAACACAAAATAGATGTGAACCCTAACAGATCCCATTATTCTATTAGACAATGGAAACCTATCCATATTAAGAAATACACTAGCAATTCTTCTCACAACTACAGCAACTTGTCAGTCCATAGGTAGGGCATGAATTTGAATCAAAATAGAAGTAGCTTTAAAAGAAATATGAGAGGGATTTATACCTGGCGTTAGCATATAAACTACCAATAAGGAATTATCGAAACTCTATAGATTTTTTTTCAAAACCATATCCATCTTCGCAACATCTTCAAAGTAGAAAATAAGAGTATATTGATCCATTACCTTAATATCCAAACCTTCCTAGTCTAGTTTCGATGGACTCTTAGAAGAGCATCAAAATTCATAGGCTTCTTCGACAAGAGTTGAGCAATAATCACGATATTTGAGACAACTTTCTCTAAGTCAACCAAGTCTCCAAGTTCAAGAATGAGATCAAGGTTGTCTACTCTAGATCGCAATCTTTCCATCATCAATTAATCAAACCAAAATAGTTGAACCTCAAACTCTAGAAGTAAATTAGGACAAAATAAATACAAATAAATCAATGTAACATCTGGTGAAACGCAATGGTAAATTGTGGTGATGGCTTGATTTCTTCGAAACTGTACGTCGGTTACAAAACCGAATGAGATTCTTGATGGGAGAACCTTTATAAAATATCGGGTCCTCTCACTATTTACTGCTTAATTCAGATACATTATTAAAATGCATAGAATAAAAACCAGTGAGAGCATCAAATCGAAAATCCATTAAAATTCTCGTATAAGTGTTAAAATTTGATCAATGTTAAGAGGTATGTTTTTAATCCTTTTTGTTTCCGCTATATTTAAATTTTACGTTCATATAATTTTTTGAACGTTTTTAGATTGAATTATGATCTTACATTTGGTATTAAAGTCATTTTTGAAAACATCTATGTTTTGCTTTGTTTCACGAGGAACTGAAATTTTGGGTTTTTTATTTTGCTTATTTTTAATGCATATGAAAATTGTAAATTGTTTCAATATTGATTTTAGAGTGACTCTATGAATTTAAACTTGAAAAACAATGAAGAAAATAAATCCAATTTATCGTGCATATTTATTTGAATTATTGATTAACTTTTTATTTAAAATAATGTTTTTGATTCGAACTGAGACCATAAATCACTCGAAAATTGAATTATGAGAATTTTGATAAAAAGAACGTCGAATTTCGTCGCCGGAATATAAAGATACGACAGGGTATCCGTTAGGGTCAAAAACGAATCGGATTGACCCGACTGGAGGTTGAAGATGAAGCTTTAAAAAAAATCTTCGTTTTTTTCTAGAAATTGAACCCAAACCTCATGGTGTGGTGAAGATTGAAGTGTGTTATCCATTGGACCAAAACACACTTTGTATTATGTTATGCAACATAATTCCTTTTATATACATTAGGAATTTTAATTTTTAAAACCAAGATACACTTTAAAAAAGTGTTAAAGTTGGGAAACGAACCCAAACTTCACTAGTCACTGGTGGGTATAAGAAAGACTGTCCACTCGGCTGCAACATTGCTATATCTTATTTAATATCTGACTTATTTAAAAGGAATTTCGAATATAATTTATGTTTGTCATATGCATAATATTTATTATACATGTGATATTTATTTAAATAATTTTTGAACACATTAATTTTTTTTATTTATATACATTATGTTTAAATTATTTGTTTTGGTATTTATATATGTAAATTTTGTAATTAATTATACATATGAAAATTTGGTTAAATAATTTATGCATAATGAAATTAATTGTTAATGACTTTTTATGGATTTAATTAGTGCTTATATTATTTATTTTTTAATTGTATAGTTTATTGTCATATATGTAATCTTAAGATAGATAATATTTGTATATTTTAAATTAAATTAATATTGCTTATGATTTTATGTAATAATTGAGTCTAAGAATTTAACTAATATTTAAGTGATTCATATAGTTTAATTAATTAGGGAGTAGCTATATCATCTTTAATTAATTAAAACTATAATAAGGTTTATTTAGGATTACATTTATAAAATAAATATTAATTGTAATTAATCATATGTGATATAATAAATCTTATCCTACATGAATTTTTATTATATTTTTGGGTGATTAATTAGGATATAATATCAAATTATATTTTCTAATTTACCTACAGGGATTAGGAAAAAGAACATAATTTAATAGTTTTATTGTAAAGTTAAGATGAATATAATTGAATTAAAACTTTAGTCCACAGACAAGTTTTATGTCACTAAATTCATATTTTTCATGATTTACATCGACTATAATTTAGGTCTCAAATTTTAATAAGCATATAGTTTTTAATTGCAGCTTGTCAACCTGTAAATTTCTCTGATATCTGCTTTGATATTCTCGATCTGAAAGGGGATAATTATAAAGTATGAAAGTAAAGAATTCTCCTTCATCTAGGATGGATGGATATTAACTATATTATTAGGAAAAAACAAACCACCTAAAATTATTGAAATCAACACTCTAGAAAATATCATGCTTTATGAAAAATGGGAGCGATCTAATCGCCTTAGCATGATGTTCATTAAGACTAAAATCTCTACTAGTATTCGTGGTTTTGTTGATAAGCATAACAATGTTCAAGACTTGCTAAAGGTAATTAATGATCAATTTGTCACTTCAGATAAGGCTTTAGCAAGCACCCTTATTATGAAGTTCTCTTCTTTAAGACTCACTTGTGTGAAAGGTGTGCGCGAGCACATTATGCAAATGAGGGACATTGCGGCTCAACTTAAGCATCTCAAGATTGAGATGTCAAAATCCTTCCTGGTGCATTATATCCTTAACACTTTCCTACATCAGTACGGACTATTCAAAATCTTGTACAATACACATAAGGATAAATGGTCAATCAATGAACAAATGACCATGTGTGTTCAAGAGGAAGGGAGGTTTGTTATGGAATTTGGTGAAAGTACAATGTTGGCTACAACGTACAGGAAAGGAAAATCTTAATACAAGCATAAAGAAAAAGGAATAATTCCACCCGAGGCTGATATTAAGAAAGAATCCAAGTGTTAAGTGTTTCTTCTGTAAAAAGAAGGGACACATGAAGAAGGATTGTATCATATTCCAGAAATGGCTTAAGAATAAAGGTAATCCAACCTCGTTTGTTTGTTATGAATCTAATATGGTTAATGTTAATATTAACACTTGGTGGATTGATTTTGGATCTACAATCCATGTTGCAAACTCTTTTCAGGGTATGTGAAATCTAAGGAAGCCAGTGGGAAGTAAGAAATACATCTTATCCAGTAACAAGATGGGCTCACGTGTGGAGGCTGTAGGGACATGCAGTTTGATTTTAAGTAGTGGTTTTATTTTAGAATTAGAAAAGAACTTTTATGTTCCAAGTTTCTCTAGAAACTTGATTTCAATTTCAAGACTTGTACCTTTTGGTTATTCCTTTCACTTTTCAAAACAATCTTTCAGTTTATTTAATAAATCTGATTGTGTTGGGAATGGTATTTTGTCTAATGGTCTTTACTGTATTAATTTACAAAATAATGCCACTCATAATACTATGTATGTTCAAGATGACACTAAAAGGTGTATTATTGACGAGGACTCTTCTACATTATGACATAGAAGATTATGACATATCTATATAAAAAGAATTAAAAGATTAGTGAAAGATGGGGTACTTAGTACTCTAGATTTTATTGATTTTGAGACATGTGTGAACTGAATTAAGGGAAAGCAGACTAACAAGTCAAAGAAAGGTGCCAATAAGAGTTTAAATATATTAGGAATCACACATACAGATATATGTTGTCCAGACATGGACATTCAAGGTCAGAAATATCTTATCACCTTTATTGATGATTTTTCTCGATATATGTATCTCTTCATACTTCATAATAAGAACGAAGCATTAGATGCCTTCAAGAGCTTTAAGGTTGAAGTAGAGAAACAATGTGGAAAGTAAATAAAGATCGTGAGATCAGATAGAGGTGATGAATATTATGGTAGATACACTGAGAATGGACAAGCGTCTGGTCTGTTTGCTAAGTTTCTTCAAGAACATGGGATAGTTGCCCAATACATTATGCTTGGTTCACCATACTAGAATGGTGTAGCAGAAAGGAGAAATTGAACACTATTGGACATGGTACGGAGTATGCTTAGCAACTCCAATCTTCCTAAATCCTTGTGGATTGAAGCTTTAAAGACGGTTGTGTATATATTAAACCGAGTTCTAACCAAGGCTATCTCAAAGACGCCATTTGAATTATGGAAAGGTTGGAAACTGAGTTTGCAAAATATGCGTGTTTGGGGATGCCCGTCTGAAGTGAGGATTTATAATCCATAAGAGAAGAAGCTGGACCCAAGGACCATAAGTGGATATGTTGTTGGATATGCCGAAGGTCTAAGGGATATAGATTTTATTGTCCATCTCACAGCACTAGGTTTGTGGAATCAAGAAATGCAATTTTTTTTAGAATTACTTGATTAGTGGGAGCGATCGTTGCCAGGGCATTAGTTTTGAGAAAGATCATTCAGATGCTCAATGTGCCACTTCAAGTAATGGATTGATCGTTATTGTTAACAACATGCCTCGAGTATAAACGCATGTTGAAGAAACAGTCTTGGAAGTACCACAAGATGTTGATCCTGATCTAGTAGATGTTGAAGTCCAACAGATGCCTGCAGCTGTTGAACAACCAACTAAACAACATGATCCTACTCCTTAAGAGAATGTTGATGCAGTATTAAGAAGATCTACTAAAGTAAGGAAATCAACGATTCCTAGTGATTATGTTGTGTATCTACAAGAATGTAACTATAATGTTGGAGCCGAAAATGATAATGAGATGTTTTCACAGGCCATGAGTTCCGAGGTTTCGAACTTATGGTATAATGCCATGAAAGAAGAGATGGATTCTATGGCATCTAACCGAGTTTGGGATCTCATCAAGTTTCCTAATGGTATGAAAGCCATTATATATAAATGGGTCTTCATAACAAAGAAAGACTCACGAGGCAACATTGAGAGACATAAGCCAAGACTCGTTGCCAAAGGATTCACTTAAAGGGAAGGAATCGACTACATGGAGAGATTTTCTCCTATATCTAACAAAGATTCACTTCGTATGGTCATGGCATTGGTTGCCCATTTTTATTTGGATTTGCATCAAATGGACGTGAAAACGACTTTACTTAATGGTAACCTAAAGGAAGAGGTTTATATAAAAACAACCTGAAGGATTCTTCTCTAGTGATGGTGAGCATTTGGTTTGTAAGCTTAATAAATCCATATATGGATTAAAACAAGCTTCCTGTCAATGGTATTTGAAATTCCATAACGTCATCACTTCATTTGATTTTGAAGAGAACGTCATGGATCAATGTATATACCAAAAGGTTAGTGGGAGTAAGATTTGTTTTTTGGTGCTATATGTGGATGTTATTGGCATTAAGATCCATAGAGATAGAATTTGAGACATTTTAGGTTTATCTCAGGAAACCTATATCAATAAAGTTTTAGAGAGATTTTGGATGAAAGATTGTTCACCAAGTGTTGCTCCCATTGTGAAGAGTGATAAGTTCAATTTGGACCAATGCCTAAAGAATGATTTTGAAATAGCAGATGGAAATCATTCCATATGCTTCAACTGTTGGAAGCTTGATGTATGCTCAGGTCTACACTAGAGTTGACATTGCATTTGTTGTTGGGATGCTAGGGAGATATCAAAGTAAACCAGGTGTTGACCAATCGAAAGTTGTAAAGAAAGTGATAAAGTACCTGTAAGAAATCAAGGATTATATGCTCATGTATAAATGAACCGATGAACTGAAAGTAAATAGTGGTATCCTAGCTAGGCTTAAAACTAGTGCAGGTATCTGTACTAGACAAGGAGGGAAGAGACAAATACTAGCACTATATTCTAATTCTCTCCATCTTCATTTGATCATGTAAGGTCCTCGTTAAGTTTAAATGTCGAATTACATTTCTTTGCTTGTGGGTTCTCATGGTGGTTTTGCAGGTTTCAAGTCACAATTCAATCAAAAGTCAACATTGAAAATAACCGTGATCGAAATTGCACCAAAAGTATTAGAACATGAAAAATGTAAGATATATATATTTAATAAATAATCGGCTTAGCTTACCTTTTTTCTAAAAGCATATGAGCCTATAACTTGATCCTTAAAAATAATGTCATTAAAGAGAAGCTACAAATAAGTCAAACACTAGAGTAGATTTGATACCCATGTAAGAGCTGCGGATAGTGTTATTAAAGAGAAGTTACAAAGAAGAGGGAGATGGTCATCTATTTGAAGTAGGATACGGAGTTTTGTGGGCTATTTTTTAATTTAGGCATCTCTTGTGTCTCTTGTATGTGTGCAATTTTTTAATTTAAGCATCCCTTATTTTGTCTCTTGTAAGTATGATTAGTTTGAAAATTATCAGTTTTTGTTTTTAAAAATTCAATTACATTTTTTTTAACTCCTTGATAAAAACAAATATTTATTTTTATATTATAAAGTTAAAAAACATATTTCATTTATATTATAAAAAATTAAATATATTTTTAAAGGGTTAAAAATGAAATTTTATATACGTTATGTAATTAAAACTAGTCATTTATTAAGGTAGTGATATAGATTTGATATTTTGATGGAATCATCAACAGACATAAGTTCTTAGTTTGCATAAAAAAGAGGCGCATGGTAAGAATTTATCTTATTATTTAGAGTCCCTAATTCCATTTACTCACTGTCATGAAATTTCGATGTAAATCCCATAATGTAGACCATATTATTAATTATCTGGAACCACTTTTACATTATTGAATAATAACTGGTTGTTGTACTACACACAAAATATGTATTACTTGTTAGTGTATTGTGATATATGCTGCAAAAGTGTGGCAGGCACCAATACTTAGTGGAGAAAAACATGTAACAGATAATAATATTAGTGGAATCATAAAACATGGATGTGCAGCAGCTAGAGTTATTATTTAATTTTCGTTTTCCTTCTATATATATACCTAAACTCTTGTACAGAAACATAACAGAAATGATATGAAATATACATGATAATTATCAGAGAAATACAATATTTGTCATGGTATGAGAGCAAGTTATTGTTGACTAATGGAATTACCTGCTATGATGATTTCTGTTCTACTACCATTTTGATTTCTGATTTCTGGTGTGGTTGTTGATTTTTGATTTCTACTGATTTCTGATTTCTAGTTTACATTTTGATTTCTGGTTGAAACCGATCAGTTACAATACTGAAAAAAATACCATCAAGAAAAACAACAACATCAATGTGCTCCAGAAGGGAATAAGTACAAAGAACATTGTTGTAAGGCTTAACCGCAGAGGTTGAAACCTAAGGGGATGGGTAGACAGTGAAGCCTCACCAGTGCTGCGACCATCTAGTATCCAGAGCCATACCATTTTTCTGTCTCAGAGAAACATGGAACGCAGCGAAGAAGAACACCGCTTCACAGAGACGGAGGACCAGGTGGAGGGCTGACTCCGTCTGGATGTTGTGGTCGGCTAGGGTTCGGCCATCCTGATCGTCCATCAGAAGAAGGAAGGCGTTGCTCTGCGAAAATAAAAAAAATTAGGGTTCTATCACAGCAACGCAAGCCTTCAGCAACTCTGGCTTCACAACAGTCGAAAGTGATGACTGGCTCGGACATAGTTGAAGAACACACTTGAGGAACGCAGTAGAAGAAGCTGCGTTAAGGAACGCAGAAGAAGCTGCGCGAATTTGAAAAAAAAAATTTAGGGTTACGAAATGTTCTGTATATAGCTAGTGTGTGAAGTGTAAAAAAAAAGGAAAAAATGAAGGAAAAAATTTTTAGATTTCATGGCAGAATCTAGAGATTTAATCACCAATTTCATATTGGAAGATTTGACACAAAAATGATGGAAGTTTTGACTAGAGCTCAGATCACCTCACAACCTCCGCTAATTGAAGCGTCGACTACTCTCATTAGTATCAACTTGGGAGGATCCAACTATGCCTTGTGGTCCTAGGTGGTGGAGATGTATATCTCTGTCAAAGACAAACTGGGATATATTAATGGGGATTTTTCTCAACTTGTTGAAACTGACCCCTCATTCAGGAGATGGCGCACTGAAAATGTCATTGTCAAAAGATGGTTGATTAATTCGATGGACCCCTCCTTGATTGCAAATTTTATTCGATTCCCAACTGCGAAAGAGGTTTGGGATTCTACTGCTACCACCTACTATGATGAGACAGACACGTCTCAAGTGTATGATCTTCGTCGTCGAGTTACTCGTATGAAGCAGGCGGGTGGATCCATTGAAAAATACTACAATGACCTTCAAGGGTTATGGCAATAAATTGATTTTCGTCGTCTTAATCCCATGGAGTTTGCGATTTACATACAAAAATACAACTACATCATACAGGAAGATCGAGTGTATACCTTCCTCGATGGACTTGATGACAGACTAGATAAAACTTGAAGTGATGTGCTTCAAATCAAACCATTCCCTACGGTGGAACAAGCCTATGGATTCATCCATAGGGAAGAGGTTCGGAAGATCGTGATGATCACAGGTACATATACGACACACGGAGCAATTATGGCTTTCAAAGGGATCAAAGGACACCATAATCCATTGCCATCCAAACCAGGAACTTTTTTGAGTATCAAGAAATCCACGAGAAATCCACCGTCTATTGACATGAAATGTGGCCATTTTGGAAACTCCAAATACACCCGTGAAAACTACTTCAAACTACATGGGTGTCCAGAATGGTGAAATGATCTTCAAGCACGGAAGAAACGGGAAACCACTGGGCGAGCCGCTGTGGCTACCAATAATACATCACTATCCCTTATTCCTCAGGCCTAATCTTCCCAGGATCCAGGTATTTCAAGTAAAGCATTTCGCATCTCTACTCGTAGTGATAGTCAGGATTGGATTCTAGACTTTGGAGCTACAGATTATATGACATTTGACCCAAAAGATCTCTCCAATACAACCCAACCGAGACGGAGCCGTGTTGCCAATGCCAATGGGGTCACTTATCCAGTTAAAGGGGCTGGAACAATGAATTTATCTCATTCATTATCATTATCTAATACATTACTTGTACCCTCTCTTTCAAAACAGACTAATGTCTGTAAGTCAGGTCACTTCAGATCTTAGCTGTGTAGTATTGATGTATTCTACCTTTTGTCTTCTACAGGATATTCTCACCAAGGAGATCATTGGGCTTGGTACTAAGAAAGGAAGGTTATATTATGTGGATGACCTCAGTTCAGGAAGAGCCAATCACATACAACACACTGTTGGTAACAAGGAACGCCAGATTTGGCTATGTCATCGTCGATTTGGGCATCCATCATTTGGGTATTTAAAACACCTAATCCCTAGTTTATTTTCAAATATCACATACTCAGATTTCAAATGTGATACTTGTATCTTAGCAAAAGGTCATAGGGCATCTTATCCTTTGAGCATGAATAGAAGTATGACTCCTTTTGCTTTAGTACATTCTAATGTTTGGGGACCTTCCCCGATCACTACGTCATCGGGTCATCGTTGGTTTGTAATTTTTGTTGATAATTGTACACGAATGACATGACTTTACCTTCTCAAACATAAAGATGAAGTATTTGCTACGTTTCACCTGTTTCACACCATGGTTCAGACACAATTTTCTGAAAAAATTAAGATACTTAGGTATGATAATGGAGGAGAGTATATTAATCAACAATTCCGGACATACTTGGACAACCATGGTATTCTCCATGAAACATCGTGTTCACAAACCCCACAACAGAATGGGACTACGGAGAGGAAGAATAGGCATATTTTAGAAACATCTCGAGCCTTACTAATTGGTGCACATATGCCTAGTAGATACTGGAGTGATGTTGTTACTACAACTGTGTATCTACTGAACCATATGCCCACAAAAACCTTACAATTTCAGACTCCATTAAAGGTGTTATCTGATCATGTTCCCTGGCCTACTATATTGATGCTTCTGCCCTGAATTTTTGGATGTGTTGCTTTTGTCCACCTCCATAAAAATCAGCGTACTAAGTTGGATCCATATGTTGTCCGATGTGTTTTCTTGGGATATGGCATACAAAAAAAGGGATACCGATGCTACGATCCTATTACTAAAAGAACCTACATTACCATGGATGTCACTTTCCTAGAATCTGAATGATTTTTTCCATTACCAGTATCCAATTACCCTCTTCAGAGGGAGAGTTATGGTGAAGAATGAAATTGGCTTGATGTTGAAATATTAGATCCAGCATATTCAGATCATGCCAACAATATGGATGAGCTAGTACCTAGACCCGAACTTAAACTTCTAAGAACTGAATCTGAACTAGTGACTGAATCTCCAGAAGATGCAGTGGTCGATGTACCCCTCCACTCTCTAGTACCCAATGATCCTCCTGCTGAGAATACTCCTAAGGTAAGTTCTCCTATCACACCTTTACGAACTAATGCTATAGATACATCTGTTGGTTATGTTCTACCTTTCAGACACAATCGAGGCAAACCTACAAATCGATACTCTCCAGACAAAGAGGAACGACAACCCAAGTATCCAATAGCCAATTATGTATCTACTCAAGGGTTATCAGAACCTATCAGGGCTTTTGCACAAACACTCTCCTCATGTCAAATTCCAAGCAGTGTTGAAGAAGCCTTATCTTATCCAAATTGGGCTCAAGCTATAAAAGAAGAATTTGAGGCATTGCAGAAGAATAACACATGGGTGTTAAGAAAGTTGCCTCAAGAGAGGAAGATGGTAGGATGCAAATGGATTTTCTCCATTAAGTATAAAGAATATGGGTCAGTTGATCGATACAAGGCAAGGCTTATAGCAAAAGGGTATACACAGAAACATGGTATAGATTATCAAGAAATCTTCTCACCTGCGGCTAAACTAAAAACTGTGAGAGTTTTGTTATCTCTTGTAGCAAATTTAGATTAGCAATTGCACCAACTTGACGTGAAGAATGCCTTCCTTCATGGTGACCTTGAAGAAGAGATTTACATGGATATCCCACTAGGATATATTGTTACATCAGGAAAAGAAATTGCATGTAGATTACAACGAGCATTGCATGGACTAATACAATCACCTCGAGCATGATTTGATAGATTGAGTTCAACAATGAGAAAATATGGGTTTCAACAAAGCTTCTGACCACGATCTTTTCCTAAAACATCGATTGGGAAAAATAACAGCCCTTATAGTCTATGTAGATAACATGATCATTACAGGAGATGATAAAAAAGAAATCTCTAGGCTTCAAGAACAACTGTCAAATGAGTTTGAAATGAAAGACTTGGAAGGGCTCAAATACTTCTTAGGCAATGAGGTAACAAGATCAAAACAATGTATATGTCTTTCCCAAAGGAAATATACTCTATATCTACTAGCAGATGCATGATTACTAGATTGTAAACTTGTCGATATTCCGATGGTCCAAAATCATAAACTTAGAGAATATGTGGACCAAGTACCAGCAGATAAATAGAGATATCAACGGTTAGTAGGTAAACTCATATACTTATCTCATACTCGACCTGATATTGCTTATGTTGTGAGTTTCGTGAGTCAATTTATGCACTGACCAAGTGAAGACCATATGGATGCCGTCATGAATACTCTGTTATTTAAAATCCTCTCCTGGGAAAGGACTTATGTTTTTAAAGAATGGTCAATTGGAAGTCCTTGGATATACAAATTCAGACTGGGCAGGGAATATAAAGGATAGGAAATCTACGGCTGGATACTTTACTTTTGTGGGAGGCAATCTTGTTACATGGAGGAGCAAGAAATAAAAGGTAATTGCATTATCTAGTGTTGAAGCTGAATTTCGAGGAATGGTCAAGGAAATATGTGAGCTACTTTGGTTGAAAAAACTTCTAATTGAGATTGGTGTTACACCTAACTCTGAAATGAACTTATTTTGTGATAACAAAACAGCCATTGCCATATCTCACAATCCAGTTCAACATGATCGCACAAAACACGTTGAAGTGGATCATAACTTCATCAAACAAAATCTTGAAGAAAAGATTATTCAGCTTTCATTTGTTAAATCAGAAGATCAATTGACTGATATACTCACAAAATTTATGTCTGCAAAGACAAGTTGTGCATAAGAGACATATATGCACCAACTTGAGGGATAGTGTTGGTGTGTGCTGTGGTGCATGCTGCAACAGTGTCATACACTAATGTTTAGTGGAACAAAACATGGAATATACAATAATATTAGTGGAACCATAAAACATAGATGTGCATCAATTAAAATTATTGTTTAATTTTCATTTTTCTTGTATACATATAACTAAACTCTTATACATAAATAGAACAAAAATCATATAAAATATACATGATAATTATCAGAGAAACATAATATTTGTCATTACTAACGATGAAAGATGTTATTTTTGGCTCTATCTCCAGAAGAATTCACGAACAGAATCTTGCCATGAAAGCACAAGCGTGAGCATCAGTAATAATCCGGCAAGTCCCCAAGATGAACTCCCAATTCTAAGCACCCATGAAGGATCGGAAGGAAGGAGTGAAGTTGATGATGCATCTCTTTTGACTGATGACGAAGAACTTGATGATGAAGACGTGGTTTTAATAGCAATTATAAGGCCAGCAAGAACCATAGGAAGAACAAACCTAGAATTCCATTTTGATTCATGGTATGATCTATTGTCATGTTTTCGACTAACATATAAAGGCGAAAGCACTATTGCTGAAACTAGAGCTAGCACCATGGCTACTGATCTTTGAGATGAGTTTTGATTTGAATAAGAATTAGCCATAGTTGCTTCAATCTCACATGTAGTAGTTAATTTCTTTTCTTTCGCAAAAGAACCAATTTGATGAGGAGGAAGAAGTATAAGAGGGCAACGTGGAGATTTATAGTGGAAAGAAGATGGGAATGGTGAAGGAATCTGTGTGGAAAGGCTGTAATTTGATGAGAAAAGTGATAAGAGAGCCGTCCATAAAGTAAAAAAAAAAAAAAAAAGGTGAAAGGTATATCATTAAGAACTAAATTATGAATATTAACAGTAGAAGGAAAAAGTTAAAAAGATAGTAAAGAAGGCCTGGAAGTAAGGTATTTCTTTCTCTTTAAGTTCAAATTCACATTTCATCACAAGTAATGCTAGCTGTAACCTCATCATTTCCTTAATTTACGGCTCTTTAGGGTCATTTTTCTCCAATGATCGAAGTGGAATGTTTGACGGGAGCTTTTGAAGCATGGAGCTTAATGTCTACTTTCCTCCAATTACTTTTACAACCATGCATGGCCCATTGTTGTCTTTAACTATCTCTAAATTTTTCAAATATGAAGTCACCAGATCTTACTAGATGAGGTGTAATATAAAATCAAGATTAACAAATAAAATAGGATCTAACCTGTTTGTAGGATAAATATGAAATAAATTAACCCGTTACATATTAAAATTAACACAAATACGACACGAAATTATCTAAATAAATTTATTAAGTTATTTTTAATTAATATTTTTTTAAAATCGATGATAATCTATCTTAAAATAAATTAAAATTAAAATTAAAATGATCTGAATTAATAAAAATATGTCTATTTATATCTTTATCGAACATGATTAGTTAATGAAATAGTTTAATTGATCTGATTAACCAACCTTATAAGCAGGTACAAATGACAAGGGTGTTGGTTCGACTACAAACCAATGACATGTGGGGCAAATTGATATAAGCCATTATAAGGTTTGAATAAGGGTATCGTCTAGTAAAATTCACTATTAAAATTTAAATAAAAAATATAAATATAAATATTCAAAATCCACTCATAATACCAAATCTTAAATAATCCACAACAAAATCTGTTTTTTAATCAAATACAGTAATACAAAACAAAGATAAATTAACTAAACTTGTAATCAGAAGTAATATCACAATAGAATATAGGGAATATCACAGAACCTGTATGTTGATGAGAGTCTAAGAAATTCGTTAATACATGAACTCTTAGGAACAGAAGCTTTCTCAATTCTTCAAAATTTATTAGCTTTTAATACACATATAAATCATCTTCTTTCATTCATTTTCAATAAAATTAAAGATAATTTAATAAAAAGTTATATTTAATGATACTTTAGTCTAATAAATAGAATATGTTAGTAATTTTACTTTAAATTTGTATACTTTAATTATATTATTTTTACATTTGTTGACACTTTAATCATTATTGTTAAATTTTGATGATTTTAATTTACTTTATTTTTTAATTTTTGAGACATTTTCATCTTTAAATATCTATTTGTAAGCCCTTATTAGTAAGATTCATTTTAATTCAACTTAAGTTTTAGCATAAAAAAATATTTTTAAAAATAAAATTGACAAGAAATGACTACATCGTCTAAAATTCAACATAATGTGACTAAATTGTACTAATTTTAAGAAATGTGATTAACTTATTAAATTTGTGAAAGTAAAATCATTAAAATATTATGCTACTTATTCATTAGGTAAGAAACAAGTACAACTTATTTTTTTTATAATGTTTGAGGATTAGGAATTAACTAGTCTCATTTTGCAATAAAATTAATTTTTAATATAGAATGATTTGACGTATTTTTTTTATTGATTTAATTATTATTGTATTTTTTGTTTAAATGAATTAAATATGATTTTTTAAAAATAAAACTCTTACATTCGTAAATAAGACTTAAATTATAAAGCTTCAACTTGTTCAAATGAGTTATATATTGTTAAATTAGAACTCGTTGTCTCTAATTTATAGATTTTATATTTAATATTTAGTATACTAAAATATACATAATCTAATTCCTTCTAAAACATTTTTCTAACCATACGAGTACTTTGGAACCAAGATATCTAAGTGGTTTTTGATAACTTTTCTTTTCTTTTCTCAAAAATATATTAAATGAAGTCAAAATTACAAAATTGTTATACTTTTTAAGAAATGTTTTGTGACATATCAAATAACAAATCTTCACCTTGGTACAAAAAGGAACCAAGTTCATCAAATATGAAATTCTTTAAAATATCAAGTGGTTGTCGCCTAGAGCCCCAAAGGGCGTTCATTTACTACAAACACCAATCAAGTCCAAGCATCGCTTGAACTTGTTAAATGAAACCTACTTGGTTAACATATCAGTTGGATTTTTTTAGTCATTACCTTATTGACAACAATAACACCTTGAGATACAATGTCACAAGTAAAATGATATCTATCATCAATATATTTGGTCATCTCATGATATATAGTATTCTTGGTTAAGTGTATCATATCTAATTATCACAAAAATACAACAAAAGTATCCTAGTGTGAACCCAAATCACAAACCAAAACCTCTAAACCAAATGGATTCCTTCACTGCTTTTACTATTATCATATACTTTTTCTATGTAGTAGACAAAGTAAATGTAGACTTTAAATTAACTTTCCAACTAATAGCACAATGAGAAAGAGTGAAGACATAACTATTCAGAGATCTTATTCTATCAAAATCTCCAGTATAATTGGAGTCCACATAGCAAATAATATTGTAACTAATATTAGAACTCCCATTATATACCAAACCAAAATTAGAAGTACATCTCATATATCAAATTATCTATTTCACTACTTGCCAATGACATTTATCAAGTATGGATAAAGCCAAGTTTAATGAGCAGAGAGGGCACCACTCGTAAACTCAATAGAGAAAATGAACAATTTTGATAATACTTGAATGACTATAGTAAAATTTGTGAATTCGTCAACGAGTTATTATAAAATAATATGAAAAAAGATAATGATTAATGTTTCAAAATTTATGAATTTTAATATTTTTGAATATTTAACCACAATTATTATATGTTAAATGTGTATTTTTATCCAATTAAAATAAAAAATCAAAACTATGTAAATTAAGTTGTAACAAGATTAAATAACATATCTTAATATCGATGTAGACATACAAAAAAAGATGAAAAAAAGTAAACAACATAAATTATAATAAACATGTCAAAAAATTTAACTATATGAAAGAAAAAATATATAAGATTAGTATTACATGATATAAATAACAATGAATATTTATATAATTATATATGATATAATATGAAATAGTTAAATTGTATGCAAGATAAAATTTATTAACTTTTAAGAAAATGTGATGATTCTATGAAAGTAGAGTCATTACTGCATTTTTTTTACTTAATATTTACTTTTTTATTCAATAAATAGTATTTTTGGATTAAAAATATTAAAATATAATTTTTTAGTGAAAATGGGTGAAAATATAAATTTTGAAATTTTTATGAATTTTTAACACATGACCAATCAAGAGTTGCGACACAAGCAGATGAGCTGACTAGGCAAGCCACGTGGATACCATGCCAGCAGAGAAGAGAAATCTTAGAACATCGTGTGTGTAGTGTGATGTAGTGACTCACCACATGTTAGCATAATGTTCATTTCGAGTTTATAGCGCGATCAAACCTTCACGCACATGTCGCAATGCTATTTGTCATTGCCTTCCACCAGCGTGTCACGCCATTTGTTTCCATAATCACGTTGCTCCAACTATCACGAACTCAGCAGCTTTAACCTGGACTGGTCTCCCCTTGCCAAGCATCAAGCTCTGATTCGCCCTATAAATTCTGCATGCCACGTGTTGATTTTCTATTTACTGATGCTATTAATTTTTCTTGTTTTGATCTCAGTCCTTAATCTGAAGTTGATTTGACGGTTTAGATTTCACTTGAGATATATTTAACCCCTTAATCACCCCATAAACCTTAACAAGCCATCATTAGTATAATTTTCATCAAATTTGAAGCTAAGAAGAGAGAAAAATACAAAAAAAAAATCAAAAGAAGATTCAATTTTGGTAGAGATTCAAGAAGATATTAGTATTAAAATTCAAGAGATTGATGGTATTTCTTCTTCTGCCTCTTTTTTTTTATCAATTTTTATGTCTTTTTTTTTATGAAAAATATAAGCTTTATGACAAAAATTATATGTAGTTAATTTATTAATTTAGGGATCTTATGAATCCAATTTTTACCATGTGATAATTTAATATTATATCCAAATTATGATTTCAATTTAATTATATTATTTAATATGATTTTTATGCTATTAATTGTTTGGCCAACAATTTATCTGTAGTGTCAATTAAATAGATTTGAGAATTATTTAATTGTTTGTCTTGACTAAATAACATGCATAATTTCTAAGCAGAGATGTATGATTATTATACGTATGATCCATAATTGATGAACTTAATGAGTAGTATACAATTTAATTGACATGGGAATGTAATTAAGTTAATTACTATATGATGTGTAGTTTACTTAATATAGAAATACATGCTAGATTAGATTCAATTGATCATATAATTGATTAATAATTATTTTCGAAATTTTTTAGTGATTCACATGTTTAGAAAATTGGGGGATTAAGTATTCCTAGATATTTTCTCATATATCTTATTAATTTCAAAATCTGATTTAATTAATTATTGTTATTTATTTTTAATTCTTTTAATCATACTTTCTTAAAATATAAGAACACCAAAAATTATTGATTTTATAAATATTAGTTTATAATGATATAATCTCTGTGGAAACGATATTTTCTTATCATTATATTACTTTTTGCGATACGAATTCTTGCATATTCATCGCACACAATTTGTGTTCTCATCAAAAGGCTTGGAAAACTAAATTAGTAAAATTTAAGAAAAACAATAAAATTACACATTTAAAACTTGCAATTGGACACCGTTCAAGTTGAACTACAACCGTTTAAACTCGTTCAATGTTAAACTTCATCCAATTAAACATGCTCAATATTATTAGAGTGTCATTTTTGTTATTATAT
This sequence comes from Hippophae rhamnoides, assembly GCA_033030585.1. Taxonomy (NCBI): domain Eukaryota; kingdom Viridiplantae; phylum Streptophyta; class Magnoliopsida; order Rosales; family Elaeagnaceae; genus Hippophae; species Hippophae rhamnoides. Next base: position 58,030,549 of record CM065427.1, on the reverse strand, counting down.
ATAAGTTTTATATGTTATTTGATGTAATTTTCCTAAATTTTATGAAAAATATTAAAAATTTATCACTTTACTTAAAGTAAGTAAAAATTGTATAATAGTAAATTAAAAAGTGAAAAATATATGAGAATGTAAATAAATACGTAGTATAACAAAAAGAAAGAAAAAATAATATTCAAATAATAAACTTGAGAAATGGCACTATTAGGTATTTTGTAAAATAAAGATGTACATTTATAAATATAATAAAGAAAAAATATGTATCAAAAAGTTAAGTTGTGGGCCTTGACCTCTCTCACAAAAGTGTGGTTTTGTTTATGTTACCAAGATTACCCATGTATCTACTAACAATACTAGCAATATGTGAAATGTCTGGATGAGTATAAACCATAGCATACATCAAATTATCAATGACACTAGCATATGGACCTGAGACATGTACCTCTATTCTTTTTATGAATGTGGTGACAAATCCAAAGAAACCCTGAAATGCACAGTTAACGGCGTACTTATAAGTTTAAACTCTTTCATATCAAAGCGTTCAAGAATTTTTTCAATATCATTTTTAGGAGACAAAGAAAGCTTGTCTGCTTTTCTATTCCTATAAATTCCATGCCCAAAATTTTCTTCAATGCACCCAAATCTTTTATCTCAAACTCACCACTAATTGAGACTTAATTTTTAAATCTTAGACTTATTCTTAAAAGTAATAAGTATATCATCAATAGATAATAATAAATAGACAAATAACAATCATTGAATCTTTTATGATAAGCACAACTATCATAATCACTCATAGAGTAACCATAATCAATCATAAAAGGATCAAATTGTTTATACCACTATCTAGAAGATTAATTCAAACCATATAATAATTTTTTTCAATAAACAAACATGATCTTCTTTATCTGGAACAAAAAAGCCTTTGGCTTATGCACACATATATATATTCCTCAAGCTCACCATTTAAGAAAGTTATCTTGATATCAAAATGTTCTAATTCCATGTAAAATAACACAATCATGGTAAGAAACACGTGAGTAAAGTTATGTTTCACAACGTGTGAAAATACTTTATTGAAGTCAATACCTTTCTTTTGATAATAGCCCTTTGCTACAACACATGCCTTGAACCTAGCTATTTCAACCTTAGGTATACCTTATTTTTTTCTTAAGACCTATTTATTTCCAACAATATTTTGGCTCTTAGACGACTTCACCAATTTTCAAGTATGGTTCTTATGAAGTGACTTAATCTCTTCATTCATAGAAACCAACAATTAAGCAAACTTATCACATATGATAACTTCATGATAACTAGATGGTTCATGCACCTTAATAGACTCTACAACAGACAATGCAAAAGAAACTAAATCCATATCTACGTACCTCTAAGGATGTGGAATCTCTCGTGTTCCTTTATCCTTAGCGATACTGTATGGTTGCTCATGTTGCTCTTCTACCACATTATGAGTAGAATCATTTACCTCATCTACAAATGGCTGGATTGAAGTGCCCTATTGCACTTGATTAGGAACTCTACTCTTAAGCTCCACCTGCTCACCAACACTGGGGTCTTTACCTGCAACAACAAACTCCTTTTTGTTTTCCAATATGAAAAACTCATCAAATTTAGCATCTCTACTAATAAAAAATTTAGGTGACTTAGGTTCAACACATTATAATCTATAACCTTTCACCCTAGAAGGATACCCCAAAAATATACATTTCAATGCCCTAGGATCAAGCTTACCATCATTAACATTAACATAAGAAGGAAAACTAAAAACCTTCAAATTAGAATAATTAGCAAGAGTACAGAGAATACCTCAAATGGAGTCATTAACTCAATTATAGTTGATGCAAACTGATTCACTAAATAACATGCATGATTACAAGCTTCAGCCCAAAATTATTTATCTAAACTAGCTTGAAAAAGCATACAACAAGAACTTTCCAAAAGAGTCATATTTATACGTTATGTAACTCCATTTTGTTTTATTGTATTACACATAATGCGATGTCTCACTATGCCATTTCTTTTGTAGAACTCATTAAGCTGATCCTTACAAAATTCCAAGTCATTGTCAGCTCTCAAGCATTTGATTTTCTATAGAATCCTTAAACTTAATTTTGAGAACGCATCATTCTTTTTTCCCCTAGAAAATATACTCAAATATGACAAGAGAAGTCATTAATAAAAATTAACATATACCGTGCACCACCCTTAGATTTAACATAAGAAGGACCTTAAAGATATGAATGAATATAATCAATAGTACCTTTTGTTTTATGGGTGATTATACTGAATTTAACCATGCGATGTTTTCTATAGACACAATGCTTATAGAAATCAAGCTTCCCAATTTTCTGACAAATAATTAAACCCTGCTTGATCAAAATAGACATCTCTACCTTACTCATATGCTCTAATTGCATATGCCACAAGCGAGTATCATCTAAATCTTGATCTAATGAGGACGAAACTAAAACACTATCAATGATAGTGCTACCCTTAAGCACATAGATGCTACATGACAATTTCCTTTCAGTAACAACTAGAGCACCCTTACGAACTATATACCCATAACATGTGAATTAAGAGTACCCACATATATCAAGTTATTTTTCAAATCTAAAATATGAAAAACATCTTTCAGAGTCCTAAAAATACCATCATGCATCTTAATTTGATTAGTACCAATACTAATAACCTTATAAGACACATTGTTTCCCACCAAGACAACACCCTTATTAATAGGCTGATAAGAAGCAAACTAGTCTCTATTAGGGCACATATGGTAAGTGCAAGCTGAATCAAGAATCCAAACATCTCCTATTGAACCAACAAATATTGATAGAATATTCTCACCATCAAAACCAGAACTATTAATAGCACTAGCAACATCATTAGTACTAGAAGATGTTGTGGTAGATTTCATTTTACCTTTGAGTTTTAAACAATTTACTTTCCAATGTTCTTCATGACATTAATAGCTGCATTTATCTTTTCTTTTTCTAGATTTGAATCTAGATTTTCTTCTATTGTTGCTCGAGTCTTTTTCTTGAGTTCAACTTTTGGCAAATACACTACTATTACTATCATTGTTACAATAGACATTTTTTTCTTTAACTCTCTAGAATTTAAAGCTGTTTTGACATACTCTAAATAAATAATATCTCATCCATATAGCATGGTATCAACAAAATGTTCAAATGAATGAAGTAAAGAACACAGTAGAATTAAGGTCTAATTCTCATCATTAATTTTAACATCAATATTTTTTCAGATCACGAATATTTTTAGTAAATTCATCAAGCTGATCATGCAAATGTGTACCTCTGATATTTTGAATGTATAAAAGTGTCACTTCAAATATAATCGACTTGTCAAAAACTTAGTCATATATACACTCTCTAATTTAAGCTACAATTCAGCGAGAGATTTCCCATCACCAATCTCGCGTAATACCTCATCAGACAAAGACAATTGAATTAAACTGTGAGTATTTTTCATCAATGCATCTTTTTCTTCATAAATCAACTTTACCTTCAAGTGTCTTAACGAGCCATTCTTTAACTAATATAATCCGCATCTTCATTCGTCAAAGACTAAAATCATTTTTATCATTAAATTTCTTAATTTCATATTTTTGTCCGCATGAAAAAAATCTCAAAATTATATTCACAAAAGCGTAACCAAAAAAATATGAAACTAATAAGGTAACTAGTAGTTTAAAAAAATTTTAAAAGAGAATATTTAATCAGTCCCAATAAATAACAGAATAATTTAAACTCTGATACCAATTTATTATAAATTAACACTAACAGAATTAAAGTTTGGGCCCAATTTAGTTGCATAAATTAATAATAACGGATAACGATAAAATAATAAACAATAAAAAGAATAAATGACACACAAAAATTTAAATATTTCAACGTTTCAACGTAAAAAATATAATACATTAACGAAAATACAACGAGAAAAATCTATTATCAAAATTTAAATAAAAAATTATAAATTTCAATATTTAAAATAGACTTACAAAACCAAATCCCAAATAACTGACACTAAAATCTCTATTTCAAGTCAAATGGATTAATACGAAAGTAAAATAAATTTATTAATCTTACAACAAGAGGTAATATGGCAATAAAACACAAGAAAATCTCAAAACCTATGTGTTGATGAGAGTCTAACAAACTCGTTAATCGGTATGCTCTTGTTGAATAATTAAAGAGATACTATATATCACTTCAAATATTAATCAAATAAGCTTTTTGGATTCTCTTTGGAATAAAGGTCTCAAGATGATAATGACTAATAGCTTTTTTTATTTTTTTTGGGTTCAATCGACTTTAGGTAGAAGAAAAAAAAACCTACGGCCTTTGTGCCCTTAGGGCCTAATATATATATATATAACAGATTAAAAACTACATTAGATGAAATTAAAATTATCAAATTATCATCCTTCTTAATTAGTGTTTTAAGACACCTCAAATAATATTTCTTCTGAAATCTGGTAAAAATGTTTCTAATATTAGAAAAAAACAGTTCAAGATCATATAAAAAAATTTATCAAAACAAGCTTTTAGATTTGGAAAGCATATTTTTTGTTTTGTTTTGACATAATAATATGCAAATTATATGTTTTTTTTTATGAAGCTTTTTACCTATAAAATCACATTTGTTAAAAAGTTAAGGTTAATTATATTATATATAGATAATTTATAAAAATATTTATTTTATTATAATTATACTCAGAAACGTATGAATAACGATAAAAATATATATAAGTATATATACTTTTAAAGTTATAATTATACATATAATGTATGAATAATGGTATAATTATACTTAAAATTGAATATGATTTTATAATTACTTATACTTAAATATTTTAAATACTTTTATAAGTTATCTCATTCATTATAAACCTAAAACATAATTAAAATAAAATGTAAAACTAAGAGATTTAAATTTAAAATCTAGCAATCTGAGTTTGAAAAACTTAATAAAATAACATAAAAATTAAAATAAAAAATTTATATCATTAATTTTTTATTTATAGTATGATAAATATAATCATAATTATTTTTCTCTTAAATTTTTGTAGATACCTTACTTCAATTTTCCAGTAGGACACACGTGATCAATAACATAAATGATACTTCTTGGGTTTTCATACATGCATCCACAAAATTCACATTGTTTTTCGCTTTTCATCCATTTTTCTAACCCTTTGTAGTCACATATGGATCCGTCCTTCAGTGGCAGATCAAGCCTAACATTTCTGTCTAAATATATATTAATATAGAGTAAATATGTACGACAAAGATAATATATAATATGGCAATCGATCCCGTGAATTGTGTCGTTATGTGTCTTCAAGGGCTCAGTCTTCGTGTTGTTTCCGTAGATACTGTTGCTAGCATGTCTTAGAAGTGCTTTACTTTTGTTATTTCGGTTACACTCACCAGAAACTATTTCGTCTTCACCTTTATATCTCTACAAAGATAAGCACTTCTCTATACACGCTCAAGAAAGACAAAAGTTCAAAACTTTCTTCTTCCACTTAAAGACAAAACAGGAAGAACACGGTATCATTTGATTCCAAAATGCTTAGTTTGTTAATGAGCATTCCTAAGTTTCTTCTTTACTTGTTTTCCCTCTATCTCACAACTACAATATCAATCTTTCGGTGTTTAATTTCTTGTTTGCTCAACATACGTCAATTTTCAGTGATCACTGTTCTAGATATGTTGATTTCAGGATACTTCAGGTTATGTGGTTTATCTCCTCGTACAATTGATTTGGATGAACAAACTACTATGCATTTTTGGGTTGCTAATCATTATCGATATGAAAAGCCAAGTTTAGTTCTGATTCATGGTTATGGTGGTAATTCAAGGTGGCAATTTATTTCTCAAGTGGGTTCTCTTTCTCAGTGTTTTAATCTCTACATTCCAGATTTGTTATTTTTTGGTAAGTCATATACCAAAAGTTGTGACAGAACAGAGAATTTTCAAGCAATATGTTGTGGGGAAAGTTTATTGAGATTGGGGGTTTTTAGATACTCAATTTATTGTATTAGTTATGGTGGTTATGTGGGTTTTTCAATGGCTGAGATGTATCCAAAAGAGGTACAGAAGATTGTGATTGTAAGCAGTGGAATTGGGGGAACAGAGGAATTAAAACAAGCCCAAATTAGCAAGGTTGGAAGAAATCCACTTGAGATTCTTGTACCAGAAAAAGCTCAAGATTTAAGGCTCCTAGTAAATTTATCAGTGCATAATTGTGGTTTTTTCAAATGGGTACCTGATTATTTATTGAGCAAGTTCATCGATGTGAGTTATCAATCATCTTTTAGACATTTGGAGTTATACATCACATAACAATTTATTTCTAGGTTTAGTTTATAGCACTTGGTTTGTGTTAATTGGTTTGTATGTTATATATATATATATTTAGGCGATATACAAGGAGCACAAGAAGGAGAAAATAGAGATGGCAGAGCATTTGCTGATCCAAAAACCAGACCCAAATAAGCTGCCCGTTTTGACACAGGTAGGCTCAAAAGTACATTCTGCAATTGAAAAGCTTATATATAGATTAAATTCTATTCGTTTGTGGACACAAACTTCATCTGTCTCTTAAATTTTTATTGATTTATAGATATTTGATATTAAATAATTTAAAATTTATGAATATTTATGAATTACCTAATTTATTTTTGAATGAAAATGCAAATTTACATAAAAAAATTCTTATATATAAGTTCACTAAGAGTACCAACTTATTTACAACTGGTCAATAATCACCATTTTTATTTTTAAGTTAGAAGTGTTCTTCACTCAAATTTTCAACTTTGTATTTTTATGTCCAAATGTAATATTTTAAATATCAAAACTATAAGCAGAGATTTAATTGACCATCGTCTACCTACCAGTCTAGTAGTAAAATTGATGCATTATAACTTTAATGTTATGGGTTTTTAAAAGATAGGCCCTCCCAATTCCCCCTTTGATTTGATTCAAAAAATACAGATGTAATTAATAAAATAATATACCTACAGTCATGTTCTAAATTCATTAATGTGGTACATACAAGCATTTGCATTTCATGATTAATGTGATATATTTAAATATGTAGTAATTGAGGTTTTTTTTTTATTGGGTGAAGGAATCACTTATTATATGGGGCGATAAGGATAATATATTTCCTGTATGCCATGCACATCAACTGCAGAGGTGACTAATCAGTATTTTTATATATCCAAGAAAATAAAGAGTAAAACAGAAACTTAATAACTACTAAATTAACATGGTTCATTAAAAAGTTTGTGTACATTTTTACAGGCACTTGGGGTCAAAATCAAGGTTAGAGATAATCAAGGACATGGGACATGCTGCTAATCTTGATTCACCTTCTTTGGTGAATGCTCTCATCAAATCATTTGTATTGGGTACCTCTTGTTAATAGTTTTTAATCACACTGTAGAAAATTAACTTTCCCAAATTTTGCTATGCTAGGGCTTTCACTTTTGGCAAATTCTTCGTTATCTCCATCATTCTTCCTATCGCTCTTGTTGATTTAAATTCCTATTCCATGGATTCTACATCTTGATCTTGTTTTTTTTTTTTTCATCTTTTCATGAGGCGTGAGGCTTTACCTGCTGAATTCGTTTCTATGCCTATTATATTGGCTCATCTCAGATCGATTTTGAGATTGATTTTCTACGATCTATCTCTTCTAGCCAATGATTGTTTTCGCGTTTTGTCTTTCGTGCTATGGAGAGGCTATAAATCCTTGTTCCAACTTATCTCTAAAAAAATGTGTTCAGTTAGGTTTCGCGATGTGCATCATAGTGATCGCGAATTTCCTTTGCTCACTTGTCCTCTGCTTGCGAGACATTTGGATTAAGTGTTATGTTTTCACTGTTACCATCCGAGAGCTTCGATTCTTTGGACTTCGTGCTACAGTCTTGGTATTGTTTTCCTTTCATTATTATTGTTAATTTCAAGCTATTGATTTTTTCTTGTTTGGAATTGGTGTTTTTTTTCTTTAAAATGGATGAAATGCTTATTGAGATGGATAATCCGGATCATGCGATTGAATTTGAGGATTTAATCAGGGAAAAGCAAGAATCGCTCGATCTTGCAATTGCTGTTCATGTTGTTCTTGATAGCTATATAAGTCTTGATGATTTGAGGAGGGTGATTCGATGTATTTAGGCCATGGAAGGAGGTCTTCAACTCAAGGCTCCTGATTGGACTACATTTCCTATTATATCTTGCGAATACTGATGATATAGAATTAGTTTTGAGGCATGCATTGTGAAATTTCAACATCTAGTTGATCATGAAAAATGTTGGTTGTGGATGTCTTCAAGGGCTCTAATATGGGTGGTAGTGAGGTTTTTTGACGGAGGTAAGTTAGATGGTTAAGGATGCAAACAGGACGGGACGAAAACGGAAAGCTTTCCTCATGTACTGTTTAAATAATTGTAGGGATTTTCTATAGAAGTTTCAAATTTTTTTACAGATTTCCTACTAACAAAAAACTTAATATCAATTCTATATTAAATAGTTAAAATAAAAAAAATTTGAATTATATATATGGTTTATTAAGCAGTTGAATATAATAAACTTAAATTTTAAATACAAATAATAGTTATATTTAAATTTATTATCTTGTTATTTTAACAATTATTAAAATTATTATTATTTTATACATTATTATATTATATTTTTACGATTAAAGTACTAATTTAGTGATATAATTTTTTTTCAATTAAACTCAATAAATTTAACTATTAATTGATGCAAATACATAGTATTTTTTAAATATATAAGAAAAACAAGGATAGGAAAATGAATAAGGCGGAGAGGGCGATCCTCACCTCTATCCCGTGGGAATCCCACTTCCATGGGGTCATTTCTCATTGGTACTGAAAATTGACATCACTAGATGGTTGGCCTTATGTTTGTTTTGTACCTGTTTTTTATATAATATTACTTTGGACGTGTTCCTTCTGTTTTCTGTTTTCATTTTCATTTTTTATTTTTTTGTATGGTGTTTATATGAAAGCTAGCATTTTTCATACTGTTTTGTTCTAAGAGTGTTGCTGGACAGTTACGTTCTTTGAAGTAGTATATAGAATTGTTGGTGTAATCTCCCCTTTTGAGTAACCACGTTACTTTAGATAGGGATTAGAGCTTTCTCTTCCTCTTGTCACAACCCTAGAATTTAACTAGACATGTTATCTTACAAATTCCCAATGATGAGTACAAATGAATACCAAGAGGCCTATTTATAATGTGACACCAAACCTAAGGTTATGCCACAAGTTTCTAGATCCTATTATGTTTAAAATGTACAAGAGTATCTACATTGTTATTGTTTGTCTACAACATGCCATAAGGTTTTGGACCTTCTCGTCAAGTCTAGCCAACTCTAGAGTCTTCTAGGATTGTCTAATTCCTTCATGCAAGTTCTAGGATGTTTCGAAACCTTCTAGAGACTTCTACATCATTCATGAACCATCCAACATGTTCTAGAATATTTCAACACATTCTAACACCTTTCAACACATGCTAGTGTACTCTGGAACATTCTGGAGTCTTCTAGGCTTGAGTTGAGTCCATCCAACTATTTTCCCATGTAGTAACTTGTAGAAAAATCTAGATCCTTTAGGTAAGTACCATTTCTTTGGATTTTGGGGGACAATTTGAGTGGGACGTAACACCCTTCTGCACTCAAGTTTGCGATGCCTTCATTGTGCCTTCAAGCTTGAAACTTTCTATGTGATCTTTGAATTGCCACAAAGAGTATTCAGGTTCCCAGCTTGCCTTTATGTCCGGGACATTCTTCCACTTGACCAAGTATTTCTGATAGCTTGGTACACCTTTACACTGAATTAGGCGATCCGTTAAGATAGAGTCCACTTCTCTATCAAAGGAGGTTACTACTACAGTGGGTGCCCTCTTTGATTCTCCCTGACTCGTGTCTTCCCCATATCCATGATAAGGCTTCAACATGCTTATTTTAAGCTTAGGAAGGAGTTGTAGTTTGTAGGACACCTTACCTACTCGCTTAAGGACTAGAAATGGCCCTTTGTACTTCCGTACCAACTCCTTGTGAACCTTCCGTAGAGACTTGAACTGTTGGGAAAATAACTTGACAAAGACCAAATCTCCTTCTTGAAACTCGATCATCCCACTTCTTCATCTCTTTAGACGCCTTGTTCAAATAGCCTCAGGCTAACTCGGCTTGCTTGTGTCATACCTTAGCAAATTTAAAGGCAGCATGACTCTTTCCTTCATAACTTATGGCAAAAGCATGATGAGTCATGAGTTGTTGTCCCATGATGATCTTGAAGGGACTTTTGCCAATGGACTTACTCTGTTGCAAGTTATAAGAGAATTGGGCTACATCCAGCAATTTAGCCCAATCATGTTAGTTTGCACTAACAAAGTGCCTAAGATAGAGCTCTAGTAATACGTTGACACGTTTCATTTGTCCATCGCTCTGTGGATGAAAGCTTGTGAAGAAGTTCAAGTTTGATCCCAACAACTTGAACAACTTCGTTTAGAACTTCCCAGTAAATCGTGGGTCTCAGTCACTCACAATGTTGGATAGAATTCCCCAATGCTTCACAACATGCTTGAGGAACCATTGTTCCATCTTGTCCACAGTGCAATCTGCTGAGGCAGGTATGAAGGTTGTATACTTGCTGAAGTGATCAATGACTACAATTATGCTACTAAAGCCCTCTGATTTTGGCAAGCAAGTGATAAAGTTGATGAGCAGAATTGGGATTGTCAAAAACTTTGATGAGCAAAAACCGGCATCGCCGATCCTGCCAATACTTTGGTTTTATATTTAAAAAACTCTCGCAAGTGCACGAATCATTTCTTAGAAAATGATAAGTATACTCCCAAGGTCGATCTAAGGAAGGAATGTATGTGGTTTTTAATTTATTATTCAAACTTTTAAAAACGAAATTAAATCCTAAACATCCTCTCACGATATTTTGGGTTTTGTGTTTTTAATCTAATTACAGAAAATTAAACATAGATTCAATAAACATTCATGCAAATTTTATCTTTTATAAATAGTGGAGTATTTATGGATATAATAACTAAGTTAATTATGTTTGCTCGTATTATTTAGGTTATTAAAGATATGAATTGATATTTATTGATTCTCCTTTTTTTGTATGAATATCACCTTTGGTGGGGTTAGATATTCTTTGTTAACTAAACAAATCAATTAACACCTATGGGTGGGGTTGATAACTAATTTGGTTAATTAAATTAATTCCTTTTTCTAAGAGATTGAAAATGAACCATTTAAATGCCACCATTGGTGGGGTTAGACAGTTTAAACTTTATTCAAGGTGTCCAAATTAAACCTAAGAATTTAATTATCCGAGTACTAACTTTCAAGTTTTAAAACCACTATTGAAAACATGTTGTCAATACATTTTCAGATAATAATTCTTATAAAAACTTTTGAAATAGAGCTTCACTCTAACTACCGGGCGATTGTACCAACAAATAAAAGAGCACTACTCTAAATTAGATCGGATAACTAAACCTTAAAATCTAATTTTTATATTTAAGTTTGCAATGAAAAATAATATATTTCTCTCTAACATTCTTAATATAAAATCTTGAATAAAAATAAAATCAATTCATTTTAGAGATTTTTACCTATTTAATATTTCGCAAACATAACAACGTTATTATTATATCATTTTTTACAAACAGTTAGCACAGTTAAATTTAATCACAGACAAATTAAATATAACATGTAAGAATAAAGCATAAAAAATAACTGCAAAGAAAATAAAATCCTTACAGTACTTCCATGCCATTCCCGTTGCTAGAAAACCTCCAAACGGAATTTGCACTCCCATTTATTGAATCAAAAAGCTAATAAATTACAAAAACATAACTAGTTCTTCCCAAAGAGGGAAGAACTCTAAAACTAAGAGAAACTAGCTAAAACATAAGAAAAACTAGCTAAAATATAAAAAAAACTAAAAACTAAGAAATGGAGAGAAAGAAAGAAGAGAGAAGTGTGTTTTGAGGTGTGGTTTGAAGTGAAGGTAAGAGGGGTATTTATAGGTGAGGATGGAGAGAAAAAATGAGTAAAAAAATGTTAAAAAATGTAAAAACGCGTAATGGACATGGTGAGGTCATTGATGACGTCAGCATGACGTCATGGGGGCGGTTGCACGTGAAAAATGGGGCGAAATGGCGTCGGCCTTATGCGGAGGGTAGGTAGCGCCCTGTTGTCTTGTGACGGATGAATAGTACCAGTAGCGATGCGACTTCGGTGTGGTGGCAGCTTGTAGCGGATGAAATTTCTTCCGGTAGCGATTTTCTCCTTTTTGGCTTTTTTGACCTCTTCCCCCCATTTTGTCCAATTTTTTCCATATTTGTTGACCTTTCCCCATTTATTTAGTAATATAATTCTGATGTATTGCTTCCAGTATTCCTCTTTGAGTCTTTAAGTTACGTTTTTAAGCAAAAATACCTGAAAAACAATAAAAATACCCGTGATTCCGAAAAAGATAAATTTATATAAATATATGATAAAACATATAAATATATATATTTTTAATCAATTAATGAGCATAAAATCATGGTAATTTTAGTGCTTTTTGAGCACTCATCAGAAGTCCATTGAGACACTCCCATGGTCTCTTTAGGATAGGCAGTGGCTCTAACAACCTTTTGGTGCATGTTGCTTCGTCTTGTCTTGTTGCCATAAAAGACAAGTTCTCACATAGGCTTCAACATCATCATGTAGTTGAGGCCAATAGTAAATGGACTTGATCAAGGCAAGGATGCGTCTCATACCTGGGTGTCCAGCCCATAGTGAATGGTGGCATTCCTTGATCAGCTCATTCCTTGAGTTCCCCCACTTAGGCACATAGATGCGGTTCTGCTTGGCATAGAGTAGTTTGTCACTCAGCCAAAATCGCCTTGTCTTTCCTTCCTTGATAAGGGAAAAAAGGTTTTAAGCCAGGGCATCATGTTCCAACCCTTCTTTGATCCTTTCCAATAAGGGAATGCTTGGTCTACTTAAGGCTGTTAACTCCGCTTTTTGACTTAGTACATTAGCCATCACGTTGGCCTTGTCGGGCTTGTACTCAAGCTTGTAGTCAAACTCTGCCAGGAAGTCTTGCCACCGATCTTGCTTGGGACTAAATTTCTTCTGAATTTGGAAGTAGCTGGCTGTTACATTGTCCGTCAGGATCACCAAGTGAGAACCCAACAAGTAGTGTCGCCAACACCCTTAGGCAATGGATGATAGTTATAATATCTTTTTCTTGCATCGTGTAGCGACGTTCGGTGTCATTAAGCTTACGACTCTCATATGCTATCGGACACCCTTCTTGCATAAACACTTCACCAATGGAAAAGTTTGAAGCATCTGTATGAAACTCGTACATCTTGAAGGGGTTTGATATACAAAGCACCGATTCTCCACTAATGGCCTTCTTCAAGTCTTTGAATGAAGCTTGGCATTCACTTGTCCATTCCCCATACTTGTTTGTCTTGAGTAGGTCAGTCAGTAGGGATGCTTTTGTTGAGTATGACTTGATGAACCTCCTGTAGTAGTTCACAAGTCCAAGGAAAGACCTTAACTAGGAGGTTCCCATTCTTGGATGGCTTTCACCTTGGTTCCATCCATCATAAGCATCTCATCCTTTATCCTATGCCCCAAGAACATCACCTCATTTTGGGTAAATGAACATTTCTCCTTCTTGACATATAACTCATTTTCCCTCAAGATCTCGAGCATCTTCCTCAAGTGCTGAAGATGTTCTTCCAAAGTTCGGCTATATATCACAATGTCATCAAAATATACTACCACAAACTAATTGAGGTAGGATGGAAAAGCTTATTCATGAGAGTGTAGAAGGTAACAGGTGCATTAGTGAGACCAAATGGCATAACAAAGAACTCATAGGCACCCTGGTCACACATATGGTCTTGGGCTCATCCCCTTTTGCTATGCGCACCTGGTAGTATCCCGACCGTAAGTCCAGTTTTGAAAAGTATCTCGTATTCTCCAATTGATCGAACAAGTCGGCAATGAGTGGGATAAGATATATTTTTTTTACCGTGATCTTGTTTAGAGTCTGATGAATGCACATTTGTAATGATCCATCATTCTTCTTCTAAAAGAGAATCGGAGCACCTAATAGGGCCTTATAGGGCCTAATGAAGCTAGTATCCAGCAATTCAACGAGTTGCTTTCGCGGTTCTGCCAACTCTGAGTTTGTCATCCGATAAGGACTCATTGTTGGTGGTCTTGTGCCGGGCTCCAACTTTATTTCGTGGTCCACCTCTCTCTTTGGAGGTAACCGTTTAGGTAACGCCTTAGGCATCACGTTATAGAACTCATCTAAGACAACTTGCACCTTTTTCGACATGCTTGGTTGTGGTGACGCCTCCTTATCATAATACTCCTTCAAAATAGCCAAGTAACTCTCTTTCTCCCTTTTCAATCCCTTCTTGAATTGAAGTGCTAAAAGAACTTGGGTAGTAGGTTTGGTGGTCCTCTTCGTTGGTACCACACAACTATTTGATCCATCCATAATGCACATAGAGTTTGAGCATGGAACAAGGAAGGCTTTAACTTGGTCCAAGAATTCCATGCCTAATACCACCAAGAAATCATCCATCGGTGCCATCGATAAGTTCACTTGGCCAGTCCAAGCACCAAGATTGACCTTAAATTTATGAGCAACTCCTTGGAGAGGTAGTGCTGTCGAGTTAACTACTTTGAGAGAGCCTTCTCCATTATTAACCTTGAGACCGAATCTCTTGGCTTCCTCTAGTGAAAAAAAGTTGTGAGATGCACTTGTTTCGACTAAGGCTTTGGTGACCTTCCCATTGATGGTTGCATCCATGAATATCAAGCCCTTAGGGGTTATCGGGGCACTCTACAATGCATTAAGCAACCACAAAGAACCTATCGTTGCACCTTTAT
This sequence comes from Hippophae rhamnoides, assembly GCA_033030585.1. Taxonomy (NCBI): domain Eukaryota; kingdom Viridiplantae; phylum Streptophyta; class Magnoliopsida; order Rosales; family Elaeagnaceae; genus Hippophae; species Hippophae rhamnoides. The sequence goes on along the minus strand of CM065427.1, from coordinate 58,015,537 downwards.
TCGTCTTGCTTTTGTCTTAGTCATACGTGAAGGCAACTAAGTCATGTGCCCAATGCGGTCCGTCGCATATGACGCACGTCGCACGGGGCTTTGAGCTACCATGATCCTCATTTTCCTTCCCTTTATCTCATGGTTTGAACGAGGAGCCTTCTTTGTGATTTTTATGGCCTTGACTTTTGGCATGGCCTCCCCCACTCTTTCCTCCACCAAACTTTCTATCTACATCCTTCGAGCCCTCGTTTTTTGTGGAGTAGTCAATAAGGCTTTCAGCAACTGCAATGGCCGAAGATAAGTCTTGGACACCATGTCGCTTGAGTTCAAGGTTAGCCCACGATTGGAGACCATCCATGAACAAGATTAGTGCATCCTTGTCTGATGTGTCAGGGACTTCTAGCAACAAGGTTGTGAACTTCTTCATATAGTCCCTTATGCTACCTATATGTTTCAATCGTTGTAGTCTGCTCCTGCCTCCTCTTCAGCATTCACAGGGAAGAATTAGATTTTGAACTCCTATTGAAGTCTCAAAGGTGTCAATTGTGCATACCCCTTGTTGCACATCTCTATACCTCGATCTCCACCACAACATAGCAATGTTAGACAAGTACATGGTAACAGATCAGATCTTGCTGGCATGGTCTGTTATGCCAGTAGCCTCAAAGTATTGTTCAAGCCTCCATAGGAAGTTCTCAACTTTCCTAGCATTCCTAGCACTATTGAAGGTCTTTGGCTTGGGAACTTTCACTCTTTTGGCCTCAATGATGGTGGTTGTGTTAGTTCTCGAGGCCAAAGCCCGCTTACAAAATTCTAGGTTACCATCCATATCCTCAACTCTAAGTAACACATTAGTAATTTCTCTTTGGACAAGATCATGTACTAATGAGTGCTTAAAAACCACTAAAATTACTATGATTTTATTCACTTTAATTGATTAAAAAGATATATATTTATATGATTTTATCATGTTTTTATATAAATCTGTCCTTTTGGAATCATGGATATTTTTATTGTTTTTCAGGTATTTTCGCTTAAAAAAGTAACTTAAAGACTCAGAAAAATACTGGAGGTAATACATTACAAATATATTCATAAAATAAATGAGGAAAAGTCAAAAAAAGATTGAAAAATTAGGTCAAAAATGATGAAATCGCGCACGCAGCTGCCCACAACGCCGCCAATGCGCATCGCAATGTCTAGTCGCGCCAAGCAATGCACGAGCATCGCCCAGTCATGCCGAAGTTGTCGCGCACACAACGCCCATTCCACGCGCCCCTAACACCCATTTCGTGCGCGCCGTCGCGCCCCAACTACCAATGAAGTCAACTGACGTTATCATTCATCTAACACACGTTTTTCTACATTTTTTTATCATTTTTCCACCCATTTTTCTTCCTCTCTTTACCTATAAATATCCTCATTCTCTCCACACCAAAACACACCTAAAATCATCTTATTTTCTATTTCTTTCTCTCCATTTCTTAGTTTTTAGTTTTTATTAGTTTTAGAGTTCTTCTCTTTTTGAGAAGAACTAATTATGTTTTTGTAATTTAATAACTTTTTGATTCAATAAATGAAAATACAATTACATTTAGAGATTTTCCAGCAACAGAAATAACATTAAAGTAATGTAAGGATTTTATTTTCTTTACAATTATTTTTTATGTTTTATTCTTATATGTTTTATTTAATTTATTTGTGATTAAGTTAAACATTATTGGATGTTTGTAAAGATGATATAATAATAATGTTATTATGCTTGCGAAATATTAAATAGGTAAAAATCTCAAAAATGAATTGATTTTGTTTTTATTCAAGATTATATTAAGAATGTTAGAGAGAAATATATTATTTTTAATTATAAACTTAAATCTAAAAATTAGATTTTAAGGTTTAGTTATCCGGTCTAATTTAGACCTTAAAATCTAATTTTCATATTTAAACCTTAAAATCTAATTTTCATATTTAAGTTTGTAATGAAAAATAATATATTTCTCTCTAACATTCTTAATATAATCTTGAATAAAAATAAAATCAATTCATTTTAGAGATTTTTACCTATTTAATATTTCGCAAGCATACCAACGTTATTATTATATCATGTTTACAAATAGCCAACAATGTTAAATTTAATCACAGATAAATTAAATATAACATATAAAAAATAACTGTAAAGAAAATAAAATCCTTACAGTACTTTGATGTTATTTCTGTTGTTAGAAAACCTCCAAACAGAATTGTATTTACATTTATTGAATCAAAAAGCTATTAAATTAAAAAAACATAATTAGTTCGTATAAAACTAAGAAATTGAGAAAAAGAAATAGAGAAGAAGATGATTTTAGGTGTGTTTTGGTGTAGAGAGGATGAGGGCATTTATAGGTAAGGAGAGGAAGAAAAATGATAAAATGTAAAAAACGCATGTTAGGTGAATGATGACATCAATTGACGTCATTGGTAAGTGGGGCGCGACGGCGCCGCAGCATCTTAAGCGTTATGTACGCGACAACCGGTGTGACTAGGTGATCTGACGCTATTTTCGGCCTGTACGCAGCGTTGGTCGGTGTTGTTGGCGGCTACAATGCGATTTTATCCTTCTTTACCCAATTTTTCCATCTTATTTTGATTTTTCCTCATTTATTTTATGAATATATTTGTGATGTATTACCTCTGGTATTTTCCTGAGTCTTTAAGTTACTTTTTTAAGCGAAAATATCTGAAAAATAATAAAAATACCTGTGATTCTGAAAAGACGGATTTATATAAAAACATGATAAAATCATATAAATATATATCTTTTTAATTAATTAAAGTGAATAAAATCATGGTAATTTTAGTGTTTTTTAAGCACTCATCACGTATCTTGGCAAGTTCGGCCTTTAACCCATCGATCTCTTGCCTTAACCCATTATCTTGCTCATTGAGGGACATCTTGACTGCTGTATGGATCTCTGCACCCTCAGCCTCGAAGTCACTGCAATGTTCTTCCCAGTTATCCACCCAGTCGAATAGCTCCCTCAACTAATAATTGTGCGGCACTTAACAAGGTCTGTTGCACTAAGCCTGCCTTCCAACCCAAACAAAACACTCTAAAGAGATTAGAAAGAGACTTAGAGATTTACAGGATTTAAGAGCAAAGCAAGAACATAAGAGAGTTTGTGAAGAATGCTTTGCATTGCTCTAGATAAGTTATCTTACAACTTCCCAAGAATGGGTACAAATGAAGACCAAGAGACTTATTTATAGTGTGACACCAAGCCTAAGGTTATGTCATAAGTTTCGAGATCCTACCATGTCTAGAATGTATAAGAGTATCTACATTGTTCTAGTTTTGTTTACAACATGTCACAAGGTTGTAGAACCTTCTGGTCAAGTCTAGCCAACTCTAGAGTCTTTTAGGATTGTTTAGTTCCTTCATGCAAGTTCTAAGATGTTCTAGAAGCTTCTACAGATTTCTACATCCTTCATGAACCATCCAGCATGTTCTAGAATATTCTAACACATTCTAGGACCTTCCATCACATGCTAGTGTACTTTGGAACATTCTCATGTAGACATCACTAGGTTATTCTATGCTTGAGTTGAATCCATCTAACTCTAGCTCCCTCTAGACATCACTAGGTTACTCTAGACTTTTTGAACTTTCTCACGTAGTAACTTGTAGAGGCTTGAGTTGAGTCCATCTAACTCTAACTCCTTCTAGACATCACTAGGTTACTCTAGATTTTTCAAACTTTCTCATGTAATAACTTGTAGAAAAGTCTAAATCCTTTAAACAATCATCATTTCTTTGAATTTTGAGGGACAATTTGAGTGGACGGTAACACCTAACCTTAACAAAATAATTTTTGTTGATAAAGTCTCCTTTTGTGACTTCTAAAAAAACAACTTATAAAAATTGAAATGAGAATGATTTTAGATATTTTACTATTACATTTAAATAAGTGAATAATATTTAAATTATAGTTTTCAAATCACTAATTAAAATTGATCTAAAAAAATCAAACCTTTTTTTTACAACTCGTTTTAAGTTCAAACCAAAAGATATTTTCCACTAGTAATAATCTCATTTGTTTCAATAATTGCTCTGCAACGAGTAATATAAAATTTTAGACTAATTTAAAATTGAACTAATGTTTGTAAAAAGCTGAAGGACATCAAAATGATAAATTTAAAAAGTATTGATCGAATTATAAAAAAGAAATAATGTGAAAACAAAATCTAGAAATCACTTGAATGGTTTAAAAAAAGAAAGAAAGAGAGAGAGAAAAATGCTAGAGTATTAATTTCATCACCCAACTTCCATAACGAACAAAATGAAATAGTTTGTCCTCTCCACCATAAACCCACACAACCATCTTTCTTATTAACTCTCATCTCTAAATTACTATCATCATTTCTCAACAAAGCTCTACCTACATCAATTGCATCTTCCCCATACATTTCCCCCATAAACCGTAACCTTCTCATTCACTATCACCATTTTTCTTCCTTTCATTCATTTCACCCATGTATATCAATACCTCTGCTGCCTCTCCTTTCATCAACCTCCTTTCGTCGTTTTCTCGACCTTTAACTGCCGTGCTTGTTGAGTCCGTAAGCCTCCAGAAGTACTCCACTCGCAGCGAGAACTCAGTAGCAAAATTCCCACAATTATTGCAACTACATTCAATGTTATTCTCACTTAGAATCATCCCTTTTGGCTTCATATCTCCACCGTTGTTTCTTTTAAAACAATTCAAAATTAAATTAATTTTTCCCCTTCAAAATTTCCAACAATGCCCATGTGAATGAAAAATGACAGTTTATTTAGAAAAAACTATTCAAATTAAATTTGAAACAGATATAGTTTAACGGTTCGAAACCTACATAAGATGGTAGGTATTACCTTTTGAACATTCCTTTGTGAAAGTATATTTATCATACTGGTTGATCAGTAAACGTGATGCATTCGAACTATTATACCGTTGCGATGCATTTGAACTATTATACCGTTTATGTAAGTGATGACATACTTCACACAGGAGTTTTACTTGACATAATTTAGTTGTCACTGTTATGTTTGTTTTAACCATTAACATATGCCTGGTTTTATGAGAGTTTCTAAGGAATCGAGCTCGACACGCTTCCCTTTCGAAGCGGTCCCACTTCTATCTCATATAGGTGATCTCTTATCTATAAGAGTAATCCATATACTTCACTCGTTATTCTCTTCATAAGAATCATTAAAAGACTTAGCTTAACCTTTCCTCAAAGATATCATTATTTTTCATCATATAAATGGACTTGAGGTTAAACCCCCACAATGATTCAACTAAGTATTTATAACTAAATTGTTCCTTGGAACCTAGATCTTGGCATCTCTAGTCAATTAGGTTAGGTTTTCTTTAAAAATTCTTATTCATTCATGGCCTTTAGTCTCATATCTCTCGATGACTTATCAACTAACTCTTGATTTAACCATTTGGTTAACGAATTCACAATGTTATCATTTGACTTGCCATAGTCAACAGAGATAATCTTAGTTGAGAATAGTTGTTTAATAGTATTATATCTACGATGTATAAGTCGAAACTTACTATTATACATAATGTTTTATGCCTTACCAATAGCCATTGACTATCACAATGGATGCATATTGTAGGCACAAGCTTCACCCACTTAGGAGTATCTTCTAAGAAATTTCATAGTCATTCGACTTTTTCATCACATTTATCCAAAGCAATGAACTCAGATTCTATCGTGGATTTAACAATGCACATCTCTTTAGAGGACTTCCATGAAACATTTGCATCACCTAGTGTGAACACATATCCATTGGTAGACTTTAAATCTTTCATATCATATATCCAGTTTGTATCACTGCGTCCTTCTAATACAATTGGATATCTTATGTAGTATAATTCATAGCTACATGTATGTCTTAAGTATCTAAGTAGTTTTGTAATACCTTTTCAGTGATTAGATTTTAGATTGCAGGTATATCTACTTAGTTTACTTACATCGTAAGGTATACTCGATCTTATACAACTCATCAAGTACATAAGAATTTCTATCACTCTAGATTTACATCAATCGAATATCTTAATTCCCATAATTATATCAACAGGTCTCATATATTTCATGTCAAACCTTGAATTCAACCTAATCTTAATGGATTTGACCATTTGATCATTACTACTCACAGACCATTTCTTCTTGTCCTGACCCGAAAAACCCTTGGGTTGTTCCATATAGATCTCTTTATCTAATTCTCCATTTAGAAAGACTGTCTTTATATTCATTTGATATATCTCAAGATTTTGTAAAGCCGTGATAGTAATTATCATCCTTATGGATGTTATTCTTGTCATAGGAGAATAAGTATTAAAGTAGTCAAGGTCATGTCATTATTTGTATCCCTTAATTACAAGTCTGACCTTGTACTTTTCAATTGATCCATCTTGTCTATGTTTTTCCATAAAAACCCACTTGAATCCTAATGTTTTACTACCTATAAGTAAATCAATTAGTTCTAGAGTGTAATTTTGCAGAATTGACTCAATCTCACTATTAACATCATCTTTACATTGAGGACATTAAGAAGAGTTCACAACCTCTTTATAGGTTTGAAGTTTACTTTCTAGGAAGTAGGTCACAAATTCTAAACCATAGGACATTTTTGTCTTAACCCCTTGCTACGTCTGGGTTCATCCTTGATCTCATTCTCAACCTCTTGTTCAAGTTCTTGGTCTCGACTATCTTCATACATAAGGAAAGAAACTTGATTCCCCTTAAGACTTATCCGTAAATACATGTTCAAAGAATGATGCATTCCATGATTTCATTGTCGTGTTCTTGTGTATGTTTGAGATATTTGATTCATGCACAAGAAACAAATAAGCACTATTATTATGTGCATATCCAATGAAGATACAATCTATCATTTTTGGACTTATTTTCACCTTCTTGGTTACTTTAGCAAGACACCCTCGTACTCGTAAATATTTATAGGAAGGTACCCTTCTTTTAAGTAATTCATACATTGTTTTATGTGTCTTTTTTAGTGATACCTTATTTAAAAGGTATTTAGCTAATAAAATAGTTTTCCCTTACAAGTTCTGTGGTAACCTAGAACTTACTATCATTACATTCATTATTTCTTTCAAGGTAAGATTCTTATGGTCAGAAATTCCATTTTATTGAAAGTAAGGTGCAATTGTTTATGTATAATTTTGTGTTGTGCATAGAATTCACCAAATGGTACTTTATACTCACCATTATGATCAATGCACAATACTTTGATTTTCTCTTTAAGTTGATTTTTAACTTTTGTTTTATAAAAACAATTTCCTCTATAGCTTTATCTTTACTTTTAAGTAAATACACGTAGCAATATTTCCTAGTATTATTAACAAAAGTAATAAAATAGTTATTATCACCTCTTGTTTGAAGAAATTCCAAATCACACAGATCGTTATGGATTAAATCAATTGATTTAGTATTCCTTTTAATCGAATGAAAAGATGACCTGGTCATTTTTGCCTCAACACAAGTCTCACACTTGTGTTTGTAATCAATTTGAAAATCATGTATATGATTAAAATTAATCAAGCTATGCATTGTATCAAAATTATCATGACCTAATCTACTATGCCATAAATTGGAAAACTTAAGCAAGTAAGTAAAAGAATAAACTTTATTAATTTTCTTAGCATTACAATTGTAAAATTTAGCTTAAAAACTCTATTACACACGTAACCCTTGCCTACTAATATATCCCTTTTGATCAACATGACCTTATCTAACTCAAAGACAATTAAAGCAATGCTTATTCAGCAACAAACCAGACATTAATTAGATTCTTATGAATCTCAAGCACAATCAATACAATGTTCAGAGTCAAATCCTTCCTTTCTTCAATAACAAAAGTAGCAGAGTTTTCCATAAACAACATCTCTCCATCCTTAACAGATTCGAAAGTGGTAAATAACTCCTTGTTTGAGCAAACATGCCTAGTTGCATTAGTATCAATCTACCATTCTTTTAAGTTTGATCCCACCAGTTTTATCTCAGAGATGAATGCATATAGGTCAATATCATAGATATCTTGAGTGATGTTGTCAATTATGCTTTCCTTACAATTCTTGTTTCCCTTTGAAAACTTGCAATCAAGGGCTTTATGTCATGTTCTCCAACAATTCTTGTTTCCCAACTTAGATCCTTTACCAAACTTTTCCTTGCCCTTGTACTTATTTTGTTTGGAGCTTTGCTCATGCTCAACCACATTAGCATTGGGTGCTAATGGGATATACCTTCTTTTAAAATAAGTCTTGTTGTCTTCTTTCATCTTAAATCTAATAAACAGGTTCTTCAAAAATACTTCTCTTTGTTTATGCTTAAGTTAGACCTTAAACTCTATCTATGAAAGGAGTAACTTCTCGATAATAGTTGTAGCTTAAAAGGTCTTACTCAGCACCATCCCTTCATCATGCATCTTTGTTAAGATATCTTGAAGTTCGTGTACGTACTTGATTGCATACAGATTTAGAGTCCAGCATCTTATAATTAAGAAAGCGACCAACCAAAAATTTCTTGACAACGACATTATTAGTTTGATATTTTTGGTCCAAAGACTTCCATAAGTCTTTAGCTGTTTTCTCCTTGCAATACTCATTGTACAGAGAATCACTAAGGATGTTCATAACATAATTCTAACAAGTAGTTAGAATGCGTCCATATTTCAATAGCATTTACATACTTTATATCTTGTTCACCCTCAGATTGTTTACGAGCTCTCTTGGCAAGAATCTCACCATATTTAAGATGTTAACATAAAACATTATCTTACTCATTCACCTTTTAAAGTTCAAACCATATATTGAACTTTTTTTCAATTTGTTGGTAATAGCAAGATTCAAAGGAATCAAAATTGGTAACATTGGGTAACCCCATAAGTCACAGTATGTCTCATCATTTGGTTCACATTAGAGCCACCCACAATAAGGTCGGTAATATTTACGATTAGATTCTCAATTTGTGATAAAAGAATATTCATCTCAGAAGTCATTTTTGTTTTTTTTTTCTTCTGAAAAGTACATAATTGAGAACCAAATTTTAAAAATACTAAATAAAATTTTAGTTTATAGATAAAAACTTTAGGAAAAATTGATATAATTAAAAAAAAACAGTACTAAAATCAGATGAGCAAGGAATAAAAAAATGATTAAAATAAAAATTTTAATCAAAAAAGTGGGAAGAAAATGAAACTTAAATCAACAAGTCCCAAAGCAATTCAAAGTAAAATGACATAAAACAATTTACCTTAATTCCCAGATGAGATAGCTATAGCACAAGGCTTAAATAATTGCTCTGCTAACCTTCCCTCTTTGTTATTACCGTTATTATTGTTATTTCCTATAGCCTTAGATGTGCATTTTTTTGGTTTCCAGCTAATTTCTTGAGTGCAACTACTTCTTCAACTGCTGTATCTTCATTCTTGGATTCGCTGATCTTCCGGCCGTGTTTCTTTCGTCGATTTTGTGATCCAATTATTGTATACTTTTCGTTTCTTTGGTGAAATAGATGGAGGAAGAGGGTTAGTGGTAGTAGGATTAGCATGTTTTATGGTAGGAGTAAGTTGGAGTGACATTTGAGATATTGAGACAAGTAGTTTCTCTAGTATTGGTCAGATTTTGACCTCCTATATCTTCACTTTCATCCCACCATCGGTAGGTATCGATTTGGGTTGAATTGCATGGATCATCAAAAAAAAAAAAAAAAAAAGAAGGTATGAAACTGAACCTTCAAGCCAATCCAAGATATGATCTGAGCTGGGATTTGGCTCTGGCTCTCCAATTGTCATTTTGTTTACTTGATAGGAATATGTGTGAGGTGAAGGAGAAGGATGCTTATGTATGAGATTTGTATTTTGTAGAGAGTTTGATAATTGATTTTCAGAAGATAGAGCTGGCGGATTGATTTGAATAGGTTAGAATAATGTAAGGAAGGGACAATTTAGAGCATTTTCTAGTGTTAAATTATTATTTGTTTTCTAAGTATTGGTGATTTTATTTTCTCAAAAAAAAAAAAATACAAATGTATTAAAAACAAGCAATACCATCAATGGAAATATCACTCCACTTGCTCAAAAAATAATAAATAATACTTATTTATTAAGAAACACTATATGTTATAAATATATTATAATCATAAAATTGATATAATAATTTTAAAAAATTACTAATTAATTTTGAATTAAGCTAATGTGATGGTGAGACAAATCAAAATAGAAGAGTGTAATTAAAGGTAAAATAGAAAATAAAGAATTAACTACTCTAACTGTTTATCTACATATTTTTCTTTCCTTTCTACATCTCACAATTATAAATTATGGTAATAATTGAAACTACAACACAAAACATGAAAATTATTTTTAAATTACAATTAACTATTAAATTTTATACTTTAATAAAAATATTAAGTTTTCTTAAATTATTTAGGTATAGCTTTTTAAAATGAATAAAAGATATGTGAATTTTTGTTGGAAAACACCGGCACATACACGAACAACATACCCAATATGACATGTTTGAAACACCTGCTCACTATTATCTCTCTTTTATGTTAATTAATTTGAAACATCGTATCATCTTATATAAGGTACACCAATAATTGTTTTAACAATTTTTTATTAACTACAATTTTGTAAATTTAGATATATTTCTTAGGACCGAACAGCAGTTCAAAATTACGTATTTTTCAATTAGAATTAAATCGAATTTAAATATTTTTAATCTTAAATTAATTAATCTGATGAAATAATCGATCTAATCTAACCACGTAGATTTTTAGAATCTAAAGATCCAATTAAGCTTGAAACTTATTTTGAATTATTGTCTCTCTCTCACACAGATATAATTTTAAATTTGTATTACTCTACCAAAATTTATTATTTATAATCATAACTAAAAGAATTACAAAAATAAAAAGAATAATTTGATACTTATTAAATTATTGTAATGATTTATATTTTATTGTAAAAATTAAACTAATAAGTTAATATAATTATGATATGTATAATATTTAATTATAATATATTATGAAATAAAATATGAATTTATTCATAATTTTAATAGTAATTTAGTTAGTATTAGATTTAAAAAATTTCAATTCAAATATAAACAGATTCTATATTTTTTATTCTATATCAATTATAAAACTTTTAATTTCTATAGTATCCTAATTTAATAGATGATATTAAAATTTTAAATTTAAGTATATGATTTCATTATTTGAATTTCTCGATTTAAATATTCACTTATAATACTTATCGATTATACTCTGATATATCTTTTAATATACATAATGTTTTTTTTTACATTAAGGTTCTATAAGGCTATAAGCATACAAAATAGTAAGAAATGGGGTCCCATCTTTGTCTTGGGTGGTTAACTTATTATTTTGTTTCTGATGGTGGTTGAGTGCACAAAATGCGGATTGAGCAAAGGAAGTTTTTGAAAATTGAGGACAGTGATGGAGTTGAATTATATTGTCCAGAGACGGCAACCTCTGTTTCACTAATAAAAATGAATTATATTATTTAGGAATGCAATTGCACAATTTTCATATTAATTTTTTAAAAAAGCACTTATTTTATATAATTTTTTTTTAGTAATTTAATCTTATTTTCATTAAAAATTGATTGTATAAGGATAAATAGTCATTTTTATATTTTTATTTGATTTTTTAAAATTATTTTCTTTATAGTTTATTAAAGTTAAAATATCCTCTATATAATGTAGTTATAAAAATAACAAAATAAATTTTTTTTTTTAATTTTATCTTATATAATTATTTTATAATAATAATAAGGCTGAATTGTTTAAAAATAAATAAAAGATTTATCAATATACATTTGTTTTTAAAAACAAATATTGGATGTCTCTGTTTGATACTGTTTTGTGTGGTTGGAAAGACACTCATACAATTATGGCTTTATCCTTTACGCAAAAGTAATTTAATATTAGCTAGCGGAGACGTGGGGTTCCATTATATTAAATAATTAATGTTATTTGGTCTATTTATTAATTACATGTTTTTTTTATTCTCTTTATTTTTCCAAAAATTGTTAAATGAATACGAATAATGCTATTGAAATAATATTTTAATACAATTATTTTCTTTTCTTTCCGCACAAAAGAAAAAAGCAACATATATAACTCAATTTTTTTCTAAATACTTTTATTATAAGTTTACCCCACCATATCACCTTATTTTAAAATAACAATATTTTTTAATTTAATAATTTATATCTTTAATTAATATTATTTGTAATGAAATTAAAAATATTATAAATAAATAAACAAGATAATACTATTATCTTATTCTAAAGTATCTCAATAATATTTTTTCTACACTACAATGTTCTTTTTTAAGGATATTTTGTAAAGATGTTTATTTAGTTGTAGCAAAGGATGAAAATATTGATGATATTGTTTTTATTTTATGTATCTGGATATCGAAATATGGTATATATATATATATATATATATATATATATATATATATATATATATATATATATATATATATATATGTCTTTTAATAAATCATCGTAAAATTATCAAAATTGTTGTTAAAATGTCACTAAATAACACTTAAATATCTTTTTTTGATTAAAATATCTTAAATATTTTGGATATTTTTGCTAAAATATGTTAAAATATCAAATAAAATATAAAAATATCAATTATTGATTTATTTTTCTCTTTTTTACTCTTCTTTCTAAGCAATTATTTTAATTAAATTTTTTCTTATTTTTATAGAAGAGAATATATTCTTTTTTTTTGTTTTGTAACTTGTTTGGTGTACATATGAAATGAATAAATAAAAGTACCAATTATTGTGATTGATTGTAAATTAGATTTGTGAGATCCATACGAACTAATTGGCATAGAAGAAATCATGTCATCAATTATGAAACAGTACAAAATAGTTAAGATCTGCATAGAAAGTTCGGGTGCTACTCTAATACAGGTGGAGCAAATACTTATGAATAAATCAATAAAATATATTTCATAATATCGAAATTTATCTATTTATAATAATTAATATAATTAAACAGTTTATTTAATTATTTTAAATTTTTTAACTACTTATTCTACGATATTTAACAAAAAAAATACTTTATTATATAATATTTTAATTAATTGATTAAGAAACTAGATAACACTATTATCTTATTTTAAAGAATCTTGATAATATTTTTCCTATATTATCCATGTCTTTTTTATGGATATTTTGTGAAGATGCTTGTTGGTCAATTGTAGCTAAGGATGAAAATATCCATGATATTTCTTTTTATCTTATATATTTTAATATCAAAACGTGATATCTATATCATTTAGCTAAATTGTCATGAAATTATTGAAAATGTTGCTAAATGTTACTTAAATGTTCTTTTTTTTGCTAAAATATCCTAAATAATGTGGATATTGTTTTTAAAATGTAGCTAAAATGTTAAACAAAATATCAAAAATATTAATTTTTGATTCATCTTTCTCTTGTTTTCTTCTTTGAGTATTTTTTTCAATTTAATTTTTTCTCACTTTTGTAGAAGAGAATATGTTTTCTTTTTTATTGTTTGTACTCTATTTGATGCATATATGAAATGAATATATAAAAGTATCAGTCATTGATTGTAAATCAGATTTGCAAGACCCATACAAACTAGATGGCATAGAGGAGGAAATTATGTCACCAATCATGAAATAGTACATAATGGTTAGACCTACATAGAATGTTCAGATATTACTCTAATATAGGCGGAATAAATATTTATGAATAAATCAATTAAATTTATTTTCATATTGTCAAAATTTATCTATTTATAATAATTAATACAATTAAATATTGTATTTAATTATTTCAAACCTTTTAACTACTTATTATACTATATTTAACAAAAAAATATATTTTTTATTATACAATATTTTAATTAATTGATGAGAGAACTAGATAACACTAATATCTTAATCTAAAGGTCCTTAATAATATTTTTTCCTATATTATGCATTTTCCTTTTCATGGATATTTTGTGAAGATACTTGTTGGTCAGTTGTAGGCAAGGATGAAAATATCGATGATATTGTCTCTATCTTATACATTTTGATATCAAAAACGTGATATCTATATCGTTTAGTCAAATTATCACGAAATTATCGAGATTGTTGTAAAATGTTGCTTAAATATATTTTTTTGAATAAAATATCCTAAATACTGCGGATATGATTGTTAAAATGTAGCTAAAATGTCAAACAAAATATCAAAATATTAATTTTTGATTTATTTTTCTCTTTTGCTCTTCTTTCTAAGCAATTATTTCAATTCAATTTTTTCTCACTTTTATAGAAGAGAATATATTCTTTTTTTTCTTGTTTGTAGCATGTTTATTGTATATACGAAATGAATATATAAAGTATCAATTATTATGATTGATTACAAATTAGATGTACGAGGCCCATACAACTAATTGGCATAGAGAAAACTATGTCATCAATCATGAAATAATACAAAATGGTTTAGACCTATATAGAATGTTCAGATATTACTTTAATACAGGTGGAGTAACTACTTATGAATAAATTAATCAAATTTATTTTCATACTGTTAAAATTTATCTATTTATAATAGTTAATACAATTAGATAGTCTATTTAATTATTTCAAACCTTTTAACTATTTATTCTACAATATTTAACCAAAAAAAATATACATTTTATTATACATTATTTTAATTAAATGGTTAGAGAATTAGATAACACTAATATCTTAATATAAAGGACCTCAATAATTTTTCTCCTATATTATGCATGTTCATTTTTATGGATATTTCATGAAGATACTTGTAGGTAAGTTATAGTCAAGGATGAAAATGTCGATGATATTGTCTCTATCTTATATATTTCAACATCGAAACGTGATATCCATATCTTTTAGTCAAATTATCATGAAATTATCGAGATTGTCGTAAAATGTCACCTAAATGTATGTTTTGGCTAAAATATCCTAAATATTATAGATATTATTGCTAAGATGTTGTTAAAATATCGCTAAAATATCAATTATTGATTTATTTTTCTTTTTTTCATCTTCTTTTTGAGAAATTATTTCAATTAATTTTTTCTCACTTTTGTTGAAGATAATATATTCTGTTTTTTCTTGTTTGTAGCTTATTTTTTGTATATATAAAATGAATAGGTAAAAGTATCAGTTATTATGGTTGATTATAAATTAGATTTGTGAGACCCATACAAACTAGTTAGTATAGAAAAAATTATGTCACCAATCATGAGATTTGTGAGACCCATACAAACTAGTTAGTATAGAAAAAATTATGTCACCAATCATGAAACAGTTGAGATATGCATATAATGTTCAATAGTCACTCTAATAAAGATGGATAAAATATTTATGAATAAATAAGTGAAATTTATTTTCATAATGTCAAAATTTATCTATTTATAATTGTTAATACAATATTTTTATTAATCGATGAATTTAATTACTTATTCTACAATATTTAACAATATATATATATATATTATATAATATTTTTATTAATCGATGAATTTATTGATTAATAAAAATATTTAAAATATTTAAAAATACATGTATTAATTGAAAAATTAGTTCAAAATATAAGTAATAGATTATTTTGTTGTTTTAAAAGTTTTATAAACAAATTCATATATTTGATAGAGTTTTTATTATTTTTTTACTTTTTTCTAAAAAATTTATTGATAACGAAAAACATATTGGATATTTATGTAAAAATTATATTTTAATATTTTCGTTAATAGCGATATTTCAAATCTTTGTTGTGCATAGCACTCACGTTATGCAACATGTGGATTGTAAATTTTCAGTTTGAACAGACATCAAGGAGCTATTTGGAGCTACATTAGGTATGCCACGTTCAGGTGAAGTTCACGTTTGCTGTGGATTTTTATTATTAGGCTTTGTCTTAGCATATAAACCATGAATTTATATTTATTGTGTTGGGTAATGTCTTGTCACGAAAAATCAAATGAGGAGATCATTAAGTCATTTTGCAATGTTTGCGTTCAGTGGACAAAATAGTATTGTCTATGTATTTTATATTTATTTTTGGATCGATTATAAATACTTCCCAAAAGATTTTTAAAAATAACAAAAAAATCTGAAAAGTTTGAAAAATAATAACCATATCTTTTATTATTATTATTAATTTTTAACTTTTTAAAAAACTTATTTACAATAAAATTAATAAAAGTTATGAAATTCAAGAAAAGATATTATAATAAAATAATAATAGAAGAGATATAATTGATTATTTTTTAAATTTGAAGAATATTTTTGTAATTTTAAAAAACTTTAAAAAATTCTACAATAATTTTTCCTTTATATTTGTTATTATGTTTGTTGTGTGTGATTGATCCGACACATATTGTGTTCAATGAATACACAAGTATATGTATAACAATAAGTAGTATAATGATAATAAAAGACCATTCATACAAAAATAATGTTATTAGAAACTAATTTTTAAAATAAAAAATAAAAATCAATTTTTTTGTGTTTTTATGTTTTAAGAAAACAAAATTAAAATAACTAAAAATAAATAGTAATAATTAATTAAATCAGATTTAAAAACTAAGAAGATATACGAGAAAATATCTAAAAATACTTAATCTTTTAATTTTTTAAACATGTGAATTACTATAACCCCAATATAATTATCAATTAATTACATGATCAATCGAATCTAATTTAACATGTATTTCTATATTAAGTAAACTATACACCATATAGTAATTAACTTAACCACACTCTCATGTTAATTAAATTACATATTATTCATTAAATTTATCAATTATGAATCATATACATAATAATCATACATCTCTACTTAGAAACTATGCACATTATTTAATCAAGACAAATAATTAAATAATTCTCTTAAATTTATTTAATTATCTCTATGGATCAATTGTTGACCAAATAATTATTAGCATAAAAATAAAATTAAATAATATAATGAAATTAAAATCATAATGGAGGTAAAATATTAAATCATTACATGATGAAAATTGGATTTATAAGACTCCAAGATTAATAAATTAGCTAGACATAATTTTGTTTATAAAGCTCATATTTTTCATAAATAAAGACATAAAAATTGATAAATAAAGGAGAAGAAGAAGAAATACAATCAATCTCTTGAACTGTAATATCAATCTCCTCTTGAATCTCCACCAAAATTGTATCTCATTTTAAAATTTTCTGTGTTTTTTTCTCTTTTTTAGCTCTAAAAACTAATAAAGGCAATTAAGGGGTTAAATATAACTTAGGTGGAATAACTGGGACCTTCATATTAATTTCAGATCAAGGACTGAGGTCAAAATAAGAAAAATTAATAGCAATGGTGAATAAAAAGGAGACACATGGCATGCGAAAATCAGTGGACGAATCAGAGCACAAACTATGGCGAGAAGGACTAGTACTAGTCAACGCTTGTTATTGCGAATGGCGTGGTGCACAGTTGGAAGGAGTGGATGAGTAGCGTGATGACACATGGCGTGAGCGTTGACCTTGTGGTGAACTCGAAAGGAACGCGGTGCTGACACGTGTCAAAGTGCTGTGTTACTCTGTACATGCGGCTTTGCGTGATTTGCCTATTCCAATCTATGGCGTCCACGTGGCTTGCTCCATCAGTTCCCCTACTTGCATGGCATCCATGTGGCAGCTTATGATTTATCATGCGTTAAAAGTTCATTAAAAATCTATAATAATTCCAGAAAAATCTCAAAAAATTTAAAAATTATATTTTAGCTCCCTTTCACTGGAAAGTTCATATTCTAATATTTTTAATCCCAAAAATACTACTTATTAAATAAAGAATAAATATTAAAGAGAAAAGTGTACTGATGACTCTACTTTCATAAAGTCATCAATAACATTTACGCACAAACACATATTTTGCTATTACATTTTTGCACCTATAGAATCTTAAATTGATGTTTTATCATAATATAATTTTTGTTATGGTTTAAAGGAGCTCCTATTGAAGATACAAGAATAAGTTCATTTGCTCAAGCCACTAAGCCAGTGCCAGTATAAATGGAAATCAAGTTGGAGTCGAGGCTTCAATCTAAAGCCAAGTTAGTTTGCAACTAAGCCACAAGGAGCAACTTGTCGAACACATTCAAGGCTTGAGTCAAGCATGTACATAATGTAACCACTTTCATAATTGTTAAAGTCCTTTTTGGTTAGGTTAAGTTGTTAGGCACAAACTCAATTGTTTTATATATATTTTCATTTTGATATTATGTAAAGCAATGTGATCAAGATTAGAGTTATTTTTCTTCGGGTGAAATGTGTACAAACACAAGACTTGTATAAACAATTGATTCAATTAGTTACAATATAATAATGAGATTTCTTTTAATCTCTTCTCTCTTCATTTATGGTCTTATTTTTGTTATACTTTTAGATATAGTTTCAAAGCTCACTCTAGAGCTTAGTTAGCTTTCCCTTGAATCATTAGCCATTAAAGGTGACTTAAGAGCAAACTTTAACGCATCTTATAAATATATAAAAAATATAATTAATCATTTTTTTTAATATCTTAAGTTTATAGGAGCATTGATGACCAACAACTTCTAACATAGTATTAGAATTGTAGGTTATGTATTCAAATCCTAGTAACCCCAATTGTTGAATTGCAAGTATTTGGTCTGCATGATTTATAGAGAAAACACTTGTATGGGAGTGATAAATATATAAAAGTATAGTTCGCATTTACTGGAATAGCTTAATCTTTTG
This sequence comes from Hippophae rhamnoides, assembly GCA_033030585.1. NCBI lineage: Eukaryota > Viridiplantae > Streptophyta > Magnoliopsida > Rosales > Elaeagnaceae > Hippophae > Hippophae rhamnoides. Next base: position 57,996,698 of record CM065427.1, on the reverse strand, counting down.
TGAATATTGGTAATCATGAACAACTTCTAACAATACCATTTCCAATCACTACTACAAAAACGGGTATTAAAGTCAGTTAAAAATCAACTTTAAATGAAATGACTTAAAATTTAAAGTCGGTTCACGCGGTGAACCGACTTTAGACTTTTTTTTACAAAATTTACTCATTTTCTATTATACTCAAATTAAAACCTGTATTCGATCACTAAATAATAGTAGGAAAAAAATATGTTTAACAAATAGTTTAAATAATACAAATAATTGAAAAATAAAATATTAATTAATAACAAAAAAATTACCATGGTGTTATTCTATGTTATTCTATGTTATTCAAGATCATCATATTTTTTTCCTGATGTTATAATAAAAACCTACATATATAATACAAAAATTTATACACATAAATAATAACACACAATAACAGAAAAAATATAAATAATAAGTGCATAGAATTAATATAAATAGTTACAAGAGTAAATGAAGTGACAAAATGAAGGAAATGAAGAAAAATGGTGTTTTGTAAGTGAGAAATGGGTATAAAAAATTGAGTATTTTGCTCAAAAAAATAGGAGATCTAAAAGATTAGTTAGAGAGGAAGAAAACCCACTAACCGACACTAGAATTGGTAGTCGTAGGTGACTGGAAAATGAGAAAGAGTGGAGGAGAAGTGGAAGAGGTTTTGGGTTTTTGAGAGTTATGCAGCGCTTGGAATAGTTTCTATTTGGGGAAGAAAGAAAAGAAAAGAATTTATCTACGTGTGTAGTGTAGGTTCTATTTGTCAACCGACGCTACGCTACGTGGATAGCGTTGGTTAACGTAATGAATCGACGCTACACTACGTGGATAGCGTTGATTCACCATGTCAACTAATGCTACGTCCACGTGTAGCGTTGGTTCATCACGTCAATCGATGCTACGTCCTACGTGGATAGCGTTGATTCTACACCGAACCGACTTTAAATTCATTATAAGTCAATTTTTTCCAAAAACCGACTTTACATATCGACTTAAATACCCCGTTTTGTAGTAGTGAATAGTATCACGAGCCATAAATCAAGTAGATTGTGGAATTTCATTCTAATAGCTTAAATTTTTGAGTGAGTTGATTACTAACAACTTTTAACAGCACCATTGTCATAGTAGCACAAACCATAAACCATGAATCAAGAAGATCATGGAATTTTTTCCTTTCAAAACATAGTAATAATGATAAATTAGATAAACAAACACAAATTCATAATTTGGAAGCATCAAATACTCAAAATCCTGTGTAATAAAAAATTGGAAGATTACATTCTTAAAGAAGCACCATTGGTCTTAAATAGACAATTAAATCTTAAATTCAAGATTCAAAGAAAGCAAGATCAAATGTTGTGATGTTGGCCACTGAGTTGTATAAGTGATGAAATACTTAAATAGGTCTTTAGATTTGAGATTTCATGAGAAGCTTGGCTCATTCTTGAAAATAATTTTGCTTCAAAATCAAGAGCAAGCGACAAGGATGACTCCTATCAAAGAGGAGCTATAAAACCTCAAGGAAAGAAGTCTTTTTATAGTTGATTATGTCTTGAATGTGAAAACATATCAAATGAACTAGTAGCAACAGCTTATGGTGTGAGTGATGAATAAAACTTTGAAAAAAGGGTAGTTTAAGTCTGGTATCTTTAAAGAAAGTATACTTTAGACTCGTATCTATTAGGTAAGATAATACAAGTTTACTAGCTTTGTAAAAAAAGGTCGTAGAAGTTTATTTTTAGAAAAATATGTCAATCATGCATTTAACGCACATCACATGTTATTGTTGCATTTGACACATGTCACGTGTGTCTGACATGTTTTTCAAAAATAGACTTCTACAATTCTTTTAGTATAGGTAGTAGGCTTGTGGTATCTCAATTAATATATATGAAATAAGACATTTGACTTAAGCTACTCTTCATTTTAAAACTTATATATATATATATATATATATATATATATATATATTTAGTAATCCATATGACTACTCTTCATTTTAAAACTTATATATATATATATATTTAGTAATCCATATGAATGTTGGCAGAGAAAGTCACTATAAATGATGGCAAAACCTTGTTATGAAGCTATGAAAGTAGAATAAAGCTTAAAAGAGCCCTTTGAATCTCTCATTTACAAGTGTAAACTTAGTCCTAAAATCTCTATAAGTGCATAAAGTTTTTGACAACAAAATTGATCATGCAATACTAATTTTTGCAATGAATCTTGGTATTGATCCAAATTTTCATATACAAATACAAATAGAAGAAGAGGCAGAGGAGTCTAATAACAGGCCATAATGTCAACTTTTGTTAACTTTATGTTGCGTTGAATTCGTACAAATTTAAAATAATGCATTAATTATTATTTTGTAACTTATTTAATCCAATATATATTTATCTATCTTATACTACATATAAAATTCTAAATTATCATTAGAAAAATAATTTAGACCAATATATATTTATATTACCCTTAATAACGCGTAAAAGTTATTAACAATTTTATTATACTATGCATTGTTATTACTAAATAAAATCAAGGGCATCGTCTTTTTTTTAATAATTAATTATTTTTTTAGTACTACAATATTATATTTGAACTATCAAATAAATAAACTCAGTCACTTATATTTATAAATTCAACCACGTATCTTTAACCCGGTAGAAAATTGGCGAAATAATTATTATTTAGCCTCAAATAAATGGAAGGTAATTATAATGTCAATATGAATACAATTAAAATAATTAATATATGATATTTTGACCGTTGGTAAATATTTATTTAATAAATAAAGACATGTATATTACAAATTTAAAAAGAAATTTTTTCTTATCAAACGATGATAATTGGGATTTGGGGTGGTGAATTTTAATCTATAAATTACCAATAAAGATGCAAAACATTTGTTATTTTAATAGAGGATGGTTGGCAAAACCAAGTTGTTCTTCTGTTAGTTCTATGCTAGCTACATCAAATTGATTATGATTATCGACACAGATTTGGGACTTAATGTTTACTTTTATACCATTTTATATTATATATATATATATTGCTTAATAAGGGTACATTTTAATTTTCTTGTAAAACCTATATTTTACATTTATAGTGGTTAAGAACGATCCAATGCACTTACAATGTGTGCACGCGTGTTGCAGATATTACAATTAAGTGCAATGAATTATTAGAATAAATCTCTTTTTTTTTTTTAAATTTAACTAGGAGAATAAAAGTTTTGACCTAGAACCAAAACATCTCAATTATCTGACATATAATAATAAAGTTTTCTTATAAACTTTTACAAAATTGAAAAGATATAAATTCCAAACTGATCATAAGCATAGTGACAAATTAGCAACTCAAACAAAGAAAACAACAAGCTATGAGAGAAAATAAATATTTAGTATTCAACCATCATGTAATTGTAATTAGAAAAAACATGTAATATTTGTAAAAGTAATTAAAAATAATAAAAATAAAAATAATTAATTAGTCACATAAGTTGAAATAGCTAAATCATTACAATTACTTCGTATCAAAATGTAGTATGAATTCAAAAATTATTCTAAAAATTTATTTTTAAATAATATAATTAAAAATATTCATATGCACGCTTTTAGATTAAAAAAGTAAATAGCTAATATACGAAGGGTATGAAAAAAATAAGAATACGTAAGAGAGAATAGACAAAGGGATGAAATGTAATTGTAAAGATATTTCTTATTAATGAATAATAAAGCGCTCGAATACTTATATACATCCCTTGTCTTACTAACTAACAAACTATTAGTTACATAATTAACATAATAGTCAATACAATCAACATTGATGTAATTTATACTTTAAGTCTAATATCCTACTCAAACATATGGTTGTAGAAAAATCATAAGTTTTCATTTAAGAGAACCAAAGCTTGATTTGGCTAAAGGTTTGATTAGATAATCTGCCACTTGATCGGTGGAGTGTGTAAATCAAACATCTAATGAACCATTAATCACCAAATATAGTATAAAATAAAAATCAATCTCAACATGCTTCATTTTAGCATGCATAACATGATTGATGGTTAAATGTTTAGCACTTAAATTGTTTGTAAACAACACTAGTTTATGAACTAATAGAACATGCAATTCCTTCAAAAGAGAGTTTATCCAAACCACCTCACAGGCTGCATGATCAAGTGCTCTATATTTGGCCTCTACATTGGACATTGATACTAATTTTTTGCTTTGGAAACATTCAAGAAATGAGGTTATCGTCGAAATAAATGCAATATAAATTACTAGATTGAAAATCATTAGGGCCACTTGCCCAATTAAAGTCTGATAAACCAATGAGTCCAAGCATATCAGTTTTATGGAACTGCAAACCATGAAAGGAAGTTCCCTTAAGGTAGCGAAACACTTTCTTTGTAGCTTTCTAATGGATATATGTGGGGGAGTCAAGAAACTGATAGAGTTTATTCACTAACAAGGTAATCTCAAGTTATGTAAGTACACAAAATTGGAGAGCATCTACTATATATACTCTTATTCATTGATGGATCTTCTAAGGGTTTGCCATCAAACTTAGAAAGAAGAGGGCTTGTAACCATTGGTGTCTTACAAGGCTTCAAATAAACCAATCCAGCCTTGAAAAATAATGAGGTGTCTACTTTGAATTGGAGAAACCCAAATCAACAAGGCTAGAGATAAGTTTTTGATACCAAGCTCTAAGGGCTTGTTTCAACCCATATACAACATTTCTCAGCTTGTAAACCCAATTTGGATGGTCTTTATCATTAAAACTCCGAGGTTGATACATGAAAAAAATTTCTTAGAGTTCATCATTGAGAAAAATATTATTGACATCTACTTGCTTCAATTCCCATCCCTGAGCCAACGCAAGAGACAAGACCAATCTAATTGTTTAAGGCTTTATGATAGGAGAGAAGGTTTTTGAAAAATATATTCCTTCAATATAAGGATATCCTTTTGTCACTAGCCTTACCTTGTACTTTTTAAGCTCTTTATTGCTTTGCAATTTTTTTTTTGAAAGACCCACTTGCCCTCAGTAGGATTATTCTCAGTATAACATGGTACCAAATCCTAAGTGCCATTTTCCAAAGCTTGAAATTATTTTTGCATAACCACTTTCCATTCATTTATTCTTTTGGCATTGGCATAAAAAGATGATATGAGAGAATAACTTGTTTAGTAAGTGTGACAAATGTAAGGAAAATTTGAGGCTTTAGAGAACCAATTTGAGACCTTGTGACCATAGGATGGGTATGAGTAGGTTGTATAGACGGAATATGTTGAGAAAGAAAATGTGAAAAGTCAAACTCTAAAGGAGAAATTGGAGGAAGTAAAGGCTAAGCACGTGCTAGTGCAATTTGTGACATTATATGAGGATTTTCATATGGAAATTGTGACAACATAGAAGATTGATCAAAGGAATGAAAAGAAGACAAAATAGTGTCAGTATATGGTGCATGAATAGTTCCCAAGTAATGCTAGAAGGAGACACAAGTAAAGACTTTTTAGAAGAAACAAAAAAAGACTTGATATCTATGATAGATGTAGATACTGATGGAAGAAAAGGAATAACAAAAGGCTACATACAATTCTCTTTGTCAACAAAACTCAGAAAAGTTTTCAAGACAGGGAAAACAAGACTTATTAAACACTACATAATGACTAGTGTAGAGCTTGTTATTTTATTTGTCAAGACATAGGTATCCTCTATACTAAGGACCATATCCCAAAAATATATAGGTAGTTGACCTTGGTTGAAGCTTGTGCTGATTGTAAGCATGAAGACAAGGAAAACAAAGGGAGCCAAAAGACCTAAGATAAGAGAAATCAAGAGGCTTATGGTATAGCAGGGAGTATGGAATGTCATTGGTAACATATTTGGAAGATAATCTATTGAGAACAAAAACAACTCATCTAAAGGCATAAATCTAGAACTTAGTAGACAAACTAGACTAAACAAGCAAGGCTAGGCCTTATTCAACAACCCTTCTATTGCGTGCCTTCACAACACCATTTTATTCAAAGGTGTGTGGGCAAGAGATACGATGTGTAAGCCAATGGAAAATAGTTTAGTAAGAAAAGGAAATTCCTTACCACCATTAGATTGGATAGATTGAACTTTAGTTTGAAAATTCCTTTCAACCATGCTAAGAAAACTAAAAAAAGTTCATCCTTATTTTTGAGAAAATAGATTCATATATACCCAGTGAAATCATCAACTATCAATAGAAAATACATTGCACCAATGTTGGAAACAATTGGTGAAGTCCATAAATCAACATATAGAAAAGCAAAATGGGACAAGAAATATGCTTATGTTTAAAAGGTAATTTATGTGATTTAGTTATACAACAATTTGAACAAACACTAGAAGGAGAAATGGTATTACCTTGCAGCAAAGATTTTTGTACAAGTCTATTAGACACCTTTACAGATGGATGTGCTAACCTACAGTGCCACACATGTGGTTTTATTATAGTTAAAGAAGAAGGACTAGTACATACCGAATAAGAAGGAGAAACAATTTAAGGAAGCAGTAGATTACATATGACCTTCCAATGAGTAAAGCCTTCTCTTAACTTTCCATTTGGTAAGAGTTTCTTTGCTCAAAGCATCCTTAATGAATACATAATTAAAGTGAAATTCAACAATGACATTTTTATTCAAATAGAGTTGTTGAACAGACATAAGATTGTGCGAAACATTAGGAGTGTGGAAAAAATTATTAAGAACTAACACATACATAGACTGATTAGGCTCAATAGTTGAGGTACTAGGGAAAGTAATAGACAAGGAAGATCCATTACCTAGAGTGACTGATAAGGTTAAAGGAAAGAAGCTTTTGTATCAACAATATTGCGAGCATTATTTGTCAAATGATTTGTGGCTCTAGAGTCTAATAGCTAAGGCATGTTGAATGAACCACCACGAGAAGATTTCTTGTTAGAACCATCAACTAAATATCTAGATGTTGCAAGATGGGAAAAGAAACCTTTTCCTTGAAGAATATAACTTAAGTTGAAGCATTTGTTGGCTGGATGGCTATTCTTGCCACAAATCTGACACTGCATATGAGCACTACCATCTCCACCTCCATTATTCTTATACTAATTATTATTGTTACCAACATTATCTTTCTTAGGTTGATAAGTACTACTCTTATGCAGAAAATCTTGTAAGTTTCAAGAGGTAGAAGATCCACCACCAGAGTTTGGAGATTTGGACATCAAATATGCTTTAGGATCACACTTGAAAGTGATTCCTACAAATTTATCTAATTTTTTCTAAATAAGTCGATTCACATCTTGTGAATTCTCTTACTTAATCCTCCTTTCATAGGTCAATAACTAACTATAAAACTCATCAAAATACACCACATCAAATCGTATAGTGAAGTAGGACACAAATGCATTGTAATTTAAGCTTAGACCACCTATGTCATACATGATCAAATCAAGATAAGTGATAACCTCTCCAACAGTTGAAAGAGGATATGAAATAGTCTTGAGATGCATCACAAATTCATAAGTAGATGATTGAATTCTCTCTAAGGATTCCTATTGCTAAATAACTAAGGCATCATACTTAAGGTGAGAATGCATTGATGGTGAAACAAATGAACAAAACTAGGATTTCACAACATTATTCAATATGTTTGCAAAGATCACCTATTCACTCCAAACCAAGTAATTCATGCGATCGAGTTTCATAGAAAAAAGTAAGATTTACTAGGGGAGTTCCTAGTTAAGAGAGAGTCAATTAAGTGCTTGTAAACTCATCAACTCTAGTTTGTCCAAAGTTACTAAGGAAAGGTTGTATAACCATTAGAAATTTCATAGTTTTGCCACAATTGACTCTAATACAATATGAATGAATGAGAATGTGTAGGAGAGACGAGAGAAAAAGATGAAATATAATTGTAAATATGATTTTCATCGATGAATAATGAAGTACATGAGTGTTTATATACATCTCTTGTCTAATTAACTAACAAATTGTAAGTTATGGTTATAACAACTAGCATAACTTGTTAATTACATAATTAACGTTACAATCAATATGATAAACACTGACATAGTTTATAAAGAGCTCAATTTTATTAGTAAAGGATCTTACACTCATAAGTTACAAATAATGCTATAACATTTTGTTTTTAATAAATTTTTATTATGATTAAAGATAATATTATATCTTTTAAATTATTGATAATTATGAAATTATCTATTGATTGAGTATTATAATAAGATTATGTTTCAATCTCACACGAAAGTAAAAAACAACAAATATCGAACTTTTGACCTTCTGTACAAAAGGTAACAATACTCTCAACCACTATGAGTGAGTTTTGGTAATTGACATCGTCTACATATGTGAAAATTTGTCAATGATAATTGACCCACAATAAGAAGTCTAGCTGCAGTCGAGAAGCATCCCAAGTTGCTGCGACTTTAAAACTCCATCAACTCTAGCAAACAAATAATTAATAAAAATAGACGAATGGGACTAAAAAGGAAAGGAATGTCTCAAGAGAAAAAGTATTTTGAGCAAATATCGATCAAATTGCTGAGTGTAGTTGAGAGCTTAGAGACCACAATAAAAAGTTAAGAGGGGGGACATGTGTTTTGGAGCAGAGTCACATATGTAAACAGTCCTCATCTCGTAGCACTTCTCTGACACCTCCTGTCGACTTTCAATAAAAGGAGAAAAGTGCTTTCAATAGCAAGCAAAGCCATTCAATCAAAACCTCCTTTTTAACCAATTTACACATTCTTGCTCTGCACTGTTCTAATTTCATTAGTACTCTAATTGAAAAAAAAAATACTTAATTAATCACCTCTTACTTCCATTTCCGTTTTCTGGGAAAATAACATAAAAGAGAAATTGTGAATAATACAACTTTTCAGAGATACAGACCATAGAAAAAAATAAAAAAAAAGAACTTTGTAATTTTCTGCACTACAGAAAATAAATATAGGAAATTAGTCAGGCTTCCATCCAATAAATGATTGTAATTTGACTAGTTGTCTGGTCATTGTAGATAGAAAATGCTTTCATATATTTGAATTCATTATCTTATATTTTGAATTTTAAGATAAATGAGTGACTAATAAAATTAATATATTTTAATTTTAATTTTATTTTGTAAAAAGTTATAACTTTAAATAAATATTCCAAATTCTTCGGTTTTTAAAACAACAACAGTAACCATTTAGTGATGTGTAAAAATTTTAATTTGTTAATAAAAATATATTCTAATTTAAATCATTTTTATAAAAAAAATAAAAAAAGAGAGTAAAATAACACTTTTTAACAGTATATTCTTTTAGTTTCTTCAAATATTTTATTCAATTAATTAATTATGTTACATTTGATTTAAATACTTTATTATGTTACGATTTAATTATAATTTTATATTCTTATTTTTACAAATTCTATCCATAAATATTCTTCTATTATTTTTTTTAACAAAAATATAAATTAAAATTTTTATTTTATATTGTAAAATTTCTTCTTAAATTCATTTCACATAATTACAAGTAAAAAATAAAAAAGTATAATATTTTTAAAATTTAAAATAAATACACTAACCGAATATTAATTTATATCCCTTCTAATTCAATAAAAAAAATGTTATTTTTACTTTTTAAAGTATTATTTTTCTAAGAATTATTTGTAGTTTATATGACCTGAAAAAAATTCCTGTTAAGGTTTATGCGTTGAAAAATATACCGTTGATAAATATAGTGCAAAGTGATAATTTTTCATATTTGATCATTTTTGTTGTTTATAAGTTTCTGTAGAGGTTTCAGAGAAACTAGCAGAAACAAATGATAGTGCACAGCAGAATAGTAGGTAGCAGAGGTCATGTCATAATAAAAGCAGACTCATTTCAATTCTCAGAATGGGGAACAAGAAAGAGAAAGAATAGGGATAGAGAGGGGGGGCTATGCATCAGTGTCATCTGAGCCATTAGTTTTATTCATGCAAGGAAGATTCTGCAGCCAATCATCTCTGCAAAAACATCCTTCAGAAACATCAGCCCATCGAGACCAAACCTTTAGTTTCTCTGTTGTCACATAACTTGCCCTTCCCCTTCCTCTTATTATTCCTCCTTGCTAGCTCTAAAGATTTTTCATTTTTTTTTCTCTGTTTTGTTTCTGAAAATGCTAACTTCAAATACAAGGGGTATTTGGTCTCCATTCACAACAACTCAGTGGCAAGAGCTTGAACACCAAGCTCTTATCTTCAAATACATAGTTTCAGGTGTACCAATACCACCTGATCTCATATATTCTGTCAAAAGAAGCCTAGAATCTGCATTCTCTTCGAGACTCTTCCCTCACAATCCAACCAGTAAGCATGCAAGAACATGTTTGTGGTTTCATTCTTCTAGCTAAGTTTTTACTCTAACAAGAAATTTTTCTTTTTTTAAAAAACAAATCTATTGATGTGGCTCTGTAGGTGCAGCTGGATGGGGTTGCTTTGACATGGGTTTTGGAAGAAAAATAGACCCAGAGCCAGGAAGGTGCAGAAGAACAGATGGGAAAAAATGGAGGTGCTCAAAAGAAGCACACTCAAACTCCAAGTATTGTGAGAAACATATGCACAGAGGCAGAAACCGTTCAAGAAAGCCTGTGGAAGTTTCAACTTCAACAACAACATCCACAATAACAAACCCTTCTCTAACATTCTCATCAATCAACAGAGATCTTTCTAGTACCTCCTCCACAATATCTTCTTATTCTTCACTTTCTTCATCATCAATTACACCTGAACCAGATGTGCAACATAATTGCCCCCTTTACCCTTACCCTCACTCTGCATATTCTAGGCCTTCTAGTTATGGAGTGTCTGCTACAAACAACACTACTTATTTCTCTCCAAAATCTGACGCTTTCAACCAGACAGGCAAAGAATACAGGTTACTGCTAAAAACCCAAATTAAAATCATGTTTATATATTTTGCTCTTTTTACAGTTGATGAAACTAGAAATCACAGGAAAAACATTACTTAAAGCATTCAAGTAATGAAATTGCAACCTGTATTTGCACCTAACTTTTCTATTATTTTACTGTGATGAGCATCTAGCAAGAGGAATTTTCAAGGCATAAAAGAAAGTGAGGATGAAGAAGCTTTCTTTCCACAATCATCAAGAAATGCAAGTCATCCACTAATTAATTCCTTTAGAGATTACTCCCAACAACAATATCAAGGCATTAGAGATAACCCAAAAATTTCTAGACAACCAGTGGAGCAGCATTGCTTTATTTTGGGCACCGACTTCAAATCACCAAAACCAAATAAAGCTGATAAAGAGCCTGAAAACGAAAAACATCTCCATCACTTCTTTGGAGAATGGCCACCAAAGAACACAGACTCCTGGCTTGATCTTGCATCCAATTCCAGAGTTCCCAATGGTAATCATCAATCTTTTCTTCTGCTCAGTTTAACTTGTTTTTATTTGAGTTGTTAATTATACAGCTGTTTTAAAAAAAATCATTTATGTTTCAGATGGTTGAAATTCCAACAATGGGTTTTCTTGACGAAGCCGAAAGAGAGCCAAAAGGGTCAATACTTTTTTCTTTTCTTGTTTGAATTTTGTGGGTAGGGAGGGAACTAATATCTTAGGTGTGACACAAGAATAATACAGGGCCACAGTAGATATATATCTGTCCTTGTTATCCTGAGACCCATCTTGAATTTTCCTTCTTCCCTTGTAAGAAACATGTTTGTATGCTTGACTTGAAGCATATTCAAAAAGGCTAGGGAACTTATAAAACTATAAAAACTATGTTTTGTGTTTGTAAGCAATTTGCTTCGTTAGTGGATCATTCTTTATGGACCCGACAGGGGACCAAGTGCAATGAATTATTTCATCTAACACCAATTCACTTACAGGCACTTTCTTAGGTTATGGAAAAGGTGTTGATTCCTTCTACATATAAGAGACCACTCTATAAATGCTTCATAAATGTTATTTTTCTGACTTGTTTAAAAAATAATCCTCAATTAGTTTTGAACACAAATTAAAATTGGTTATGTACTTCCAAATACGAACGACTTATTTTTAATACATGTTCATGCATTCTCTAGTTTGAAACAAGTGTCCAAAATTGTTCATATGCTATCTAGTTTTGAACAATATTTTGAACGCATGTCCATGCGCTCCCCAATTTTGAACCATATTTGTAACATATTTACACACTGCAGGCCCCAGCTCTTAACACACTATCATATCTTTATTTTGAACACATCACCGCAGTTTTGAAGGCATGAACATGCAAGTATGTTAAAAAATAGTATTTATAACCCTTAGTTTAAGCATTGTTCACATCCCATATTTTTCGAACACTTGTTATTATGAGTGTGTTCAAAGATCTTCTGTCTTCATAGTTCATATGAACATATATTAGTGTAAAAATTTCATCACATCAACACAAAATATACGAGAATAAAATTGGAATATATAATAGGAAAAATAGAAGAGGACCAATTAGTTCAAATGGCCAGCATAATATGGTTAATTAGATAATGAAAATTATTTATTATCCTAATTATATTACTTAATATTAATTATTTGTTAAAATGTCAAAAATTCTCTATTTGTTGTATAAATTTCATTTCACGTAATGATCGTACATTTAAATATATAATTGTTAGAAAACCAGGCCTAACTTAACCCAATAAGATATCATTGAGTCAAGGGTTATCCAAGTTTATAAGCAGTACTGTTACAGAACTCTTGGTCGATGTAGGACTGAAGGAAACTTAACAGCCTCCCTCAACACGGACATAGGTGGTCTCACAAAGCCACGGTAAGACTATCAAGGACAAAGACCAAGTCACCAATCAAGTCAGGCTCAACTCTGATACTATGTTAAAAACCTAGGTCTAACTCAACCCAATAAGATCTCATTAAGTTAAGGGTTGTCCAAGTTTTTGTCCAAGTTTATAAGCAGTATTCTTGTCGAACTCTTGGCGGATATGAGACTAAAGGAAACTTAACAATAATAACTTATAAGACGTGTGTCAATTGTTGACTTCGAAGCCTAATTTCTACCCATCCCTTTCTCTCTAAAACATTACGTGCAGGGGCTCCAAATTCTAATATTCACTATTTTTTTGTTGGTTTTCACTTGTTTCCATCGATTATTCACCTAGTTCTTGCTTGATTCTTATTTTCTTCTTCATTAGTCATTTATGAGAGATAAATTGGCTTTCTTTGTTCTGTTTTTCTATGGTCTTCTCTTCTTCGATTTTTCTTTTCTAGTTTTGGACTCTTGCTCACTTCTTGCTCTGATTCCAACTTGTGTTGTTTTCCTTTAATCCTTTACAATTTCAAGGTTTTATGTAATTTTTTGGTTTGGTTAAGGATGATATGGTGAATGTGTTGGATTATAATTTGATCCAAAAATATTCAGGAAACTATATGAACGTAAATTTAAATACAACAGAAGCAAAAATGGATCGAAAACATAACTCCTGTCATTGATCAAATTTCACTTCTTCACGGGAATTCCAATGGATTTTGTGGTTTGATGCTCTGACTGTTTCTCATACTTACTCTCTGTGTTTGATTGTGTATGTTGATGATAATCAGTGAGTAGTGAGAGGACTCGATGTGTTTATAAAGGTTTTCCATCAAGAACCTCGTATGGTTTCGTAATCGATGTATGGTTATGAAACCGAACTATTGCCTCCGTAACATGCTTAATGTTGCATCATAAAAAATGTTACATTTTCCCACTTGGTGCAAACATTAAGCTAAATTCTCTCGAGTAACAAAATACATAAATCATGGCGATTGATCCTCTAAAAGTGAGTATTATCTTCCATGTATTTCAATGTATTAAGTTTCTCAAGTATTATACTTTATGTCGTAAAGAAACTTAATGAAAAAAATCCTATATTTATTATTGTTAAAAAAAATATATTTTATCAAATAAATTAAGGTACATATGAATATGAGAAAATATCACAATATATAAGAGTTTCATTAATAAATTATATATATATATATATATATATTTACAAAGTGGAACCAATTCCCATTTTCTCTACATGATCCTTAAATTTCAATGGTGATATACCTTTGGTCAAAGGATCAGCAATCATTAATTCAATGCTAACGTGCTCAATAACCACTTTCTTTTCCTTAACACGTTCTCTTATGACAAGTATTTAATGTCGATGTGCTTACTACGACTATCACTCTTGTTGTTCTTAGCCATAAACATAACAACTGAGTTGTCACAGTACAATTTTAATGGCCTAGAAATAGAGTCAAATATTCTAAGCCCCAAAATGAAACTCTTCAACCATACGCCATGTGATGTGGCCTCAAAACGTGACTCAAACTCACCTTCCATAGTGGAAGTAGTAGTCAAGGACTGCTTCGCACTCCTCCAAGACACAGTTCCACCGGTAAGCATGAAAATGTAACCAGATGTTAATTTTTATGAATCAACATAGCTAGCGAAGTTCGCATCGGAGTAGCCAATTACTTCCAGATCGTCGGTTCGTCTATACATTAGCATATAGTGCTTGGTTCCTTGAAGGTACATCATCACTTTCATAGCAGCTTTCTAGTGATCCAAACCTAGATTACTTTGATATTATCCCAATATTCCAACAACAAATGCAATGTCAGGCCTTGTGCAAATCTGAGCATACATTAGGATTTTGAAAGTATAAGCTTATGGAATGTTCTTCATTTGTTCTCTTTCAAAATCATTCTTTGGGCATTGGTCCAAATTGAACTTATTGCCCTTCACAATGAGAGCAACACTTGGTGAACAATCTTTCATTTGAAATCTCTCTAAAAATTTATTGTTAAAAGTTTCTTGAGATAAAACCAAGATGCGTCGAAGTTTATCTGTATGGATCTTAATGCTAATGACATAAGATGTCTCACCTATAACCTTCATGTCTTAATTTTTTAGAAAGGAATTGTTTTACCTCGTGTAGCAAACCCTTATCATTGGTTGCAATCCACATATAGCACCGAAAAACAAATCTTACTCCCACTAACCTTCTAGTATATACATTGATCCATGGCGTTCTCTTCAAAACCAAATGAAGTGAAGACGTTATGGAATTTCAAATACCTTTGACGGGAAGCTTGTTTTAATCCATATATGGATTTATTAAGCTTACAAACCAAATGTTCACCATCACTAGAGAAGAATCCTTTAGGTTGTTTCATATAAATCTCTTCCTCTATTTACCAATAAGGAAAGTCGTTTTCACATCCATTTGATGCAAACCCAAATCAAAATGGGTAACCAATGCCATGATCACACGAAGTGAGTTTTTCTTAGATACCGGAAAGAATGTCTATGTGTAGTCGATTCCTTCCCTTTGAGTGAATCCTTTGGCAATGAGTCTTGCCTTATATCTCTCAATGTTGCCTTATGAGTCTTTCTTTGTCTTGAAGACCCATTTACATCCAATGGCTTTCACACCATCAGGCAACTTGACGAGATCCCAGACTTGGTTAGATGCCATAGAATCCATCTCTTCTTTCATGGTATTGTACCCTAAGTTTGAAACCTTAGAACTCATGGCTTGTGAAAATGATTCAGGATCATCCACAGCTCCAATGTTACAATCAGATTCTTGTAGATATACAACATAATCACTAGGAATTGTCGACCTTTTAGTTCTAGTAGATATTCTTAATGTCATACCACCATCTTCCTGAGAAGTATGAGGTTCAACTTTTTGTTTAGAAGTTTCAGTTATCTTCTGAACAACATGATCTATTGGAATATTATCAACAACTTGTGGAATTTTGGTGATTGGTTGTTCAATACCAGCTTGTACTTGAGGGGTGTTGTGAACATTAATCTATCTATCTCCTGAAGTAGAAGATTGAGACTCTAAGTGATCAGTATCAAAAATTATGTTCCTGATTGGATTGCTCCTACTAATAAGGTTATATTCAAGAAACTTTGCATTTCTTAATTCCACAAACCTAGTGATGTGAGATAGATAGTAAAATTTGTAACCTTTAGACTGTTTGACATATCCAATGAAATACCCACTAATGGTCCTTAGGTTTAGCTTCTTCTCTTGTGGATTATAAATCCTCACTATTCAGACAAGCTTCCCCAAACGCGCATATGTCACAAACTCAGTTTCCAACCTTTCCATAATTCAAATGGCTTCTTTGAGACAGCTTTTGTTTGAACTTGGTTTAATACATACACTACCTTCTTTAAAGCTTCAATCCACTAGGATTTAGGAAGATTGGAGTTGCTAAGCATACTCCGCATCATGTTCAATAATATTTGGTTTCTCCTTTCTGCTACACCAGGCACTTGTCCATTCTAAGTGTATCTACCATAATATTCACCACCTCTATTTGATCTCATGATCTTTATTTACTTTCCGCATTGTTTCTCTACTTCAAACTTAAAGCTCTTGAAGGCATCTAATGATTTGCTCTTATTATAAAACACGTAGAGATACATATATCGGGAAAAATCATCAATAAAGGTGATAAAATATTTCTGACCTTGAATGTCCATGTTTGGACAACATATATCCGTATGTATGATTTCTAATATGTTTGAACTCCTATTGGCACCTTACTTTGACTTGTTAGTATACTTTTCCTTAATATAGTCCACACATGTCTCAAAATCAGTAAAATTACTAAGTATCACATCCTTCACTAATCTTTTAATTCGTTCTATGGAGATATGTCCTAATCTCCTATGCCATAATGTAGGAGAGTCATCATCAATAATACACCTTTTAGTGCCCGCTTGAACATGCATAGCGTTATGAGTGTCATTATTTCGTAAATTAATGCAGTAAAGACCATCAGACAAAATATCATTCCTAACACAATCAGATTTATTAAATAAACTGAAAGTTGTTTCTGAAAAGTGAAAGGAATAACCGAAATGTATAAGTCTTGAAATTGAAATCAAGTTTCTAGAGAAACTTGGAACATAAAAGGTCTTTTATAATTCTAAAATAAAACCACTACTTAAAAATAAAACTGCATATTCTTACAGTCTCCATATGTGAGCTCATCTTGTTACCGGATAAGATGTATTACTCACTTCCTACTAGCTTCCTTAGATTTCGCATACCTCGTAAGGAGTTTACAAAATGGATTGTAGATCCAGAATCAATCAACCAGGAGTTAATATTAACATTAACCATATTAGATTCATAACAAACAAACAAGGTTGGATTACCTTTATTCTTAAGCCATTTCTAGAATTTGATACATTCATTCTTCATGTGTCCCTTCTTTTTATAGAAAAAACACTTGGCTTCTTTCTTAATATCAGCCTGAGGTGGAATTATCCCTTTTCCTTTCTATTTGTATTGAGATTTTCCTTTCTCGTACGTTGTATCCAATATTGTACTTTCACCAAATTTCATAGCAAGCTTCCATTCCTTTTGAACACACATGGTCATTAGTTCATTGATTGACCATTTATCCTTATGTGTATTGTACAAGATTTTGAATGGCCCGTATTGATGTGGGAAAATGTTAAGGATATAGTGGACCATAAAGGATTCTGACATATTAACCTTGAGATTCTTAAGTTGAGCTGTAATGTCCCTCATTTGCATAATGTATTCACGTACATCTTTCACATTGGTGAGTCTTAAGGAAGATAACTTCATAATAAGGGTGCTTGCTAAAGCCTTATTGATGAGTGCTCAAAAAGCACTAAAATAACCATGATTTTATGTACATTAATTGATTAAAAATATATATATTTATATGTTTTATCATATATTTATATAAATTTGTATTTTTCGGAATCACGGGTATTTTTATTGTTTTTAGGAGTATTTTGGCATAAAAGCATAATTTAAAGACTCAAAGAGAATACTTGAAGCAATACATCACAAATATATTAATAAATAAGTGGGAAAAGGTTAACAAATATGGAAAAATTGGAAAAAATGGGTCAAAAAGGTCAAAAATGTCAAAAAGGCAGAATCGTGCCCGTACCCAGTATGTCATACTGAGGCTGGAATCGCTCAACGCTGTAGCGCGCGCATAACCCTGGCATGGCGTTTCGCCCCATTTTTCACGTGCGACGCCCGATGACGTCACGGCGTCATTGATGATTCCCTAAACATTTCCATTCTGCGTTTTTCATTTTTTAACATTTGTTTTTAACATTTGTTTACTCATTTTTCTCTCCATCCTCACCTTTATAAATACCCCCTTCCTTCACTTCAAAACACACCTCAAAACCACACTTCTCTTTCTTTCTTTCTCGTTTCTTAGTTTTTGAGTTTTTCTTAGTTTCTTTCTTAGTTTTTCTCTTAGTTTTTAGTTCAATTCTCTTAGTTTTAGAGTTCTTCTCTTTTTGAGAGGAACTTGTAATGTTTTTGTAATATTTTAGTTTTGATTCAATAAATGGAAGTGCAAATTCCGCTTGGAGGTTTTCTTAGCACAGAATAGCGTCGAAGTTACGTAAGGATTTTATTTTCTTTTCTGAGTTATTTTTATGCTTTATTCTTACATGTTATATTTAATTTGTACGTGATTAAATTTAAGCGTATACATTTGTTTATAATTATGATGTAATAATAACGTTGTTATGCTTATGGAAATATTAAATAGGTGAAAATTTCTAAAATAAATTGATTTTATTTTTATTCAAGAATTTTATATTAAGGATGTTAGAGAGAAATATATTATTTTTCATTACAAACTTAAATCCGAAAATTAGATTTTACGGTTTAATTATCCAGGTCTAATTTAGAGTAGTGCTTTCTTTTATTTGTTGGTACAATCGCCCCTAGGTAGTTAAAGTGAAACTTCTATTTCAAAAGTTTTTATAAGAATTATTATGTGAAAATGTATTAATGACGTGTTTTCAATAGTGGTTTTAAAACTTGAAAGTTAATACTCGGATAATTAAATTCTTATGTTTAATTTGAACACCATGAATAAAGTTTAAAATATCTAACCCCACCAAAGGTGGAATTTAAATGGTTCATTTTCAATCTATTAGAAAAAAATGAATTAATATAATTAACTAAATTAATTATCAATTTCACCCATTGGTATTAATTGATTTGTTTAATTAACAAAGAATATCTAAGTCACCAAATGTGGTATTTATATAAAAGAGAAAATCAATCAATATCAATTTATATCTTTAATAACCTAGATGATATGAGCGAAGCATAATTAATTTAGTTATTATATCCATAAATACTTTCTAATTAATATAAATGATAATATTTGAATGAATATTTATTGAATCTGTATTTATATTTATTTTTAGATAAATATTTATTGAATTTGTATCTATGTTTATTTTTATGTTATTAGATTATATTTAATTAATCTGTATATATGTTTATGTTATTAGATTATGAACACAAAAACCAAACTATCGTGACAGGATGTTTAGGATTTAATTTCGTTTTTAAAAGTTTGAATAATAAATGCAAAACCAAATACATTCCTTCCTTAGATCGACCTTGGGAGTATACTTATCATTTTCTATGAAATGATTAGGTACACTATGAGAGTTTTACAAATATTAAAACCAAAGTATTTGCGAGAATCGGTGATCTGCGGTTTTAGTTCATCAAGTTTTTGAATGCCGATTCTTGGGAAAGCAATAACGGTTTTTAAATTATTTATCAAAATTTTAAAAAACAGTTTTTGTGCTGTAAATAATTGTGATATTTTTAATAAAAAATAATAATCAAATTTCGAAATCCATAAAAATAAATAAATAAATAAATAAATAAATAAATAAAATAAAATAAATTTTTTTTATAGTTAAAATAATTTAGAAACTTGAAATGTGAATAAAAATTTTTTTTACTGTTCATGAATAATAAAAAATAAAAATTAAAAAATTAAAAATTAAAAATTTAAAAAAAAATTTAAGTTAATGAGAAATAAAATAGCGTGAATAGTAAAATAAAATTACCGTTCCTAAAAAAAACTTGAATTTATACATAATTAACTAAATGGCATGAAAAGTAAAAAATCTAAGGGAGTTCTGTCTAGGAGACTAGTTCTTGGAAGCCTTTGTGCCACTAGTCTTTCCTAGGAACGTTGTTCTGGCTAGGAGAATGGTTTTTAAGGAGCCATTGCACCACCATTTTTTCCTGGGAACACTCTTGGTTAATACTGATTATGGTATTTAAAAAAAAATTAAAAAAAATTAACAAAATTAAAAATAATAAAAAATAAAAAAAATAAATTTTTTTAGGGTTTAACTAGTTTTGTCTAGTGTTTTGTATTTAATGCCATGGAAATTTTCTCTAAATTTTTTATTTTTGTTGACAGGAGTTTTAAATTTACGTTTACAATAGTCTATGCGTGGTAGGAAGGGGGGTATTTATAGGTGAGGATGTAGAGAAAAAATGAGTAAAAACAATGTTAAAAAAAATATTAAAAAATTAAAAAACGTGTAGTGGACATGCTGAGGGCATCAATGACGTCAGCATGACGTCATAAGGGGCTCTTTGACGTGAAAAACTAAATTGAAAACAGCGTTAGGCAGCGGTCAATTTCTTGGGTCTTTAAGCGCGGCTTAGTGAGCAGTCTGCATGCCGCGGCTACGTGAATGAAATCCATGACGCCTGGTAGCCTTATGACGTGTAATGGCGCATAGCGGTGGTATTGCGTAGCGATTACCGTTTTTGACATTTTGACATTTTTGACCTATTTTGTCCAATTTTTCAATGTTTGTTGACCTTTTCCCACTTATTTATTAATTTATTTGTGATGTATTGCTTGAAGTATTCTTCTTTGAGTCTTTAAATTGCGTTTTTAAGCCAAAATACATGAAAAACAATAAAAATACCCGTGATTCCGAAAAAGACAAATTTATATAAATATATGATAAAACATATAAAAATATATATTTTTAATCAATTAATGTGCATAAAATCATGGATATTTTTGTGCTTTTTACTCATCACAACTGACCCCATTGACTTTCTTGCTGATCCTTAGCAAGAGAAGCGATAAAAACTAAAAATTAAACTATCCTAAATCACTTCCGTGGATTGACACGGTTGCATTTAGCTATGACAAGCCTTTAAACCCTAGGTTGCTAGTGGACGAGTTTGAGTCTGAGGGTTTTGAGTTAATGATACCACAAACATTGAACTAAATGTAAAAACAAAAGAAACAATAAAAACAAACAACTTAAAAATTAAATTTACAACAAAATCACAAATTTACAACATCTCACAAAAATGTCTCATACTATTTAATCTCCTTTAAGATCATAATTAAAATCTCAGCATAAGTTATTTTAATCTCTTTAAACAATCATGATTTATTATAATAATTAGTCGAAAATCATTTTCATATTTCATATCAAAAATGTATCAATTTAATTTCACCCAATTTCAGAATCGAATTAAGCCGACTTATTCCTCACAAGTCAATACTCTCAAAAACGAGATCCCATGGGTTCAAACACTCATACTAATTTATATGCGAAAGAGTTGATGTATAGAAATGAACTAATATGTTCGCGTATGTATAAAGAATAAAGGCTCGAAGTGTTATTTTAACATTGATCTGTGAAAGGAATCAAATGTATAAATTATAAAGATATCATATATAAAAAAATTATTTTCATGCATAAATCAAACTCATTAAGAAAGAATTTCAAGATATATGCCTTTCACAAATGAAGAGAGTGCAATGACTTTTTAGGAAATTATTTCCTATATCCTTCTTTTGTAATTAGCCTTTACTCATAACTTTGTAGGCAATGTGGGTTATAGTATGTAGATTATACTATATATTCTTTATCTCTCTATTTTTTTAGAAAGATATTTCTCATTATATGTATTTTAGAGAGTCGACCCATTATACAGATTATGCGTATATTTTGGATTTTGGTGAGTGGTTAATTTTGTGGCTTTTGCATTTTGATCTTGGTTTAGGTAACTTGAGATATGTCTTTTATTTTGTAGTAGTCATGCATAAATTAGATATAGCGTATCTTATCAACTTCTACTCAAATCATTTAATCTAAGCAAAAATAATAATCAAAAACATATGATACTCTATTAAAATGAGAAAAAAAAAATTCAAATACATTCAATGCTAATACCTATGAGATCATCTAAAAATTTGAAGAAATAAGAAATGTGTTTGGAGTAGAAAAAAAAATATATATTTCACTTTCTGAATAAAAATTAGGCTCAAATTATATCTCATGGTAGTCTCCGCTAAAAAAACTCATAAACACCGATTTTAGGTTTAATATAATTTCTACATCTTATCAAGAAATACTAATTATGACAAAAACTAACTAATTATCAAAAATAATTACAAAATATTTCATGATATGTTTTCAAAAAATTAATCTAACAGTACAAAAGACTTAACTATTTACTTAAATTTGATTTAAAGAAAAGATAAATTTTTGTGAATTTTTTTTTATTCCAAAAATTACTAAACCAAACAACATTGCTGAAATGGATTGCATTTGGCTGAGTAACCCTTAGCACCAAAAAGATACGTCTTGCTAAGTCGTTAAACTAAGCGTTGGATGGGAGGCAACCCATCATTTTAGGTAAAAAAAAAATTTCTTTGTTATTTGTTTTATTTACTTAATTTTATTGTTTATTTTAGTTTACTTATATGTGAATCATTTTTAAAATTGTTAAAACTAAAAATATTTGTTGAGATATTAGAAGTTATGGCGATGCAATGCATGCACACTTTAATGATGAATATGATGGATGCCGCACCGTTTCTTCATTACTACTTACATATTCTCAAGAAACAGGCAAGCTTTCTTCTTCTTTTTTTCTCTTTATCTATAATTTACAGTTGTTACATTGAGGACAATCAAAGTTCTAGGTGAGCGGTGGTGAAAAGTTACCATGCTTAATTAAAAAAAAAGTTTTAACAATTTAAAAAAATATATACAAAAAAAAAATTAAAAAAAATTAAATATATATATATATATATATATATATAATTTTTCATTTTTTGTGTGTTTGGTTTTATTTCTATTTTGTGTGATTTAGTAATTTTTGAAATTAAAAAAAAAACTTTCTCACAAAAATTTATTATTTCTTTAAATCAAATTTAAGTAAATAGTTAAAACATATTTTGTTAATTTTTTAAAACATATCATGAAATATTTTGTAATTATTTTTGATAATTAGTTAGTTTTTGTCATAACTAGTATTTCTTGATAAGATGTAGAAATTATATTAAACCCAAAATCGGTGTTTATGAATTTTGTTTTAGTGGAGACTACCTTTGTGAGATATAATTTGAGCCTAATTTCCTTTATTGAGAGTGAAATATATATTTTTTCTACTCCAAACACATTTCTTATTTCTTCAAATTTTTAGATGATCTCTATAGGTATTAGCATTGAATGTATGAATTTTTTCTCATCTTAATAGAGTATGGTATATTTTTTTATTATTTTTGCTTAGATTAAATGATTTGAGTAGAAATTGATAGTATATGCTTATATCTCATTCATGCGTGGTATTTCTACAAAAAAAAGACATTTATGGGGTTACCTAAACCAAGATCAAAACGAGAAAAGCCACAAAATTAACCACTCATAAAATCCAAAAAAAAGAAGAAGATAAAAATGTCTGATACTTCATGGGTTGACTCTACAAAAATACATATATTGAGAAATATCTTGAGAAAAAAATAGAGAGATAAAAATAAAATAAATAAAAAAATTAAAAAAATTAAAAAAAATTAAAAAAATAAAAAAATTAAAAAAAATTAAAAAAAAATAAAAAAAATAAAAAAAATAAAAAAAATAAAAAAAAATAAAAAAAAACCAAAATTTTAATTTTTTGAGTTTAATTTTTACTATTTTTTTTTATTTTAAATCATAATTTTATTTTTTTTATTTTCTTTTACCTTTTTCAATTTTTTTTTATTTTATTATTTTTTTTCTTTCTTTAGCTATTTTTTTTTTCTTCTTGATTTTTATTTAACTTACTTAACTTAGTTTTTTTTTACTAACTTAATTAACTTAAATTTTTTTTTTTAACATTAACTTAGGTTTTTACTTAAATTTTCACTAACTTAATTAACCTAGATTTATTTTACTTCAACAACTTAATTAACTTTTTTTTTCACT
The DNA here is from genome assembly GCA_033030585.1 of Hippophae rhamnoides. Classification (NCBI taxonomy): domain Eukaryota; kingdom Viridiplantae; phylum Streptophyta; class Magnoliopsida; order Rosales; family Elaeagnaceae; genus Hippophae; species Hippophae rhamnoides. The sequence goes on along the minus strand of CM065427.1, from coordinate 57,972,558 downwards.
TAACTTAATTAACTTAGATTTTTTTTACTTCACTTAACTTAATTAACTTTTTTCACTTAACTTAATTAACTTAGATTTTTTACTTCACTTAAATTAATTAACTTTTTACTTAATTAACTTAGATTTTTTAACTTAACTTAATTAACTTAGATTTTTAATTCACTTAACTTAATTAACCTTTTCTTTAAACTTAATTAACTTAGATTTTCATTAACTTAAATTTTTATTTAATTTAACTTAATAACATGAAAAGTAAAGATCTAAGGGAGTTAAATACAGGAGACTAGTTCTTGGAAGCTTGCTTGGCTAGTCTTTCACGGGAACGTTAATTCTGTAGGAGGATGGTTTTTAAGGAGCTTTGACCACCATTCTTTCTGGGAAAGACTCTTGGTTATCTTGATTATGTTATTTTTTTTTTCTTAAAAACAAAAACAAAAAAAAAAAAAAAAACAAAAATTTCTGAACTATCTCTAAAATTTTAAAGTTTTAATTACAATCTAAGGAGTTAGTTGCTTTGTTTAATCTAGGTACAATTGTGTTTTTATGCCTTAATTATTTGATTTGTACTTAGATGTGGGTTATCTAAAACTCAAAATATGCCTCTAGTTTTAAGTACGGAAGAAATGCGAAAATCAATAAAGGCGTGACTAAAAAGTATAGGTAGACAACCTTGTCTTACTGCGAGGGTTTGATTGACTCATGATGAGGGGACATTGAGTTTACTTAAATACAATCCCAGTTACGTCTTGCTAAGGCGTTAAACTAGCTATTTGGATGGGAGGCAACCCGTCATTTTAGGTAATTTTCTTTTATTTGTTTCATTTATTTAATTACACGTGAATAATTTTTAAATTGTTAAAACTAAAAATATTTGTTGAGATGTTAGAAGTTCACAACGTCTGTCTGTATACACTTTAATGATGAATATGATGGATACTTGCATTTTCCATTACTACTTACACTTTCTCAAGAAATAGGTAATCTTTCTTCTCTTTCTCTTTATCTTTAATTTACAGTTGTTACATTGAGGACAATGTAAGTTCTAGGTTGGGGGTGGTGAAAAGTTACCATGCTTAATTAAAAAAAAAAGTTTTAACAATTTAAAAATAAAAAAAAAATTTCATTTTTTGTGTGTTTGGTTTTATTTCTATTTTGTGTGATTTAGTAATTTTTGGAATTAAAAAAAAAATTTCACAAAAATTTATCTTTTCTTTAAATCAAATTTAAGTAAATAGTTAAGTCTTTTGTACTGTTAGATTAATTTTTGAAAACATATCATGAAATATTTTGTAATTATTTTTGATAATTAGTTAGTTTTTGTCATAATTAGTATTTCTTGATAAGATGTAGAAATTATATCAAACCCAAAATCGGTGTTTATGAGTTTTTTTTTAGTGGAGACTACCTTTGTGAGATATAATTTGAGCCTAATTTCCTTTATTCAGAGTGAAATATATATTTTTTCTACTCCAAACACATTTCTTATTTCTTCAAATTTTTAGATGATCTCTACATAGGTATTAGCATTGAATGTATGAATTTTTTCATCTTAATAGAGTATCATATATTTTGATTATTATTTTTGCTTAGATTAAATGATTTGAGTAGAAATTGATAGTATATGCTTATATCTCATTTATGCATGTGACTACTACAAAACAAAAAGACATATCGGGGTTACCTAAACCAAGATCAAACGGAAAAGCCACAAAATTAACCACTCACCAAAATCAAAGAAATGTACAATGCAATGCATGGGTTGACTCTCTAAAAATACACATATTGAAAAATATCTACGAGAAAAAAAAGAGAGATAAAAATAGTATCATCTACATCTTATAACTGGCATTGCCTACAAAGTTGTGAGTAAAGGCTAATTACAAAAGAAAGATATAAGAAGTAATTCCAAAAGTCATTGCAATTTCTTCATTTGTAAAAGGCATATCTCTTGAACTTCTTTCTTAATGAGCTCGATTTACGCATGAAAATAATTTTTATATATGATATGTTTGTAATTTATACATTTGATACCTTTCATGAGATCAATGTTAAAGTAACACTTTGAGCCTTTATTCTTTTATACATATCTGAACATATTAGTTCATTTCTATACATCAACTCTTTTAGCATATAAATTAGTATGAGTGTTTGAACCCATAGGATTGAGTGTTTTGAGAGTATTGACTTGTAGGAATAGAGTCGACGAATTCGATTCATGACAACGAAATTGGGTGAAATTAAATTGATACATTTTTGATATGAAATATGAAAATGATTTTCGACTAATTATTATAATAAATCATGATTGTTTAAAGAGATTAAAATAACTTATGCTTGAGATTTTAATTATGATCTTAAAGGAGATTAAAAAGTATGAGACATTTTTTGTGAGATGTTGATAATTTGTGATTTTGTTGTAAATTTAATTTTTAAGTTGTTTGTTTTTATTGTTTCTTTTGTTTTTACATTTAGTACAATGTTTGTGGGTATCATTACTGAAAACCCTCACGAGACTCAAACTCGTCCACTAGGGCAACCTAGGGGTTTAAAGGCTTGTTGCGTAGGCTTAAATGCAGGTGTCGATCCGGAAGTGATTTAGGATAGTTTAATTTTTAGTTTTTATCGCTTCTCTTGCTAAGGGACTAGCAGAAGGCAGTTGGGGGTTGTGATGAGTGCTCAAAAGCACTAAAATAACCATGATTTTATGCACGTTAATTGATTAAAAATATATATATTTATATGTTTTATCATATATTTATATAAATTTGTCTTTTTCGAATCACGGGTATTTTTTATTGTTTTTCGGGTATTTTGGCTTAAAAACGCATGATTTAAAGACTCAAGAGGAATACTTGAAGCAATACATTACAAAAATATCAATAAATAAATGGGGAAAGGTCAACAAATATGGAAAAAGCTTGGACAAAATAGATTGAAAGCGGTAAAAAAATGTCAAAAGGAGAAAATCGCCAGCCCATGCCAGCGTAAGCGCCAGCGCTGGCTGCTTAACTCGCCCAATTTACGCGCTTGACAACTGTTCATCCATGAGTCTTGTTCATCATGACGTCTTGTTCATCGCCCAGCGTCTTGTTCATCAGCGTCTTCATTCATCGCGGTCTTGTTCATCCGTAGCGTCTTGTTCATCGTAGCGTCTTGTTCATCCGTAGCGTCTTGTTCATCCCGTAGCGTCTTGTTCATCCGCAGCGTCTTGTTCATCCGCGGTCTTGTTTCATCCGTGATCTTGTCGGCAGCGGTCTTGTTCATCCGCTGACTGTACGTTACATACATAAATCTGTGTCGCCCGATAGCGTCGTCAATGAATCATTAAATCCAGCGTTTTTACATTTTTTAACATTTTTTTCTCTATTTTTTCTCTCCATACTCACCTATAAATACCCTTCCCTACACCTTCAACACACCTCAAAACCACGCTTCTCTCTTCTTTCTTTCTCTCATTTCTTAGTTTTTAAGTTTTTCTTAGTTTCTTTCTTAGTTTCTAAGCTTTTCTTAGTTTTTCTCTTAGTTTTTAGTTCAATTCTCTTAGGTTTAGAGTTCTTCTCTTTTTGAGAGGAACTTGTAATGTTTTTGTAATAATTTAGATTTTTGATTCAATAAATGGAAGTGCAAATTAAAACGACTTGGAGGTTTTCTAGCGGGAATAAGCGTCAAGTTCAGTAAGGATTTTATTTTCTTTACTGATTATTTTTATGCTTTTATTCTTACATGTTATATTTAATTTGTCGTGATTAAATTTAAGCGTATATTGTTTATAATCGTGATATAATAATAACGTTGTTATGCTATGCGAAATATTAAATAGGTGAAAATTTCTAAAATGAATTGATTTTATTTTTATTCAAGATTTTATATTAAGGATGTTAGAGAGAAATATATTATTTTTCATTACAAACTTAAATCGAAGATTAGACTTTAAGGTTTAGTTATCCTAGGTCTAATTTAGAGTAGTGCTTTCTTTTATTTGTTGAGTACAATCGCCCAGGTAGTTAGAGTGAAACTTCTATTTCAAAAGTTTTTATAAGAATTATTATGTGAAAATGTATTAATGACATGTTTTGTAGTGGTTTTAAAACTTGAAAGTTAGTACTTTCGGATAACTAAATTCTTGGGTTTAATTTGGACACCTTGAATAAAGTTTAAAGCTTTAACGCCACCCAAAGGTGGCATTTAAATAGTTCATTTTCAATCTCTTAGAAAAAGGAATTAATTTAATTAACCAAATTAGTTATCAACCCTTACATAGGTGTTAATTGATTTGTTTAGTTAACAAAGAATATCTAACCCGCCCAAAGGTGGTATTCATACAAAAAGAGAATCAATAAAATATCAATTTATATCTTTAATAACCTAGATAATATGAGCAAGCATAATTAATTTAGTTATTATATCCATAAATACTCACTTAATATAAATGATAAAATTTGCATGAATATTTATTGAATCTGTATTTATATTTATTTATTGAATTTGTATCTATGTTTATTTTTTTATTATATTTAATTAATGTGTATATATGTTTATTTTATGTTATTAGATTAGGAACACAAAAACCAAACTAACGTGAAAGGACGATTAGGAATTAATTTCGTTTTTAAAAGTTTGAATAATAAATTAAGAACCACATACATTCCTTCCTTAGATCGACCTTGGGAGTATACTTATCATTTTCTACGAAATGATTCGTGCACTTGCGAGAGTTTTACAAATATTAAAACCAAAGTATTTGCGAGAATTGGCGATGCCGGTTTTCGCTCATCATTTATGCATGAAAATAATTTTTATATATGATATCTTTATAATTTATACATTTGATTCCTTTCATGAGATCAATGTTAAAATAACACTTTGAGCCTTTATTCTTTATACATATGCGAACATATTAGTTTATTTCTATACATCAACTCTTTCGCATATAAAATAGTATGAGTGTTTGAACCCATAGGATTCAGCGTTTCGAGAGTATTGACTTGTGAGGAATAGAGTCAGTCGATTCATGACACTGAAATTGGGTAAAATTAAATTGATACATTTTTTATAAGAAATATGAAAATGATTTTCGACTAATTATTATAATAAAATCATGATTGTTTAAAGAGAATAAAATAACTTATGCTTGAGATTTTAATTATGATCTTAAAAGAGATTAAAAAGTAAGAAACATTTTTGTGATATGCTATTTTCTTTTATTCTTAAATTAATTTTTGATTTTGTTGTAATTTTAATTTTTTATTTGATTGTTTTTATTTTTACATTTAGTTCAATGTTTATGGGAATCATTACTGAAAACCCTCACGAGACTCAAACTCGTCCACTAGGGTAACCTAGGGGTTTAACGGCTTGTTGCATAGGCTAAATGCAACCGTTTCAATCCACGAAAGTGATTTAGGATAGTTTAATTTTTAGTTTTTATCGCTTCTCTTGCTAAGAGACTAGCTGAGGTTGGGGGTTGTGATGAGTGCTCAAAAAGCACTAAAATAACCATTATTTTATGTACATTAATTGATTAAAAATATATATATTTATATGTTTTATCATATATTTATATAAATTTGTCTTTTTCGGAATTACGGGTATTTTTATTGTTTTTCAGGTATTTTGGCTTAAAAACGCAATTTAAAGACTCAAAGAGGAATACTTGAAGCAATACATCACAAATATATTAATAAATAAGTGGGAAAAGGTCAACAAATATGGAAAAATTGGAAAGCTTGATGGGTCGAAAAGGTCAAAAATGTCAAAAAGGCGAAAATCGTGCCCGCTTGCCATGCTTTTTGCAGCCGCCGGCCAGCAGCGCCCCCGGTGCATGGGAAGCTGTTCACGCGCTAGAGCTGCGCGGGTGGCCCGGCCATGTAGCGCCCCTTAAGCGACCCACTCCGCGGCATGACTTTTCTTAGTTTTTCTCTTAGTTTTTAGTTCAATTCTCTTAGTTTTAGAGTTCTTACTCTTTTGAGAGGAACTTGTAATGTTTTTGTAATATTTTAGTTTTTGATTCAATAAATGGAAGTGCAATCACTTGGAGGTTTTCTAGCAACGGGAATAGCGTCGAAGTTACGTAAGGATTTTATTTTCTTCTGATTATTTTTATGCTTTATTCTTACATGTTATATTTAATTTGTATGCGTGATTAAATTTAAGCATGCTAAGCTAATTTATAATTATGATGTAATAATAACGTTGTTATGCTTTGTGAGAAATATTAAATAGGTGAAAATTTCTAAAATAAATTGATTTTGTTTTTATTCAAGATGTTATATTAAGAATGTTAGAGAGAAATATATTATTTTTTCATTACGAACTTATATCTAAAATTTAGATTTTAAGGTTTAATTACTCGGTCTGATTTAGAGTAGTGCTCTTTTACTTATAGGTACAATCGCGAGGTAGTTAAAGTGAAACTCTATTTCAAAGGATCTTTATAAGAACTATTATTCAAAAATGTATTGACAACATATTTTCAATAATGGTTTTAAAACTTGAAAGTTAATACTCGGATAATTAAATTCTTATGTTTAATTTGGACACCTTGAATAAAGTTTAAATTGTCTAACCCCACCAAAGGTGACATTTAAATGGTTCATTTTCAATCTCTTAGAAAAAGGAATTAATATAATTAACCAAATTAGTTATCAACCCCACCCATAGGTGTTAATTGATTTGTTTAGTTAACAAAGAATATCTAACCTCACCAAAGAGTGTTATTTATATAAAAAGAGAATCAATAAAATATCAATTTATATCTTTAATAACCTAGATGATATGAGCAAGCATAATTAATTTAGTTATTATATCCATAAATACTCCACTAATATAAATGATAAAATTTGCATGAATATTTATTGAATCTGTATTTATATTTATTTTTAGATAAATATTTATTGAATTTGTATCTATGTTTATTTTTATGTTATTAGATTATATTTAATTAATCTGTATATATGTTTATGTTATTAGATTAGGAACACAAAAACCAAACTATCGTGACTTGATGTTTAGGATTTAATTTTGTTTTTAAAAGTTTGAATAATAAATTAAAAACCACATACATTCCTTCCTTAGATCGACCTTGAGAGTATACTTATCATTTTCTACGAAATGATTCGTGCACTTGCGAGAGTTTTACAAATATTAAAACCAAAGTATTGGCGAGAATCGGTGATGCCGGTTTTCGTTCATCACTTATCTGAAGTGACGAATTGATCATCAATGGTCTTTAGCAAGTCCTAAACATTATTATACTGATCAACATAACCACGAATACCAGTAGAGATCTTAGTCTTAATGAAAATCACGCTAAGGCGATTAGATCGCTCCTATTGTTCACGAAGCATAATATTCTCTGAAGTGTTGTTTTCAGTAATTTTAGACGGTTCGTTTTTCCTAATAGCACAATCAATATTCATCTATCCTAGATGAAGGAGAATTCTTTCCTTCTATATTTTATAATTATCCTTTTTCATATCGGGAATGTCACAACGGATATCAGAGAAATTTACAGGTTGAGAAGCTACAATTAAAGATTATATGCTTATTAAAATTTAAGATCTAAATTATAGTTATTCTTTACCAATGTAAATCATGAAAAATATGAATCTAGTGACATAAAACTTGTGTGTGGACTAAAATTTTAATTCAATTAGATTCATCTTAACTTTACGATAAAACTATCAAATTATTTTCTTTTTCCTAATCCCTCTAAATAAATTAGAAAATATAATTTGATATTTTATCATAATTAATCACACAAGATATAATAAAAATTCATGTGAGATAATATTTATTATATCAAATATTATTAATTACAGTTAATATTTATTTTATAAATATGATCCTAAATAAAACTTATTATAGTTTTAATTAATTAAAGATGTTGTGGCTACTCCTTAATTAATTAAATATTAACCAAATCTTTTGGCTTAATTATTGCATAAAATCATAATTAATATTAATTTAATTTTAAATGTGCAAATATGATCTTTATTAAGATTGCATGTATGACAATAAATTATACAAGAAAAAATATATAATATAAGCACTAATTAAATCCGTAAAGAGATATTAACAATTAATTCCATTATACATAAATTATTTAACCAAATTTTTATACGTAATATTAATTACAATATTTATAAATACAAATACTAAAACAAATAATTTAAGCATAATGTATTTAAATAAGTTTTAATGTATCCAAAAATTATTTAAATAAATATCGCATGTATAATAAATATTCAATACATGAAAAACCTAAATTAATCACATTAAAATTATATTCAAATTTTTTTAATAAAAAATTAAATTCCGAATATATATATAAAAATATGGGTTCGATTCCCACCTAAAACATTTTAAAAAAATTAAATTCTGAATGTATATAAAAATAAGTCTTATACAAAACATAACATAACATTCGTTGCAGCCCAATGGTTTGTGTACTTATTATCAATCGCGAGACCCGGGTTTGATTCCCAATTACAACAAATGACCTTGTTTTTTACCGTGGTTGTCTTTAACCTCCACATGGGTCAACTCGACCTAGTTACGACCCGAACGAATACTCGACCATATCTCACTATTTTGGTGACAAAAATTGGCATTGTTCTTATCAAAATTTTATGAATTTAATTTTCAAGTGATTCATGGTCTCAGTTTGAATCAAAAACGTCATTTTTAATAAAAAAAATAATTAATACATTCCAATGAACGCAAATGGAAAATTGTATTTATTTTCTTCATGGTTTTTCAAGTTTTAATTCATAGGATCATTATAATATCAACACTGAAATAATTTATGATTTTCATATGCATAAAAAATAAGCAAAATAAAAAACCCAAATTTTGAGTTGTTCGTTAGTAGAGCAAAACATGAGTTTTCAAAATGGCTATGATACCAAATGTTGGATTATAATTCAATCTAGAAACGTTCAGAAAACCATATGAACGTAAATTTAAACACAGCATAAACAAAAATGGATTGAAAACATACATCCTACCATTGATCAGATTTCACTTATTCACGGGAATTCCAATGGATTTTGTGGTTTGTTGCTCTGACTGTTTCTCACACTTACTTTATATGTTTGATATTGTATGTTGATGTTGTGAGAGGACCTGATGTCTTTATAAAGGTTTTCCCATCAAAAACCTCGTATGGTTTTATAATCGACGTATGGTTACGAAACCAAAACTGTTACCACCGTAATATGCTTAATGTTGGACTATAAAAATGTTACAGAATGGCCTAAGTTGTCTTGATATTATGCTTGAGACTAGGGATCTAATCAATGAGAACAAGAGTCGCTTGATTTGGAAATTGTTATTTGTGAAATTACTATTAATATATTAGTTTGGAAGCTCTAATGAAGGTGTTTCGTCGTGTTTTGGGAAGAAGGGAGCCTTCGATATAGAGGTTCTTGATATCATTATATTTCTATTTGACTTTGAGGAGGATGACGATGTGGAGCTAGTTCTAAGTAGAGTTTCATGGAATTTCAACAATACTCGAGTCATTGTGAGGAAACTAGAGCCTCGAGTTAATACATCTCTCATAAGGTTTGATTTTTCACCTTTCTAGTCAGAATTGCAAGATTTACTTCTGAACTGGAGTAGAGTTTCTATCATCACAAAAATTGCTGAAAGAGTTGGAGAAGTCTTGGATTATTGATCAATATTCGCTTACTAGTGAAACTTCAATGGCTAGAATGAAAAATGCCCCTCCTATTGTAGCATTAACAAGCATAACACCTTAGTCAAATGGAATTTATAAAAAAATTTGTCGAAAATAAAGTTAGTGGACAAACAAGAAATGTACATGAAAAATAAATTATAAAGATAAAAAAGATATAGAATTGAAATAAATTGTAAATTATAAAAAGAAAAAAAAGTAAGGATGATGGAGTTTCGTGTTACATAATCACCTTAATATGAATTTGTTTCCTTATAAAGATGTTTGAGATTAAAGAAAAAATACATCAGAAATGAAACGATCAAAACACATTAATAGAAAACCACCAAAATTTGTTCTGATGAACGGATTTGTTCTCTTTCTCTATCATATCGAACTTAGCTCTACAATAGAAATTTTATGAGAAGAAGATAATTCTAAATTTTTTTATTTTTCTCTCAGTTGGTAGAGCCAATTTATAATCATTCAAAGATTACTATTGGAGCTTAAAATTGATGTAACAACAACATCTAGTTTTTCTTAGAAGGAAAAATAAAATTGATGCGTTGCAAAGACCAGATCATGCAAGGTCCATTGAAATTGGATGATATTCGTATTTGTAAAACGTGTAGGAACGCAATTAGAGACTGGATTTTTGGGCCAGACATCCAAGGATTTGCATTTCTTGCATGCGCACATTGAGAGTTTTTTGCTACGATATCTTACCTCTCGTAAGAAAGGAAATGGTATACTTTCATATTGTTTTTTCTTGTGAGACAAACATATACAATTATGTTTTCCCTTTTCAATGAGTAACTTTATAACTCAATTTTTCATTTATCACAATATTATTTTGAACATATAAATATATGATTTCATGGTTCTTATAGCGAAGAACCCAAATGACCACACACTTATATTAAGTGAATCTCACTCAAAATAATATCTCAAAGTAGCATTTATCCTTATATGAAAAACCAACATCCTCCCAACAAAAGAATGCTTTAAGGATGGAAAAAAGATTCACGAGATCAAAGCCCCATAGATATTTGATCAATGTAATTTTCTCTGTATTGGATCAAAACAAATCATTTTTGAATTGGATCAGGATCCATATGTAAGTTCAACGAATCGAATCATGACGGTTCAAGATATATCAATCCATGAATTAGATCATATCATATCGATTCGTGGATCGATCCAAATCTAAATTTTTTTAAAACTATAATTTTAGAATTAGAATAATTTATTTTCAAATATTTCTTAATTTTTGTAATTATTTATTTTAAAAAATTTACATTGTAGATAATCCTTTTTAAAATGGTCCTCTTATATTTTTTAAGTCTAACTTTTTCTTTTTTAAAATTTTCATAAATCTATATGTTATTATTTAAAAGTTTTTAAATAAAATAATCATAGTTGTTTATTTTTTTTATATATATTATAAATGATATTCATAATTTATTTAAAAAAGTAAAAAATATTTTTATACAATATATAATGTTCTTTTATTTTTTCATTTATTAATCTAAAATATGTAATATAACACATCAAATAATATTTTACTTTTTAAAAAATAAATAAATGAAAAATAAATTAAATTATGTGCATTTATTAATTATTAAATCAATACTTGATTTAATTTATTAAATTTATAATATCAGATTAATTTTTTTTAAAATAAATCGAATCAAATTATTAAGGATTAGATCTAATTCATTGCCATCTATGTATCAATTTATTAAGATGAGAATGGCCAATTACAAATAAAACATTTTGAACTTTTTAAGGAAAAAAGATTAATCAATGCAAAACATTGACAGGTTAGATTTAGCCATGATTGGCAAAATTTTGTTGATGATTTTTTTTAAAATAACTCATAGTTATGGGGGATAATGATACAGAATGGTTAATCCGTCTATTTACAGCAAAATGAGACCCACTCTCTGTGGCACAAAATTGTCTTTTTTGGTCCATAATTGCAAGTTTAGCAGACTCATAACAATTACTTGATAGTTTAGCGAGACCTCACGGCTTTACTTCTAAGGAGAAACATCAAAACACATCATGACATTTAGAGAATGCTTATACCTCACCACTTATCTTAAGCAATGTGGGACATATACAGGTAAACTACATTATACACCTCCACTTAAGGAATCTTATGTCCTCGTAAGAACGGAAGCTCACATGGCCTAATAGGGTTATGACTCTGATACCAACTGATACAAAATGACTTATTTGTTCGCTTACAGTAACGTGGGACCCACTCTACGTGACATGAAATTGTCTATTTTGATCCATAATTACAAGTTCAATGGACCTACGACCATGACTTGACAGTTGAACGAGACCTCACGACTTTACTTCTAGGAAGAAATCCTAAAACGCGTCATGATATTTAGAGAGTACTTACTCCTTATAAGCACATCACTACATAGCTTGCTAAGCAATGCGTGACATGTGTAGATACACTATATCAGACAATGAGCCTTATCCTTTAATACAATCACATGCTATAACATTAATATGAAATAGTAAAAAATAATAGTTGCATGCAACAACAATCACTAAATATCAAACCCACTAAACTAAAAAAAATTACTATACATCAAACTCACTATCACAAAAAACTCTATTTTGGAGATTCAATGATTGGATACAAAGTACTATTATCTACAAAGACAAAATAAACATACAAGTTTTGACCATTTTGTATTTTTTCATGATTGGTGATATTTTTTTATGTTAACTAGTCCGTATGTGTCTCAAATCTAATTTGTAACCAACTACAATAACTAGTACATGTACCCATTCATTTTATTTGTATAGCAAACATATTACAAGAAAAAGAATATATTTTCTTTTGTAAAAGTGAAAAAATTAAATTGAATTGAATGCTCAGAAAAAAGAAGAAAAAAGAGAACAAATAATTTAACAATTGATATTTTTGATATTTTGTTCAACATTATAGCGACAATATCCACAATATCCAAGATATTTTAGCCAAAAAAGATATTTAAATGACTTTATGTGACAACAATATTTAAGTGACTTTTTAATAACATTTTCGATAATTAGACCAAAAAAATATAGATATCACATTTTAAAATCAAAATGTATAAAAAAGATATTATTGTAACAATATGATGATATTGGCAATGTTTTTCATCTTTGGATATTTGTAATGATATATACCACATTCAATTTTAATGTTTTAATGATATATTTATTGTTAAATTTAAAAATTATTAAAAATATTATTTTATCTTTAATATATTTATTCTATATTAATTAAAATTTATTAAAAATATTTTTGACTATTTTTAAAATTAACAATAAATATGTCGTGGAAACAACAAAATCAAATGTAGCAATAACAACATCTCATTTTTTAATATATTGATGATATGATGATCTAGATTAATTAGATGAAACAAAAATGTAATAATCTTTTTGAGGAACATAATTACTTGAGAAATTATTTATTGGTAATTAAGTAAGGATAATGTGGTAATCTCTACTTATTATATGTCTGTTTAGTGCAAATATATTTTTTTAAAAATTTATAATGTTTATACAATGTTAAATTTAGAGAGGAGATAATTACAACTATATTTGATGGTTACATAACACATTAATTACTAATTTAAAAAAAAATACATATATAATCTTATAATGAATGTGAAGAGTCAAAAAAAAGGGAGAAAAATTACATTAAAAGTGTAAGGATATATCTATAACTTTTTAAAATTGGAAATTGATGTGATGTGAAATCATTAAATATTGATGTGGCAATATGCTTTTCCAAAGTTTATTTTCAATATTATTGTTCATGAATATAGTCATTGCTTGCTTCCTTAATAATTATAATTCCTTCAATTCTCTATTATTTTCTAAAACAATAATTAATAAAATTAGTAAGATCACATCATTTACTCTTAAATTAGTGTATAACTTTTTATAATATTTGTACAAACTAGATAATTGGGATGATATTGGTGCAGCCGTACAATTATTTTTACGGTCTAAAATTTAATAATATTTTCTAAAATTGTATAATTTTGTATAATTTAAGTAAAGTAAATATATTTTTTAATCACTAAACTATGGTTATTTTTGTAAAGTAAGCTAAAATTTTAATTTTTACAAAATTATCACTAATTTTAGTTGTAGTTACATAAATATAAATACAATTGTTGTTAAATTTATCAAAAAAAAATTAACTTAATTTTTTAATAGTGATAATACTTATATAAAAAATTTCTTAATTTGTTGAGAAACTCAATGGAGATAATGTTTATATATACTTTTGACTCAATATTTACTCGTATTTTGAAGCAATCATCGTAAAAAAAAATCTATTTTCCTTTTTAACTAAGATACAAAATTTTAGTTAGTAACCTAAACATAAATACAGTCCAAAAGGAGAAAAAAGTTGAGATAGATGCAAAAATAAAAATCCTGTCATCTATCCTATTCTAAACTTGTTTCCTTCAATCTTACTTGGTTTAATTAACTATAAGTAAGAATTATTTTTCTTTAAAAACATTAAAGAAATTATTTATTTATTTATTATAAATTATAATATTAGCGCAATTGATTTAACAGTTAATTATAAATTAAAAAATAAATTTTATTATTTTAATTAATAATTATCTATAATATTAATTATATTAATATAATAATTTATATTATCTTAAAAAAAATACAGGGATAGATAAAATAAAATATAATTGTTTGCAAGGAGAGGAAAAACTATGTACATACTACATTTAAATAGAAAAAAAATAATTGAAAATTATTTACTGATATATTTTAGCAAGTCACTGGATATATATAAAATGAGTATATATATATATATATATATTTTTTTTTCTCTAACCATTCTAAAAATACTTATGCTTATATAAATAGTTATAATTAATTATATACACCTACTAATAACATTAAAAAAAAAACACTTGTACGATGCTTGAGTCTACTCGAACCTACCATCCGCTCTTGGAAATTATGACAAAAAAAAAAAAGAGTATTTCAACTCTTTCATGTTTAGTTATTTACTGCGAGGGACAAAAAAATGGCGGAAGATGTTGAATCCAGCAATTGCGGTTCGACAACGGCACCGCACTAATTCAATCCCTTGATTGTAAATTATAGTGCTGCTCCAAATAGTAACTGTTGATCATTTAATCAAACCCCACTCTTTAACCCGCTCCTAAATTATTAATGTCAAATACATCCAACAGCCTCAACTACGTAACTCTCATCCAAACAAAAGAATTTAAGTGAAATCTCAAACAAAAAAAGAAAAATAAAAAAAAAAACTTACATCACGTACGAACAAGTTTCATATCTACCATTGAACACCATGAATCCCACTGCACCAATTTGACGTATTGATTTTTTTGGTATGTTAGAGTAAATAGGAGAAGATGCAATTTTATACTCACCATTTACCTGTGTATCGGTATCCTTAAGATAATCTTTTCAATTACCGTGAGTGTTTTAGAAAGATAAAAATTTATCTCACAAGATATAATGATTAAGTAATAATAAATTTATATCATAATTTATTATTTTACGAAACTTAAAGTGTCTAAACTCTATCGAAAGAACCTAACTCTAGATAGAAAATATACAACTAAAAAACAATAACAACAAATTTTTCTCTTTCTTCTTCTTCTTCTCATCGTTCCTTTCTATGTTTTTTCTTTTCTTTTTCTTTTCAAGTTTTTCTCTTCTTTTTTGTGTTTTCCTTCTCTGCTTTCTTGTCCATTTATAGAAGAATCATATAGAAACGAAAAAAAGAATTGATGCAAAGAAACGACCAGAAAAGAGGAAGAGCAATGGGAAAATAATTAATTCAGAAACGAAAGTAGAAAGGGTGGAGAGTAGAACAAATTCATAAATGAATTTTTCATTTATGATTTAAGACAAAACGTTTAGCAATTTAATTCAAAATATTTCAACAATCCCTCACATGAATAAAATTGACATAGATTTAAAATCAAATTTTGACACAAAAATAGAGCTAACAGATCGAAACCAGCATATGATAGGTAGGTGTTACCCTTTGAACCTTCCCTTATGAAAGTATATTTATCTTACTACTAATCAGTAGACATGATGTCTTTGAACTGTTCTGCCATTTATGTAAGCGATGACATACTTTACATAAGAGTCTCTCTTGTCACAATTTAGTTCTCATTGTTATGTTTGTTTTGGCCATGAACATATGCTTGGTTCTGTGAGAGTTTCTAAAGAATTGAGTCCTATACAATTCTATTTCAAGGCCCCACTCCTCCCTCACATAGGTGATCTCTTAACTTTAAAAGTAATCCGCAAAGAGTAACCTGCATACTCCATTTAGTATTCACTTCATAAGGATCATTAAAATCCTTAACTTATCATGTATCTTAAGGGTATCATTGTTTTCATCATAGGAATGGACTTGAGGGTGAACCCCCACAATGATCTCACTATGTCTTTACAATTAGGTTTTTCCTTTGAACCTAGATCTTGGGATCTATAGTCAAAAAGGTTGGGTTTTCTTTGCAAAGCCTTATTCATTCATAAGCTTGAGTCCTATTTCTCTTGATGACTTATCAACTAACGCTCGATTTAACTCTTTAGTTAAGGGATCAACTATGTTATCCTTTGACTTCACATAGTCAATAGAGATAACCCCAATTGAGAGTAGTTGTTTAATGATATTATGTCTTCGATGTATATGTTGATACTTACCATTATACATATTGTTCTGTGCCTACCAATAGGAGATTGACTATCACAATGAATGCATATTGTAGATACAAGCTTCACCCACTTAGGAATATCCTCTACAAAATTACGTAGATATTTAGATTCTTCGCCATATTTATCCAAAGTGATGAACTCACATTTTATTGTGGATATAGCAATGCACGTCTGTTTAGAGGACTTCCATGAAACAAATGCACCACCTAGTATGAATACATATCCAATGGTAGACTTTGAGTATTTCATATCATATATCCAATTTGCATCACTTTAACCTTTTAATATAGCTAGATATCTTGTGTAGTGCAGTCCATAGCTATGTGTATATCTTAAATATTTAAGTAGTCTTGCAATACCTTTCAAGTGATCACATCCTAGATTACTAGTATATCTACCTATTCTACTTACAACATAAGTTATATCTGATCTCATACAACTCATCATGTACATAAGACTTTCTATCACTCTAGAATATTCTAGTTGAGACACATTCTCACCTTTATTCTTAGATAAGTGTAGATTTACATCTACTGGTACTCTCACAATTCCAAAATCACCCTTGTTGAATTTCTCAAGTATTTTCTCAATGTAATGACATTGACTTAAAATAAGACCGCTTGATATCCTTGATATCTTAATTCCCAGAATTATATAAGCAGACTCCATGTTTTTCATATCAAATCTCGAATTCAACTTAGACTTAGTAGATTTGATCATTTTATCGTTACTACCCACAATTAGCATGTCATCAATGTAAAGACATAAGATAAGATAATTATCTTCTTTGTCCTTGACATATACACATTTATCACATTCGTTGATTTTAAAGCCATTTGTCCTCACGACATTATCAAACTTTTCATGCCATTGTTTTGGTGCTTGTTTCAAGCCATATAAAGACTTTACCAATTTACAAACATTTCCTTCTTTCCCTAGGAATGAAAAACCCTTGGGTTGGTCCATGTAGATTTCTTCATCTAACTCTTCATTTAGAAAGGTTGTCTTTACATCCATTTGATGTATTTCAAGATTTTGTAGATCTATGATAGTAATTATTACCCTTATAGATGTTATTCTGGTCACATAACAATAAGTATCAAAGTAATCAATGCCATGTCATTGTTTGTATCCATTAATTACAAGCCTAGCCTTATACTTATCAATTGATCCATCTGATTTATGTTTTCTTGTGAAAATCCACTTAGACCCTAGTATTTTACTACTTATAGGTAAATCAACTAGTTCCCAAGTGTGATTTTGCATAATGGACTCAATTTCACTATTAATGGCTTATTGCCATTGAGGAACTTCAGAAGAATTCATAGCCTCTTCATAGGTTTGAGGTTCACTTTCTAGTAATTAGGTCAAAAAATCTAGTCCATTAGATGTTTCTATCCTAGCCCTCTTACTACATCTAAGTTTAACATTAACCTTATCCTCAACCTCTTGTTCATGTTCTTTGTTTTGACTATCTTCATTCATAGTCTCATATGTTCATTTAGACGAACTTGATTCTTTTTAAGATTTACCTATAAATACATGTTCAAAGAATGATGCATTCCTTTATTTCACTATTATGTTCTTATGTATATCTATTATCTTTGACTCATGCACAAGAAACCGATTAGCACTACTATTATGTATATATCCAATGAAGATGCAATCTATTGTTTTTGAACTTATCTTCACCTTCTTAGGTATAGGTATAGCCATTTTTGCAAGACACCCTCATACTCGTAAATATTTCTAGGAAGGTGTCTTATGTGTCTTTTTTTTAGTGTACCTTATTTAAAAGCTAGTTAGCTAACAAAATAGCTTCCCCTAATAAGTTTTGTGGAAACCCAGAACTTAATAGCATTGCATTCATCATTTCTTTCAAGGTACGATTCTTATGTTCAACAACTCCATTTTGTTGAGGTGAATAAGGCGTTGTGGTTTTATGAATAACTTTGTGTTATGCACAAAAATCACCAAAAGGTGCCTCATATTTACCACTATGCAGTACCTTGATTTTCTTGTTGAGTTGACTCTTAACTTTTGTTTTATAAAGAATAAATTTATCTATAGCTTCATCTTTTCTTTTAAGAAAATACACATAGAAATATTTCATGCTATTATCAACAAAAGAACTAAAATGCTTATTTCCATCCCTTGTTTGAAGAAATTTCAAATCACATAGATCACTATGGATTAAGTCAAGTGGTTCAATGTTCCTTTCAATAGAATGAAACGATGACCTAGTTATTTTTGCCTCAATACAAGTCTCACACTTATGCTTTTAATCTATCTGAAATGCAAGTATTTGTTCCATGTTAATTAGTCTACGCAAGTTTTGTAATTAACATGACCTAGTCTACCTTGCAACAAGTTGGAAGACTCCAGCAAATAAGCAAAAGAATTAATCTTATTAATATTCTTAGATTTCATAGTCATTACATTGAGCTTAAATAGCCTATCAGATACATATCCCTTCCCCACAAACATCCCATTTTTGGTCACAAAGACCTTATTAGATTCAAACACCATCTGAAAGCCATGCTTGTTTAGCAATGAACCAGAGACTAGATTCTTACTAATGTCAGGCACATAGAGTAAATTTTTTAATGTAAGCTCGTTCCCAGAGGTCATCTTCAGTTTGACCTGACCATGCCCTTGAATGGTTGATGTGGCATACTTTCCCATGAAGAGCTTCTCTCCATCTTTCACCGCTTCAAAAGTAGAGGCTATCCCTTTATCTGAGCATATATGCCTTGTTGCACCAGTGTCAATCCATCACTTCTTTGGGTTTGATCCCACCAAGTTTACCTCATAAATGACAACACACAAGTCAATGTTGGAGATATCATGAGTGATGTTATCAACCATGTTTGCCTCATGATTTATGTTTGCTTTTGGAAACCTACAGTCTGGGGCTTTATGTCATATCCTCTAATAGTTAAAGCAATTCCTTTTGAAGCTTGACTTCTTAAAATTTGCCTTGGGTGTAGATAGGATATAACCTTTTTTAGAAGAAGCCTTGTTGTCTTCTTCCACTTTGAATCTTATCAGTAAGTCTTTCAAAGATACTTCCCTTTGCTTGTGCTTAAGATAGACCTTGAACTCTATCCATGAAGGGGCAACTTTTCAATAATAGCTTCAACTTGGAAGGTTTCACTAAGTACCATCCCTTCATCATACATCTCTGTTATGATATCTTGGATTTCACATGCTTCATTGCATACCGATTTAGAGTCCATTATCTTATAATTAAGAAAGTGACCAATCAAATATTTCTTGGCACTGACATTTTCAGTTTCATACTCGCAATCCAATGATTCCAACAAGTCTTTGGTCGTCTTTTCCTTATTGTACTCATTGTACAAGAATTGGTTAGACTATTTAGAACATAGTTCGAACATAGATAATCATAATGCTTCTATGCTTCAATAGCACTAGCTTACTGAAAATCTTGTTTATCCTTAAGTTGATCGGGAGCTTCTTCAGTCAAGATTCTTGCTAAATTCAAGGTGGTGAGATAAATCATCATCTTAATCTTCCATTTCTTGAAGTTCAAGCCATTAAAATTCTCCAATTTCTATGGCACAACATGGTTCATTGGAATAGAAACAGGCACTATTAGGGTTACCCCATGAGCCACAAAAGGCTTCATCATTTGGTTCACACAAGAACCACCCACAATAGGGTTAACAACATTAACAATGGGGTTTTCATTTTGGGACATGTTTTCATTCTATGCTTTCTTCTCTATTTATAAAAGAATCATATAGAAATGAAAAATAGAATTGATGCAGAGAAATTACAAGAGAAGTGGAAGAGCAATGAAAAAAATTAATTCAAAAATGGAAGCAGAAAGGGAGAAGAAGGGAAGGGAAAAACTCAAAAACAGACAATTTAATTGAAAATAAATTTTTCATTTTTGATTTAAGACAGAAACGTTTAACAATTTAATTCAAAATATTTCATGATTTATCATCTAAAATTATATAAAAGGCTTGATTTCAATTGATATAATTTTTTTATTTAAAAATTCAATTGGTATTCTTATCTTTTTGTATTTTTTGAGTTATCAAAAGATTTCCAATATTTATTTAAAGTTATTAAAAGATTAAAAGAACCCATTACAACCTAAAATATAATTTACACAGCCCAATATGACTCTTTAAATGCCTTAGGGTAACTAAATCAAAGCATGCTACTCTTTTTTATTTTTCTTCACCTTCTTCTTCTTTGTTTGATGTCACTCTTCTTTATTATTCATCTTTTTCTTCTTTGTTTGTCACCGCTATTCTTTATATTCTTCTTCTTCTTCTTCTTTCTCAACTACAACACCATCATCTTTATCTTCTTCAACGGCTCTTATTCTCCTATCTTTGTTTTCAACGTTGAAGGCTGAGAACATGACTAGAAGTTCATGCTGCATTTTTTTGTTCCCCTCTATACCTCTTCCTCCTTCTAAGATGTTTCAGGTGCCATAGAAGATAAGCAATAACATACCCAATATGTTTTTCATTATCAGACCCACATCCTTTGTTAGGGTCTGTGTCATGTCATGTCAACATAGACACAACACCCTAAATAGATGAGTCTGAGTAACATAGAAAAATACAAGAACCTAAATAGAACATTAGATTTAAAGGGGTTTGGCCCCTAAATTATACAATTTAATCTAGATAAAAATATATTCACTATGAATCAATATTTTTTGAACCACAAGATATTTACAGTGATAAAACCTGACAAACACATAAAGAAACAAGCTTTAAAACAACCTCATGAATTCCATTCACAAAACACTCAAGAAATTCATAGAAACCATAAACACACAAAAGAAAATGAAGAAGAAAAAAAAAGAGAAAGCAACACTCAAGACACCAGATGAAATAAAGAAATGAACTGAGTTGCATGTAAAAACCCTAGTTGAGGGTATAATAGACGAGTGAAATCACAATTCTACCGTTGAAGCTTCGTTCTAATTCAACCAAGTAATACTCACATTAAAAAACTCAAGAGTAAAATTCATAATAATATACAAATAATCATTTATTTATCCATTTAATCATGAATGTAAATGTACAAGCATGCATTAAAATTATTTTTGTCTCTTTAATGTTCCCACTACCATAGTATGACAAATTTAAATAAGAATTGAATTCTTAACACACATACATATATATAATTATTTTTGTTTGTTTGGGAATTCCAAACATATTTTTTATGAAAAATAAACAAAACCAAAAAGAAGGTGGGGTAATTCATACTTTAAAAACAAATAAAAGGTGGAATAAATACAAAATCTTAAAAATCAAAAGAAAACATAAAATAAGAAATATTAATATCATTTAAATTTGTACTTATTGTAAGCATAAATTAATTGACCCAAATATAGAGTAAACAAACTAAAGGGGTCGAAAGCAAAGATCTTACCTCCAACCATTGAATTGTTCTTCAAGCTCCAAAAATGATCAAAACTGAAGTGCTCTATATGTTTGGAACTTCTAAGCTCTCAATAGAACTCAAATTAGATGGTGTATTGTGTTGGAATTGTGTGTTGAGCTTAGGGACCATAACACCCCTTTTATAGTTGTGCTTTCCATCAAAGCATTGACATCCATTATTAGCTTCATCCATAACTAACAAGCTCTTCAATGACAGAAATGTTTGGACCACTAAATGATCCGTTAAAGAAAAATGGAAATTGAAATTGAAAAATGGAAATTGAAATTGAATATGGAGAACAAAAGGATCAATTATATTCTCCCACTTGGTCAAAATGTTCAACTTAATCTCACTGATTATCTTTCTTAAGAAATAAACACATGAATCATGGCGAAAGCTACTCAAAGAGCAAGTATTATCTTGCATGTATTACAATGTTTTTAGTTTCTAAATTATTACAATTTATGTAGCAACAAAACTTAATTAATAAATCATATATTTATTCTTAGTCCTATACAAAATATATTTTCTCAAATAAATTAAGGTGCACATGAATATGAGAAAATATCATAATATATAAGAGTTTTAGTAATAAATTGTATATATACCTTTACAAAATGAAACCAATTCCCATTTTCTCTACATGATCCTTAAATTCCAGTGGTGGCATGCCCTTAATCAATGGATTAGCAATCATCAACTCAGTGCTAAAGTGCTCAATGACCACTTTCTTTTTCTTAACATGTTCTCTTATGGCCAAGTATTTGATGTCGATGTGCTTACTATGACTACCATTATAATTGTTCTTAGCCATAAACATAGTAGCTGAGTTGTCATAGTACAATCTCATTGGCCTAGAAATAGAGTTCACTACTCCAAGCTCAGAAATGAAACTCTTCAACCATACACCATGTGATGTGGCCTCAAAACATGACATGAACTCAGCCTCCATAATGGAAGTAGCAATTATGGACTACTTTGCATTCCTCCAAGACAAAGCTCTACCGACAAGCATGAAAATGCAACATACTGTTGATTTACGTGAATCATCACAACCAATGAAGTTCACATTAAAGTATCCAATTACTTCTGAATCGTCAATTTTTCTATACATTAACATATAGTCCTTGATATCTTAGAGGTACATCATCACTTTCTTAGCAGCTTTCCACTGATCCAAACCTAGATTACTTTGATATCATCCCAATACTCCAACAGTAAATGCAATGTCAGTCCTTGTGCAAATATGAGCATACATCAAGATTCTGAAAGTAGAATTGTATGGAATGTTCTTCATTTGTTCTCTTTTAAAATAATTCTTTGGACATTGGTCCAAATTGAACTTATTGCCCTTCACAATAAGAGCAACACTTGGTGAGCAATCTTTCATTCGAAATCTCTCTAAAATTTTATTGATATATGTTTCTTGAGATAAACCTAAGATGCCTCAAAGTCTTTCTCTATGGATCTTAATGCCAATGACATAAGATGACTCACTCATACCTTTCATATCAAACTTTTTAGAGAGGAATTATTTTACCGCGTGTAGTAAAACCTTATCATTAGGTGCAACCAAAATGTCATCCACGTATAAAATCAAGAAACATATCTTACTTATTCTAACCTCTAGTATATACATTGATCCATGGGGTTTTCACAAATCCGAATGAAGAAATTACTCCATGGAATTTATAATACCATTGGCGGGATGATTGTTTTAGTCCGTATATGGATTTATTAAGCTTACAAACCAAATGTTCACCATTACTAGAAAGAAATCCTTCAAGTTGTTTCATATAAACCTCTTATTCTATATCTTCATTGAGAAAATCTATTTTCACATTCATTTTTTACATCTCAAGATCAAAATGGGATACTAATGCCAATATAATGAGTAAGGAATCTTTCTTAGATACAGGAGAGAAAGTCTTTGTATAATCAATTCCTTTTTCTGAGTGAATTCCTTAGAAACTAATCTAGCCTTGTATCTCTCAATGTTACCCAATGAGACTTTCTTTGTCTTAAAGACCCAATTATATCCAATGGATTTTGTACTATTAGGCAACTCAAAAAGATTCCAATCTCTATTACTCTTCATGGAACTCATCTCATCCTTTATAGTATTAAACAACAATTCAGATTCTTGTAGATATACAACATGATCACTAGAAATTGTTGACCTTTTAACTCTGGTAGATCTTCTTAATATCGCACCATCATCTTCTTGGGAAGTATGATGTTTAACTTATTGTTCAGAAGTTTCAAGAATCTTCTGAACGGTCTAATCTATTGGAATGTTGTCAACAACTTATGGATTTCAATGATTGATTGTTCAATACCAACTTTTACTTGAGGGGTGTTATGAATAACAATCAATCTATCTCCTAAAGTGGAAGGTTAAGACTCTAAATGATCAATATAAGAAACTATGTTTTTGATTTGATCGCTCCCACTAATAAGGTCATACTTAAGAAACTTTGCATTTCTTGATTCCGCAAACTTGGTGCTATAAAATGGAAAATAAAATCTATAACCCTTAGACTATTCAACATACCCAAAAAAATACCCACTAATAGTCATTGGGTCTAGCTTATTCTCATGTGGATTATAAATCCTTACTTCAGACGGGCATCCCTAAACATGTATATGTCGCAAACTTGGTTTCCAATCTTTCCATAATTCAAATGGTGTCTTTAAGAAAGCCTTGGTTTGAAGTCAGTTTAATATATACACATCCATCTTTGAAGCTTCATTCTACAAGTATTTAGGAAGAATGGAATAGCTAAGCATACTCCGTATCATGTCATATAATGTTTGATTTCTCCTTTCTACTACATGATGAGCAGAATCGGGATTGCCAAAAACTTTGATGCCATCCCCGCAACGGAGTCATCCCCGGCAACGGCGCCAAAAACTTGATGAACGAAAACCCAGACGTCGATCCTGCCAATACTTTGGTTTTATATTTATAAAACTTCTCAAGTAGTACGAATAATCATTTCGTAGAAAAATGATAAGTATACTCACAAGGCTCGATCTAAGGAAGGAATGTAATGTGGTTTTTAATTTATTATTCAAACTTTTAAAATGAAATTAAATCCTAAACATCCTCATTACGATATTTTAGGTTTTGTGTTTGTAATCTACTATCATAAAACTAAACATAGATTCAATTAATATTTATGCAAATTTTATCATTTATAATAGTGGAGTATTTATGGATATAATAACTAAGTTAATTATGCTTGCTCGTATTATCTAGGTTATTAAATATATGAATTGATATTTATTGATTCTCCGTTTTTTGTATTTAATACCACCTTTGGGGTTAGATATTCTTTGTTAACTAAACAAATCAATTAACACCTACAAGGGTTGATAACTAATTTGGTTAATTAAATTAATTCCTTTTTCTAAGAGATTGAAAATGAACCATTTAAATGCCACCTTTGGGCGGGTTAGACAGTTTAAACTTTATTCAAGGTGTCCAAATTAAACCTAAGAATTTAATTATCCGAGTACTAACTTTCAAGTTTTAAACTACCATAAAACATGTCAATACATTTTCAGATAATAATTCTTATAAAAACTTTTGAAATAGAGCTTCACTCTAACTAATGCATTGTACCAACAAATAAAATAGCACTACTCTAAATCAGATCGATAATTAAACCTTAAAATCTAATTTTTAGATTTAAGTTTGTAATGAAAATAATATATTTCTTTTCTAACATTCTTAATATAAAATCTTGAATAAAAATAAAATCAATTCATTTTAGAAATTTTTACCTATTTAATATTTCTAAAGCAAAACAACGTTATTATTATATCATGTTTATTTAATTAGCTACAAGTACGCTTAAATTTAATCACAAGATTAAATTAAATATAACATGTAAGAATAAAGCATAAAAAATAACCCAAAGAAAATAAAATCCTTACAAAGATTGATGCCATTCCCGCTAGAAAAACCTCCAAACGGAATTGCACTCCCATTTATTGAATCAAAAGCTAAATTATTACAAAAAACATAACTAGTTCTTCCCAAAAAGGGAAGAACTCTAAACATAAGAAAAACTAGCTAAAACATAAGAAAACTAAAAAAAACTAAAAACTAAGAAATGGAGAGAAAGAAAGAAGAGAGAAGCTGTGTTTTGGAGTAGTAGGGAAGTTATGGGTATTTATAGGTGAGGACGGAGAGAAAAATGAGTAAACAAATGTTAAAAAAATGTTAAACAAATGTTAAAAATGAAAAACGCCAGAATGGAAATGTCGAGGTCATTAATGACGCTTAGTGACGTCACGTATGTCGACGCGGAAAAATGGGGCTTAAATGGCTGGCGCTACATGTACCGGCTGGATGAACAGTATCACAACAGTCGGCATGTGGCCGAGTCATACATGGATTTAGTCGCTGGCACATTTTCTCCTTTTTGACATTTTTGACATTTTCACCCATTTTGTCCAATTTTTCCATATTTGTTGACCTTGCCCCATTTATTTAGTAATATAATTGTGATGTATTGTTCCATAAAAATAATTGATTCTAAAAGGACAAATTTATATAAATATATGATAAAACATATAAATATATATATTTTTAATCAATTAATTTAGCATAAAATCATGGTAATTTTAGTGCTTTGAGCACTTATCACAACTCTCAATCAAATCTTTCGCTAGTCCCTTAGCAAAGAGAAGTCGATAAAAACTAAAAATTAAACTATCCTAAATCACTTCCGTGGATTGACACGTGTTGCATTTAGCCTATGCAACAAGCTTTCCTTATACCCTAGGTTGCTTCCTGAAGGACTAGCTTCGAGTTCAAGTAGGTTTTCTGAATGATACCCACAAACATTGAACTAAATGTAAAAATCAAAAGAAACAATAAAAACAATCAACTCAAAAACTAAAATTACAACAAAATAAAAATATAATTTTTAAGAATAAGAGTAAACAACATATCACAAAAATGTGTCATACTTTTTAATCTCCTTTAAGATCATAATTAAAATCTCAAGCATAAGTTATTTTAATCTCTTTAAACAATCATGATTTATTATAATAATTAGTCGAAAATCATTTTCATATTTCATGTCAAAAATGTATCAATTTAATTTCACCCAATTTCAAGTGTCATGAATCAATTCTGCCTCGACTCTATTACTCACAAGTCAATACTCGAAACACCGAATCCCATGGGTTCAAACACTCATACTATTTTATATGCGAAAGAGTTGATGTATAGAAATGAACTAATATGCTCGCATATGTATAAAGAATAAAGGCTCAAAGTGTTATTTTAACATTGATCTCATGAAAGGAATCAAATGTAGAAATTATAAAGATATCATATATAAAAATTATTTTTCATGCATAAATCAAAATCATTAAGAAAGAATTTCAAGATATATGCCTTTTACAATGAAGTAGTGCAATGACTTTTTAGTGGAATTATTTCCTATATCTTTCTTTTGTAATTAACTTTTACTCACAACTTTGTAGGCAATGTGAAGTTATAGATGTAGATTATACTATATATTCTTTATCTCTCTATTTTTTTCTCAAGATATTTCTCAATATATGTATTTTGTAGAAGTCAACCCATGTACAGATTGTACATTTTTTTTTTTGGATTTTGTGAGTTGGTTAATTTCAGGGCTTTTTCTCTGCTTGACCAAGTTTACGAACCCCATATGTCTTTTTTGTAGCAAGCCATGCATGAATGAGATATAAGCATATACTATCAATTTCTACTCAAATCATTTAATCTAAGCAAAAATAATAATAAAAAATATATGATACTCTTATTAAGATAGAAAAAATTCATACATTCAATGCTAATACCTATGTAGATCATCTAAAAATTTGAAGAAATAAAAATGTGTTCGAGTAGAAAAATATATATTTCACTAATAAAGAAAATTAGCTCAAATTATATCTCACAAAGCGTCGTCCCCATTAAAAAAAATTCATAAACACCGATTTTAGGTTTAATATAATTTCTACATCTTATCAAGAAATACTAGTTATGACAAAAACTAACTAATTATCAAAAATAATTACAAAATATTTCATGATATGTTTTCAAAAATTAATGAAACAGAACAAAAGACTTAACTATTTACTTAAATATGAGTTAAAGAAAGGATAACTTTGTGAGAAATTTTTTTCAAAAATTACTAAATCACACAAAATAGAAATAAACCCAAACCCACAAAAAATGAAAAAGTATATTTTTTATTTTTTTATTTTTTATTTTTTTTATTTTAAATTGTAAAAACTTTTTTTTAATTAAGCATGGTAACCTTTCACCAATTTCAACCTAGAACTTACATTGTCCTCAATATAACAAATCAGAATTAAAGATAAAGAGAAAAGAGAAGAAAGATTAACTATTTCTTGAGAAAGTACAAGTAGTAATGGAAATGCAGATCCATCATATTTATCATTAAAGTGTATACGTATTTATCACTGTGAACTTCTAACATCTCAACAAATATTTTTAGTTTTAACAATTTAAAAATTATTCACATGTAATTAAAATGAAATAAACAATAAAATTAAGTAAATAAAAGAAAATTACCTAAAATGATTGGGTCATTTCCCATCCAGCTTTTTAGTTTAAGGTCTTAGCAAGACGTAATCGGGATTGCATTTTAAGTAAACTCAATGCCCCTCATCATCAGTCAATCAAACCTTTAGGTAAGACAAGGTTGTCTACCTATACTTTTCTACCATGCCTCTATTGATTTTCAGTATTTCTTTCAGTACTTAAACCAGAGGCATACTTTGGAAGTTTTAGATAACCCACATCTAGGTGAAAATCAAATAATTAAGTCATTAAAACACAATTTTACCTAGATCAAACAAAGCAACTAACTCCTTAGATCAGAATTAGAACTTTAAAATTTCGAGATAGTTCGTAAATTTTTTTTTGTTTTTGTTTTTAAGAAAAAAAATAACATAATCCGTATAACCAAGAGGTTCTGTGAAAGAACGGTGGTGCAAAGGCTCCTTTAAAAACCATCCTCCTGCATTTAACAACGCTCCTGTGAAAGACTATGGCAAGACAAACGCTTCCAAGAACTAGTCTCCTAGGATGTAACTCCCTTATATCTTTACTTTTCATGCTATTAAGTTAATTAAATTAAGTTAAGTAAAAATCTAAGTTAATGAAAATCTAAGTTTAAAAAAAGGTTAATTAAGTGAAGTAAAACAAATCTAAGTTAATTAAGTTAAGTTAAAAAAAAATCTAAGTTAATTAAGTTAAGTTAAAACAAATCTAAGTTAATTAAGTTAAGTTAAAAAAAATCTAAGTTAATTAATTTAAGTTAAAAAAAATCTAAGTTAATTAAGTTAGTAAAAAAAAAGTTAATTAAGTTAAGTGAAGTAAAAAAAATCTAAGTTAATTAATTTAAATTAAATAAAAATATAAGTTAATTAAAGTAAAAATCTAGGTTAATTAAGTTAAGTAAAAAAAACTTTTATTTTTTTAATTTTTTTTAATTTTTTTTAATTTTTTTTTATATTTTTTCATTTTTTTTTCGAAATTTCAAATTCCAAAATTATTTTACTATTAACACTATATTTATTAAACAATTTAAAATTAGAATTTTTTTATTTTTACTTTTTTATTTTTAAAACTTTTTTTTAACTATTTATGAATGGTAACTTTATTTTAATATTTACAATATAATTTTTTTTTTGAATTTGTTTTTTTTTTAACTTAAAATTTTTGAATTTTTTTTTTACTATGCATTAACGGTAAATTTTTTTTTTAATTCAAATTTGAAATTTCTAAATTATTTTATTATTAACGGTACAATTTTTATTTCAAAATGTTCTTTTTTTTTGTTAATTTTTTTTTACTATTCATGAACGGTAAAACTTTTTACTTCAAATTTCAAATTTCTAAATTATGCTATAATTAATTTTTTTTTATTTTTTTTATTATTTCTTATGAAATTTGAAATTTGATTAAATTTTTTTATTTTTTTATTTTTTTACAAAAAAAAAATCACAATTATTTACAACACAAAAATATTTTTAAAATTTTGATAAATATATTAAAAACGATATTCCTTCCCCGACAATGGCGCCAAAAACTTGATAAGCAGAATGAGGATTGCCAAAAAACTTTGATGCCATCCCCGCAACGGAGTCTGAATATCAACGCGCCAAAAACTTGATTAATCCAAACTGATCGCTGATCTCGCCAATAATACTTTGGTTTTATATTTATAAAACTTCGAAAGTGCACCTAATCATTTCGTAGAAAATGATAAGTATACTCCGCCGATCTAAGCGAATGTACGTGGTTTTTAATTTATTATTCAAACTTTTAAAAACGAAATTAAATCATAAACATCCCACGATATTTCTCAAATGGGTTTTGTTTTTAATCTCCTAACATAAAAATAAACATAGATTCAATAAATATTTATGGAAATTTTATCATTTATAATAAATGAGTATTTATGGATATAATAACTAAGTTAATTATGCTCGTCAGTATTATCAGGTTATTAAATATATGAATTGATATTTATCGATTCTCCTTTTTGTATTAATACCACCTTTGGAGTGTTAGATATTCTTTGTTAACTAAACAAATCAATTAAAACCTATGTAATGGCTGATAACTAATTTATTAATTAAATTAATTCCTTTTTCTAAGAGATTTAAAATGAACCATTTAAATGCCTCTCATGTGGCTTAGAAGCTTTAAACTTTATTCACAAGTGTCCAAATTAAACCTAAGAATTTAATTATCCGAGTATTAAATTTCAAGTTTTAAAACTACTACCGAAAAACACGTTGTCAATACATTTTCAGATAATAATTTTATAAAAACTTTTGAAATAGAGCTTCACTCTAACTACCGCAATTGTACCAACAAATAAAATAAGACTACTCTAAATCAGATCGATAATTAAACCTTAAAATATAATTTTCAGCATTTAAGTTTGTAATGAAAAATAATATATTTCTCTCTAACATTCTTAATATAAAATCTTGAATAAAAATAAAATCAATTCATTTTTAGAAATTTTTACCTATTTAATATTTCTCAAGCATAACAATGTTATTATTATATCATGTTATTTAACAACTAGCAAAGCTTAAATTTAATCACGCACAAATTAAATATAATATGTAAGAATAAAGCATAAAATAAATCGCAAAGAAAATAAAATCCTTATCAGATTTCGATGCCATTTCCGCTAGAAAACCTCCAAACGGAATTTGCACTCCCATTTATTGAATGAAAAAGGTAAATTATTACAAAAAACATAACTAGTTCTTCCCAAAAAGTGGAAGAACTCTAAAACTAAGCAAAACTAGCTAAAACATAAGAAAACTAAAAAAACTAAAAACTAAGAAACGGGAGAGAAAGAAAGAAGAGAGAAGTTGTGTTTTGAGGTGTAGTAAGCTGTGGTATTTATACGTGAGGACGGAGAGAAAAATGAGTAAACAAATGTTAAACAAAATGTAAACAAATGTAAAAACGCCAGAAGGGAAATGTCGAAATATTAATGACGACAAGATGACGTCACGCGGGGCTGCTACACGTGAAAATGGGGCGAATGGCGCCGGCGCCGCGTGAGTGGCAATGGCGCTGCAAGTACTGACGAATAAGGGCGCTACACGATGGGTCGCTGGGCGCGATTTTCTCCTTTTTGACATTTTTGACCTTTTTCGACCCATTTTGTCCAATTTTTCCATATTTGTTGACCTTGCCCCATTTATTTAGTAATATAATTGTGATGTATTGTTTAAGATACTTTCAGTCCTTGCCACGTTTTTAAGCGAAAATACCTGAAAAACAATAAAAATACCCGTGATTCCAAAAAAGACAAATTTATATAAATATATGATAAAACATATAAATATATATTTTTAATCAATTAATGAGCATAAAATCATGGTAATTTTAGTGCTTTTTGAGCACTCATCACTACACCATTCTTATTTGATAAACCAGTCATAGTGTATTGGGAAAATATCCCATGCTCTTCAAGAAACTTAGAAAATGGACTCAGTGCTTATCCATTCTTAGTATATCCACCATAATATTCACCACAACTATTTGATCTCATGAGCTTTATTTACTTTCTGGATTGGTTCTCTACTTTAGCCTTAAAGATCTTAAAGGTATCTAATACTTCGCTCTTATTATGAAGTATGTAGAGATACATATATCGAGAAAAATCATTAATAAAGGTG
Organism: Hippophae rhamnoides; assembly: GCA_033030585.1. NCBI lineage: Eukaryota > Viridiplantae > Streptophyta > Magnoliopsida > Rosales > Elaeagnaceae > Hippophae > Hippophae rhamnoides. The sequence goes on along the minus strand of CM065427.1, from coordinate 57,940,451 downwards.
ATAAAATATTTCTAATCTTGCATTTCTATGTCTCGACAACATATATTAGTATGTATGATTTCTAATATGCCTGAACTCCTATTGGAACCTTTCTTTGATTTGTTAGTCTACCTTCCCTTGATGCCATCCACACATGTCTCAATATCAGTAAATTTAGAGTATTAAGTACCCTATCTTTAACTATTATTTTAATTCTTTCTATGGAGATATGACATAATCTCTTATGCCATAATGTAGAAGAGTCCTCATCAATAATACATCTTTTAGTGCCAGCTTGAACATGCATAGCTTTATAAGTGACCTTATTTCGTAAATTAATGCAATAAATACCATCAGACAAAATACCATTCCCAACACAATTAGATTTATTAAATAAACTGATAGATTTTTCTAAAAAAGTGAAAGGAATAACCAGAAGGTACAAGTCTTGAAATGAAAATCAAGTTTCTAGAGAAACTTGTAACATAAAAGGTCTTTTCTAATTCTAAAAAAAACACTACTTATAATCAAGTTGCATATTCTACAACCTCCATATATGAGCCCATCTTGTTTCCAGATAAGATATATTGCTCACTTTCCACTGGCTTCCTTAAGTTTTGCATACCCTATAAGGATTTTTCAACATGGATTGTAGATCCATAATCAATCCACTAGGTGTTAATATTAACATTAACCATATTAGATTCATAACAAAAAAACGAGGTTGGATTATGATGAGTGCTCAAAGAGCACTAAAATTACCATGATTTTATGCACATTAATTGATTAAAAATATATATATTTACATGTTTTATCATATATTTATATAAATTTGTCTTTTTCGGAATCACGGGTATTTTTATTGTTTTTTAGGTATTTTCGCTTAAAAACGTCACTTAAAGACTCAAAAAGGAATACTGGAAGCAATACATCACAAATATATTAATAAATAAATGGGGAAAGGTCAACAAATATGGAAAAATTGGACAAAATGGGTCGAAAAGGTCAAAAATGTCAAAAAGGAGAAAATCGCTACCGGACATGCACGCAAGTGCTCAAAGACCTCCGCACCCAATGCCTTTTCGCCCCATTTTTCACATGTAGCCGCCCCCATGACGTCATGCTGACGTCATTAATGACCTCAGCATTTCCCTTACGCGTTTTTACATTTGTTTACATTTTGTTTAACATTTGTTTACTCATTTTTTCTCTCCATCCTCACCTATAAATACCCCTATTCCCTTCACTTCAAAAAAACACCTCAAAACACACTTCTCTCTTCTTTCTTTCTCTCCATTTCTTAGTTTTTAGTTTTTTTTTTAGTTTTTCTTATGTTTTAGCTAGGTTTTCTTATGTTGTAGCTATTTTCTCTTAGTTTTAGAGTTCTTCCCTCTTTGGGAAGAACTAGTTATGTTTTTGTAATTTATTAGCTTTTTGATTCAATAAATGGGAGTGCAAATTCCGTTTGGAGGTTTTCTAGCAACGGGAATGGCATCGAAGTACTGTGAGGATTTTATTTTCCTTGCAATTATTTTTTATGCTTTATTCTTACATGTTATATTTAATTTGTCTGTGATTAAATTTAACTGTGCTAGCTGTTTGTAAAAATGATATAATAATAACGTTGTTATGCTTGCAAAATATTAAATAGGTAAAAATCTCTAAAATGAATTGATCTTATTTTTATTCAAGATTTTATATTAAGAATGTTAGAGAGAAATATATTATTTCGCATTACAAACTTAAATCTAAAAATTAGATTTTAAGGTTTTAGTTATCCGGTCTAATTTAGAGTAGTGCTCTTTTATTTGTTGGTACAATCGCCCGGTAGTTAGAGTGAAGCTCTATTTCAAAAGTTTTTATAAGAATTATTATCTGAAAATGTATTGACAACATGTTTTCAGTAGTGGTTTTAAAACTTGAAAGTTAGTAGTCGGATAACTAAATTCTTAGGTTTAATTTGGACACCTTGAATAAAGTTTAAACTGTCTAACCCCACCAAAGGTGGCATTTAAATGGTTCATTTTCAATCTCTTAGAACAAGGAATTAATTTAATTAACCAAATTAGTTATCAACCCCACCCATAGGTGTTAATTGATTTGTTTAGTTAACAAAGAATATCTAACCCCACCAAAGGTGGTATTCATACAAAAAATGGAGAATCAATAAATATCAATTCATATTTTTAATAACCTAGATAATATGAGCAAGCATAATTAACTTAGTTATTATATCCATAAATACTCCACTATTTATAAAAGATAAAATTTGCATAAATATTTATTGAATCTATGCTTATTTTTATGTAAGTAGATTAAAACACAAAAAACCCAAAATATCGTGACAGGATGTTTAGGATTTAATTTTGTTTTTAAAAGTTTGAATAATAAATTAAAAACCACATACATTCCTTCCTTAGATCGACCTTGGGAGTATACTTATCATTTTCTACGAAATGATTCGTGCACTTGCGAGAGTTTTATAAATATAAAACCAAAGTATTGGAAGAATCGGAAATGCCGGTTTTCATTCATCAAGTTTTTGGCGCCGTTGCCGGGGATGACTCCGTTGCGGGGATGGCATCAAAGTTTTTGGCAATCCCGATTCTGCTCATCAGATTACCTTTACGCTTAAGCCATTCCTTGAATTTGATACATTCCTTCTCCATATGTCCCTTCTTTTTCACAGAAGAAACACTTGGCTTTTTTCTTAATATCAGCTTGAATTGGAACCATCCCTTTCCCTTTTTGTTTGTATTGAGATTTTTCTTTCCCAAGTGTTGTAGCCAACATTGCACTTTCACCAAGCTCTATAACAAGCTTCCCTTCCTCGTAAACACATATGGTCATTAGTTCATTGATTGACCATCTATCCTTTTGTGTGTTGTATGATATTTTGAAAAGCCCATACTATTGTAGAAGAGTGTTCAGGATACAATGCACCAGAAAAGATTTTGACATCTCAACCTCGAGATTCTTAAGTTGAGCTACAAAGTCCCTTGATAAGTGCTTAAAAAGCATTAAAATTACCATGATTTAATGCAATTCATTTGATTTATATTTATATGATTTTATCATATTTTTATATAAATTTATCTTTTTATTGTTTTTTAGGTATTTTCATTCAAAAATAACTTAAAGACTCGAAGAAAAATACTAGAGGCAATACAACACAAACATGTTGAGAAAAAAATGAGAAAAAATCAAAAAGATGGAAAAATAGGACAAAATGGGTCAAAACGATGAAAAATGTCAAAATGCCAAAATTCTACGTGCAGTCGCCCATTCATGCCGAAGTGCCGCGTATGTAAACACATGCCTACACTGAGTCTCGCACGCATATGTGAACATGCCCAAAACACCCCCAAAATACGCCCAACCGATTTCTACTCTCACCAACACACACCCACACTGTGTCCCACGCACACCAGCACACACCTACACTTGTCCCATAAGTACCAAACATCTGTCTGCCGTAAACCTCGCACCACAAACGCATGTCAACCTATTCAAGCACATTCAAAATCAATTTTTGAAATATTTTCCCATCTTTTTTGGCCTTTTCCTCATTTATAAAAGGACCCTCTCCTCCATTGTAAAAATTATCTCTAAAATCCCTCAAAATCTCTTCTCTCTCTAGTTTTTAGATTTTTTTTAGTTTTAAAGTTTTCCTCTTTTTGAAAAGAACTAATTATGCTTTTATAGATTTTTAGTTTTTAATTCAATAAACGGAAATACAAATCTGTTTTGAGGTTTTCTAGCAACATCATCAACGTTTTATAAGGATTCTTTTGAAGTATAATTTTAAAATGAATTCTTTACAATTATTATTTTCATGTTTTATTCATATATGTTATGTTTAATTTATCTGTGATTAAATTTAACATGTCTATCTACCTGTTTGTAAATATGATATAATAATAATGTTGTTATGCTTATGAAATATTAAATAGGTAATATATTTCTGTAAAATAAATTGATTTTTTTTATTTAAGGTTTTATATTAAGGATGTTAGAGAGAAATATATTATTTTTCAATACAAACTTAAATCTGAAAATTAGGTTATAAGGTTTAATTATCTTGTTTGATTTAGAGTATTACTCTTTTATCTGTTAGTACAATCGCCCGGTAGTTGTGAGAGTTTTACAAATATAAAACCAAATTATTTATAAGATCAACATTTCCGAGTTTGTTCATCATCCCTCATTTGCATAATGTGTTCAAGAAAAATTTCACCCTGGTGAGTCTTAAGGAAGAGAACTTCATAGTAAAGGTGCTTGCCAAAGCCTTATATGAAGTGACGAACTAATCATCAATGGCTTTTAACATTTCTCAAACATTGGTATGCTAATCAACATAACCATGAATACCAAGAGAGATCTTAGTCTTACTGAACATAACACCAAGATAATTAGATAGCTCCTATTGTTTATAAAGCATGCTATTTGTTAGAGTGCTAGTTTCAATCATTTTAGGTGGTTTATTTTTCATAATAGCATAGTAAATATCCATCCACCCTAGATGAAGGAGAATTCTTTCCTTCCATACTTTATATTTATCTCCTTTCAATTCTAGAATGTCTCAATGAATATAAGAGAATTCACAAGTTGTGAAGTTGCGATTAAAGATTATATGCTTATTAAAATTTGAGACCTAAATAAAAGTCATTCTTTACCAATGTAAATATTGAAAAAATATGAATCTAGTTACATAAAACTTCCTATAGACTAAAGTTTTAATTCAATTATATTCATCTTAACTTTATGATAAAACTATCAAATTATGTTACCTAATCCTTGTAAGTAAATTAGAAAATATAATTTGATATTTATCATAATTAATCATACAAAATAAAATAAAAATTCTTGTGGCATAAGACTTATTATATCACACATAATTAATTATAGTTAATATTTATTTTCTAAATGTGATCCTAAATAAACTTTATTATGGTTTTAATTAATTAAAGATGTTGTGGCTACTCATTAATTAATTAAATTATATGAATCACTTAAACATTAACTAAATATTTTGGCTTAATTATTGCATAAAACCATAAGCAATTAATTGAATTCCAAATGTACAAATATTATCTAACTTAAGATTACATGTATAAAGAAATGATAATAAATTATACAAGCAAAATAAATAATATAAACACAAATTAAATTTATAAAGAGCCATTAATAATTAATTCTATTATATATAAATTATTTAACCAAATTTCATATGTATAATCAATTGCAAAAATTATACATACAAATACAAAAATAAATAATTTAAGCATAATGAATTTACAAAATTAATCATAAATAAATTTAATGTGCCAAATATTATTTAAAAAATATCACATGTATAATAAATAACAATATTCTACACATAACAATTCTAAGTTAAATAAATTAATCACATTAAAATTAGCCAAAAAAATTAATTGTTTTTGGCCCACAAAACGAAATGTCGTTTTTCTCGTTTTCTTTCGAGTCACGCGACCTGGTTTCAACTTGAATGGATCCGCTGCCATTTCTTGTAATTTTGACTACAAAAACCAATGTTCTTTTTTTCAAAATTCTCATAATTGGATTCCGTAGTGATTCTTGGTCTTAGTTTGAATCAAAAATGTCAAAATAGAAAAATATTAATTCCAAAATTCTAATGAACGTGAATGACGAATTGAAATGATTTTCTTCATTTTTTCACGTTTTAATTCACATAATCATTCGAATATCAATACTAAAATAATTTATAATTTTTATAGGTATTAAAACCGAGCCAAATAAAAAACTCAATTTCATAGTGCTACTATGAAATAGAGCAAAACAGAGATGAATATAAACTTATCAAGACAAAGGTAATATGAAGCTTTGATACCAAATATAAGCATAATTTACAATCCAAAAACAAAATAAACAAACTAAAGGGATCGAAAACTTTAAAGTCAAAAGAAGTGGATTATATGAGAAAATTATTATGGGTGTTTACTTTACTTGGAAAGTTTAAATAAATTGGGAACATAAAAATAAATAAAAGAGACAAAAAAAATAAAATTAAACAGACCATACTCTTATCCGTAATATATATAAAACGTACAAGATTATAATGTTGCAATAAATACTATACTTTCAATGAGAATTGAAAAGAGAGAAACAAGTACAAGCTAATAACGATATCAAAAGGGTAGTTATACTGCCGAAGCTTCTTCCATTTTCATGAATTGACAATATTAATTACCTTAGAACATATCTTTATATGAAGAAAGCAGAGAGTCGTTGGGAAAAATTCAATTCAATTATTCTATGCAATAAGACACATTTAAGAGTAGGTTAACTTTGCTTGCAATAAATTTTTTTTATAACTTTAGAGAAAATAAAATCAATCAGTAATGAGTACATGGGTTGAATTCATACTCTTCCTTTTCTCCCTTTAAAGAGTAGCAACTTTAGTTTGGTTAACTGTTGCTTAATTGAATGTAAAGGGTGGGTTAGTTTTAGCTTCATTTTCTCATAGCAATTTTTGGTTCATACAATCATATATTTATGCATAATTTCTTTATTTTACATTTGTTAACATTCAATTAATTGCAACTATTAATTGTATTTATAAAAATTTAATTAAAAATAGAATAGTTTATATATGTTATATAATGAAGAGATGTACCATTTATCGAATCAATTTAATGATAAATTTTACGTAAAAAGTGTTAGATTTGTTTTTCAAGAACCAAAGGTTCATTGAAAATAAGAAGATAACACTAAGGAAGATTAAGGAGAAGAGAATGTGAATTATGTATATTGCAAAATTGAGAGGGAAATGGAGTTCAAGATCACACCTAAGAAGCTATGGATGAAAGCTTTTATACAATAAGAATATGAGATGCTAATCATCACATGTGTAGAAACCAATTTCTAACAAACTGTTAACTAAAATAAAGTATTAAGCTACATTTAAGTGCATGTTAACTTGCCTAAAATCATTAGTGCTAACAGTTCTCTCAAACTATTGGTGGTAACTATTGGTGGAGGCAACACCAATAGTTTGAGATGAAATAAAAAGCAAGAGCTAGGCAATAGTTTGTGAGTGCATCAACCACTTGATCAGTTAATGGAATATATTCAATCACTAGCTGGCCTTGAGCAACATGATCATAGATGAAATGATTATCCACCTCAATATGCTTTGTTCAAGCATAAAAAAATGAATCATATGCAAGTGCTTTGGGATTCACATTATTTGTTAAGAGCATAAACATACTACACTGAATTTACAACTCATGAAATAGAGATTGCGACCAAATGATCTTAGTTAAGGTAGTGGTTATGGCACCATACTCACTATTAGTGATGTTGTGAGATGCTACCTTTTTGTTTAGAAGGTTTCTAGTGCAATGCCTATCATTAAGGCATCTCGCATAGTCAGTATCATAATATACTAGTAAATCCAAATACTGAAGTTTGGTTAGTGTCAAGCAAAATTGAGTTGTGCCATTGTGGTACCTCAATAGGCATTTAAGAGCAAACTAGTGACTATCTGTAGGTGAGGACATAAATTAGAAAAGCTTGTTTATAACAAAAGAGATAGCTTATGGGATATTGTAATACTGAGGTATTACAAGGAGCCAACCAATTTCCAGTAAGTAGTAGCATTTGTCAAATTTGATCCATCAAACTTGGCTAGTATAGCTCTTTAGCTCATAGGTGTGGTAAAATGCTTGGATTTTGTTAGATTAAAGGCATCAAGAAAGTCTCTAATATATTTCTATTGAGATAGATAAATAAATTCATTAAAGTAGTTAACCTCCATACCTGAGAAGTATTTGAACATTCTCAAGTTTTTCAATGCAAAGTTAGTTTTTAGATTAACTATAAATTGATCAATCATTGGTTAAATTAAACCTATCAATAGTATGTCATCAACATACACCAAGATGATTAAAAATTAGGTAGAAGAGGACTTTGTGAAGATAGAACTATAGCTTTTGAGTTTTGGATTCCTATGCTACCAAGCATGTTTTGATCAATACATGAAGAATCACACTTGAATCACTCATTTGTACCTTAAAAGCATAAAAGAATAAGACATATAATACTTACATGTAGATCCAACTAGTTTGTAAAAGGTGAAAACATAATTGAAGTGAAGTTTCGTGGGCCACAGTGAAGAATATAGTAGGTTGCGGTGCACTCCTTACTACATGAATTTACTAGGCACGATTTTTGTTCTATGTCATGGCAAATAAATTTTGGGTATCGATATAACCCTTTCTATTTGAATTTGGTGAAGCAATACGAGTTATGGGTCGTAGCATGCATTAATATAGGTTGCAATGCACATTCATTTAAGTCGACTTGAAACCCTTGTACCCAACCTCTGCTTGTAAACAGAGACTCTTACGTTTTGTATTATGTTAGTTTTACATTTTACATTTTTAGCAGTCGTAAGAGTAGTTTTAGAATAGTTTTTAGGTTTTTTGTTCCATTACCAAAATATAGAAAGAAAACTCCCAAGAAGGGATAGTTTATTTTAAAGAAAGTAGTGACAATCTAATTAGTGATCTGGAATCATTTTTATCAAAAAGGGATAGTTTATTTTTATACCTTTTATTTATTTTTTTAATTTGATGTCTTTCATAGTTGAATTGACTTTTGTTAGTAACTATGGTTGATTAAATCTGTACATGTGATTTTAGTCTCTCCTTTCAATGATTGAAATAACGGTTTTGTAATTTAAATATATAAAAAAATTAGGTTTATTTCTTACTCACAATTTTTAGATCTTTAATCATAAATTAATGATGTGTAAAATCTTGATTTACGATTAAGGAAAATATTTTAGAATTAAGTATTAGACACATCATCTTCTGCATAATGAATATGTGTCTATTTTAATTTCATTGATTTGCATTAATTTAGATGGTTAAAAAATAACTTTAATTATAAATTAAAGATGGGTCAAATCTTAATTTATAATTAAAAAAGATATCTACTTAGATTGATAAATTTTTAACCTCAAGCCCAACTAAGAGAAGTTATATATCAACTAATTGAAGATTTTGGTGTGTGTAGATGTGTCTATATATATATATAATTGATTAATTGGTTATAATTAGAAACTTACCGTGATTATAAGGAGTTTTAATTAAAAAGAAATTAAATTAATAAATCTAGCTTATATAAAATATCATTTAATTTGTTCCGTCCTCGAAAGGTTATGCTAACTAAAATCTCATATACATCCATCATCTTAGGTTTGGTTATCATTAATTTTATTGCTTTAATTTATCTACGTTCTTAGATTTAATTAAATTTAGTCTTTATGATTCCATTTACCCATCAACAATTTGATATTGTGTTTTGCAATTATTTTATTAACTATATTAGAAAACAAATAACTTTTTAAAATCACCACAGTTCTTTGAGAAACGATTTTGGGAATATTCTTGTTGTTTACTATAATTGATTCGTATATTTGAGAGCATTTTATAAATATAAATTTTAACTATCAATTTTTTGTTTATCAACAATCACTTGTAGATAATACTATCAATTGCCAAGTATCATTTGGAACGAGGACATCAAGGTCCTTTTTCTTAGCCTTTCTCCATTTAGGTATCTTAAAAAATTATTTATAGTTTATGGGTACATAAAGTATACAATTTGGAGATATGGTAGAGATAAGTGCCTTAGGTCGAAATAAACAAGCTTTAGAACGTGAAACCATGGTATGTGTATTGGATGGTAAAGTAGAGACATTGGTAATATCATGTAACTGAACAAAAACATTCATAGTGCTATATGGGGATTGAGGCCCATTGATATCTACTACGTGAGAAGGTGAGTATAGCACTAATTCATTGCTAGGAGTAATTGATGAGGATTCACACATGGTTAAAAGTAATAAGAAATCAATATCCTCCTATTGAGGTATAAGTTGGGAATTATTCAATTCATAAGATCAACTTGGTATACATATAGAACCAACTGAAAAGATTGACTAAGCATATTTCTATCACTTGATTCAGACTGTATCACAACAGGATATAGAGTTGTAGGCATACCTCTCTTTTTTTGTATCTAGCAGTGACTCTATATGAATAGTTGCATATACACATCTGTTATGCAATTCAAATTGATGCAAGTTAGATAATAGCCCACCAACACATTGAGAAGTAGTAGACATAGGAAAAATACCAAGCAGTATGACCGAGGTAGAGGTTGGACCAATACTATCGGACAAAAATTCACAGCACTTTAAAAAGGGTAAATTTTCCCCATTAAACACAACATGTCTTTTTGTCATAACTTTCATAGTTTTCCTATCTAAGCATAGGAATATTTTCTAATTTCCATTGTATCCAACAAACACATAAGTACCCTTGGCTCCAATTTATGACTATTTATGGTTGCACACATGGAAAATATTCACAACAAAACACTTGGAGCTACGAGTAGTCAGATGGTGTAGAAAACAACACTTCATAAATAGACAAACCTAAAAGGATCTTGATAGGTAGCCTTTTTGACAGATAGGCTACTACCCTCGTAGCAAATGGCTAGTACCTAAGAGGCATATATGTAGCTAAGAGTAAAGATAGTCCTCGTTTGAGAATTCTCTTATGTCTACATCCCACCACACCATTTTTTCTAGAGATGTGGGGACATGTCAATCTATACAAAACACCTTTTTTTTTTGTAATTCATTCATGATAAGCTTAAATTCAGTTCCATCGTCAGTTTGTATAAACGTTAACTTTACTTCTAATTTCCTTTCAATCATGCTCTTGAAACAATCAAATGTTGAGTGAGCTTGATCCTTGGATTAAAGATAATAAATCCAAGTAAATCGAGAGTGATCATCAACAATAGATAAGAAGTATCTATCGGTGGAGGTAACATGCTTAGAAAGAATGCACAGGTCCAAATATAGTAATTGAAATTTTTTGTCCACTCTCATACGAGATGTAATAAACGGTAGTCTATGTTTCAATTTATAGTTAGAACACACTGTACCTACTATACTATCATTACCAGAGACCTTTCATGCCAAGTATCTAGAGAAACATGATAGTCAACAGGTACACACTTACTAAAGACATTATAATGCACAATACTCTTCACCTTCTCAGATACCATATCTTTGACCCATAAACCCATGAGAACTAGGTCCTTTGAGCTTCATCTTCTTAGATACCATATCCTTGACACATAAACCAGATGAATCAAATTCAATAGATATATCATGATCAGTACATATTTTATTAACAAAAATGAGATTATAAGTTGCACCAAGTATATGCAACATATTGTCTAATGAAAGTGTATCCACTGGAAGTAGACACTACTCATACCAATATTAGAGTTGGAAATCTTCTCACCATTATTATGAAGGACTTATTTAGAATCAAGAAATGGAGAGGCTTGAGTCAGATGATCAATATAGTTTCTGAAATCCAAGATCCATCACACTTTGATTGAGCTTATTGTGATGCATGAGCCACTATTGAGAGGAAAACCCAAATGGAACTCCTTTTCCTAAAAACAAATCTCAAAAATGAACAAGATTGAGTTGTATGCCAAACTTTTTTACATACCTGGCGTATAAATTTTTCATTTAAATTGTAACTTATTAGATTGCTCACTAGGCATACTAGATAACTATTTTAGATGCTCAATTGCATAAATTGCTCAAGGCTTTTGGTATGAGAGTTGCTTCATGCTTGTTGGTTTGACTCTTGTATTTCCCATATCCCTTCTTATGAAACTTAGCAACATTAACATGATACACTTGATCACACTCACTATCATTTTGCTTATGGATCATTCTATTAAAACTCTTAAAGTAGTTTTGCATAGTGTTAATGAAAGGTCTCATATCTTCCATTTTAATGTTCATCATAAAGAAATTGTACCTCGATTCTAAGCCTCTAAGAACATACAATAATAGATCTTTCTCTTTCACTAGTTCACCCATAATATCCAAGTAACCAACAATGGTTTTGGCTTTTATGAAATGCTGAGAGACACTCAAATTATCTTTATATAAGCCTTGTAATTGCTCACATAGTTACATGACTCATGATTGAACATCAGCCAAGTAAGATTCTACAAGAGCCATGCATTGCTCATATACTCTTAAACCATTACTTATATAGCTAAGCATATAAGGTGAAACTAAATTATAAATCCCTCATTTAATATTGGAGTTCAATATGTTCTAATTCAAGAATGTTAGATTTGGGAATGTGGAATTACTAAACAATTTTGGAGGACATGAAAAAGATCCATACAAGATTCCTTCTAATCCGTATGAGATCATAAATGTCAAAATTTGATCTTTCCAAATCATAAATGGAGAAGAATACAAACATTGAGCATGCATATCAATGAAACTTGACACAAGAATAGATGAAGCAAAATTTAAGTTGGGAAGCACAAAACTTGGTGATACAGTAGGTAACACAAGTACCCTAGAATGAGAAGTAAGTGATTGAGAGTGGTGTGGTCCACTAAAAACCTCTTTGTAACTCACCATACTCCAAGATTAAGTTCTAATACCATTTAAAAAACCAAAGGTTCCCTAAAAACAAGAAAAAGATAACATTAACGAAGACTAAGGAGAAGAGAATGTAAATTATGTATATTACATAATTGAGTGGGAAATACAGTTCAAGATCACACATAAGAAGCTATGCATGCAAGCCTTTGTATAGTAAAAATATCAACCGCTAATCATCATATGTGTAGTAACTAATTCCCAACACTATTAACTAAAATAGGTGTTAAGTTACATTCAAGTGCATGCTAATTTGCCTAGGATTATTAGTGCTACTGTTTTTGAAAGCTTTAATGTGTAGTTATAATTAATTACATTTTTATAATTAATTACTCTTTAAAAGAGTGAAAAAAGTTAACTAATTAGATTAATTAATTTGAATTTTAGAGTATACCAAAAGATAACTAATAATTTTAAAATATTTAATGTATAATCATAACTAATTACAATATTTATAATTATTTAGTATTTTAAATAATGTCAAAAACTAAGTAATTAAAATTTTATGAAGAATGTCAAAAGTAAACTACATATCATAATTAATAAGCATTTTAGATAGTATCAAAAGCTATGATATATTAAATACATAAATAATTAAATTAATTTATACAAAAAAATACATTAATATTTAAAGTGTACCTTATTAATAAAAATGTAAAATGATTCTTTATGGGCTTGGATGATCAACACAATTCTTTGGTATTAGAGTATGCAACAAAAATTGTAAAAATAATAATTAATTACATAAATATTAAATAATAGAAATTATGGTATTTAAGAATTTAGTTTTATTTTCTAACTGTATAATTATGATGTTGATTAATTAATAAATCATAAATTATATTTTAACATCAAAAGTTTTTTATTTTTAACTATTTTCCAATAAGATTCAACATGGGAAAAATATTACTATTATTTTAATTTTTAAATTGTAATTAAATCTCTAATTAGAATATATCAAGTATTACATTAAAGGGTTAAATATATTTTATATGAAAATTTAGAAGTATTATGATAATATCATTTTCAAATAACAAACTTGTACCTTTTGAATAGGGAAAAATCAAAAATACCCGCAAGGTTTAAGAAATCTTCAAAAATATTCCCAAAAAAGTTTTAAAAAATTTAAAAGTACCCCTGAAAATATAACGGATGTTAAATCTAACAGTTATCAAAAATACTCCTAAGGTTTAATTAATAAATAAAAATAAAAAAACATTCTAAAAAATAGAAGAAGAAAAAATAAACCAAGAAATAATAGACATAGAAACAAAAGACATTTCAGGATATTAAGTAAAAAGAAATTTGAAGAAATTCAAAAAACAAAGTCAAATCTTAAAGAAGAAGGATTTAAAGACCCATCATTTTTATTAAGAAAATTATTCCCTAGAAAAAATATAATCTATTATGACATAAGTAATAAAGAAATGAGTATTAAGATTACATATGCAAAATTGAGATATAATATACCATTAATTGATAAAGAAACTATATTAAACAAGTTATCAAAAATTCCTCATAAAGAAAAATAAAAAAAATTGGATACATCCATTTAAGAGAAATTCAAATATTAATAAAAGCTCATTTTAGAGAATGAATAGATACACCGATAAAAATAGCATTATTAGATAACAGAATAATAAATAGACAAGATACCTTATTAGGAATAATCCATGTTAATTTAGGATACCAAAAGCTAAAATTTATAGCATATCTTAGATTTGCTATAAATATACATGATAAAAATCTAAATCAAGTATTAAATTTAGCTTATGAATTTGAAGAGGAGATTTAATGAAAGAAGGAAATCATCCATTTTTAATACATTATTTAGTGGCATATTTTTTAACAAATAGTCATAATAGTTCAATATATGGACAAAACGAATTTATAGAAATAGATAAAACTTTTAAGGAATTTGGACAAATAATAAAACCATAAATACTAACAAACTTTGAAATACTAGAAGAATGGAAATTAGATATTAAAGAAAAACCCTTAATAACAGGAAGAAATAGTAATGTTGTTAAAACTAATAGCATACCAAGATTTATTTTTATAGACTATGAAAGAGAAACCTCTAACCAAGAAGAAGTTAAAAAAATAGAAAATGAAGTTAAAATAATGAAGGCATTAGTTCATGATTGAATATTAAGAAAAAAATCATGTTTAGAGATAAAATAAAAAATATGCATTTAGAAATAAATTGAAGCCTAGTAGGTGTAGCAAAAAATCAAGCAACATTATTTGAAACTATACAATTATTGACAGAGGAAATGGATTTAGTCCAAGAATCAAACACAAAATATTTATAGGAAATAATATATATACAAAGAGAATTACTAAAGGAAATAAAAGAATGTGATTATAATAAACTACAACAAGATATACACAAATAATTTTCAGAATTAAGAAAAGATGTATACAACATATATTGGAATAATGAAATAATAGATTATAAATATGATCCCTTAGAAGGATTAAAAGAAGAACCACCAAGGAGATCAGATTCTTTGATTTCTAAAAATGAGAAAAGGAAAAATGAGGAACAATCTAAAAATAAAGAGATAATTCCAATTTAATGGAATATAGAAAAGAATTAGAAATAAATAGTCAAAGATCAGAACAAATTGATACTACATATAGAAGAAAACAACCACCTAAAATGGAGGAAGGATTGCATTGGGGAACTAGAGGCAGTATTCCACAAGAGTTAAAACTCCATGATAATTATAAATCTGAACTTCTAGATTTAGCTTGTATAAGATATAGGAAAAAAGCCTTAGATGAATGGTCTAGTAGGATGAGTGTACTCATACAAACTTATCAAACTACCCAAAAAAATCCTTCAACTTATAGAGTGCTCATTGCACATAAAATGACAGGATATGTAAAGGTTTGGTTTTCAAACTTAACAAATCAACAACATTTATTAATACAAGGAAATACTTCCATAGGAAGAGAATACTTGGATACAGTAATAAATGAAATATACAAATAATTTATTAGAGAAGATAAATGAATAACTATCATTGGATCCAATGAAAATGAAATCGATAAAGCTAAATGACATATAACAAATATGGAAATTTGTAACATATGTTACATATATTCTTTTATTTATGAATATGAAATGTATTACCATAAGTTACCATCCTCTATACAAACAACTTATAAAGAAATGTTTTTTTCAAAAATTACCTTGAACACTATATAAAACCTTAACAAAAAATTAGGAACAAAGGAATAGAGAAACTATACCAGATACTCTAGGAGGAAGAATAAGAAGCCTTAAAGATTGGATCATTATTAAATGCCAAGAAAGAAAAGATTATAAAAAAATAAGAGGAAATGATAAAATCTGTTATGATACAAAAGATTTTAGAATACCAAGGAAATATGGATGTAATATAAAATCTTATAAACAAAAATCTAAATATAAAAAATATAAAAGATTTAAAAAATATAAATTTAGAAAACAAAATTTCCAAAAATATAAAAAGAAATTTAATAGAGAAAACTATAAGAAAAGATATTTTAGAATAAAAAATTATAAACCTTATGAGAAAAGGAATTATTGCCCTTTAGGAAAGAAAAATGCAGATGTTGGATCTGTAATGAAGAAGGACATTATGCTAATGAATGTCCAAGCAGACTTCAATATAAAAAAGAATTTCCACAAAAAGCAAAACTTTTAGAAGAAGCTTTCAAAATGAAATTAGAATCGATCGAAGAATCTGATATAGATATACTTACAGTATTTATCTATTGGAAGAAACTGAGGAAGAAATAACTAACTCAGAATATGAACACTCAAATCATGAATATTCTACATTAGAAGATGAATGATTTGTATAGTATTACATATCCAAATAGTACTTACATTAAAGTAGGACTAAAATTTAAAGGTTAGAACACTTATCATTTATATGCATATATAGATACAAGAGCTAGTATGTGTATAGCCAGTAGATATCTATTTTCAGAAGACGATTGGAAACAAGCACCAAAAGATTTAATTGTAAGAATTGCTAATAATACTGCAATAAAACTCAATCAAGTATTAAAAGATACTAACATAATGATAGGAGGAGAAAACTTTCACATTCCTACAAAAAGAAACATGAGTAGATTTGTTAATAGGAAATAATTTCTAAATTTATATCAACCTTTCACACAACATCTATGTTTCTAAAGTAAGAAAAGCTTTAACTGTCTCAAACCCAACTTTTATGCAACAACATAAAAAGCAAAAACATGGTGAGATAGAAGACCAACAAATATCTTATTTAGAAAATATTTCATTAGATATAGAAGAAAAAAAAATTTCTCAATGAAATACAAGAAGACAAAGCCCTAATAGGCAATAGAAAACTATTAAAAATAGTTAGCTCAGAAAATCCTTTGGATCCAAAAATAAATAAATCTAAAACAAAAGTAAACATAAAATTAAGAGATTCTAACAAGATCATAAGAGTAAAACCAATGATTTATACTCCAGAAGACAGGATTGAATTTGAAAAACAAGTTCAAGAAATTTTGGAATTAAAAATCATAATACTAAGTAATTCACCTCACTCTAGCTCGGCAATTTTAGTTGAAAAAGAAGCTGAGAAAACAAGAGGGAAAACGAGAATGATAATAAACTTTAAAGCACTGAATAAAGAAACTACTAACGATGGATACTTCATTCCAAAAAAGGGAAGAACTATTATCATTAATAAAAGGAAAGAAATACTTATCGAGTTTTGATTACAAAAATGGATTTTGAAAAATAAGACTAGATGAAGAATCCCAAAAATTAAAAGCATTTAGTTGCCCCCAAGGACAATTCCAATAGATAGTTATACCATTTGGACTAAAACAAGCTCCAAGTATTTTACAAAGATATATGAATAAAATTTTCAAGAAAATACAAGATATTTGTTGTCTTTATATAGATGATATTTTGGTTTTCATTAATAAATTAAATAAATATTATTTGGATATTATCAACATTCTACAATAATGTAGAAAATAAGGTATTGTACTCTCTGAAAAGAAGGCAATGCTTGCTCAACAAAAATTAAATACTTCGGGTTGGAAATTGAAGATGGAAAACATAATCTACAACCCCATATACTAAATAATATTCAAGGTTTTTCTAGTGAATTAAAATATAAAAACCAATTACAAAGATTTTTAGGATGTTTAACATATGTAGAAGCCTATATCAAGAAACTTGCAGAAATGAGAAAACCATTACAAGAAAAATTGAAAAAAGATCATATTTGGAAATGGACACAAGAAGATACTCTATATATGGATAGAGTAAAAGCAAACGTAAAAAATTTACCAACTTTATACCATCTAGGACTAGATGATAATTGAAATAGATGCTTTACAAAAATATTGGGAAGAAATTATTAAAGCAAGAGTAGATGACAAAGATGAATATCTTTGTAGATATACATGAGAATCTTTCCAAGGTTTAGAATTAAATTATCATAGTAATGAAAAAGAATTTTTAGCTGTTAAAAAAGATATTAAGAAATTTGCAATATATATCATAACTTCCATATTCATTGTTAGAACATATAACAAGATTTTTTGTTATTTCTTAAGAACTAATATTGCAGGTGATTACAAACAAGGAGGACTAGTTAGATGGAAACAATGGTTCAACCATTACAATTTTGATGTTGAACATCTTTCAGAACATAAAAATAGTTTAGTTGATGCTCTTACAAGATAATTAGCACCTTTAACTATTTTTATGCTTTCAGGAATGAAACATCTTGATATTAAGATCAAGATAAAAGAAAAGGAGATAAAAATCCTACAAGAACAACTCGAGTTGTTATATCTTAAGAAATCTCTTATGGAGATAGGAAAGAAATATGAAGAACTTAATTGTTCAAAACAATCTCTAGAGACCAAAAGCTCAAACGAGGAATCTCCATTAAAAAAGGAAGAACCTAACGATTCACAAAAAACTTTTGAAACCGCAAAGCTCAATTGAGCAAATGAGGCAGAAAAGGAAGAACAGAAAAAAGTTTATGTAGTTTATATTGGTCCAAAACTAGGAATTTATAACAACTGGACAGAAGCTAGAAAATCTATTCTAGGAATTAGTGGAGTAACTCATAGAGCCTTCACTAATAAAATAGAAGCCAAAGGTAGTTATGTCAACTAAAAAACACCAAAACTAATAACTCTAGAAGAGATAGTAAGAAATTATTCTGCAGTACTACAACAACAACCAACAGCTCCAAGAAGATTCACAAATCTTGGAAAGATATCAAGGCCTCCAGTGCTATTTAGAGAAACATCTCCACTAGAGACATCAAAAATAGTAAAACATTCAGTACTATTCAGAGAAACATTTTAACTACTCCAATCATTGAAGATGAAAAGGACCAATACAGAAACCTCGGTAAACTACAATGGTTGAGTCTCTATAATTTGGCCATAAAATCTACCCAAAAACATATTGAAGATATGAAATTCTATACTACAGACAAGGAATTTTCTACACGAAGAAAATTCAATATATTGGAAGGAGTTGATCCAATATTTGTGTATAAAGAATTTCATGCACAACTAATAGAAAATATATATCCATGAATCAATTTAAGTGAGTAAAATTATTTCCCATAAAATTTTAAAAGAGCAATCAAGAATTTTAGAAGAAAAATTAAAGCAAATGATAAACTTGTTTATCTTAGATTTTTCAGTTCATTAATGGACTGGAATGAGGAAGGAAGTATTAGTCCCTACCATTTCATCAAGATAGGGATTTCCAAAACAAATAGAGAGGTTTTCAAACCAAGGGCACTTTCAGAAAAGAAATTCAACATAGAAGAACTTTGTGTATTAAGAGGTCAAATGCTAAGCCAAATTTACTATAAACTCGGGAAGATTGACAATTCAACTCAGATTAAAGTAAATTATTCAACTAGTAAAGTTATCATCATTTCCCATAGTAGCATGGCTTTGTCAGAAAAAGATGGTGAAAAAATCACAAATATGAAACCAATTTTAATTACAACAACCTAGAAATTTGTCAAGAAACAAGGAAGGTATTCTGCTTCTCTGCAAAAAAAAGCCACCAAAGACCACAGATGCATTCTCTGCATCAAATACCGAGAAGATAAAGATGTGCCATCGTCAACTTCATCAAATGAACTGTCGGTAGAAAATGACAAAGAAAAATAAGAAAAGAAGGTGTCTAAAAAAGACTACAAAATAAATAAAGATGTAGACCCCATATCTTAGTCGTCAGTATGTGCCAAGAAAAAAAGCAATGGCTAGCCTTTAAAGTAGAAAAACAGATGAATTATTAGAACAAGGGTAAAATAATAATTTTAGTCTTGTAAACAAGGATTCCTTATTATATAAAAAGAACCCTTATTATCATTTCAAGACACACACTCAAATACATAGAAATCCAAAACTCTCTACTCTAAAACACTCTAGCATAGAAAAACCTCTCTATCTAGAAATCCCAAAACCAATAATATTATACCCAGTAATTATGAGCAGTTAAGCACCCCTTTCAAGGTTGTTAGTTGGCCTTAAGTTGTGATAATTATTATATTATGAATAAAATGGAGTTCAGTTACTCTTCTTTAGTAAGTCAACTATTAGACACCATTTATGTACAAATGCAAAAGACTCACCATTGCCAGGAGGGCATTGAAGTGTGAGCAAAGCTGAGGCATAACATGTGTAACAAAAGAAGGCGAATAGAAGGGAAGACCGTGGTGGACCCATCAAATTCAGGTATAATAATTATAAAGTTAAGCTAGTTAAGAATCTTGAATGTTTAAATATTTTCTTACAACAAGACATAATATTGCTAAAATAGGAAAATGGAAATTATTTTTAAAAATAAACAACTAATGATTCCCATAAAAATCAAAGATAAAAATCTGATTCTATTAGAAACATTTGATAAAGGTTATCTCTATCATTTAAATGAATATTTTAAAAACAAAGATTATCAAACTTGTCTTGAAAATTTTAAAAGATTTAATACCTTATTAGATATTTATACATATTATATTAAAGCTATTACAATAATCATAGACCATATTATTTCAAGGACATTAAAAGATTATTTTCGTCAAAAATATGTGAGAATAAAGGAAGAAGAATTCAACAACTTAATGTTTGGATTTTACTTCTTTGAAAATTATAAATATACTGCATGTACACAAGAAAAAGCTGATTGTATACTAAAAATATGACAAAATAATATACATTCAACACATATGATTTATCAAGATAATACTCTATGAATATCGAATCATTAATAAATAAATTAGAATTATTGGATTTAACAAATGAAAGAGTAATTTTTAATTTTAAAAGACAATTAATAGATTCATGATTAGAATTAAGCAACCAATATAATGAAGAACATAATATACTATGCAATTGTAATGAATACAGAAGAAAATTAGACTTATACAACAAAATAAAAAGCTTTTTAGATAAATTATTACCTTCAATAAATAAACAAAGACCATCAACTACGTCAATATTAACACCCGATTAAAAATTATATCAATCCGCATAAATTTGTATCAGAGCCTTGAAATAGTAATCTAAATAGTAATGGATGAAAAATTAACACCATTAAAATATAAGAATATTTTTGATATTTTATAAATCTCGGGGACATAATTGAAGATATGAAAAACCTCAGGGGCATTTAAGATAGTGTTCCTTTTGAATAATTATACTTTAATTCATTCATTTATTTACAACATATTAAATTAAGAAGATTACAAATAAGAGAAGAAAACAAGAAGTTATTAAAATATAATTATTAATTACTATTACAAAGTTGACAAAATACTATTACTAGTAAAAATAAAAAAAATAGAAAAGTAATAATTGATTTTCTTTAATTAAAATAGAATATATAAAATTAAATTTATATTAGAATGTTTCAATAAATATATAAATTTCAATCAATTTTTAACTTTTACAAGACATAATCGATGCTAGAAATATGATTATTGACTTAGTTTTAAAATTTAAATTGTATTGATTAAATTAATTTTTCATTGAATTCATATATCATTGAAAATACCTAGTATTATATTTTATAGAAATTATTATGCTTTAAAATTTTAAGTTCTCTATAGAAATTATGCTTATTTTATTAAATATTTCTCGGATTCTTTTGAATATTTTTTAAATATAAACTGTATTAACAACCAAAATATTATGTTTCATTTATTAAACCATTAGAAAGCTTTTATTCTATTTTTTAAGAAATTTTATAGATTTTAATTGAAAGTTTTTTATAAAGAGTTATGCTTTGTATTAATGATTGTTAAGATTATACCAAGTTTTTAACTCATTTTTGAAATATAACTTGTACTAACTCACAAAGTAATATGAATCATTTTATATACCACTAGAAAGCTTTAAAAAACAAGATTTTAAGAAATTTTATGTTTGGATTTCAAATTCTTTGTAGAAAAGTATGCCCATTTGACTAAATAATGTTCAAATTCTATTAAACATCTTTGGATTATTTTTTAAATAAAATTAGTGTTAGTTTAAAAAGTATTATTATTCATTTCACCTACCACTAAAAAGTTCTATATGTCAAGTTTTTAGAAATTTTTATAATTTTATGATTTGTGATTTTGAGTTTCGCGTAGAAAATTAGGCTCATTTTATCAGAGAATTTTCTTATTCTATTACATTCTAAAACTCTCAAATTAATTTTTTCAAAGCTATTTTATATGTATGAATCTGATTCATTAGTTTCTCTCCTTATTATGCTTGATAAGACTTATATTAGCTTTGATAATATTGACTCATTTTCTTTTATATGTATAAAACAAATTTTTAGACTACCATATAGATATGTTCTACTTATATTTGATAGATTCAACTTTTGATTTCTAAAGTTATTTAGGATTATCTGATTATGCAAGTTATTAAAAAAATCTTTATGTATTTGTAAAAAGAGAATGAGATTATTTAAAAAATTATGTTATGTTGCTAAAAAAAAGTCTTAAAATGTTTTTTTTTTCAACTTAGATTATTAAAAAATAAAAAACTCATGTTATTAAAAACATTTTCTCATATTATTTGTCAAAAAAGTTCAAGTTGTTTAGAAAGAAAGTTCCATATTATGTTATTAAAAAATCATGTGCTTTATTTTATTTTTTATTTTTTGGGAGGGGGGAAATCATCATAGACAATTTAAAAAAAATGAAATAAGGGAAAAAAATTCATTCTAAGTTAAATTGGATATCAACCTATATGATAATCCCTATCCAATTAAGGTGGGATGACTTTTCAATTAGGTAAATTAGGTAGGTTATGCTTGAGTCGTAAAACCATTAGAGACAAGAAAAATAAAAATGGTATAGGTAGATTGATTATTTAACATTTCTAGGTTCAATGACGTTAAGAGTTTTAACTAGAAGTTTAAATATTTTGTTTATCTAAATTTTTAGGGGGGTTTATGAGAAAAAAATGAAATAAGGGAAAATTTTATTTTAAATTAAATTAGATATCAACTTATATGATAATCTATATCCAATTAAGTTGGGATGGGATGGGGTGATTTTTTAATTAGGTAGGTTATGCTTGAGTTGTGAAACCATTAGAGACAAGATAAATGGAAATGGTATAGGTATAGGTGGATTGATTATTTGATATCTCTAAGTTCGATGAGATTAACAGTTTTAACCAGAAGTTAAGTATTTTGTTTATTGAAATTCTAATTTTTTTTGTTAAATTATAAAAATCCTAATTAGTATATAAAATGTAAAGATATTTGAACATGATATCACGCTAGCAGGATGGTAAGGCGTTTAATGCATTTGATGTACAAAAGTTTTGAACCTCACCATTCGCAATATTTTTGTAATTGTATTTCTTATAAGGTTAGAATGTTATAAATATTATATATATTGATACTTTTAATTTATGCAAAATTCTTTTTTTCATAGTTGAGTGACTAAAGGTTACCAATTAAATTTATACGTCATCGAATCACAATTATAAATGTATAAGTAGTATAGTTATTATAAATAAAAAAAAATCCAATTAATTTCAAAACATTTCAATTTTCAAAGAGTTGCAAGGTAAAAGGAATCTGTTAGGAAATTTGGATAAAATGGTATAATCACAAATTCTCCCTCCCAAGATATTCCTTTGAAGAATATCATATAACAGAGAAATAGATAATACACAACACAAGAATTATAGTGAAAACTCCAAATTAGAGAAAAACCACTTTCGTTGTCAAAAGACAACCAGAGAAAAATTCACTATGTGGAAAATTGTTACAACCACACTCTCAGTAATTTTCTCACACACCCGAAAGACAACAGCAATTACAAGCTCAAGAGAATTTTCCCACAAAATTCTCTCACTCAAGAACTTCTCATACAAGCTTTTCTCTATTTTTAGGATGATTATCAATGAAAAAATGAAGCCATATTTATAGCCTTCAAGTTCTCATTTCATATGACAAACATTTCTTCATTCAACAAAATTAGGCTACCTAATTTTCCTATTCTTTATTCAAAGAAGGTTAGGCACCTCCATCTTTGACAATATGGTAAGCCACCTTCCATGAATTTTCTTCTAAATTAGGCACCTCTTATTTTGAATAACAAACCTAATATTATTTTTAATCAATAATAACATAATCAACAACATAATTCTTAACACAATAAACATTACTCAATAATATTATTACATGACAATAAAATTCAAGATTATTGAAATTTTTTCTTTAAACAAAAAAAAATACTTAAATAAAAAGTGAAAAAAAAACAATCTTGACTAATATACTGAAAGAGTTAATAAGTTAATAACACCTTCTTAGTATAAGTTAACTTTGATTTAAGACAAACTATTTGACTATTAATCTCTACCTAACCCTTAAATTAATGCATAGCTGCAACCTAATTCCACTTTAAGAACATGTGATCTCAATTTTACCAATTAAGCATTAAATTATTTTCTCAAAAGACTAGTAATTCAAATAAGAACATGCACTTGACAACAATGTACATTAGAATCTTAATTGTGAATGGTTCATCATTTGCATAAAGAAAAATACAATTTTGTTCATTTGTACTTGCAATTTTCCCTTACATATATATATATATATATATATATATATATATATATCGATCAACATATATAATTGTGTTCAAAATATTCTATCTGCAAAAATTTTCCTAAGTTTACAGTCATGCATGTGCGTGCTCTACTCTTACATGATCAAGTTACAAAGAAGCCAAAAAGGCCTCTAAATTATATTTTCAATTGTGTGTATATATATATATATATATATATATATATGTTTAACCAATCAGGTTGATCTTTTATGCACTGAAAAACTAGTAACTTTTTAAGAGAAAGGCCAGCTAGCCACTTGGAGGATTGGATCAAAGTAATTTTGTAGTTGATTAAAATATATTTAACTTTGTCTTTTGTCATCCAATCAGTTAGGTATAAAACTGCAGGAACATTTCTTTTTTTATAAATATTTTTACACATGCGAATACAAGATAATATTTTCTGCTCTAGGAAATTAGTATTATATGACAATTTTACTAGCTAAATTATAAGATGACAAACCTCTCTTACTTGGAGTTCTCGTAACCTAATTTATACCCCCCATCCTCATGTAAAACATTTTTTAAAGGATGAAAAACATTCATTCACTTGATTCTTGTATATTCTTGTTTATATTTTGTTTTTTTTTTTTTGATAGAAATGGGTAAATTTACCTTCTTTTTTCTTATAATGTAAAAAATATTTATTTTATTCATGTTAAAAAATATAGTGTGCATATATACTTTTTCTTTATAATTTAAAAAAATTATATTTTTGATGATTTTAAAAGTAAAATTAATTAAATAATTATGTAACGTAAAAACTAAAGATTATTTTTTTAAATGTTTTCAAATAGGTTTAAATAATTGTAAATGTATTTATTAATCTCCCTAACACATTAATGTTTTTCCTTGAATCAATTTAAATCACTTCTAAAATAATAACAACTAGTAACTTATGATCGTAATAATTTTATATAATAATAATAATAATGATATTAAAATATTACAAATAATTTATATATGTATTTTATAATGTAATATGAGCGGTCAAATCTCTAAGTTCAAAGTTTGGAGGAATTTACATAAGGAAGTAAAAAAGAAATAAACTACTATTATCTTCTCTGTTTAGCAGCCTGTGTTTTATATTTTTATATAACTTTATAGCAATTTCATGGCTCAATCAAGTAGCACATGATGACTAATCTCTCTCTATTCGAGACTATCACTGAGAGAAATTATTCCTTCCTTTTTAAGTATTAATGATGTGATATTATAAATTAATAAATTATAAAATATATATATGTATAAAAATCTTTAAAATATAATTTTTTTTAGTATTTTTTCAAATAAATTATTATGTTTGATCTAGAGTATCAAGTTAATTTCAATTAAAATAAATAAATAATATCTTCTCATATAAAAGGTAGTAGTGTTTTCCTTTTTCCATCAACTAGAGAAAATAAATAGCTAAAAAATATCAGCCTAAACATATTAACCTATAGTGATCTATTATTATTCAGAAACATACACTCTCTCTCTCTCTCTATATATATATATATATATGTGAGTGTGTGTGTTTTCTCCAAAATATAATCTCTCTTTCTCAGTTGTATTTGACACTTGTAAAAAAGGAAGAATAATGGCTGGTGATAGAGCCGAGTCAATATTTAAGTCAGTCGAAAGCAGTAGTAGTAGAAGGCTGTCTACCAGAAAAGAAGTGAACAAGGGAGCATGGACAGCTGAGGAAGATAGAAAACTAGCCGAGGTTGTTGCCATTCATGGTGCTATTAGATGGCAGAGTATTGCTTCAAAATCAGGTTTCTCTCTGTTCTTTTTTTTTTTCATGATCAAACCTAGAACCTCCATAATTTTATACAGTTAATAATTGAGAATTGTTATTTTCCAATCAAAAATCACTGAGGAAAGAACAGTTTAAAATTTGTGTGGGTGACAATACAAGTTCTTTAGTTGTATCAAAAAATGTAGTATCTTTGTTATTATTTCTATCAGTTTAGTTCTTTTGTTTTAAAAAAAAATAACAGAAAAAAAAGTCAAATATTGTTAAATTTTTTTTTATTTTTATCACATTATTTCAATTGTTATTAAAATATTACTTTTATAAATTATTTTTTTAATAAACAATAATGATAAAAAAATTAAAAATTAATTAATTAGATGGGTTGTTGATTTAATAATATTTTGCAGGACTTAATAGGTCTGGTAAGAGTTGCAGACTGAGATGGTTGAATTACCTTAGACCCAATATTAAGAGAGGCAATATTTCAGACCAAGAAGAGGACTTGATATTGAGGCTTCACAAACTCCTTGGAAACAGGTTATCAATTAGTCACATCAAATAGGATTAATTATGTTTAATTAATTGTGTTTTTGGGTATAATTATTAATTATTACCTATATATAGGTGGTCTTTAATTGCTGGAAGATTACCAGGTCGAACAGATAATCAGATTAAGAATTATTGGAATTCACATTTGAGCAAGAAAGTAAAGCAGATGAAGGAGATTAATCAAAATTATGAGTCCTCCAGATCAGATAAGGTAATTAGAAGAGCTTCACAGAATATCATCCATATGGAAGTAAACAAAGATCAAGACAATCTAAACAAGGATTTGAATGATGATTTCTTTGATTTCTCAAATGAAGAACCTTTTAATTTGGAATGGATTACCAAATTCTTTCAAGAAGCTCCTGTTGTGTCCGTTTTTGGTGACCATTGAAATTATGCTCTATTGAAAAATTCTAGAATTTTAGTTTTTTAAAAAAAATTTATGGTTTATAATTCCAAGTTTTCTATAAAAAATTACGCTCTATTTGTTAAAAATTATTTAGATATTATTTATTTATTTTTAAATATAAATAGTACTAACTCCATGTATCTAGTATTAGAAAACTCTATATATCAAGTTTCTAAATAATTTTACAATTTTTTTATTTTAAGTTATAAATATAAAGTTATATAACTGTCCAACCCAACTTATATATAAATAATTTAAGCTAAATGCAACCCATCTTAATTTAATTTAAATTGTTAAAAATTAAAAATTAAGAATTAGTTATAAAATAAAGAATATCAAATTTTCAACTTTTACTTTTCATTTTGAAAATAGGAATTGATTATCAAAATAATTTTTTTTTTAAATTAAAAATTTAATTCTAAAACTAAAGAATAAAAAATTAAAAATTGAAATTGTTATCTAAGATAATCCAAATGTTATAAAATAATTTAAATAAAAGAAAAAAAAAAGTGTACCTCTTACAAAATGGACAATTCTTCCTTTGCGTTTCTATGCTTCTTTCCTTTCATTGGTATTTAATTTTCAATCGGTTGGGAGATGAATACTCTTTATTGCTGGGAAAACAAAAGAGTGAATTCGCCGGCATAATTGAACAAAAGGTCTCTATTTTTAAGGGATATTAGTTTTGATTGGACAAAATTAAAATCTCACTAGATACTATCTAGTAATTAGTGTCGTGTTATCAAAGTTAAAACATTTATTTTTAATGCAAACATCTAAAGACCCATCCCCATATTTTTCTAGAAATAATTCATGTTTGAAAAGTTGAAACGAAAATTTGAAAATGTTTAAATTGCAAATAAAACTAAGTTTTTGAATAAAATAAGATTTTTTTAAAAAAAAAAAAATTTTGAATGAACAAGAAAAGCGTGCAAGAATAATTAAGATGATGTTACAATTATATATTTTATATAAATTATATAGTGAAGAATCAAATTCATCATTTTAATTAGGTAAAAAATACCATGTAAATTTGTAATTGCTACAAATTTTAATAAAATATATTTAATAATTATTTGTCTGATGTGAAATATCAACAATAGCTACTATATATATAAAAAAATTCTTATCAAACTCAATTTGTCAAAATCAATTTTCAATAAAGGGGATTATCACAGTTTAACTTATGATTTTAGTTCTCCTACAAATTCTATTCTCTAAAAGTTGTTGTGGAAAACTAAACTATATTTAAGATTTAAAATCTTCTTTTGACAAGTTATGACAAATAACCTACCTACAAGGAATAAATTGAATCATTTTATGAAACTAGAAGACATTTGTGTCTTCTGTGTGAATGTCAAACTGAGACTGTTTTTTATTGTTTCCAACAGTGTGATGTTATGTTTGCAGTTTGGAAAACTTGGAAACCAGGTATTAGGTTGATTAATTTAAGAAACCTAAATTTTAATAAGTTTTTAGAGCTTATTTTGCAAAGGTGGATTTACATTAGCCATCGTACTCACTTAGTATTGGATGCGATCTGCTAAAAAAAAGTGTCTTTTTGAAAGAAAACATTTGTCTCTAGATGATTTATGTGCAATTTATTGTATAGTTTTTTTTAAGGAGAAAATTGAAAAAGTATCATATTGATTAAGAATCAAAATAGATGTTATATTTTGGAATATAAATAAAGCTTATTTCTTTATTTCTAAATATTCAAAAATTTGTAAATCGTTCTATCTTTTGTAATATTAATTGATTAACTCAATTTTATTCAATTAATTGTAATTTTATAGTTTATCCATTTAGAGATAGTAGAAGTAGTCAATGATGTCCGAGGACATAGGTAACATTTATATCGAATCTCGTTAAATTTTTGGTATTTTTATTTATCTGTTTTAGTTTCTTTTAACATTATATTTTAAATAGCATTATTTTACACAGTGACTTGGAAGAGGAAATCTATATGTCTCAACTAGAAGGGTTTAATGTTACTGGTAAAGAGAATTGGATTTGTAAGCTAAACAAATCGTTGTATGGATTGTAGAAATCTTCGAGGCATTGGTACAAATAATTTGATCAGTTTGTGTTGTAGTAGAAGTATACTAGAAGTACATATGATCATTGTGTATATTTTTGCTAACTACAAGATAAGTCTTTCATTTATCTCTTATTGTACGCCAATGATATGTTGATTGCATTGAAGAGCCAAGTAGAAATTGAGAAATTAAAGGCTCAACTAAATCAGAAGTTTAAGATGAAAGATCTGGGAGTAGCCAATAAGATTCTTGACATGGAGATAAGTAGAGATAGGAAGAAGAGGAAGCTTAATTTGACCCAACGTCAATATTTGAATAAGGTCCTACAACATTTTGGTATGAATGAACATAAAACACCTGTAAGTACTCTGCTTGTTCCTCATTTAAAGCTTAGTGCTCAATTATCTCCTAAGAATGATGCAGAATGAGAATACATGGCAAAGGTACCATATGCAAATGTGGTTGGTAGCTTGATGTATGGTGGGTATTAGACTTGACATTTCACATGCGCTTGGTGTTGTAAGTAGGTACATGTATGATCCAGGTAAAGGATATTGGTTGGCTACGAAATGGATTGTATAGTATATTTAAAATATTGTAGATGTTGGTTTAGTATTTCAGCAAAATAATAATGTTGGTTAATATGTAGTCGAATATTGTGATTCCAACTATGTAGAAGAATTTGATAAGTGTCGATCAACTACTGGTTATGTGTTTACTCTTGCTAGAGCACCAGTCAGTTGGAAGTCCACCTTGTAGTCCACAATTTCCTTTTCTACTATAGAAGTAGAGTATATGACAATTACAGAGGTTATGAAGAAAGCTATTTGGTTATGAGGTTTGCTTAAAGACTTGGAAGTTGGTCAAAAACATATTAAGGTGTTTTGTGACAATCAGAGTGCTATTTATTTAGCAAAAAATCAAGTCTACCATGCATGTACGTACAAAGCACATTAATGTTCGTTACCATTTTTGATATTATTTAAGAAAGAGGAATATTAGTTTAGAAGATCAATATTATAGAGAATCCCACAAATATGATGACCAATGTAGTAACGACAATTGAGTTCAAACATTGTCTAGACTTGATTAACATCTTGCAAATTTGAATTGAAAATTGCGCCACTAATCTAGAGTAAAGAAATCATTTTAGAATCACTAAGTCACTAAGGTGAAGATTTGTTGTATAACTTTTTAGTGAGAAAATTGAAAAAGTCCCACATTGATTAGGAATGAAATTCGGTGTTTTATTTTGGGCTATAAATAAAGCCCCTTCCTCTACTTCTAAACATTCTAAAATTTGTAAATCTTCATATCTTTTGCAATATTAATTGATTAACTCAATTTTTCTCAATTAATTATAATTTTGGAGTTCATTCATTTAGAGATAGTGGAAGTAGTCAATGACGTCCGAGGACATAAATAACATTTATATTGAATCTCGTTAAATTTTTGGTGTTTTTATTTATCTCTTTAAGTTTCTTTTAACATTATATTTTAAATAGTATTATTTTGTCATGTTAATTTGAGTTATATTCATTTAAATCATAAGTGAATAATAAATATTTAAAATAGTGTAAATATATACTCTTTTTTCCAAGAGGATTTAAAATCGATTTTTTTTTAAAACTGATTTATAACGAATTTTAAGTCAATTATAAATATACTTAAAAAATAACAAAATATTTTGAAATGGTTTTAAATTCAATTAATAAACAGATTCATATTTTAAAATTACATTGAAGTAAAGCTCAAGCTTGATCAAGTTGCATTTATGGGTAGAGATATTTTTTTGTAATGTAATTGGCATTTGGAGGTAAAACTACTTATGTGAAATCAGATTATTATATCTGCTGGATTCTGGATTGAATTGTATAATTATTGAAAATGATAATTGTAATAATATAACCTCTTAAAGGATTCAATCAAAATTTAACAGTTAATTGTCTTTCACTTTTACAAGAGATATATTCTTTACAAAAATATTTTCTCTCGCATTGGATTCTTAAAAAAATTAATATTATTGCTCATAATATTACAAGTTTAGCCAAAATAACAAATAACTTGAGAAACTTTTTGGAATTTCATCTTCCTTTTTGATATGTAACTTATTACTTCAAGAAAGAAATATTGTAGTTTTTAAGTGTTTGCTTTTTCTTTGTTTTTTCAATTTGTAAAGATTAGAAAGAAAGAAAAACTTATTTTGTCTTCTTATTTATTTTTATTTCTTTTTTTATTGTAAGCTTTTCGAGGCATCCATAAAGCATATCATGATTAAATGATTATTTTTTTTCTTTTTGTTATAGCTAAACCAATAGATTACTGAAAAATTATTTAAAATATCTTAGAGATTTTTTTTGTGAGATTATTATCACATTATTTTTTTATTGTTGCTATATTATATTTAATGTAAATTTTAAAAATTAATAAAATATTTTTAAAAATAGTTTAATTAGTATAAAAAGTAATTTTATTAAAACCATAAAAAAAATAGTATGAAAATAACGCACCCATGTATATATACATAAATTTTTTAATTTTTTAATTTTTTTTTATGATTTTCCATAAATATTCAGTTGACATATTCTATCTCTTCATTAATTCCCCCATATGTATTAGACAAAATAATTTTTTTGAATTATTTGGACAAAATAATTAGGAAAAACTATACCAAAAACCTTGTATAAATTTTTTTGGTAATAAAAAAAATCTCGTATAATTGATACAGCATTTAATTATTCTTAATTTTAATAAAATTTTAGTCCTATTTTTATCTAAAAAGTAAAGAAAAACTCTTATCATACCAGTCGGAAAGGGTCAATAGACTATAATTAATAATGCATATATCATGAAAGAATCGGTACATTCGGGCATTAAAAACGTATTTACTATTGTTTAAAAGCAAATTAATCAAAATTTAATGCTCTTGTTTTGGATTACATGTTAGTCATATGGTCCCAAAATCTTCAAGACTATTTTTGTTTTTGAAAAACTCACTCTATATAATTTGTTCGTACCATTTTAAGTTTCACACGCGTGTCAACAAATATTCCTTGGCCTCAAACATCTAATTAAAAAAAATTATTTGAAAATTTTAATTTAGATGTTGATATTTATCGACTCTGATTTTTCGTATAATTTTTTTCATTTTTAATTATTAAATTTTTGAGATTAATGAAAATCTATAATAGATTGATAGGTAAAAATAATAATTTATTTGACCTAAAAAAATAATACATGTGATATATTTTTTTTTTACTAAGAGAAAGGAAGGCAACATTTCCCGAATCTAATATAAAATAAATTTTAAAATAATAAAAATATCTTTTAAAATAGTTACTGTTGAAAAAAAATGAAATTTATTAAAAAATAGATGTTGGGAATTGTGCCTTGTCCCACATTGCTCTTTTATAATATTTTAAAGAGGTATAAATAGTGAAGAGTTTGTTATTGGGATTGGGGAACATACCCACTTTTAATGGAAGGGGAGGAGGCACCAGAACAAATGTGATCTGTACCCTTGTAGTAGCGCCATGCCGCATACGCCGTCAAGCCGTGATCCGTCTTAGATGCCGTGCCGTGCCGTGCCGTGCCGAGCAGTGCGTGTGTGGTGAGGTGGTATTTTATTTTTGGTAAAATATTCTTTTTAAGGAAATTTTTACTTACAAAATGGTTGTTATATATATATATATATATATATATATATTTCGAGAAAAAAATAACCGTTATGTTCCTTTATTAAGAATATGGCTTATTGTCTTCTTAATTCGAGAAAAAAAACCGTTGCTTCGTAATTATTCACAAAAAATATCCGTTACTCGTCTTTAATACGAAAATGGCGTTACTTTTCATTACTCGAATGGTAGTTACATTCTTAATTCCTAAACATTCTTAGTTTTATTCATAATTGCTTCTGGCGTTTTTCTAAAGCCTATAAAAAGAAGGCTTCACTTCTCATTTTAACATATCAATCGGCAATCTCGTCTCCACTACGAAAACAATTCTCTACAATTTTAAGTATTCTTTAGTTTTCCGAGCAACAAATTTTACGGTGTAGCATTCCGGTCTTCATCGGTGCGGTGAGGAAGTTCGAGGCAGATTCACGATTGAGGGCTGTTTTATCCTGAGACGAGTGTGTTTGCTTGCACAAATTAAAGCCGTAAACGTCTTAAAGAGAAGCGACCTAGTCCGCGACTTCAACCCAAGATTTACTTTGAAGTTATCGGTAATATTGTTCCTCTATTGTTTTATAAACTTGCTTGACAATTTTAAGGCGTTTCAATCTGCCGTATCTCTTTGAAATGCTAGCCGTCTAAACAAACCATTCCGTTTTGAAGGATTACAACTTTAAAAAGATGGAGACAAAAAATGTTGTTTTTCTTAACCATGAAAAAAGTTGTTTCTTTCTTTACTCTTTGAAAAACCAACACGGTCTAAAATCCTCTGCGGAAGGCTGTAACTAGGATTTAGACACCTGGATGGAAAATAATTTTCTCTACAAAAATTATATTCTTAATGGTTTAGGTGATGACTTGTATGAGTATTATAACTGTGATAAGTCTGCTAAGGAAATTTGGGAAGCAACTTCAAAAGAAATACGACACGAGGGAAGCTGGAACTAAAAAAGTATCTTTGTGGTAGATCATGAAGTTTCGGATGATTGATGGAAAATCGTGGAAGCTCGATCACATGAAGCTGAGAAGATAGCACACGAAATAACCGAAGGTATGACTTTAGATGAACAATTTCAAGTATTTGTTATAATAGATAAATTACCCCTTGCTTGGAAAGATTTTAAGAATACACTTAGGCATAAAACAAAGGAATTTTCTTTAGAAAGTCTTATAACACGTTTAAGAATAGAAGAAGCTAGAAAAGCAAGACGAAAGAGATGAAGTACTTGTAGTCTCGAAATAATAGTACCAATAAGAAACCTTATACCTCTACAATTCTGAAACCTAAAGGTAGAAATATGAAACTTCATAATCGTAGTAATAATCAAAACCGCCACCAAAATAGAAATAGAAGCTATCCTCCCAGAATGGACCTCGACCCCTAAGGAATAACACATTCATGTGTTATAGTTGTAATAGACCTAGCCACTTGGCTAGGAAGCTATAGGAAACAGAATCGTCCCATGTGAAGGCGAACCTTGCACCGAAGATCAACTTATTGCTATGATATCGAAGTCAATTTTGTTGGTGGATCAGGGGTGGGTGGGTAGACACGGTGCTTCGCCGCCATGTTTGCTATGATCGAGACATGTTCAAATCTATTACGATTCGAGGATAAGAAAGTCTTCTTGGTGACTCCCACTCGGCAAAGTTCTTTGGTACTTGGTGAGGTGGTTTTGAAGTTTACCTCTGGAAAATTGTCGTCTTGAAGGATGTCTGCGTACTCAGGAGATGAGAAAGAACTTAGTTTGAGGCTATCTTCTTAACAAAGTGGATTTACTCAAACCATGTGGGCTGATTTATATACTATAACTAAAAATAATATATTTGTTGGGAAAAGTGCACGCCATGATGGCATGTTTAAATTAAATGTTGGAAATCAATAAAACTTCTTCTTAACCTACATGTTGAGTTCTTTTAATATTTGGCATGCTAGACTATGTCATGTTAATAAACGCATAATCAAGAATATGAGTAGTTTAGAACTAATTCCTAAACTATCTTTAAATGATTTCGAAAAATGTGATTTTTGTAGTCAAGCTAAAATAACCAAAACTTCACATAAATCAGTAGTTAGAGAATCCGAACCTTTAGAATTAATTCATTCTGATATATGTGAACTTGATGGAAATTTAACAAGAAATGGAAACGCTATTTTATAACTTTTATAGATGATTGTTGATTACACTATGTATATCTAATGAAAAATAAAAGTGAAGCGTTTGACATGTTTAAAATATTTATATTTGAGATTGAAAATCAACTTAATAGAAAAATAAAGAGGTTTCGAGTGATAGAGACCTTGAATATGATTCCAATATCTTTAATGATTTTTATAAAACTCATGGAATCATTCATGAAAAAAGCTGCACCTTATTCTCCCGAAATGAATGGCAAAATTTGAAAGAAAAAATAGAACTTTCTTGAATCAGTTGTTGCAATTTTATTAAACTCGGTGTCGCCTCGTTAATGGTGGGGAGAAATTTTATTAACTTGTTTGCTATGTGCTAAATAGAGTGCCTAAATCTACAAATAAAATTTCACCATATGAAATTTTGAAAAATAAGAAACCTAATTTAACTTATTTTAAAACTTGGGGTTGTTTAGCTTTATGTTAGGATCCTGATCCTAAAAGAAATAAACTTAAGTAGAGCGTATATGAATGTGTATTCATAGGATACGCTTTGAATAGTAAAGCTTATAAATTCTATGACTTAAAAAATCAAGTAGTTATAGAATCAAATGATCTTGACTTTTATGAACATAGGTTTCCACTTTAAAATTAAGAATAGTGGGGGCTCGTCTTACAAGAGTTTATAACTAGAACTAGTGATCAAAGTGAAGAATTAAACACGAAATTAGAAGAAGTAAACGAGCTCGAACCATAAGGATTTTGGGTCGATTTTTATGCTTATACCTTAGAGAAGATCCCGAAACTATTAAAGCATTATCTTCTTTAGATGCCAACTTATGGGAAGAAGCCATAAATGATGAAATGGACTCGCCAGTATAATAAGACTTGGCATTTAGTTGACTTACCTCGGTTGCAAAACCATTGGATGTAAATGGATACTAAAAAAAGAAATTGAAACACGATGGTACTATTGAAAAATATAAAGCTCGTCTTGTAGTTAAAGGATATAGGCAAAGGGAAAATGTAGATTTCTTTGATACCTTTTCACCGATTACACGAATAACTTCTATACGTGTACTTTTCTCTCTGCTATCTATGAATTAGTAGTACATCAAATGGATGTTAAAACTCGCTTTCTTAAATGGTGATTTAGAAGAAGAAATTTATATGGATCAACACGAAGGTTTTTGTTATCCCAGGGCAAGAAAATAAAGTTTGTAAATTAGATAAATCTCTTTGTGGTCTAAAAACAAGCACCTAGCAATGGCATGAAAAATTTGATAATCTAGTTATCTCACATGGATTCAAAATAAATGAAAGTGACAAATGCATTTATTATAAATTAGAAGATAATATTTGCACTATTATATGTTTATATATGTGGATGACATGCTTATTTTTGGATCAAATATTTATGTTGTGAATAATGTCAAAATGTTGTTAAGAGCTAATTTTGATATGAAAGATCTTGGAGAAGCGAGTGTAATCCTTGGTATAAAAATAACTAGGTGCGAAAAAGGGAATTACTCTAGATCAATCTCACTACATTGAGAAGATCTTAAAGAAATATAATTACTTCTTGTAAACCTGCGTATACTCGCATGATCACAGTGTAAAGTTGTTCGAGAACAGGAGACGGTGTTAGACAAAGCGAGTATGCGCGAGCATCATTGGTAGCTACGTTACGCTACTTGATTGCCTGTAGACCAGACGTAGCTTATGTTGTGGGACTACTTATGTAGGTTTACCGTAGACCTAGTGTAGAGCATTGGAATGCTATTGAAAGGGTTATGAGATACCTTAAAGAGAACTATGAACCTTGGATTACATTATAATAAGTTTCCATTGTTTTAGAAGGATACGACGATGCGGTCATTGGAACACTTTATCGGAAGACTCCAAAGCAACTAGTGGCTATATTTTTAACATTGTGCGGTGGTCATTTCTGGAAGTCTAAGAAAGCAAACAATATTGGCTCAATCTGATAGGTCTGAAATGATAGCACTAGCCACTTGCTAGTGAAGAAGCGAGGCGCTAGAAGTTTGTTAGTGAGATCCTTTATGGGAAAGATACCATTTTGTCTTGATCCACGACGATAGTACCGCGGCTATTGCAAAGATTGAGCAGATTACTACAATGGCAAGAGGCAGCGGTCGTCGTAAGCATAAATCTTGTTAGAGAATTTCTCTCAGCGGGAGCGATAGAGTGGATCGTGTACGTTTCGATGAAAATTTGGCGATCCTTTGTGAAAGGATTACCAAGAGAGAAGGTTTTCAAAACCTCAAAAGGAATGGGATTAATGCCCTTAGAATGAAGAGTCACTTATGATGGTAACCCGAACTTAACATAGTGGAGATCCCGAGAAATAAGTTCAAAGAGGTAATAACAAGTCATGAAGTGATATGAGATGTATCATGCTATTAATCAAATCTCATTCTATATTGTTATAAGTACGAAGTCCTGTGAGCGATAGAAAAGGATGAGTTATTTGTTAAACTCTTAATGAGTTCTATACCATGTGGAGTGGAGTACGTAGCTACGAGTACTCTTGATAGACTTCGCTGTGAATGTGGAAGTGTGGCGCTTCCTATGAAAATTTTGGGCAAAATTTACTGGGCGTTCATCATCTTTGGGATACACGTGTATGGACAGTAAAAGCACGGGCTTTTTCGAACTACACCTTGGAAAGGTTGTGTGTGTGATGATTGTTAGAGATAGAGTTCAAAACTACGAGTTACTCTAGTATATTCTAAAGCATCAACACTATGCAAAGGTTCAAGTCGATAGACACCTTTTTGCTTATGCACAATCTTATAATTTTTAATTGATCGGTTGCTCGATGAAAATTATTTTTTATATAAAATTCAAGTGGGGATTGTTGAAAAAAAAAAAAAATTTATTAAAAAATAGATGTTGGGAATTGTGCCTTGTTCCACGTTGCTTTTTTATAATATTTTAAAGAGGTATAAATAGTGAAGAGTTTGTTATTGGGATTGGCCTCAAGGGGCACCCACTTTTGTGGAAGGGGAGAGGACCTAGGCAAATGTGATACCACACGCACGCGCGCCGCCGCCGTCGCCGACCGGCCGTGCCGTGCCGAGTCCGTGTGAGGTGAGGTGGTATTTTATTTTTTGGTAAAATATTCTTTTTAAGGAAATTTTTTCCACTTACAAAACGGTTGTTATATATATATATATATATATATATATATATTTTTCAGGAAAAAAAATAACCGTTATGTTCCTTTATTAAGAATATGGCCGTTGTCTTCTTAATTCAGAAAAAAAAGAGTTGTTGCTCGTAATTATTCACAAAAATATCCGTTACTTCGTCTTTAACTGAAAATGGCCGTTACTTTTCATTACTGGAATGGCCGCAGATTACATTCTTAATTCCTAGACATTACCGTTTTATTCATAATTGCTACACGTTTTCTAAAGCCTATAAAAAAGAAGGCTTTCTCATTTTAACATATCAATCCATTAAATCTCATCTCCCTACGAAAACAATTCTCTCTACAATTTTAAGTATTCTTTTAGTTTTCCAGAGCGAACAAATTTTACGGTGTAGCATTCCGGTCTTCGTCGGTGCGGTGAAGTTCGAGACGCAGATTACGATTACATTTGTTTATCCCTGGGAGACGGCAATTTGTGTTTACTTGCACAAATTGGGCAGAGCCGCGAAACGTCTTAAAGAGAGCGACCTAGTCCGCGACTCAACCCAAGCAGTTACTTTGAAGTTATCGGTAATATTGTTCCTACACTGTTTTTATAAACTTGCTTCAACAGTTACCATATATATAACTAGGTTATATTTAATAAAAACAAATTAACTTTTTAACTTTCGGGATATCTTTTAATTAAAAAATTATTTAATTGTTATTAAAAAATATGTTTCAGATGCAATTTTACAAAAGTTGAGTTATTATAACACATCGTTTTATTTATTAATTTTTTTATAAAAAATGAAAGATATTTTATTAATATTTATATATGAAAAAATACAACAAAAATATAATCTATCTAAACAAAACTCACTAATACATATTCAAATACTAAAAAACATAACATAAATAAGGTGAATAATGGTTTTACTAAGAGAACTATAACTTATTCATCTCGCTCATTTGTTAACATCTCTGCTACCAAACATTGACTTTTTATTATTAATTACAAGCATTTATAAGTGTAGTTCAAATCAACAAAATCAAGTCCTCAACGATTTCAACAAAAGTGTAAAGAACAAGAAAATACTATAAGCGTTGTTGCATTGGGCTAGTGCATTGGGTTGGTGCGTTGAGGTGATGCACTAATGCTGGTACGTTGGGGTGGTGCACTGGTGCTGGTGAGCTATTGCGCTGATGCGTCTGGTGCCTAGTGTGTTGGTGGGCTGGTGCACTGGTATGTTGGTACGAGAGTGATCTTGGTTTGCTGGTGAGCCTGGTGCAATGGTATGCCTGGTGCCTGGTGCTGGTGCACTTGGTGCCTACCATGAAAAAGAAAAAAAAACTAGAATAACATGTGTGTATAGATAGCTATCAACCTTTAATAGGCCACCTTCTATTAGCATCAATGAACTTAATTATGCTAACTCAAAATTGAAGTGGCAGATGATTGGTTCTTGATGCCTGATGCCTAATGATGCTGCGCCTGGTGCCTACCATGAAAACAAAACAACAAAAAAACAACTAATTGAATATGGAAAAACTTTTATACAAGCCTCACCAAAATTTACAATGATTTTCGTGTCTGACACATGTTCCTAGCCAAACACAATGATGATCAAATTGAAGCACACATTTATCACAATAATGGAAATGCTTTGCTTGTGGAGGCTTACAACATATAAAACATGTCAAATCTGCATCAAAATAAAACAATAAATGGGCATAGTAATAGCTGGTATAGAAGTAAATTCACTTCGCTATAGCAATATCATTTAATATTGTGTCCTATATCCAATATATAAGTTCAACAGGAGTAAAACAGATGTGGAAATAAGGAAACATGATCCTTCGCAAAAAATGTTCAAAGTTTTGTTCTTTGGGTGGGGGCATGGGGCAATCTCAAGCAAAATAACCTATTATCTCACTCTTTTCTAAGTAGCACAACTATTAGAAGAGGAGACTCTAAAATTGGCAAAGCTAATTATTTATGAAAGTACTAACTATCTAATAAACACTTCTTAGCAAAACAATTAAAACTAACCAGTTCAAATCAAGATCCATGCATCAATGTTCAACAAAATAAGAACTAAAGTAGTCTACCAACCCAATGCTCACAAACACAAACAAAATAATACTAAACACAAACAAAATAACACCAAAATTAATTAAAATGAAAAGCATACTAATCCAAAGACAAGGAAGGCAGACCACTACTTGGTTCAAATCCTTGATTGGACTCTCAGCAACAATAGCTACATGTACATTGGGCACATCATCTAACTCTTGACAAGTTCTCTTACCAAT
The DNA here is from genome assembly GCA_033030585.1 of Hippophae rhamnoides. Taxonomy (NCBI): domain Eukaryota; kingdom Viridiplantae; phylum Streptophyta; class Magnoliopsida; order Rosales; family Elaeagnaceae; genus Hippophae; species Hippophae rhamnoides. The sequence goes on along the minus strand of CM065427.1, from coordinate 57,899,757 downwards.
ACTAGCAGACCTTGAGCCTTTCTATTTCCTCATCCTTCAAGTATTAAATCCCCTAGATAGAACTAAACCTTCCACATTGACATTGAGATCATAATTACCAGTTCTATTATGAATAGACCACCACCAACAAAACAACTACACTCAATAACATGCCTATCTAGAACAAATAGCACTGGACTAACACACCAAGTCCTTTAAACAAAGGCAAAGCCTATATTGCTAGTAGTAGCACCCCTATTCGAACCAAGAACAACCTCAACAGAGCCCTTAACATGAGTAGCCGTAAACATATTCAAGTTAGAATGCAACCATTCACCAAAACTCAAATCCCTCCCCAAAAATTCAATATTGAAACCATTGACAATCACAAACATTGTAGTATCATGAATGAGTAGGAAAAAATGATAGTAGAATCATGGTAACCACTCATATCTAAAGTCAATATTAATTCAAAACATGTACAAGATCCTCACTACCATTATGGTGAACTTTACTAAAAGGACAACAGAAAAGAAAGTAGCTCTTACCTTGAAGCCAGTGAACTCCTCTTAGAAACTGCATTTGACTCATGAAAGTCTCTCATTGCATCAAGAACATAACTATAGATAGTTTTAGAAAAATAAAAGAAGCAATCAGATATATATGGAAGGATGGAAAACATGCTTAATTTCCTCTGCACGCAACAAGGTCTAATATTAATAATAAGGAAATAAAATAGTATTAACATTTACCCAAGAGATAAACCAAAGGTGACAAAATATTGAATCAATGTAACGATAAATGGCGTGCCGTTGCCATTTCGCCTCATTTTCGCGCGCAGCCGCCCCCATGACGTCAGCAATCACCACTCCGCGTTTTCACTATTTTTTAACATTTTTTTCACCTACTTTCTCTCTCCATCCTCACCTATAAATACCCCCATTCTCTTCACTTCATACCACACCTAAAAACACATTCTCTTCTCTCTTTCTTTCTCTTTTTTCTTAGTTTTTAGTTTTTCTTAGTTAGTTTTGCTTAGTTTTAGAGTTCTTCCCTTTTTGGGAAGAAATAGTTATGTTTTTGTAATTTATTTGCTTTTCCATTCAATAAATGGGAGTGCAAATTCCGTTTGGAGGTTTTCTAGCAACGGGAATAGCATCGAAGTACTGTAAGGATTTTATTTTCTTTACAGTTATTTTTTATGCTTTATTCTTATATGTTATATTTAATTTTTCTGTGATTAAATTTAACTTTGCTGGCTGTTTGTAAACATGATATAATAATAACGTTGTTATGCTTGCGAAATATTAAATAGGTGAAAATCTCTAAAATAAATTGATTTTATTTTTATTCAAGATTTTATATTAAGAATGTTAGAGAGAAATATATTATTTTTCATTACAAACTTAAATATGAAAATTAGATTTTAAGGTTTAGTTATCCAGTCTGATTTAGAGTAGTGTTTTTTTATTTGTTGGTACAATCGCCTGGTAATTAGAGTAAAGCTCTATTTCAAAAGTTTTTATAAGAATTATTATCTGAAAATGTATTGACAACATGTTTTCAGTAATGGTTTTAAAACTTGAAACTTAGTACTAAGATAATTAAATTCTTAGGTTTAATTTGGACACATTGAATAAAGTTTAAACTGCCTAACCCCACCAAAGGTGACATTTAAATGGTTCATTTTCAATCTCTTATAAAAAGAAATTAATTTAATTAACCAAATTAGTTATCAACCCCACCCATAGGTGTTAATTGATTTGTTTAGTTAACAAAGAATATCTAACCCCACCAAAGGTGTTATTCATACAAAAAATGGATAATCAGTAAATATCAATTCATATCTTTAATAACCTAAATAATATGAGCAAGCATAATTAACTTTGTTATTATATCCATAAATACTCCACTATTATAAATGATTAAATTTGCATAAATATTTATTGAATCTATGTTTATTTTTATGTGAGTAGATTAAAAACACAAAACCCAAAATATCGTGATAGGATGTTTAAGATTTAATTTCGTTTTTAAAAGTTTGAATAATAAATTAAAACCACATACATTCCTTCCTTAGATCAACCTTGGGTGTATACTTATCATTTTTTATGAAATGATTCGTTCACTTGCGAGAGTTTTATAAATATAAAACCAAAGTATTGGTAAGAATCGGCGATGCCGGTTTTCGCTCATCAAGTTTTTGGCGACAACCCCCAACCAGCTTCTTGCTAGTCCCTTAGCAAGAGAAGCTATAAAAACTAAAAATCAAACTATCCTAAATCACTTCCGTGGATTGACACGGTTGCATTTAGCCTATGCAACAAGCCTTTAAACCCCTAGGTTTCCCTAGTGGATGAGTTTGAGTCTCGTGAGGGTTTTCAGTAATGATACCCACAAACATTGAACTAAATGTAAAAAATAAAAAAAATAATGAAATCAATCCATTCAAAAACTAAAATTACAACAAAATCAAAAATTAATTTTTAAGAATAAAATAAAACAACTTATCACAAAAATGTTTCATAATTTTTAATCTCCTTTAAGATCATACTTAAAATCTCAAGCATAAGCTATTTTAATCTCTTTAAACAATTATGATTTATTATAATAATTAGTCAAAAATAATTTTCATATTTCATATAAAAAATGTATCAATTTAATTTCACCCAATTTCAATGTCATGAATTAGAATTCGCTTCGACTCTATCACTCACTAGTCAATACTCTCAAAACACTGAATCATATGGGTTCAAACACTCACACTAATTTATATGCGAAAGAGTTTATGTATAGAAATGAACTAATATGTTTGCATATGTATAAAGAATAAAGGCTCAAAGTGTTATTTTAACATTGATCTCATGAAAGGAATCAAATGTATAAATTATAAAGATATCATATATAAAAATTATTTTCATGCATAAATCAAACTCATTAAGAAAGAATTTCAAGATATATGCCTTTTACAAATGAAGAGAGTGCAATAAATTTTTAGGGAATTATTTCCTATATCTTTCTTTTGTAATTAGCCTTTACTCAAAACTTTGTAGGCAATGTAGGTTATAGTATGTAGATTATACTATATATTTTTTATCTCTCTATTTTTTCTGAAGATATTTCTCAATATATATATTTTAGAGAGTCAACTCATGTACAAATTGTACATTTTTTTTTATTTTGTTGAGTGGTTAATTTTGTGGCTTTTATATTTGATCTTGGTTTAGGTAACCCCATATATGTCTTTTTTTGTAGCAGTCATACATGAATGAGATATAAGCATATACTATCAATTTCTACTCAAATCATTTAATCTAAGCAAAAATAATAATAATAAATATACGATACTCTATTAAGATGAGAAAATATTTATACATTCAATGCAAATACCTATAGAGATCATCTAAAAATTTGAAGAAATAAGAAATGTGTTTGGAGTAGAAAAAATATATATTTCACTCTGAATAAAAGACATTAGGCTCAAATTATATCTCACAAATATAGTCTCCACTAAAAATAAATTCATAAACACCGATTTTGGGTTTAATATAATTTCTACATCTTATCAAGAAATACTAGTTATAACAAAAACTAACTAATTATCAAAAATAATTACAAAATATTTCATGATATGTTTACAAAAATTAATCTAACAGTACAAAAGACTTAACTATTTACTTAAATTTGATTTAAAGAAATGATAATTTTTTGTGAGAAAAGTTTTTTTTTATTATTTTTTTTAAATTCCAAAAATTACTAAATCACACAAAATAGAAATAAAACCAAACACACAAAAAATGAAAATGTGAACATAAAAATAAAAAAAAATTATTATATATATTTTTATTTTTTTATTTTTAAATAGTTAAAACTTTTTTTTTAATTAAGCATGGTAACTTTTCACCACCCCCCAACCTAGAACTTATATTGTCCTCAATGTAACAACTATAAATTAAAGATAAAGAGAAAAGAGAAGAAAAGGAAAGAGAAAAGAAGAACTTATATTGTGCAAGTAGTAATGGAAAATGCAGGTACATCCATCATATTCATCATTAAAGTGTATATAGACAGATCGATGTGAACTTCTAACATATCAACAAATATTTTTCGTTTTAACAATTTAAAAATTATTAACATGTAATTAAAATGAAATAAACAATAAAATTAAGTAAATAAAATAAATAAAAGAAAATTACCTAAAATGATGGGTTGCCTCCCATCCAGCGCTTAGTTTAACGTCTTAGCAAGACGTAACTTGGGGATTGCATTTTAAGTAAACTCAATGTCCCCTCATCATTGAATCAATTAAACCTACAAGTAAGACAAGGTTATCTACCTATACTTTTTCAGTCATGCCCCATTGATTTTCAAATTTTTTCCTGTACTTAAAACTAGGGGCATACTTTGAGGGTTTTAGATAACCCACATCTAGGTGCAAATCAAATAATTAAGGCATAAAAACACAATTGTACCTAGATTAAACAAAGCAACTAATTCTTTAGATTGTAATTAAAACTTTAAAATTTTGGAGATAGTTTCAGAATTTATGTTTTTTTTAAGATAAAATAACATAATCAGTATTAACCAAGAATGCTCCGAGGAAAGAATAGTGGTGCAAAGGCTCCTTAAAAACTATCCTCCTAGACAGAACAACGTTCCTATGAAAGACTAGTGGCACAAATGCTTCCAAAAACTAGTCTCCTACACAGAATTCCCTTTGATCTTTACTTTTCATGTTATTAAGTTAAGTTAAATAAAAATTTAAGTTAATTAAAAATACAAAGTTAATTAAGTGAATGAAAATCTAAGTTAATTAAAAAGCTAAGTTAATTAAGTTAATTTAAGTAAAAATCTAAGTTAATTAAGTTAATTTAAGTAAAAAATACAAATTTAATTAAGTTAATGAAAATCTAAGTTAATTAAAAAACTAAGTTAATTAAGTTAATTTAAGTAAAAATTTAAGTTAATTAAGTTAAAAAAATAGTTAAAGAAAGAAAAATATAAAATAAAATAAAATTGAAAAAGTGAAAATAAAATAAAATAAAATTGAAAAAGGTAAAATAAAATAAAATAAAATTTAAATTTTTTTTTTTAAATGAAAAAAAAATTAAAATTAAGATTTAAAATAAAAAAAAAATTAAACTTAAAATTAAAATTAAAAGAAAATTAAAAATTAGGTTTTTTTTAATTATAGTTTTTTAATTTCATTTAATTTGTTTTTATATTTATTTTTTTTTGTTTTTGTTTTTTTTTTCAAATTTCAAATTCCAAAATTATTTTACTATTAACATAGTAATTATTATTAATTTATTATGAAATTTAAACTTAGATTCAATAAATATTTATGCAAATTTAATCATTTATTATAGTGGAGTATTTATGGATATAATAACTAAGATAATTACACTTGCTCATATTATTTAGGTTATTAAATATATGAATTGATATTTATTGATTCTCCCTTTTTTGTATGAATACCGCCTTTGGTGGGGTTAGATATTCTTTAAAACTAAACAAATCAATTAATACCTATGGATGGGGTTGATAACTAATTTGGTTAATTAAATTAATTTCTTTTTATAAGAGATTGAAAATGAACCATTTAAATGCCACATTTGGTGGGGTTAGACAGTTTAAATTTTATTCAAGGTATCCAAATTAAACCTAAGAATTTAATTATCCGAGTACTAACTTTCAAGTTTAAAAACCACTAGTGAAAACATGTTGTCAATACTTTTTCAAATAATAATTCTTATAAAAACTTTTGAAATAGAGCTTTACTCTAACTACCGGGCGATTGTGCCAACAAATAAAAGAGCACAACTCTAAATCAGACCGGATAACTAAACCTTAAAACCTAATTTTCATATTTAAGTTTGTAATGAAAAATAATATATTTCTCTCTAACATTCTTTATATAAAATCTTGAATAAAAATAAAATCAATTCATTTTAGAGATTTTCACCTATTTAATATTTCGCAAGCATAACAACATTATTATTATATCATGTTTACAAACAGCCAGCAAAGTTAAATTTAATCATAGACAAATTAAATATAACATGTAAGAATAAAGCATAAAAAATAACTGTAAAGAAAATAAAATCCTTACAGTACTTCAATGCTATTCCCGTTGCTAGAAAACATCCAAACGGAATTTGCACTCCCATTTATTGAATGGAAAGCAAATAAATTACAAAAACATAACTATTTCTTCCCAAAAAGGGAAGAACTCTAAAACTAAGCAAAACTAACTAAGAAAAGCTAAAAACAAAGAAAAAAGAGAAAGAAAGAGAGAAGAGAATGTGTTTTTAGGTGTGGTATGAAGTGAAGAGAAGGGGGTATTTATAGGTGAGGATGGAGAGAAAAAGTGGGTGAAACAAATGTTAAAAAATGGTGAAAATGCAGAGTGGTGATTGCTGACGTCATTGATGACGTCATCATGATTTCATGGGGGCGGCTGCACACGAAAATGAAGTGAAATGGCAGTGGCGCGCGCGGGAGTGGGCGCATGGCTGGGCAACTAGGCGGCGTGATTTCCTCCTTTTTGACATTTTTGATATTTTTGACCCATTTTGTCCAATTTTTCCATATTTGTTGACCTTTCCTCATTTATTTATTAATATATTTGTGATGTATTGCTTCCAGTATTGCTTCCAGTATTCCTTTTTGAGTCTTTAGTTACGTGTTTTAAGAAATAATACCTAAAAACAATAAAAATACTCGTGATTCCAAAAAAGACAAATTTATATAAATATATGATAAAACATATAAATATATATATTTTTAATCAATTAATGTGCATAAAATCATGGTAATTTTAGTGCTTTTTGGGCACTCATTAGTCGTGAGGAATCGTATGTGTTGGGGAAAAGAGAAAAGAAACAGAGAGAAGGGAAAGCAATGGGGAAAAGAGAGGAAAAGAAAAAGATAAGGAGGGAAAAAGAAAAAAAGGGAAAAAAAAGAGGGAAAGAGAAAAAAGGGAAAAGAAAAATAAAAAACTTGATAAATAAATTTGGTATGTGGTGTAAAAAATTGATAGGGTATGTCAATGGCCTTACTCTTTAAATAATTGAGGCTGTGAGGTATATCTATAACCTCTTTTTCAAATAATCGAAGTCATAAGGTATGCATATGACCTCGATTTTTGAATAACTGAGGCTAAAACCCTATGGCCTCGGTTTTTAAAAAAATTGAGGCTAAATGTTTGAGATTATATGTATATATTGTAGTAGTGTAGATACAAAGGTTGGCTCGGACAGACCTTTCATACGAGTGCATTATGGGCATGGTTTGAGGAAATTCCGTTTAGGTGATTTTCCCATTAGCTCGAGTTATGTTATGGGCTTGGGTTGTCGGGCGGGCTAGGGTCTAGGTTTATTCATAAGTCCAATCATCCAGTCCCCCTAACTCTTTCAGCTCGAGTTGTGAGTTGAGGTGTGTAAGATGTGTAAGAATTATAAGTGTTGGCTATTTTTATAGACAAAATATTTACATGTAAACTTATTTTTAAGCTCGATATCAAGTTTATCAAACAAAGTTGAAGAAAAGTTAGAATATTAGATAGTCGTACTTCAGGTATATCTGTTATAACTATAACACATAGGATTACACTTACTTATTTAATAACACATATTTATAAATCTAAAATTATTTTTGTTGCTAAAATATTTCTACTAAAATATAGAATAAGATATTAGATAAGATAACTCTAAATTATAGCTTAAATCTTAAGCCTAAAAGATAGCATAAAATATACATTAAAAATAACTCTTTTTTAAATAGAAATCTGATTAATGAGTATATTTTAAAATAACTCATATTTAAATAAGAGTTTTCTTAATTAATGAGTATTATTAATCCTATTTGTAATAGAAAAGATACTTATCAATCATATAGTAGTCTTCTTAATTAATGAGTATTACTAATCCTATTTATAATAGAAAATATATTTATTAATTACATAGGATTAAGGGTTTTAATTTTTCTAATAAATAAAACCTATTGCTAATTATTCCAATATTAGATAAGATAACTCTACATAATGAGGTGTCTAGGTTGAGCATTTTCATCATTTCCTACACATCAAATAAGAGTAAAGAGAAAAAAACTCTCTATCGCCGTAGTCTGCGCCATAAAAGGGCTTTCATTTTGGTGGTAAGAATTCAATTTGACACATAACTTGTTTGCTCAAGTTTTAGAGTACAAGTTTCATGAGTCTAACACTTTTTTGTCTTCTTTTTCGATCAATTTTAAAGAATCATTTTCCCTTTATTTTCAAACTTGACCCTAGGTAATCCCTTCTTCTCATACCTTAACCCTTTTTTTATGTTTCATGGTATTCTACAGATAATGCAAAGAGAAAAGACCTCGAGCTCAAGGTCCTAGTAGAGCCCAAAATACCCGAATGCAACTAATGACTCATGGTCTTCCAAGACAAACTCTTCAAGCGAAGAGAGTCAATCTTCGCCTTAGCCAGACACCTCCACTGTTCATTTTCAGATCATTCCAATCATTAGGTTAAAGGTGCCCCAGACTCAGACTTTGTTGAGAGTGATGATGGAGCCCAAGAAATAGATGTAGAGAGTGGAGATAGAGACTGCTAATCTTTATGGATAGAGCATACTCTTGTTGTATATTCTAGTGCCTATATGCTTTTTAAAATTCTTGAGATCGATGTCACTTCTACTTTTGTAGTCGCGAGCTAAACCTTCTTGTAATTCAAACTTTATTAATGAAAAATTAATTTGTCTGCATAATTGTACATTTATATCATTTGTATTGTATATTTATGATGTTTGATGTACCCACCTATTTTTGGGGCACGTTCCACCATTCTTTTTCTTAACATCATCCCTTATAAAAGAGGGTTATGAACACTTGTTAAATCCAGGCAATAAAAATAGTTTCCAACTCTTTATCCATATTTTTTATTGAACTTTATGAATTATGATCGGGTCAATAGACATTCAATTTAATCTTTGAAAGAAGAAAATGGTAGGGTTAAGAACGAGCTTAGAGAACTAAAATTTGAGGTGGTCAAACATGAGGGCAAGTTAAGATGTTTTAAGGAGACCAAGTGTGAGCTCACTTCATATAAAGAGCATTTGTCCTACATTAAAACTCAAGAAAAGATGACCCTGACTAAAATGGCTTCCCTAGACGATAGGGAGTCCTATTGGGTGAAATTCTATATAAAGTGATATAAAGAGGTGTTCCTTTATTGTAAGAGTGCCAACTTGGTTCCTAATTAAGGTGATCAACTTGTCACTTTTGTAAGTGTTAGGACACTCTACCTGGTTCTTAACCAAGGTGATCAACTCATGATCTATAATAGTGGGAGATGGAGCTCTACCTAGTTCCTAATCAAGGTAATTAACTCTCCTTTCACTATTAGAGTGCCAACCTGGTTCCTGACCGAGGTGATGAACTCGTAATTTTTACAAGTGTCAAGGCATTGTACCTACTACTTAAATAAGATGATCAACCCATAACTTATAATAGTGAGAGAGGGAGCTCTACTTGGTTCTTTACCAAGGTGGTCAGCTCTCCACTCACTATTAGATTTCCAACCTTATTCCTAACTGAGCTTATCAACTCGTGACTTTAATAAGTGTCAGGGCACTCTGCTTGGTTTTGAACCATGGTGATTAACCTGTGACCTATAATAGTAGGAGACTTCTGGGTTAGAATCATTTGTTGAAGACACCAACTTCATATATATGCATGTAATAATGATACATTAAAGGAGTAAATTAGGATATATTTGAGGTAGTATTTTTTTAAGTGTCTGGCATTCCAGCTTTTCCCATCCTTAGCTCATTCACTACTTCTTAACAATTAGGCATGTTTTGGTAAGATCCTTCTCAACAAGGATCTTATTTGATAAGATCCATCCCAATTGTACCCATTTTTTTGGCCATCCATACCTTCTTGCTAGGGAAACCTCTTCTGAGAACCCAATCACCTATAGAGAACACTTTGAAATGTATGACCTTGTTGTAATAATCTAATACTTTTCTTTTCTACATGATTATCTTCCTCAAAGCTTCATCCCTTTTCTCCACGATAAGAGTTAGCTCGATTTCCCTACTTGCATCATTATGTTCTTCTGTTAGGGCCAATTTGGAAGTGGGTACTATAAATTCAGTTAGTATTATTGCTTCAATCCCATTTACCAGGTAAAAAGGGGTCTTATTAGTGCTCCCCCGAGGGCTACTCTTGACAACTTATAATGCCCAAGGTATCTCCTCAACCTATCTTTCTTTTGCATTCTCTAACTTTTTCTTTAGTACATTGATGATTAATTTGTTGGAAGATTCCACTTAACCATTGGGTTGGGGATGATATGGAATTGAGTGAAACATCTTGATGTTATATTTGATGGCGATAGCCTTAATTTTACAACCTATAAATTGCCTCCCATTATAGGTAACAAGTTCCTTGGGTAGACTGAACTGAAAAATTATAGACTTCCAAATAAATTGAATCACTTATTCTTTCCATATTCTTCCCAAAGGTTCTACTTTAATCTATTTAGAAAAGTAATCAATGGACACTAGTAGAAACTTCTTTTGACCCTTTGTTGGAGGTAGAGGTTCACTATGTCGAGTCCCCATTTATAGAAGGGCTAAGGACTTACCACCCCTGTCATGGTGTTTGGAGGCATGTGTGACAATGGGGAAAATCTTTGGCACTTCTCGCATTGTATAGTGTACTTTGTACAATTTGTTCGCATAGTGAGCCAATAGTAGCCCTGCCTTATAATCCATTGGGATAGCCTCTTTCCAATTGAACAAGAATCGCATTATCCTTCTTGTGCTTTAAACATTTGTACTTTAGCTCCCTCCTTAGCTACACATAAGAGCCCTGGTCTGAGTATGGTTCTTCTATACATCTTACATGTTTCAATCATGTATCGACCTATATTGGCCTTGATTTCTTTTGTAAACTTGCAATCCTCGGGTAGGTCTTCACTTTCTAGGAAGTTATAGATTAGGGAAAACCATGGGTTGGTAGGAGGATCCACAAACCCAACTATTCTTTTAGCCTCTTCCAGACTTGCTCTTACAAAGATCGTTACTAAAACCACTCAAGCATAGTTGTCCTCTCGTATGGATGCTAGTGTGGCTAAAGCATTAGCATAACCATTCTCATTTCTACCTATTTGTTTGATCTCAAACTTAGAAAATTTTGAACAATTTCATTTTATCCTCTCTAGATACTCCTTCATCTTTTCATCCCCATATTCAAATTTCCCTAAGAACTGGTTCCCCACTAGTCAATAATCTTAATGTAAGGTGATTTTATCTTATCGGAGTTTCTTTGACATCATGGCCCAAAATATAAATTCCTCATACTCTTTGACATTATTAGTTGCCTGGAAATCAAGTCTGATAGCATACTCTAAACAGTTTTCATCAAGGTCTATTATGACCACCCCTCGCCCAACACCATTGAAGTTGTTCACTCTATCAACAAATACTTGCTAGGTTGTCCCCTCCTTTTCATCCAACTACACACCTCCTTTTGCGCCTAATCACTAATGAATTTTGGTGTCTCATTGAATTCGGCCACAAATTCAACCACATCTTGCCCCTTGATGACTGTTCTATGCATATATTTAATGTCATACTCACCCGATTCTATGGGGATTTAGACCAATCTTCATGCCACTTATGGTCTCATCAAAATTATTTTGAATGGTTGGATGGGATTTAGACTGAGCTTCTATGCATTGAATTTTAGGGAAAAGGTCAACTTGTCAATGGTTGAGTATCTGCTTAATGCTCTGTCAAGATTTGACTAACGTAGTAGATAGGGTACTTAACCTTGTCTGTTTTGACTAGAAGCACGGTGCTACAAGTTTGGAAGGCCACAATAAAATATAAATAAAGTGTCTTGCTTGGGAGAGGACTAACCAGAACATATGTCAACATCTTGAAGAATGTCAAACACTTGTCCATGCATTTGGATATGAACTTATTCATTTCCACTATTATTCTGTTCAACGGTTAGATCCTTTTTTGGTTGGTAGGTGGCCTCATGTTTACCAAGACTTGTATATTATATAGATTGGCCTAAATACCTCAGATAGATAAAAGATAACTTAATAATTTTCCTATAGTAACACCAAAGAAACACTTCTTGGGGTTAGGTCTCATGTCATACCTTCGAATTACCAAAACTACTTCCTCAAGGTCTTTAACATAGTTCAAAGGTTATGCTGATATCACCATTATATTGTCCATTTATGCCCCTAGATTTCTCCCTAGCTGATCTGTGAACATTTTGTTAACAAGGCGTTAATATATGGCACCTGTATTCTTCAATCCCAATGGCATTCTCATATAATAGAAGGTTCTTTCCTTGGTGATGAAAGATGGTTTTCCTCATCCTTAAGGTGCATTCTGATTTGATGGTAAACATAATATACATCCAAGAAACTCGTCAATCCAAAGTCAGTGGCAATACTAACCAGGTGATAGATATTTGGGATGGGAAAATAGTCTTTGGGATATACGTGATTTAAGTTTTTAAAGGCCATACACATGTAGGGAGATCCATAGGCCTTATAACTCCTATTTCTTGAGGGTGGTGACCTAATTTTTAATCACCTTATTCTTATCCCTCGGGAATTTTCTCTTTCTTTGTTGGATAGGTCTAGCCTCTAGACTGAAATTTAATATGTGACTTATGACTTCTGGGTCAATCCCAAGCATGTCTACCGAGGTGCATACGAAGACATCAAAGTTCATTTTGAGCAAGTGCAAAAGTTGGTCCTCCACTTGTTGTCAAATTCTTACTCAACTTTACAGGATGGTTCTCTCCCTTGTCTCTTATTAGAAAGTCTCACACCTCATTTAGATTGACAAACTTCACCATACTTTTACCCTTGACCACTTTTGGTTGCTATGATTGCTATTTAGGGGTGACCTCTTTCATTTTGGCATTGTAACAGCTTCTAGCTTTCTTTTGGTCTCTCCTTATCTCCTCTCTGCCCTTGTCAGTTGGGAATTTGATCACTTGGTGGATGATGGACCAGAATGCCTTCATATTGTGTATAAATAGCCTAACCAAGATGGCATTGTAGTGAGCTAGACATCAATAACCATAAAATTAGTCATCATTATAGATCGTTTTTGCATTACAGGTAGTACCACGATCTCTACTACATAGGTGGTGCTACTGTTTAATCCTTCTAAGGGTAACTTTGTCCTTATAATGTCAGTTTCTTTTACTCATAGGGCTCTTATAGTAGATAGAGAAACAAGATCAATTGAGCTCCCCGTGTCAACAATGATTCGGAAAACATCACAGGATCTAATTCTCAAAGTGATCACTAAAGGTTCTTCATGATGGGATAAGGTCTCATCCTTCTCAGTAAAAATGATCTTCACAAAAAACCTTGCCTTTTCCAGGGTGTACACGTGTGGGGTATTGTGTAACGCTCTAGCGAACCTCTTTCTGAGTTGTTTAAGACCCCACTGATTCTTAGACCTCTATATATGGTATGGATGATTCTAATGTTGGGCTTGTTGTAGGGGTCTCTCCCGCTATTCGATGGGATGGATAGTTTCGACACTTCCTACCTATTCTGACAAACTCCTATTTCATTGTTGCTTCTTACGAGGTCTTTCAAATATCCTCTGGCTGACAACGCCTCAATTTCCTTTTTAAGGTGCCTACAATCTCTCATCTCATGGCCCACATCCGTGTTGAAAGCACACCATTTAGATGTGTCACTTAGCAGAGACTTCAATTTTAGGGACCATCTAACATTTAGCTCTTCCTCCATCTTTAATACGGCCTGAGCTAGATTCACTTTCAAGGGAAGACCTCTAAAAGGAGAAAGTGACATCCCCCAAGGTCCTTTATTCTCTAACCATTGTCCACTTGCTCTGTTGTTTAGCATAAAACAATTATTTTGGTTTACCCTATTGTTCTGATTTTCCCTATTAGCACTTATTATCTTTTTTTCCTTATTTGGCACATCCTCCACACCGACCCATTAGCCCTTGACCAAACCTAACTCTCTTTCGAGATTTAAAAATTTTCTTGCCTCCCCATATACTTCCTCTAAAGTACGAGGGACTATCTTGGTTAGCTCTATGAACAAGTCAGAATTCTTTAGGTGACCCCACCTAAAGGCTTATAAAGCAATAAAGCTAGGACGGTAGAAGATTTCTAACTCTTCTTCCCTGAATCATTTCATATACTCATCGGTGGACTCACCCCTCTCTTGAATAATTGAGAAGAGGTGGTTAAACTCCTTCCTTAAGGGCTTGTTACAGGCATACTTGGTTATGAACATCCTAGAAAATTGTGAGAAGAAGGTTATGTAGCGAGATGACAGTTTGTTAAACCATTTTTTGGTGCCACCATAGAGGGTAACAACAAAAACTTTTCACATTATGGCATCTTTTTTCCTTTATGTGAGGATTATGGTGGTCATGGTTGTCTTGAAGTATTGTACGTGTGTTACAGGGTCTATAGTTCCTAGATAATCAGGGCATTTAGGAGCATCAAACTTGACTGGTGGTTCACCATTCTCTATCTCATCAAAAAATAGGGAGACACATAATAGCTCACAGTCCTTATCCATATCATAGGTTGTATTGCCTTTTTCATGCCTATCATTAGTTATTTTCAAGGCATGGTCTTACTTCTTGTTAACTTCTTCCAATGCCTAAAATTACACCTCCGATTTTTTCCTTTCATGTATTCACTACTCGTTGCTAGGTCTTATCAAGCTGGAAAAAGGGTTGCCTTTAACTTCCCATTTGCACTAATTAGGCTAAGGCATTATGCACTCTAGCCTATTTCTATCAATCAGGTTGGTGGCTCGATCATCAGAGGTTCCCCCACCTGATTGGGAATGCAACACCATATTCTCTCGCCTAGTCTCCTCAAGCTCTCTTCTTAACTCGAGGAGTTGACGGGCCAACCCTTGATGAGGTTTAGCCTCTATTCTGGCTTCGTTATGAGTTAGCAAGGTGTTGTCCATTGCTACCGCTACCTCCTCGTTCGCTAGTCTTAATCATCTTTCAACATGTGTTCCTACCATGGTGATAAGGAACAGATAATCATGATTTTGGGGGTAACTAGTAAGTGAAACATGTGTTTGGTCTCTTAAATCTCTCTTAGAATTCTAGGTGAATCTTGGAAAGTATTAGGTGAGAAGCTAAAACTCAATCTTAGAATTTGAGTCCTATGGTGGGCACCAAAATGTTAGGATTAGTCAGAATTTTAGAGAGAACTTAGAGAAAAATCAGAGAAATTGATTGAACGTGTGGATCTCTTAAGAAAACCATGTATATAGAGAGTTTTATATATACATGTGTCGGTTACAGGTATACACATGTAAGTGTATTAGGAAGGACAAAAAGGTAAAAACAATTATATTTATAAACTAGTGTCGACCATCCTACAGCTCAAACCGATGGTTAACCCTATAGATACAAAGGTTGGCTCGGATAAATCTTTCTTACGAATGCGTTGTGGATATAGTCTAAGGAAGTTCCTTTAGGATACTTTGTCCATTAGCTAGGGCTGTCTTCTAGGCTCGGACTATCAGGTTGATTGGATTTCAGTTCAATCAATATGTCCAAACACACACGTATATACACACACGAAGAAAACAAATTAGGAACTTTAGCCCTACCAATAAGCCTTCCATTTAGATGCTCACATCAACGTGAGAGATTTATTGGATTATGCTACCAGATTTTGCTAATCCCATTTCCTCTGTTTGTGTGTTTTCCCCTATATAAATCGTCTCACTTAATGAAATATGTTATTACACGGCATGCTAACACAAATTTTTTGATTCCACGGCATGCTTGCACGAATTTTCAAATGAGTACTGTTATACGAGGAATGCTTTGCAATCATTTTGTACCCTTTATAATTATATAATATCTCATATGTTAATATCATTTAAAAATTACAAATAAATAATCTAATTTAATATAATTATGAATTATATTTTATTTTATTTCATATATTATTATATATGGATGCATATTTTAATATAATTATGAATCAGATTTTTTAAAAATTAAAAGTTATCAAGTCCACCTTTATAAATGGATCCGACTTAAACAAAAATTTTGATAGATGAAGTTTTAGTAAATAACAAAATTTAGCAAAAACTTTATTTGGATTGTGAGCTTAAAGAGTATTATTTCATTGAGAAAATTTAAATTATAAATTTATAATATAACTTAAATATTATAATAGAGTTTGATTGAATAATATAATTGAGCTCACAAAATTGTATCAAATAAATTATATTTAAGATATTTTTGAGATGTGTATTAGTAGATAAAGGGTAGTAGAATCTGAACAGAATTTACCAATAGCATGCATTTTAGTCTTTCGTTAAAGGGTATTATTTCTTTAAAAATGGTAACCGAAATTTATTTGAAAAATAAGGTCAAATTTTCATGAATAAAATTAATTTTTTTTTACTAAAAATAACATCAATAAATATATGAATAATTACTTGATTTTTTTTCAACCAATAACCTAAATGGTATCTTATTAATATTTAATCTTTTATTTATTTATTATCTTAAATCATAAATTATTTATCTTAAAAAGAAAATTATTTGAATATTTATTTTTATTACTTTTAGTAAAATAAAATAAATATTTTTACTAAATAACAATTTTATTCTTAAAAATTTGAACTAAATCTTCCGAATAAATTTTAATAAATCTTTTTTTAAAAAAAAAACCTAAAACTAACAGATTAACATGTACTCTATTATACTTCTAAGAAGAATTATTTATTAATTATAATACTAATTTTTTATCTATTTAAAACCCCAAATCATCGTTGGTTCAAGAATATTGAATAATTTTTCTTTATTTAATAGCAACACTTTAAACCAAGACTTTCTCCCTCCATAATGTCAATCACGAAGACTTTAATCCACCGCTAGATGTGGTATCAATAACTCTTCTTCCCTTTTTCCTTAAGACGAGATTTTGTTGTAAAATAAACTATTATTAATTATAATGTGAAATTAAAATATTAATAAATTTTCCATGAATAAATTTTTAATCTTAAGTTATTTTAATATATAATATATTATGATTAATATAAATATAAATTTATATACTTTAACGTAAAAACTATCTGTTAACATTATTCTACTATTCAATATATATATATATATATCATAAATTTAAAGATATATTATATTTAAATAAAATTTAATCAATAATAAAAAACACATTCATGTATTTTCGTTTACTCAATGCTATTATATAAAATTACTAAAATCATCTCTCCTCCATCGAGACTATTACACAGAGTATTATTTTTTTTTCTTTTATAACAAAATCACATCAATATAAGTATAAAAAACATGTTAATCTACTACACATATTATTATAATGTATATTAGGATAAAATTATCTAAATATATAAATTAATTTGTATTAATCAAAATAAGATACTAAAAATATAGTGTGTATGCAAAAGATCTCTCATCACATCAAATTGTGACCTAACAATCATGACTTTAAACAAATGCAACCTTATCAAATTAAACCACGACAGTTGGATGGCAATTGTGCTCATTCTTGAGAAATATTCAAATTAATTAAGAAAATCAAACCATAGTCAACTCTTGATGTAAGAGATAGAAGTTGAGGTCCTTGTAATAAGTTGACACTTGAATTGGTGAGGGAACCTTCTGACACTAACTAGTAATAAAACAAATAATCGTTCATCTTCTTTCATGAATTTAAATCCATGGTTTTCAATGGTTGGTGCAATTCTTTAGATTTCACGAGATGAGAAAGATAAGCAAGAAAAAGAATTGAAATAAAGCATTCAAGATGCTCATTCGATGGTTAGAAAAAAGAGTAATCTAAATCTTTTTAATAAAGGTATATCTTAATATTATATTTAGTACAAACTTATTATTTTTACGAAAAAGATAATAGAAGTCTATTTTGTAAAGATAATTACTTGTAATACCTTACTTTCGCAAAAAAAGAAAAATAACATAAGTCTATTATATTTACAAAATAAACTTCTATAATGTTTTTGTAAGATAACGAATTTATACTTAAAATATATTTTTATTAAACGTAATGAATTTGGTGATCATTATTATTATATACTCTTCAATATAAAAGTAACTCTTAGATCATTAAAACATGTAACACTTAATCAATCCTTTTAATACTCCACTTCAAACTCATAATCTAGGTAGCACCATAACTTTAATCATAAGTGATTGAAATCATCCTATTCACAAGGACTCGGTCAACAAATCAACAAATTAATCTCTTGAGTTGCAATACTATTTGTTAAGTTATTTCTTCAGCACATAATCATGTACAAAACAACAATCAATCTTAATATGTTTTGTGCATGCATGTTGTACTAGAGTCCTTGCTATACAATGTGCACTTATGATGTTACACATCAAAAAGGCATTTATGTCATGTCAAACTTTAGTTATGATAATAAATTGCAAATCCATCATAATGCTAAGGTTCTATATTCTACATTATGATGTTTGGTAGATGACTATGCGTAAAAAATATCTTTATTTAAAAATATCTTTATTTAAAAATTAATGATAGATAAAATATCTTTGTTTATAATTAAATCATATATCTATCTTAGGTTTACCAATTAATTAATTTCAAACATGGTCAATGAAATTATTTACCAATTGAGGATCTTAGCTTATATAATTTTCTTAGTTTATCAATTACTCAATTTCAAACTCAATCAAGAAAGTTATTGATTAATTAAATATCATTGGAAACTCACCATGATTATAAGAGGTTCATTTATTTAAAAATAAAAATTCTATAAATCTTACTTGTACTTAAATCATTTAATGCGTTCTTTTCATGAAGTGTTATGCTTGCTAAAATATCATATTCATCCATCATTATAGGTTCGATTATAATTTAATTTACTTGTGTTCTTTAGGTATTAATTTAATTTAAAATTTATAGTTCTTTTCACCAATTGACAATTGATAGAGTGTTTATGAATTTTTTTTTAATTATATTAGAAAATAGTTTAAATTTTCAAAACAACCAACAAATTCCTTGTCATTAGAGTCATAGAAAAATACATTATTCATTAGAGTCATAGAAAAATACATCATTAGATAGAAAGTTAATGATATTAAACATTCATAGATATTAGTAATATTAACTATAAATCTCAGGGATATTATAACTATTTTTACAAAATTCAATGGTATAAGTGAAGATATGTTAAATCTCAAGAACATTAGTGATAAATTTTCGCATATATATTTATGTGTTTTTGTTAATCTCATTCATCTTTATATACTTTTTAATTACAAAGAAAATATACATATAGATATAAGTTCTTTTTTAAAATACCAAAAGAGGATAGGAAAGAGAAGAAAAAAACTACCAATGAAACTTATATGATAAACAAATAAAAACTAAAAATGTAAAATTTGCACGTATGTGATATAAATGAAAGCCACTTATAAATTTAATGACAAGTAAATTATTTTATACAACATTTCAAAAAGAAATAAAATTGTTTCAAAATATAACAATATAAAGAGATTAAAATAGAAAAATAAAAATTAAAGCCCAAAGATAAAAAGAAGGGAAACAATATATTGATATAATTATTAATGTTTGTGATGCTTGTTGTTTGCAAGAAGAAAATTATACAATGCATGGTTTAATATAGTTTCAGATGAATAGCCATTTTGGTTGGAGTTGGAAAATAAAATTTTCAATATATAAATGATAAAACAACAACACAATTAAGAACAAGAATTGTACGAGTGAAAATAGATATTGCATAATATAAAAGTTTAATGAAACAATTTAAAATGTCAAATACCGTTTGAATTATTATAGCTTATTGATGTAACATAAAATATTTGTCTATTTTTTATATAGTTTTAGTGTCACCTTAATAATTTATAATTTACTTTTAATTTATTTACTTTTAATTTTTACAATGATAATTGGTTTTTAATTTGATATATAATTCTATACAAACAGGACAAAATTTTGATTAGGGTGGAAGTAAAATTTATTTATATTATATAAACAATATATACATTTTAAGATAAGCAAATGTGTTGGTTCTTTTAAAACACTGATAATTAATCCAACGGTAGAATTAATAGTTAATATGAATAAAACAATGCTATTTATGAGTTATCTTTTAATTATTAAGAATGTAGTTTGAGCAACTTATAAAACTCTATTATTATGTCCTTATAACAAAAACAGTAGCTAGCCAATATATGAGCCAAACAAAAGCATTTATGCATTGTATTGGAGATTTTAATGTAAAAAAAAAAATCATAACCAATACAAGAAATAATTAATCCAAAAGTTGATTATCAAAAAAAAAAAAAAAGAAATCCAAAAGTTGAGGATTGACTGTAAAAGTATTGTGTGAGAATGTGATTGAGACTTTGATTTCAATAAGTACAAAATAATATATATATATATCACTATACAAGGGTCTAATACTATGAACTTGATGATCCATTTAACTTATTCTTTGTCTTCCTAAGCTTTATTTCAATTCATGATATCTTGTGTCTCTTCGATAAGACACGTACCGGATGTTTCTGACATTTGGTGTTGAGGCCACTGGGACTTTTAGTTTTGGTTTGGTTTAATGCTTCTAACAAATGAGAAGAACCACTTTTCAATTAATTAATTAAAACTTGAAAAGCATATATAAAGTCATTAATCACATTATAAAAACTATAAATTAAGGTAAATATGACATTTCAAGACCAATAGTTAAAGTTTCATTTTCTGGCTCAGTATTCATAAATAAGATAAGTAAAAGAAAAGAAAAGAAAAAACATTTGTATTTACAAACTAAAATGCTCAAATTTACATTTTTTCGTGTATATTATGGCTTTATGGGAAATATTTATGATTTAAACTAAAAAAACATGTGATTGAAAAAAAAAATTATTATTACCATCACTCTTTTTAAATTAAAAATACAAGAATTAAAATAATAAAATACTATTTTTACAAAAATATTGAACAAATACGAAAGATATTATTAATATTAAAAAAATTATTTTTGTAAACTTTATATGTAAAAAATTATTAATAAATTCTTTTAAAAAAATGAATATTTTGATCCTTCAAAGGTAGAAAAGTGCCGCTTACTTTTTACTGTGAACTAGAAGTAGAAATAATGGTTACCATTTCTGTACCGCAAACCATTAATAGCACCACCTAACATCTTGTTTACTTAATTTTACTATTAACCTCTTTAACCCCTCTTTTTTTCATATTTTAAAGTAAATTTATGTAATCATTTTTTCTATATGATATAATTACTCATATAATTTAATTTTTAAATCATCATTTTTTTTTCTTTAAATGTAAAATAATATATATGTTTTTATGGTAAAAACATATATTCTAATGCAAAATATATGTTTTTAGTAAAAATATATATATTATTTTATTTTGTAAGAAAAACAAGATATGTTTTTATTCAAATAGGAATTAAAAGTAATACTTAAAGTATAAAAAAAAGATTATTTTATACCATTAAACTTTTTTATTATTATTATTTAATTTCGATATGTAACATTTTTTTTTATAAATATTATTGAACTTAAGTTTTTTTTTATTTTAGCAAAATGTTTTGAAATATATGTTAATAGATAATTTTAAAGATATGTTATTCAAAGTAGTGATTATTTTTAAAAGATGTGAAGATGCATGAGTGTATCATTATTAAAAAATTGAAATGTAACGCAAATCTCAAACCCACATAAGCTGGCCACTCACAACCATGCATGCATGGTAGGCATATATAATAACGTGCGTGTTATTAAACAATCATGATCACATGAGTCTCTTTATATATATATATATATGTTACTTCGTATCAATTTATCAAAACTTCCTAGTACTCTCCCTTGGTCCGCCTTTTAATGTTGAGAAGTAGTTGGATGTCCACATTGATTTTTAAAACAGATCTAGTAGTGCTACATATGAATTAACTTTCTGACTAACTCTAATAAAATGTGATTAAATATATATATATATATATATATATATAAAGAGATGTTTACAATTGACTCGTGCAATACTCCGATTTGGTGACTAGTTAGTACGTGTTTTTCTATTTGATATTTTTGAAATAATTTTTATTATTATCGTAATAAACATACTTAAAATATTTATATTTATATTACTTATATTTTAATATCATTATTATTAAATAATATTATCATTAATATTTCATTGTTAATATCTATACTACTTCTTATTCTCTTTTCTCTAATGAGATTTCTCGCTTTTTTAATAACACTATATATCTAGAAAAAGGTTAGATACTTTTCTTTTCTATTAACAGTCTACGAGTCAATTTTTTTTTTCAATTCTCACTTTTATTATTACTCTCCTAATAAAAATATAAGATATATTAATAACATAATATAATATTATTTTATTAATAAAATTTTTTAATAAAATAATAAAATATATTTAATAGAAAAAAATTAACGTAAAAATCGTAAGTTAAGGATTGACATAGATATATCATATATATATATACTAGTTCACGTTAAGTATCCTAATATGAGAAGTCGTAGTAAATAAATAACTAATAAGTCAGTCCAATCAATACTGAGTATTAAATAAGTATCAATATTAATTAAATATTTAATATTATATATGATCATTGTCCAAACCTTTAATTATTTAACAATGAAATAATTAAGCGGATCACACTCCAACATTCAAATATAAGTCTATCAATATATATAAGAATCATTGGTAGGTATATTATTTCCTATAAATTTTCATCACTCCTCACCATTAAATACAATTACTTCTATACATAACAATTTATTCTCTCAACTACAGACACTAAGATCTATACTCTATCCCTAAATATCTCTCAACATCACAAGGAGAGACACTAATCTCCTCATTCTTCTCACTATCTGAACTTACTTAAGCATCAAAGGGTCAAAAGCCACCAAATTCTATGGTGGTCCAAGGTCCCAACATTGTGTTTTTTGTTCTCAGGTTCACTGGAAGCAGAGGTGCATGCAATCATTGATGTTGAAAAAACTGATGATGTTTATGGGAACGAGTATGCTTTGCTAGTTGAATCACAACTAGAAAGAAAGATCTACAATGTTTTTTTGACATTCTGAACATGGTGGTCCTTAAAAAAACTAAAAATTCAGAAGAAAATTGTTCTAAAATAAGTTAACTCTATATGATCTCTAAAGGCCACACCTATTTGTCCTTTGAAGATGAAACAACCTTTTGAATCAAACAAACAAGTTTCTATAAGGGATAATAAGGTCACACCTCATCGTGTCCAACAAGTTGTGTAAAAACCAATATAAGTTACCAACCCCTCACTACCACTACCAAAATGGGCTCGAACGGAGCCTTGTACTACTGTGGCCAAAAAAAGCCATGGATGGAAATTCGTCTGAACATAATGCAGAATGTGCTCCATACCATCTTGGAACATCTACTAAGGCCACAAGCCTCTGAACTAGAGGACGTCCATACAGCACCTTCTAGTGCCAATAATGCATCAAATCTGGCTCACAACTATAAAAGCTCATATCGGAGATGTGATCCATCCTGATGAAATCAAAGTCCAAAAGTTGGATTGATAATTTTGACGCATAAAGTCCAGAGTCGCCCACTTATTAGGCTCGGATCCTATCCCTCTATCCATCGAGCTTAGAATGCTTAGGACTCACTCATTGTGCCCTGTGTGAATGCCCTAAAGCTCGCAAGTGCGATCACTCTATCTAGGTTAGCCATAGGAACAATGCAACCTTAATAGCTAGTGGCCATCACAAGGAAAATCAGCTCGAGGATATACCTACAATCCTTCATCGTACCATCGATTGGTTAATTGTCCAATATCAAAAGGGATAGTGAAGACTAAACAGAGATAGACTCCCAAAACTAGATGTTTATAATAAGTCCATGTTCACCCAAGAAGTCATGGTGATCCCACTCACAGATAAATTCAAGATGCTCAATGTGAGCTCTTATAATGGTAAAAAGGAGCCACTGGAGTACCTTAACAAAGCCCGAGCTTGGTATTCTACCCTTTAGCCTATTCCAACTAGTACATTTTCCATTCAGAATGTATTTTCTTTCCCACCTTTTTTAAAAAAAGAAGAAGATCAAAAACAATAGGAGAAAGATGAGAGCCTAAAAGATATCTTTGCTAGGTTCAACAGAAAAAAATCCAAGTGACCAACTATTTTAATTCAGTGGCTGTAAGTGCATTACACCAAGCTCTTTGCCAAGGACCACTTTGGAAGAACATGGAAAAATACATTCCCCCCAACTAGTGAACACGTACCTCAAAATCGAAGAAATGACCAACAATAAGAAAGTCAATGAATATTTGCTGATAAAAACATAAGATCACCACCCAAGGTTTAAGGATAAGCCCAAACCATCAAGGAATAAAAGACCCCATCAAGACCGTAAATATAAGAAAGGTATAGGATAGGGTTCAAGCTACACTGGCCCAAACTTTCACATTTATACACCCTTAATTATGCTTAAGGAAACACTTCTTATGTAAGTTGAAAACCAACGTATAATACACCAACATAGAAAACTAAAGAATCTTGGCTGGAATAAAGATCAATACTATAGGTTCCATAGGGACTCAAGGCACTTAATAAAGAATCATAAGACTTGAAAAATGAAATTGAGCACCTCATTAAGAGGGGAAAACTGAGAGAGTTTGTTGAAAATGAAAGACCAAAACAATTATAGGCCATTCCACTATGAGGGCAAAAGCATGCCCCCCATACAAGAAGTGTAAGAGGTATAAGTCATCATGGATGATCCCTAGGAGGGGACTCTAATAATGCCTATAAGGTACACATCATAAAGGCTTACCAAGAGACCCTCCATATTGTTTATATATATAACCCAAGCAAAGATCCTAAGCTAATGGGCTAAAAAATAATTTTTTTCAAAGAAGAAATCCCATAAGTTATGTCATCCCCATACTGATACATTGATGGTCATACTCCCAATGGCAAAAATAAACCTACACAGAATTCTGATAGGCATTGGCAACTCAGCTAACATTCTATTTTTTGGGGCATGGAAAGCTATAAAGCTCACTCATCCACTAAGTACCACCTCATTAGTGGGATTCCTTAAAGCTTCAATGAACCCCGATGGATATGTGACCCTACCAATCACAATAAGGTAGGGAACTGACATGAAAATATTCATGGTGGACTTACTCATAGTAAACTACCCATCATCATACAATAGAATTTTAGAATGATCATTCCTACATACAGCATGAGTTATAGCCTTAACTTACTACCTTGTCCTAAACCTCCCCATAGAAAATGGAACACGAATAGTGCTAGAAGAAGAAAAAAGTGGCTAAGGAATGTTATGCCTTGGGGGTTCCTATGGGACAAAAAGGAGATCCCAAAGAACATAGGCAAATTGTACCCCATTAGCCTTGTTTTGTATTTCTTCCTTCATTTAAAATTGTCACGTTTTAAATTCATAGACTTCGGTTTAATGTCAGTTTTGTAATTTGAAATTCATGAATAACTTCCACATTTAAATGCTAAAAACTAAACTTGGTCTACATTCGTGAAATTCAAGGACAAGAAAGTCTAAACTACAAAGGGATTGAAAGATGTAAACTATGAAAGGTCACACGCGAGTACCCTCAGGGTCAGAAATTGCTACAACTTATACATATCACCTCTATTGGCCATGTTGAACCTTTGAATAGGAAGCAACTGAGCCCTGATTTTAGATTTTGCTACAACTTGTGCACCCCTACCTCTATGAGTCATGCTGAACCTTTGAATAGGTAGCAATTATGCCTTGGGTTCAAAAGTTGCTACAATTTCCGCACCCCACATCTATAGGCCATTCTGGTCCTTTAAATAGGCAATAACTATACCTCAGGTTCAAAAGTTGCTACAACTTCTGCACCCAACTTCTACGAGTCATGCTAGACCTTTAAATAGGTAGCAACTATGCCCCAAGTTTAGAAGTTACTACAACTTCTTCACCTCACCGCCTCTATGGGTCGTGTTGAACTTTTGAATAGGTAGTAATCATGCCTTTAGTTTAGGAGTTACTATAACTTTTATACCTCATTCATGTAAACACAAAGTTTTTCGTGGTAGAAACCTTAAACCCCTAACCCCGATTGTTGAAAAAAATGTCAGCCATGAACAAAGTGCAATGAAACTCATGATAGGGTAGAATAATCCACTAAGGACCACAAAAGTTTTTGTAGTCTTAAGACCTAATGCTTGGATGACTCGATTATAATTAAGAACACCAAGTAGAGGGCTAGTATACCAGGAATATCTCGGTTCAAACAAACCACTCATACTTAGATAAAATGACAACAAATTATACAAAACAACAAAGTCCAAGCATAAGTCCAATGGGTACATAGACAAAATAAAAGTGGTAGGACTAGCTAATGGACACACAAAAAATTGGGCCAACAAGAACACACCGAATGGTATATGGCCAAACATGGTACATATGGCCTAACATGGTGCATATCGCCAAATATGGTCTACTTGATTGAACAAAAGAAGCATGATCGAATATAGCATATATGATGGGACATAATGTATATGCCCAACCAGGGTACAGTTGCATGGACATGCAATCATCTAGATCACTCTGGACCTACTCCCTAAAATGTACACACCACAATGTACCAACGTAGTGGATCACATATCCTAACAAATGATGTGCTCAAGAAGCATCCTTCATCTTGAAACAAACGAGATCACTAATGGACCACACCAAAGAATCGCAACTAAAACATAAAAATAAAGTGCATAACTCAAAGGTACAAATATAACCAAAAGGTCCATACAAAAGCTAACCCAATTTTTAGAAAGTAAAACTACCAAGTAAATGCATTTTGGTGGGAACTAAAATCAAAAGAACACATACACACATACA
The DNA here is from genome assembly GCA_033030585.1 of Hippophae rhamnoides. NCBI lineage: Eukaryota > Viridiplantae > Streptophyta > Magnoliopsida > Rosales > Elaeagnaceae > Hippophae > Hippophae rhamnoides. Next base: position 57,872,778 of record CM065427.1, on the reverse strand, counting down.
CACACATATATATCCAAAAGGTCCATACAAAATCTAATCTCACTATTAGAAAGTAAAACCACCAAGTACATGCATTTTGGTGGGAATTAAAATCAAAAGAACACATTGCCAGATCCATTATGGTCTTACTCCTCCTACTTAGAATTGATCACACTAGGGCAGGAGTACTTCTCTTCTAAGTCTAGAAAAATGGTGGTAGAAAGAGTTATGTTAGGATAAACCTTCTAGAACCACCATTTTATTTTTTAAAATTGTGAGCCCATATGTCCAATATGTCCTATGTATAATAATCAAAATCTTTATACTTCTTAATTGCATTTTATTTAAGTGTCTCCATCTTAGCATTGAGCCTACATATTCACTCTTGAGATGAACGAAGGCTTGTATATAATTCTTAAGTTAGCTCATTCTCTTGGGTAAGAGTAGTACCTCAATCTATTAAGATAGCCTCTAGTGTCACCACTATTGTCGCATGGATTAAATGGGATACACGATATGCCTCTTGAACTTTCTCTAACTCACATTCTACCTCGCTACGGGCAAGCGTAGCAGCATCTTAAGCCCCAATTTCCTTACGATGCTTCTCCTTAATGACCGTCAAGCAACCTTTTGAATCAGCATAAACTTGAATAGCATCGTCCAAATTTAAGACAAGTGTATAGGCCATAGCAACAAGACTATGCAAATATGAACCTTTAACTTTTGTAGATTATGAAAACGTGTGGGGTATAAGTGAAGACATATGAGAGACATCCAAGTCCATAAATTGTGAACTCGTACACCTGTAACTAGCATTGATAGAACCTAAACAAGTATTGATAGGGATCACATACTTCTAAAAGGTGCTCCAACAACAGTCACTTTAGAAGTATGGGCTTTTATCCTTTTCAAACCCCCTCAGTTACAAACCACCCTAGTCTGTAAAAGGGCTTCCCCTTTACTAGACTCCTTAAGAAATCTGAAAACTATCATGCTCTTATTTTTCATACCAATAGGAAGATTCACTACTACAAAAATGGGTATTTAAGTCGATATGTAAAGTTGGTTTTTAGAAAAAAAACCGACTTATAATGAATTTGAAGTCAGTTTGGTGTAGAACCGATGCTATCCACGTAGGATGTAGAGTCGGTTGACGTTTCGAACCAATGCTGCACGTGGACATAGCGTCGGTTGACACTTGGAACCGATGCTATCCACGTAGCATAACGTCAGTTGACACGTGGAATTGACGCTGCACACGTAGATAAATTCTTTTCTCTTCTTTCTTCCCTAGACAGAAACTACTCCAAGCGTTGCATAACTCTCAAAAACCCAAAACCTCATCCACTTATCCTCCACTCTTTCTCATTTTCTGGCCACCTACGACTACCAATTCCAGCATCGGTTAGTGGATTTTCTTCCTCTCTAACTAATCTTTTAGATCTCCTATTTTTTTGAGCAAAATACTAAAAAACTTTACACCAATTTCTCATTTACAAAACACCATTTTTTCTTCCTTTCCTTCATTTTATCACTTCATTTACTTTTGTAAGTATTTCTATTAATTTTACGCACTTATTATTCATATTTTTTCTGTTATTATGTGTTATTATTTATGTGTATAAATTTTTGCATTATATATGTAGGTTTGTATTATAACATTAGGAGAAGAATATGATGATATTGAATAAAGTAGAACAAAACCATGGTAATTTTTTTACTATTAATTAATATTTTATTTTTCAAATATTTGTATTATTTGAACTATTTGCTAAACTGATTTTGGTTTTTTTTTCTGCTCGAATACAAGTTTTTATTTGAGTATAATAGAAAATTAGTAAAAAAGAATTTTAAAAAAATTAAAGTCAGTTCACCGCGTGAAGTCGTGAACCAACTTTAAATTTTAGATCATTTCATTTAAAGTCGGTTTTTAACCAACTTTAATGCCCTTTTGTAATAGTGATTAGAAATTATACATATAAAAAGAACACAAGTATCAACTAAGTGTTTGAAATAAGATACTGAAAATAAAGAGACAAGGTCAGTACTGACTGTCAGAATTTAAAGGATCACCACTCTCTAGCTCAACTACTATGGGTCTAAACCCTAATAAGTGATCCATTTCAGGAGTATGAGTTTATCATTATTTTGCTCCTTCATAGGTACACTATAGAGATAATTGATAAAATTCAATTGCTTCTTGAAAGGACGACCCTGTAACTAATGAACTACAAAGAAAAAGGAACATGTTAAAAATAAATAAAGCATACTAACAAAAGGCTCGATCTCAAAGTATCTTACCATTCCTCTCATATTATATGGGCATGGAAGGGACCCCGAAAGATCTAAATCGAAATCTCCATCAACCATGAAAAGTGAAGTCACCCTTTATTACTATCTAGAAGAATTGTAATCAAAATGCAATTAGAAAATGGTCAAAAATAGAACTTATCATGATTGGCGCCTTGAAGCTACGAAAAGTAACAACAAGAGAACTCTTCTATGGTCAATTCATGTCTGTATTTCTTCGAAAGCACCTAACAAGATAACAATATCTTGTAATAGTTAGGGATAAATTGGGATGGTACAGCGTCAACATATGCCAAAACATTTCACATTTTAGATAATGTGACCCTATCTGAAATGGAGTTGCTCCAACTCATACCTAGAACTTAGTATCAATCTTATTAATTATGGTATATTAAATATCTCTCTAACTTTGTCCAACAAAGGATCCATCCTCCAATAATGGACCTTATTCACAAAAAAGAAAGTGGGGTATTCTTCATCTAGACCAATTGGTACATCATCCAAATGATCTAAAATCATTGCCTGACTTGTTACGCACCCAGTGGCCACTATATAGACCTAAGCTGCCACCGCTCCACCACTAGACCCTAGTTACCACTATGACTGGACATCTCATGGTTGGCCAGACTATGGCTAGACACTCCATAGATTACTGGACCATGACTAAGACATGTCATGGCGGAACACACCTTGGATGGTCGAGCCATAGTCGGACCCCATGGCCAAACATATCATAACTGATCGGATATAGTTCCCCTTCCTCCATATTTCCTCTACTCAAAAACCACTTCACACGATCCATCCCAACCTGTGCTTGCTTGTCCCCATGGCAACCAAGTTTGATTATGTCCATCAATCAACCCATCCTTCATCACTACTTACGCAAGGAAGGATAAGTGTAAGTTTTATAAGGTGCGAAATGTTTAAATAGTAGGAAAATAAAAATCATACAATTTCAACAAATTTCTTGAAAAATAAATAAAGAAAAAGAAAAATAAAATAAATATTGACCAAATGTTGAAGCAAGATCTCCCAATTTTTCCTCCCTCTCAAAAATTTACTTTGAATAGTGAATTGAAAGAATGTTTGGTGTAAAATAGTTCACACCAAGTGACATAATATGAGAGGTCTTAGTCAATAAATAACTCATAAACCAACCCAGTCAACATATTAGTGTCAATATCAATTAAATATCTAAGATGATATATAACTAACATTCAAATCCTTAATTAGCTGACAACGAGATAATTAAGTAGATAACATTATGATATTCAAAGATAAACTTATCACTATAAATAATAGTCAGTAGGCATATTATTTCCTATAAATGTTCACCATTATCACCATTAAACCAATTACTTCTATACACAACAACTTCTTCTCTCAATTGCAAAAACTGAGATCTATAATACTTCTAAATATCTTTCAACATCACAAGAAAAGTCACTAGTTCACTACCCAAACTTAAACATCAAATGGTTAAAGGTTACCGCATCCCATGGTGATCCAAGGTCTTAACGTCATGTTTTCTATTTTCAAATCCACATAAAACAAAAATGCATCCAATCACCAATATCGACAAAAATTGACATCAATGTATATTAAACGAAATGTTACTATAGAATCAAAAGGGTTCAATGATCATGTACTCCTCTATAAAATACATCTCTTGATCACCCCACAAGAAAAGACGGGCTTTATATGTGCTCTTAAATGATTGGTCGCTCTTTCTCCGATCTTAAATAAAAAGCAAAAATGTCATAGGTCTAATAATTAGTCTAGCGATTAAGAAGATTATATAGTCATTGGAAGATCAGATTAAGTAAAATCCTTATCCAAGGGCATAGCAATGAAGTATTAAATTGTGATAACATTTATATAATTTATTTAAATTATTTTATAATTAAGATTATTAGTTAAATTTATTAGTTGAAAATATTGATCTTTATAATGTGCGCATAAAAATATATATAAAAATATGTGATAAGATCAATCATTGAAATTTAAATGGAAATTTTTTTTCTCTATTTTTTAATAAATCTCAAAAGATATAGTGCATAAAAAATTAAGATTATTTATAGTGTCCTTATAATTATATATGCATGCTTTAAAATTATAAAAAAAAAGTAAATAATTGTGTTATAATCATAGGTTAGGCTTTAGTGAAATTATAAAATATTACACAGCCAGGCAATTAAACGTTGCCCAATTAACTCCACTTTATCTAAAAAAACACAGGAAAAACAATTCATATTAGTTTTTGCGGTCGCACTCAAAAATTAAACAACAATATCATAAAGATTTATTCTTAATTAATGGGATGCGCAATTAATAAGTAATTTCTTGGTTTATCACTACTAACTTTATTATTGTTAAAAATATCAATTCAAGTATCATAATTTTTTCTAAAATAAGTAATGCTAATCTTATTAGACATATCAATTTTTATACTAAAGTGTTTAACTTTTAGATTTACTTGACTAAAAATGACAAATTTATGAATCAGGAATTAAAGTTTATTTTTACACTTAATAACATATCTACTAACAGTGAATTTTTTTTAAAGGAGTTAGATAATAAATATTTTAATATATTAAATATTTTTTAAAAGAGTTAGATCGTAAATATTTTAATATATTAAATATTAAATATAATTAAAGATATTTGAAAATAAAGTTATATTCAACTATATAAAGTTAATTTTAACGCATTGAAATTTTAAAGTTTAAGTCTTATTTATAAATATATGAGTTTTTTTTAAATTATATTTCATATATTCAAACGAAAAAAAATAATTAAATAAATAAAATAAAAATACATTAAATAATTTTGTATTGAAAAATTAATTTTATTATAAAAAGAGAGTAATTATTACACAATCTCAAATATTACAAAAATAAGTAGTTGTTTCCTACATAAACGAATAGATGTCATGATACTTTAGTGATTTTACTTTCACAAATTAAATATATTTGTCATTTTTTTTTTAAATTAATATATTTTAATCACATTACTGTTATGCTTAAGACGTTTTACTCATTTCTTGCTAATTTTATTTTTTTAGAATTTTTTCCCAAAAAATTAAGTTGAATTAAAATTAATCTTATATGTTTTAGATGTTTGAGAAAAAAAATTAAAAATAAAATAAACTAAAATCATTAAAAAATTTCTAAAATGATTAAAACATCTACGAGTATAAAAATAAGGTGAATAAAGTGTAACAATTTAAAGTAAAATTAATAATATATCCATTTTATAAAATTAAAGTGATTTTAATTGTAATTTTTTAATGAATTATCTTTAAATTTTATTAAAAATAAAAAATAATAATTTATATATAGATTAAAAATTAGTAAATTAGTAAATTTTAGATAAAATAATTATCTGGGTACACTAGCTTTGTTCTGCCGCTATCTACTAGGACCTTTTTCCCATTATAATTTTTTTTTACCCTAAGTTTTTAAAATAATATTATTACGCATTCACACTTTCATTTACTGCACCGCAATGCAAATATATGGCTTTTACCTTTAAATTATTAATGAGACTAATTTAGTAAAAATACATAAACGATTAAAGGTTGACCATATATAGCCCATCATCCATCCCAAAAGTATGATAGTAGATTTGGTGTTCTATATTCATTTAGATATAGATTTAAATCTTTTTCCCATAATTTAGAGTAATTAGTGAGTATATATAAATGCATTTTAAAGTAAATTATATTGATTAAAAAAAAAACATAAACCTCACAAATGTAATGCCTGTTTTATGGTAACTTTATCACATACCACCGTCAACTATATATATGTTAGATGGTCAGTTAAATTAATAGTTTTTATTGAATAAATTTTGATGGATAAAATTAATTTATAGATTTAAAAGCAAAAAAAAATAGTAGGATTGTATATGAAATTTTTATATATTTTTTAAATAATATGGTATAATATTATTGATAAATATATTTAAAATCATATAATTATATTTAATAAAAAAATTCATTAATTATAATTATAATATACTTTATTGAATATGGGTATATAGGTGTTAAAATTTAATATAATATATTATGAACCGTTGATTTATTAATTGATTAAAAAAAAACTTAAATAATTAATTGTAATGGTCACTATTTTTCGAGTCCGACTCTAAGGGGACCATCTAGAAAAGAAATGCACTAACAAAGTTGCACATGCTTTAATGGTTAGGCCATTTTAACGTTTAGAACTAATTTCATTTTGGAGTGAAGTGAACATGATTGAGATTTTTTCTTTTCTTTTCTTTTCTTTTCTTTTAATATGCGAATAACATGATTGAGATTAGAGGACATCATTTAGGAAGCATTCCATGAATACCCCCAACAATACATTAGCACGTGATTCTTAGCTACTGATCCCCAACAACCACCATCCCTGCCCCAAAATTATTATACGTATGTCATTACGATATTGACAATTAACATAGTCTATAGCTTACTTTTCAAATCTTTGATTAGATTGTCACGTGACATACATTTCATTTCAACTCTAAAGACCAACGTGTGTATATACTCTAACGGCTGTTTGAATTTCACATGCAATATAAAGTATTGAAACTGAAGAATATTTTTATTAATATATTACGATTAATCCGTTAACTTATACCAAAATAAGATAGATTTTAAATAATATGATATTGTTCACTTTAATCTATCAATATAAATTCAATGAAAACACGATCATGACTTGATGGTTCAATAAGATCTTGAGGTTTTGATTTAAAAAAAAATCCTAAAACGTATCGAGTATTTATTTCTTATGATTTTAAATAATTATATATAATAGAAATATTTTTAAATATATTTAGATGAATGGGTATCCTCTTAAATATTTCTAGAAGGAAATTGCCCCATGCACTAGATTACAAAATGAGACCACTTATTTTTGGTTGTTTTCTTGTGTAGTTTTATTCAATTGATGACGTGAATTACGATACAATATACATTCTTCAAATATAAGTACAAATACAATACAAATTAACTCCAAATTAATTACATCAAATGCTAGCACTTTTTTTTTCTATCTATTAGATTCCTCCAAAACAACTCATATGAAATTTATATTCCCAACACACTACCAAAATGATTACACAAGAACCATGGTGTGATGATTGCACAAGAAACATGGTGTGGACGATCTATTTTATATTATTCTCAATTTCTCATGATACTACAGAAAACCTTTGAAAAAGAATATTATTTAAGATAAAAAAAAATCTATCTTTATCAAGTATTCAAAGAATCAAAAGAAAAAAAATATTTAACCTGTGAAACGTGACTACTGTATATATCCATCAAAAACAATATTGAATATTATAATCTCTCAAACAATGTATTGAAACGAACCAATTTGATAAAAGATTTTAGAGGTAATTTTATTATATAAAATAGATCAATTTATTCCTTTTATTTATGAATTCATAAATTTAATCCATTAATTTATAAAATTAAGAAATTTTAATATAAAAAAGTGTAGTTTAGTCTTGATGAGATTAAAGTGCATTATTTTAAATAATTTTGAGAGAAAAATGTTTCTTTTTAATAATAATGTGACTAAACATACTCACTTTTCATAATAACAGGATTTGTAATACCTCGTTCAAGAATAACATAACTAAATTGACCCATTTTATAAAAATAAAATAACCTATGCTACCCCTCACTCAAATATTTTAGTTAATAGTTCTATCCATGATCAATGTCATACTACAATATTTATTTTAAAATATATGAATATATAAAAATATATTGTCTATATGCTAAAATTGATTTCAATTATTATATTATCACTTAATGCTATAAGATAAATTAACATTGTAGCAATCAATTTTATATGAAAAAAATTAAATTATTAGTTATGTTTAGTATTATATACGTAACAAGTACGCGACTTAACAATCTACTATACATTGCCACCATATAGCGACTTAATGAGCTTGGAAATTAAGACATGTTAAAGATCAAGAACTGATGTTTGAATATCATTGTCGTATAAAGACCTCACCATCATACATCGTCCTAATGACCTAAGTGACCAATTTAGGAGGTTCAAGTTGTATGTATCTAATAACTTGTTTATGTAACACTTATAGCCACCTAGTTTAACATGAATTGTATTGTATGTATTATAGCTACTTGTATGAGAGCTCCGACCCCTGTAACCCTTACACTTGCTTAATAGGTGCTATATATACCTATTTGATGAGGAGAATAGAGGATATGTTAATTTATCAATATTTTTTACTTCTTACTAAAAATCACTAGAATCTCTAATACATTAAATTCTTTCCAAACAATTGGCGTCGTTTATGAGAACTTAAATCCCTAATACATGAGCCTACTCTCAAGTTAAGGATCATACAAGCAGATAATGATCACCTTAGAAGTGAGGACCTCCTATTGGCCAAATAAAAAAGGGAAGAAGCTTTGATACCCATCGAATCACAAAAGAGAGAAATTTAAAAGACATATAATAGATTCGTCAAACATAATAGCTTCAGTATAAGGGAATGGGTCTTGTGAAAATCATTGGGAAACAAAGTTGAAACTACCTATGGAAATTTTTTCACAGTATGGGAAGGCCTGTATCGAATATATGATATTACTCTGTGAGGGTCTTATTTGATCAAACGTGATGGCATAAAGAAGGAGTTGAGTTAGAATGGAGAATATCTCAAGAAATACTTTGTATGAAATCTTATGATCGATTTATTGAAAACTTATGATGTATTTTGAGCTCATTCTTGTGTTGTATTATAATGTGAAAACTCATCTAGTGGCCCCCTAAGTTGGCAGAAGGAGTCCATTGACCCACCTACTTAGGATACGAGATAAGTCATATGCCTCATAATTGAAGGAAAGAGTGCACTGACCCCCCACTTGAGATGGGGGATACGTCCTAAGAAAGGGTTTTTCATTCACCAATATGACCCTCCTTTTTTGGAAACATATGTGAGGGGTTGGATTTCACCCTTACATATCGCCTATCTTGTGAAAATTCATCTAGTGGCCCCCCAAAGTTGGTGGAAGAAGTCAATTGACACTTGGGATGTTGGATACATCCCATGCCTCATGATTAGAGGAAAGAGTCCACTGACTCCCCCACTTGAGATGTCGGATACATCCTAAGAAAGAGCCTTGAGCTCCATGGCAAACCTCCTTTTTAGGAATGCATTTAGAAGTTGAATTCAATTTTTCCCTTACATGTCTCATGTCCTGTGAAAAATAAACATGGAAACCCCCATGATTTGAGGAAGGAGTCTACTGACCCCCCCACTTGGAATGCAGGATATGTTCCATGCCTTATGATTGGAAGAAAGAGTCCACTAACCCATCCTCCCACTTGAGATGCAGGATATGATCTAAGAAATAGACTTGCATTCCATGGCAAACCTCATCTTTACGAATGCAGGTAGGTATTGGATTTCAATTTACCCTTGCAGTTCTTATACCTCATGAAAAACAAATACAATAACCCCATATTTGGTGATAAGAATTAAATGACTCATCCACTTATGACGTGGGATATGTCCCAAGAATATCAAATAGACATTGAAAAAACATTTACTCCAACAATATGAAATCGATATAAAGTAAATAAAATGTCTAAATGTTATTACATTATTTTAAAATGAAATAAGATCTTTAAAGACAAAAAATCCAGTTATTACAAAAAATTTGTCCAAAATCCATTATGAGGTTCATCATTTATTTATGGGATGTGCTACAAGGTTCTTTGACACAGAAGCCTTACGAGTATTTTTCTCGAGTGCCCTATGTTTCTAGTATTCTACCAATTTGCGCAATTCATTCTACTCCACCTTATATCTATCTCATTCGTGACATATAGTCTTCAATTCCTTAAGCATGTTTGTCAAGTCCTGATCCATGAATCCACGACGAGTCTTCAAGATACATAACTCTTGATCCACAAATTCTGCCACTTCTTGACACGTCTCAACCTATTTTTCTGAATCTTTTGCAATAGCTATGGTCTGCATTAAAGTAATACAAAAAATAAATACAAGAGAATTAATAATTGTACCCCTGAGAAACATATCAAAATAAAAAAACAATGAGATCACTTACATCAAGCAGACTTCTAGCCATCATATGCCAGATAGTTCCTTTCCCTTGTTTAAAAGTTGCGTAAATAGAAGGTCAGTCTTTGGACACCCCAAAGTGGTGATACAATTCATCTTGAGTATCAAGATTATTAAACATCCTACTTTTAAATAAATCCTTTATACCACTACATTCACCTCACTCTCTTTTCACGGGGTATATACTTTGTAGCAGACTAACATCATCCCCTAATAGAGACAAGCCATTTTATAACTCCTCATATCGATGCCAACTTAGAGGTGAGGGTGTACTTACACTACCATCCTTCTTGGCAAGAAGACTGACCTGACCTAGCTTCACAATTGATCCCTTATCCAGAGAACAAGGTGAGACATGGATCGCCTTTGATCTTTTGATTTTCTCATCCACTTGGATGTCAGGGAGGATTTGATTTACCTCTTCACTAAGGGTGGGATACGTATGTCGCTTTCTTATAGAGGGGAGAACCTTATGGGCTTGTGAGGTCATTCGATTCACCTATTCTCTAATGAAAGGTAAGGTAGGTTATTTTCCCCTAACAGGGAGTTCTCTAGTGACTGGTGACGATACCTCTGAGGTACAAGTAAAACATGACCATGTTTCAATCAGGTCGTCTAAATTCACTTAGTTATAATCCATTATTTCTAAACACTCGCGGTCTCAAACAAAATTCTGGTTTTCCTCAGGTCATTTGTAACTTTATAATTGAACTTAATTCTAAGACACGGCCTTAGACACTTAAGAAAAAACAACTTTTATGGTTAGACAAATCACACAAATGACATGAAGGCCATTAAATAGAAATGAAACCATGCATTTAATGACCATAACAAGTTCATATTCCTAAATATTCCTTACATAAATTTTATATTCAAAATTACAACACAAAAATACAAAAATAAGATATTTTCTATGGAGTGGCTTCCTATATCATACGTTTAGGCCAACTGATAGGTACGATCTCATCACCATGAGATGAAGGTTACGGAGTATTAGTTTGGGGCGCCTTAGATCTGTTACTTTAAAAGGTCTGCATCAAAGTAAAATAAGGCACAGTCAACTCCAACTTCTCAGCATGAGTCTTGAGGCTACTAACTATGAAACTCATGTCACTTTTGTAGGTTTTAGTGTACTCCACTTTCAAAGTATCTACCAAGGTTGAAAGAGAACTCACTTGATCTAACATCGCACATATTTGACTTTGCATTGTGTGAACCTTTTCCTCAACCTCTTTGAGGCATGCTCGGCTTACTTAGCCATTTGTTCAAAATGTTTAGCCAACTGTCCTTGTTCAAAATAGTAGCTATATGTATTCCTTAGTTTCTTAGTTTTATCTAGCAAGTCACCTTCTATCTTCAAAAGTTTGGCCTCGTACTCTACCATAAATACATATTTTTCCTTCACCACATTTTCATATTTCAAAATCTACAGGCGACTAGCCTATACCTCGTGTTTGTAACCTCTGAGAGACAGCTCACCCTCTCCAGCTAAGCATATGACATGTATACATTAAAAAATTAGTGATGCATAATAGAGATGGTAAGTATTAACATTGGGAAGAAATTATGTAAAAGTTCACCTTAATCATGCGATCTGCCATCAGCTCCACATTTGAACCACCCTCGATTTTATGGGCCACCCTAACTTGGGACCTCTCAGCATCAGTACCAAAATGATGAAAGAGATCCCTATTTAGGTAAGTTTGCCCAAATATCCCTTCATTGAAATAGGTAATTGGGGTGTCCAATACCACAACGTCGTACAAAATGACTTCATCAAACTCGAAGTCATTTAGATCCATAGCCTTCATGCCAAAGTGTATTCTTCCCCAACCTTCCTCTTCTTGGTAAGCTTTATGTCTGAAGAGTGAAGGAGAACTTAGTTGACCATACATCGAAAGGGGTGCGACCTCTATTATGGGTGTGACCTCTATTGATTCCATAAGGGGAACTTGGTCCCTAGATGGAGAAGACGACATGGGTTCTAGACGTGAGTAAGTGGGAACCAAGTCGTGGACACCAGAAGTATCTATCAAGTCTTCAAGGTGAATAAAATAATACAAATCACCAACTAAAGTAGTTACCTCATGAAAAAAATGATGACCTGAATACCCGTCTGTATATTCCTTCCATACCCCACACTTTTTCAAGCGAACTACAGTTAGTATTTCTCAATACTTTTCAGATGAGGTGTTTTGTAGCTCAATCCTCCTAAACTTTTCTTTGCCACTTGGATCTAATTTACTCATCAGTTCACTTACACGAGGTTGGGTAGTGTTAAAATGATTATTCCAAGTGTGACAAACAGGTAAGTCTACCCCGCTACCCCAAATATCCCTGGTAATATAAAAATAATTATTCTTCTACCCTAAACTACTATTAGGGAGTTTAAGGTGAAGCTCATGCCTAAGAACATAGGATATATATACTCTTTCTTTGTCTAGGTCGTTCTTCTTCAAACAATATAGACTTCTAAGCTCGTCACCTATAAGGTCTACCCCATGTTCACCAGCAACAATGGAGAAACATAAGAAAGTTCACCACGTATTGGAATTTATTTGGTGGGATTGATATTGAAAGTGTGAAAAGAGCGAGCTGTCACCTTATGGAATGGACATCGAAGTACAATTTTAAAGGATACTAAATGTATCACCCGTATCACATAAAGTAAAAGGTACTAGCATTAAACATACACGGGGATGGATGTTGTATTTGTGCCTAATTTCAACCAGGTCATTCGCTACAAGATCGTTAGGCATCTTTTCAATTTGATGTTTATCTTTAGTTCTATGAGTCGATTCACCCCAACTCTCATGCTTTTTCTTGGGACGAGGAACTTTGGTAGTTGCTGACATAGGGATCCTAATAACAGCTACAGAACTCTGTGAAGACGATGAAGAAATTGCATAGGATCCAATTGAGGCAAGGAGAGTAAGGATGCGCTCATTGACTGTAGCCCCAGAAATGGGCCTCTTGTCGTGACTCCTAGAGATTACAGAAGGGTGTTTGGTTTGTGATGATCTAGTTACTGAACGGCTTGAATCCTACAACCTTTCTTTGAAAGGACCCCCTTAAAGGAATGTTCTTAGTAGGGGTTTCCTTGGGAAGAGAGTGAACCACCTTCTTTCCTTTATGAGACATGGTAAGTAAAAAATAAGAGAATAAATTACCTAAATTATATTATATAGGTCGTTTGAATCGCGGCCTAAGGATATAAAATAGGTTGATTTCCAACTAATGTCATTAATCAAACGGGCTAAAATTCAGACCAAGTGTTTTTCTAATGGACTGACAAAAAACAGAGTAATATAAAGATAATTAACGGGCTGAAATTCTCTAAAAATAAATTTAACTAGGTTAAAATAGATAGGATAAAAGTGAACTTCCTTACTATTTATAAAGGTGATAGGTAAGTTGAAGAGTTTACCTGGTGAAAATAAAATTAATTAGGAGAATATGCTTTGTAAGGATTTGTTAACCTAATAACTAGGAGAGTTCATATCAGATAGTCTACTTAAATTACTATATATAGATGATCTCATTGAGTCAAACTTTCTATTTATAACGCCTTCAACTATGTAAGGATCAGATAACGGAGTGGTACTCTCTTGACTTCTCAAAATCAAGGGAATAGGAGAGTTAATGCTTGGTATTATATATGTAATAAGTACATGACCTAGCAACCTAAAATACCTCGCTACCATATAGCAATTTGATGAGCCTGAAGATCAAAGCATGTTAAAGCTCAAGAACTGATGTCTGAATATCATTACCGTATAGGGACCTCGTCATCATACATCGTTCTAACGACTTGGGTAACCAATTTAGGGGCCTCAAGATGTATGTATCTAAAACGACCTATTTATGTAACGCTTATAGCGACCTAATTTAACATGAATTGTATTGTATGTATTCTAGCTACTTGTACGAGAGCTCTAACCTATGTAACCTTTACACTTGTGTAATAGGTGTTATATATACCTCTTTAATGAGAAGGATATATGATTTGTTCATTTATCAATATTTTTACTTCTTATTAAATTCTCTCCAAACAAATTCTATTTAATTTTATTATTTTAATTTAAAATAATAACAACAATGCAATACAATCATAAAAAAAATCTATGATAATTTATGGTACAATTCTATGCAATATTATGATACATCAAAAATACATACGGTACATACATTCGAAAGAAAAAAAACATTAATTTGAGCAAAACTTTAGCAATTTTAATTTTATACATTCAAACATTTTATTATTCTTTATTTATTAGAAATAATTTATAGGATAAAAAGTTATTTTCTCACGTGAAAGGTAGGAGACTGACCCAAAATTACACAACACGATTTTCATTCCTCATATTTTAGCACACACTAAACACACACATCTATTTATATTTATATTTTTGTTTTTTTTTTTTTTGAGGAGGTCAGTTTTATAATACAAATACTTCATTACACCCAATCGGTTTGGAACATTTATCACGCCGGCACGTGATAGTTACCCTCGAGTACTTCTAGTCTTGAAGCCAATCCAGTATTACTCCAGAATCAATTAGCGGAGGCGATTGCAAATCTGCACCGTACAGATTATGACCAGTATCTTCAGAAAACAAGGGGGTTTGACCTTGATCTTGATCATGATCATCAGATTTTGGAGATAATTGCCCTTCTATGCCAGAGTGTGCATTTCCATTATTGCTAAGAGAATAGGAAGAGAAATGCAAGAAATCCATGTCTAGAAATTCAGATAAAAAATTCTCACGATCATCATTCTCAAAACTTATCATCGTATTGATCAACTCTGAATAACCATTAGTGTTTTGATGATTATCATCTGAAACCATCAATCCCAAATTGAGTTCATCGTTGATAATTGAGTTGGCTTCGTTAGATTCAGTACCAAATATTATTGGATCATGATCATGTTCAATATTATTATTTATGTTGTTTTCTAGCTGATGTTGTGAAATAACGACTTTGGTGCACCTGGTTGCTTTAGTCCTTACCACACTTGAACTTGTAATTGTATTGGCTAGTTTTGGAGGCTGATCCTTGTCAAAGGACTTACTTGCTTTAATGGGTTTTGCTTCTTTTTTAATTGGGTGTGATGATATACGACATGTCGTACAGCTTGATTCACTCTGTTGAATTTTCTTGGCAATGTTGGTGTTCCAGTAATTCTTTATTTCATTGTCTGTTCGGCCTGGTAGCCGCCCAGCTATCAAAGACCATCTACACAATAATATTACATAATAAGATTAAATTATTTAATTCCTAATTATAATTTTTTTCAAAGGAAGAAAAAAAAAATAAAGAAGAAGAAGTAATAATTATTTGAAAAGAAGGACCTGTTTCCCAATAGATTGTGAAGCCTGATGATCAACTCTTCTTCATCATGACTAATATTTCCTCTTTTAATATCAGGTCTTAGATAATTCAACCATCTCAAACGACAACTCTTCCCACATCTCTTAAGCCCTGAAAATGAAAAAAATAAAAAAAATAAAAAAAAATGAGAAACTAATTTATTTTATTTTGATTTTTGTTTTAAATAATTTCAAACCTGCTCTTTTGGGAAGGTTCCTCCATTTTCCTTCACCATGAATATTAATGTAGTCAGTGAGAATTTTGTCCTCTAAGGCAGTCCAAGCTCCTCTATTAAGTCCTTCCTTTGAACAGCAGGGCCTCCTTCCCATATTTGTAACTTTCTCACTCTCTGTTTCTTTCTTCGTTATGAAGCAGAGAGTGAGAAACTCTGTCAGCTGACTCAATTAACTAGTTGTAGTCTTGTAGTTAGTGTATCTCTTATATATACTCTGGATCTCCTTCGATTTAAGTAACATTTATGATTCCCACAACTCAATTTATTAAACCATCTTTTTTTTTTCTTTTTTTTTCCCCAAAATATATTCTAATATTTAATTGAGAAAAACAGATCTCTAAAGTGTTTAGGTTGCATACTTCAATAGATGCATGTGATAATTTCAAGTTTTTTTTTTTTTTTTTACCCCCATTCCTAGCAGTTTCTATTATTCATTATACTAAAAAATCCCACCGTATACCTAAATATCATTAATAAATTTTTAACGATGATATAATAAAGAATTCTACGATATATTTATACTATTAATATTTTTTTATAAAATTACATTGTATGTAAATATAACTCATTAATATATTTACTAATTTATTCTTTACGTGTTATAGATTAAACGAAATTTTATATTTTAATAAAATTTTAAAAAAAAATCGGTTTTACTGTTTAATAATCTTTGAAATTTAAGCGAATAGTACCAGAATATATGTTCTTCTACAATGTTCGGGCGACAATTTTTTTTGTTTTTTTTTTATATCTTTTAGCAAATCGTATCATTCATTAAAATAACTGTATCTAAAATAGTGTATATGTTGTTGTATGCTACCTTCAATAATGTGTCTAATAGTGTATATTTTGTCTTCTACTACCTTCGATAATTTTGTTATTTTAATTATGGTTGATTATTTAATTTTAATTTATTAAATATTTTAATTAATTTATAAAACCAATTTGTTAATTATTATTATTTTTTTAAAAAAATAAACATTTATACACACGTACACATAAATATATTCACCGGGTTCGAATCACTCTATTTTAATATTCATAAGTTGCCTAAATCTTTGAATTATCATAAAACTAATATAATTTATAAAAGTTAATAACGGATTAATTAAATTTACAAATAGAATTATCACTATTTAATAATAAAATATTAATTTGCGTGTTATATTACATAAATAACAAAAAAACAAGAGTCGTGATCATAATAAGTTGTATAGAGACATGTTTTGTAAAATAAGATCGGAAAACCGAATAGAAAAAATCAGCGTAATTAAATACATTCCCATCCATTTATAAATGATTGGTCAATATCATTCCAAGAAAGGGGCTGCTGATGCTTACTCTAGCTAACTTTCTCGCAGTTTTGAACGTTGGTTGAAATATAAAAAACCAAATATAATAAATACATAGCGGGAGTGGCTGTAACTCTTAATCTAAGGCTCTAAGCTTTCCAATATCTACGGACCTAACTCCTTTCTATGTCACACATCCTCTAATCTAAAAAATAAGTCTTATTTGTCGATTTGATTACTAACTTATTTAATAATATAATTTAGTTTATAATCTTTGATACTAATATTTTTATTTCGTAAATTTTATTATATTGATTTAACGATGTTATACGAGTAAATTTGAATTTGTAATTCATCTAGTATCTAATCTATTTTAAAAAATATAATTTAAGTGATGTTTGATTCGCAGAATAGAATCCGAGTCAGAATGTGAATATGAATAGAATAGGATGAAATGGAAAGAAAAAAAAATAAGAAATCAATATTTTAAAGTGTTTTATTTACAATTAGAATGAAATAAAAAACATTGTATATATTACCTTAATACCCATATATTCAGTAAAGTTTAAATAATATTATTTAATTATTATTTTTTCATCAGACAAAATATATTATTAAAATCATTATTTTTCTAAATAATTATTACTTAAAAAGAAAATATATTATTAAAATTATCATTTTTTTTAAATAGGGTTTAAGGTTTTGGGATTTAGTATTCGAGATTTGAGATTTAAGGTTTTGGGATTTGGATTTTGAGATTTAAAGTTTAGGGTTTAAGGATTTGGGTTATATTTGAGATTGGGGTAAAATTGAAAAAAAAATTTGAGATGAGAATGAAATTATGAGTCCTTAATAAGAGAGAAAGAATTTATTCTACTTTAAGATTCGATTCTATTTTATTCTATTTTTTATTTTTCAATACAACTAAACATAAAAATAGAATAAATCAATTTTAATTTTATTATATTTCGTCCGACCAAACATACCATAAATTATTAACTCATATCAAAATTTATAATTTCATTCTAAATATTTATTACAAGAGCACGTTACAAAATTATTTAATAAATATATTTTTATCAAAAAAATAATTATAACACAACTATAAAAATACTTACTTCAAATAGATAGATATGTTTTTTTTTTTTTTTGGTTTTACAAAAAAATTAATCAAAATATAGTATTTATATTAAGATTTTTATTCTTAAATAAAATAATAAATATTTTTTATTTTTATTTTTAAATATATAAATTAACTAACTTGTAAGCAGCTTATTCAAACTCATTTAAAAATAATCTAAAAATTAAGATGAGTTATAACCCATCAACTAATTTTACCTTAAAATGTTATGAAAGGTTATACAATTATAATTTATTTAGGTTAAATTATATTTGAATTACTTAGTCGATAATTGTATCAGTGTTAGCTCATTTATATCTGGTAAGTAGACAGATCTTATTTTAAGTATTAAGTACTTTTTTGGATTTTTATATATTGAATAAATGTCCGTCTTGTTCAGTGATGTTACGTTCATGTGCCATTTTGGTTTTATGATTATGTTCATGTACCATGCTTATGTCATAAGGTGATATATATTTGTAATTTTTTAACATTATAGTAAGTAATTACTATTGCATGATTTTTAATGTAGTTTGATATTTGAGGTTTGATATTTTTTAAATAAAATTATATATTTAAGTTTATGCTATACATATTAATATATTAGTATTTCTTTATTTAATAAAATATACAACAGTAATTTAATTTAAAAAAATAGTTAAAATGATGATTTTTACTTTTACGAAAATATTTTATATTTTATGGTTTTTTTTGTCATTTTAAATATAAAAACATCTTATAACTCCATAATAATTAACGTTAATATTTATCATCCTCTTATCTTTACCCCTACTATCAATTTATTTATTTATCAGTCAATTAATTTTTACTTTTAACGACAAAATAATTTAAAATTATATTTTTTTATAAAATATGTAATTAGGCCATTATCAATTTATTTGTAGTATTCATCTTTATCCTTAATCGTTACGAGTACAAATTCATTCAATTTAATCTCAGCAATTATTTTATTATTTTTTACTATCTTATATTCGACCAAAATTAAGATAAAAATAATTTTAATTGAATACAATATGATCGTAAAAAGATACTAGGTTAAAAAATTCTAAAAAAATGAGCTTATAATAGTTGCGTTTATGGGTAGATATAATACTTCAAATAAGATTTTGGTTTCTTAACTTTAGTTTCAATAAAAAAAATGCATTTTTATATTTTTCTATAATAAATAGTAAATTGTGGTTGGCGGATTAAAGAATAAGGTAGTTTCATAGGTTAAATAAAGAGAATGATGGTGGTAGATATGATTGTTAGGGTGAATATATGATTATTTTTGTATTAAAATGTAAAAAGAATATAAAAAATAATAAATATTTTTATAAAAATAAAATTATATTCTTATAAATTAGTTTTTTATTTAAAATTTGATTATTATTATATTTTTTATTAAATAGAGTGAATATTAATATCAATAATATAATTTTAAACATGCATATCATATTTTTACCATTTAATCATTCCATTACAAATTTAAGTTTCTTAAAAGTATTTATTACGTGCCATACTTTCGAAAAATGATAAAGTCTACTTATGATTACCTCTAAGAAGCACTGAATTGATTGTTACCAATCTTAAAGTGAAGAAAGAAAGAAAGAAAGAAAAGTAATCACCCACTATAAATTAAAGATCTTTTATTTTAGTAAGACTATTGGGTGTATTGTATTTATATATGCCATTTTTATGAAATTAATGCTCATTAAATAACATGTAATAATTATATATAATTAAATTATTTAAAAAAACATTTAATCATATCTATATAACACATCATACATACATATTATGTATTAATTTATTTACAGAATATAAATTATACTACCTGTCATTTACACTGGAATATAGGTACAATTGAGTCATATTTTTTTTTATCACTACATGTAAAATTCATTCGATGAAGAAATCCTAATTTAGTCGGGTGTATATCATTTCATCAATAAAAACTATATTTATATTTATCTTAACTTAGTTTTTTTTTTTAAAAAATACGTTAAAGATATTTATTAATTAAAAAAATACATTTAATTATTATCATGTCACATAAATTATCTTAAAATAATATATCAATATAAATTAAAGTATTCTTTAATAGACTTTTTTAAAAAAAATACTTCAAAGATATTTATTAGTTAAAAAAATACATTTAATTATTATTAATTATTGTAAGGTAATATATCAATATAAATTAAAATATTCTTTAATTAAGCTATATGGAAAACGTACTATATCAAAACTCATTTAGATGAAAGTTCCTTAATCATTTTTATGATCAGTTAATCCAAATCCAATTAAATAAGATCACTTGATTTATGTTCAACCAAAGAAAATCGATCACTTCAACAGGAGTTCATTCAAATAAAGATCCATCACACACTTTAATAGTCGATGTCAACAAATAGTTGGTCACTCTTAATCTCTTAATCATGTAATTTAACATCAATCGCTCTAATAATTACCGATTAACACTTGTCAATGTTTATGATGTCAACAATCAATAGGAAGAAATTATTCATTCTTTACATAAAATTCAAACATTAATTTCACTTAAAAAATTCTAATTAATAAAAAATATCTTTTAAAAATAATAAATAAAAACTTCAACTTTAGACCCTTAATTTTGTCACGATTGGTTGATTAACATATAATAGTTAGCTAATATGTTAAATATTTTTATATTATTCTTTACAGTCACGTCAGGAATTTTTTTTTCAGATGAGACTAAACCTTTTATTTTGTAAAATATTAAATATTAAATACAAAACACATAATATAAAAATAATATGTAATTCAATAATATGGAATTTATTTTAACATATTAAAGATTTATATATCAAGTCTTATTTATAGATATATTAGCTAAATTATATAAAAAAATCTAAAAATTATTACGGTTATAATTTGTAATTATTTAAAGCACAACTATAAGTATATATAAACGATATTTTTAAAATATAAGATAAGTAATTATTATTATTGTATTAATAATTATATATCTTATAAAAATTTTCAATATATTATTAAAAATAGTTATTATTTTTTTATGAATATATAAATATCATCATCTAATAATAATTAATAAAAAGTAATATTTTATAATCAAAGAGTTTTATAAATTAAAATAATATATACGTGTTAAATATGGTTTAAAATTTAATTTAAAATATTTTAAAATTTTAAAATCAAAATAATTTAAATTATTATCATATTTTACAAACTTAAGAAAAAAAATAAACTACAATAGTATATTAAAATCTATTTATTATTATTTTTTTGTTGTTGTTGAAATATAAGATTAGTTATTTCTTAATTTTTAATTATACAAAAATAAGTTGTAAATTTAATTAGGGTAAAATTCGTGAAGACATTATTTTTTGTTTGTATGTTTCTCATAAATAAATAAATAAATAAATAGGGAAATATAAATTGAGATTGAGATGGAATAAGGGTGTGTAAATTCATTTGATAAATAGTGTTGTTTAAATCGATAAATGATTATTAAAAAGTTCATGAGAAAGGTGATGAATGGTAGATTGGTAGATGTAGAATGTTTAATGTTAATAAATTATTATACGTTATATTGCAAGGCTCAAGGCTCATACGACCAAACAGATGACAATTGAAAAAAAGCATTTTACGTTGATGATGTAACGAATTATTTAGCTTCTGGAAGAAATTAATTAGTTAATTATTAATCAAGCTACATAATTATAAATTAAGAAAAAGGATATACCCCAATTTCAATTTCTCACCACCACAAGCTGTAGCAATTTTATTATTAAGCCATGTATTAAAGACTTTAATTTTGTCTAAGTCTCATATGAGAGTCAAAATTAAAATATAATTTTATTTTTATTTTTATTTTTTTTAGTATTAGATTCTACATTCGTAAATAAAATTGGACATTTAAGTCAAAAATTAGAATTATTTATAAAAAAAAATATTTTCATTGTGTTGAATATTATAGCCAACTAATTTAAAGTTAGTTGGTAGGTATGACATCTTAAAAGTATATAAAAATAATTATTTTACTCGATTTTTTCTTAAGTTAGAACATATTGTATTTAAAAAATTAAAATTAATTTTCTTAAAAATTTAAATATATGTAATTTAATACAATAAGTTTTAAACTAAAAATTTAATTAAATAATTAAATAGTCATGTTAAGGTTGATTTACAACTTAAAAATTGATATTATTGTGGTTATTTAAACTAAAAGTACATGTACAATGGCGTCGGTTGCAAATGTACAAAAAAGAGTTTACGTTATATATATATATATATATATATATATATATATATTAATATTGATGTGAGGTACTGAATTGATATATTAAATTTATTAAGTTGAACATTTTAGTTTATTAACGTTTAATTAATTACATAAAAGTCCACCATGTAATAAAATAGGAACTTAAAAATTCATTTAACAAATTAATTGAAATTAAATTTTAAAATATATTTTTAATGACGAAGATAAATATATATTGAAAAGCTCTCAATTATAAAAATTTAAAGTATTTAATTTATTTAGATATGAATCTTAAAATGAATGAAAAATAAACAAAAATCCTACTTCTGAATTTCTAAAATACTATTTCATAACTTAATTAACCTAAGGAAATTCTAAAATATTACTTCATAATTTAATAGAATTTTAAGATATTAATAAAAAGTTAAATGTTAATTTAAAATTAAAAACTCAATGTTATTTTTACCTCGTGAATATTGCAAAAGAACGGTTTTCAATTGAACCAACCCCCATTCATTTCCCCCCTATGTAAAGAGCCAAAAAGATCCATATAATTAGGCGGTTCATATCATATCTTAACATTCAATCTTATCTTGCCTTAAGAATACTCGTTTTATCTCAAAAGTGAAAATTATTTAATTCCAATCTCATAATATATATCTTATTTCTGTTCATAGTTAGTAATATAGGATAGAGAAATTATTGAGATAAATATAAGTAAGGATGTAAGACATCTATAATACTCTTTTTTTTATATAAAATTACGTCATAAATTTAAATTTAGAATAAAACACAGATGTAGTAAAGATATAAAAATACATAAATATAAATAAGATTCGTTTAATTTTTAAAAAATATATTATTAAAAATACAATAATAAGATATATTTAATATAAATAAATCATAATTGTTTGCTAATATTTTAATTTTATTGTGCTTATTGTAATGATTTGAAAAACACGATTTATCTTTTCTATTTCAAATTACATTAATTAATATTAATTAATATCTATTTATCTTTATATTTTTTTTTAATATCTTTATCTTTTTAATATGATTTTGTAATTAATAATTTTATTATTAAATATTTAATTTATATAATTAATTCATCTATATCAAAAAAATTTAATTTATTTGTGTGAATCTATAAATAAAAATCTTATTATTTCAATAAATTAAATATAATTAATAATTAACTTTATTATATGTATTTTATTATGAAAATAATAATAATAAATTATTATATGAAAAAAAATATTCTTAGTTTATAATATTTTTAAAAATAATTTTAAAATTAAAATGATTTTTTATTAGTTTATACGTATAAATATAATATATAAAATTGTTAACTATGTAACCTGTTAATAAAGATCTCTACTTTCTCATATTTACTCAAAAACCTTCTACCTTTTTTTCCCTTAGAAACTGATGAGGATGATGATGATGATAATAATAATCAATTTTTTTAATTATTTGATTATGTGGAGTTTGTACTGAATAATTTTCTAGTGTAGGCAGCTACCCTTCCACCACAAAAGGACAAAATATATAACATAGTAAAAAGTAAACGGTAAAAATTTATAATTTTTATCAGGAAAGTAAAAGGATAAAAAGTTAGAACTTAAAAAATTATATGGTATAAATAAATGACAATATGGCACGTACAAATACAATAAGCTTCCTAGCTGTCATAATTGTCCGATCCTATCTGTGGTAGATTGAGGTTTGGGTGAGTTGTTGTAAATATTCCTGGACTTCCAATTTTCCAACAGGTGTAAAAGAAAGAAAGAAAAAACTCCGGCCCCGTATGACTCCATAAATAGTTAAGTTAAACACGCATCCGCATTTTCTTAGAATGAAAATGCACTCAAGCATTTGTTTTTTTTTTCTTTTCAAAGAGCAACGACATTAATACAATTTAAATTATTATTATTATAATAATAATTTATTAATATTTATTTTATTTAATAATTATAATATGTAAATTTTGTAAATATTTTATATCTTTATTGACATTTTTTAAGTAAAATAAGAAATCTATTTTTTTTTTACTTAATGTTTTATCTATAAGATTAAGTATTAATGATTAATGTTATACATACTCAAATAGTTGGTTATATTTTATATGTTTTCATGTTTTACATACATCACGAAGATTGGTTCATTGATATTCATGCAAGGTTTTTTGGTGTTTATGATTAAGTCATTTTGTAAGTATTTATGAAAAAATTACATTATAATTTTAGAAATAAAAAATGAATTTTTTTTATTTGTTCATTGAGATCTAACCACCCTTAGTCGATGAGTGTGTAACGACTATTATCATTGCTACCATGGGTGGTAAGCCTTGTTACCAGACGAGGTATTCGAATTGCTTGAAATTTTCTACAAATACCTCATTTTTAAGTTTAAATAATTAGAAAAACATGGAAAAAAATTGATAAATTTGAAACTTATGATTTTTAAAAAATTGTTTTCAGATTCTAGATTGTTAATACTTCGAGTGTAATTTCGACATTAGTGGTTCATGAGAGTTTTTAATAAAAATTGATTTATCATGGTAGGGTTAATTGAAAGTAAATTGACACAAGAGACTTGGATTGTTTTTCAAATTCTTGTGCTTTGAATAAGCCTACCCGTATGATTCACATATATTGATCGTCAGTGATTGATCATACAAAGTAGTGGTAGAATTTAAGAGGAGAGTCAAATTCAACTTGAATCACGATAGTTACGAAGGTAACTAATGAGGGCAACATAAAAGCAATAACACCAGATGTCATAATTGATAGAGGTATTAAAGGTATACTATTAAGGAGTTATACATTTTTTTATTATGTTTATGAATTATTTGTTACCGAATGATTACCATAAGCATTATAGTGGTTTTACCACATGGGCGAGGGTCTATCTGAGATTATCTTGTTATTTTATTTTATTTGCATGATCTCTTATTTTAGTTAGTACAAACATAATTCTATCAAAGTATGTTCCAACATATGAGGATTCTATTGTGATAGAAAAATATTTTCTCCTATACTCCATGTTGTATGATTTATTGTCTTACTTTATCTTGAATCTATTTAGGTTGGTATCCTTCTTAATATAAATAAAACTAATTGATTATTTATTTGATTTATATACGTTTTTGTCTATCTTATTGCTTTACTGTTGAGTTTTCTTTTTTATTTTACTTGTGTTATTTGCGAGTTGGAGATGAGTTTCTAAGAGTAATCGACTCATTTTCCTGATTGTTTACGATGGACTTTCCCATAATAAAACTAAAATGTATAACAAGAGGTAAAATCAAGGATGTATTCAGGATTGGTATTCAAGAGGAATTGCATGTAATTTTATAATAAAAAATGATGGTTTTGGCTCCATGTGAATGATAATGGAAAAAATTGATTATTTCTTCAATTGAATCATTGTAAAATAATGTTAAACAAATATGCAAATATTGTAAAATTTTAATAAATTTAATATTTTTAAATATTAGATTACTAGTGTTACTGTCATATGTGTGTTAATATCCAATTTAAATAAATACGTAAACCGCTAATTTTGTTGTAATAATATTAAATAACATGACTAAATACCTATGCAATTTGATAAAGAAAATTAAAGGTAATTAAACAGTCTAAATTATAATAAACATGTAAAAATATTCAAATATGTGAAAGATATAAATAGATACTAATAATTTTACATAGTATAAATAACAATGAATAACTATATAATTATATACTGTATAAGAAAGAATAATTAAATTGTATGGGAGACAAACTATAAATTTTTTAAGAAACGATATTTAATGTAAGAAAATTAAACTTGTGAAATTTATGAAAAAATCTTAACCATTTACCACTCTATTAGATCTTAATTAGTAAAAATTGTATAATATTATAGTAAAAATCAAACATATATAGAAAATATTAAATAAGTATATAGTATGACAAAAAAAAGAAAAAAATATTTAAATAATAAACTTAAGAAGAAGCATTGCAAGGTATTTTTGAAAAATAAAATAATCACATTTATAAATATAACACAAAAATTTATAGAAAATTTATTCCCCTCTAAACCATACGTGGCTCTATTCCAGATTAAGATAGATATTTTATATACTTTATTGTGTCAATAATAAAAATTAACCTTTTTTCAATCAAAATGATAATTTATTCAAACTTGTTATTTGAAATAGAGATATATGAGTTTATTGTTAGATAACTAAGAAAATCACTTGGTTTTTTTAAACAAAAATATCACCTTAAAACGTGTAACAATAAAAATAGTATTATTTATGTTTCACTAATATATTTTTATTACTAAAAAAAATTTAGCTCGTTACTTTATAATGAACATTAACTAATTAGATATCGTTCAATTTAAACTATGATTATTTTAAACTATTCAACTTTATTTGGGAATTGTTTTTGTTATAAATTTTAGAGGTATTTTTTTAAATATCTTTTTTATGGAAAAATGCATTTGTTAACGGCACAAGTCTTTTAGTTATGTCAATAAGAAAAATTTAGTTTATATGTTATTTTTACAATAGTTTAATCATTTTATTATGAAAATTTGATAGCATATGGATAAATGATTAAAAAAATCATTTTATTTCAATTTTTTTGATATTTTTTCAAATTGTTTTTGACATATCAAATGATTATATTGTATTTATCATATATAATAATGACTATAAAATTGATAAAAAAATATATTTAATCATTTTTCTTATATTTTCACTATTTTATAATAAAAAATAAACTTTTATAAAAAATAATAATAAATAGAATAAATTATTCTAAGTAACATATAAAATTTGTAGGTATGTTTGTTAATTCATATGGGAATTAATCGCAATAATAATGAACATAATCAAATCGGAAATGCAAAGGGAATATAAAATTCACTCTTTATTTGTGTTTACTAAAATCATAAATAATTAAAATTAAAATATTAATTAAATTAAATATAATTTTTAAAATAATAAAAAAATATTAATATTAGGAATAACTTTGCAAGTGTATATTATGAATTTGATAAAAAAAAAAAAAACAATGGGAGAATTTGAAAACAATTAATAGCAATGACTTCTAAGTGTGGCCTTATTCCTTTTCCATTGTATTCTTAGTAAATAAATATAGGAATAGTAATGACTTCTTTTCCATGAATTTACCTTTTGTTGGGTGTAAAATATTTCACATTATGTAGCGCGACATAAGAGGTTATAGTCAATAAATAACTCATAGGTCAACCCAATAAGCATTGAATCATTAAATAAACATTAATATCAGATAAATATCAAATAGAATAAGCAATTAACATTTAATCTCTTAATTATTTGATAACGAGATAATTAAATAGATAAAACTTTAACATTAAGATAGAACTTGCACTCATATTGTCGACTAGAAAGTTGAGCCCGTATTTCTAGGCCCATATTATAGTTTTCTTAATTTAGACGAGTGCCCTCTAAGCAAGGTGTTAGGCCAACTACAAAAGTGGTCCATTGAACTCAACAAATTTGACATTAAATACGTCTCCCATATAGCCATTAAAGGCCAAGTCTTGGCCAATTTTCTGGCTAAGATCCCTTCTAAAGAACTTTATAGTGAAGAAAAGGACATGTCGGTACTACATGTTGATGAATCCTCCAACAAAAATGGGAATGGGGTGGAGCCGAGCTCATACTATTCACCTCAGAAGGTGACTCCTACACTATGCACTAAGACTTCTATTCAAAATATTTAACAATGAAGTAAAATATAAAGTTTCCATTACCAAATTTAACTTAACCAAAGCACTTAGATCCAAACAAATAGACTATTTTAGTAACTCCCAACTTGTTGAGAAATAAGTGCTAGGTGATTTCCAAGCTTGAAGACCCAACTAACAAGAATATGAAAATTTAATAATGATGTTAATTGGAACAATGGCCTTATGGACTCTAACTCAAATTCCACGAGAAGAAAACACTTAATTAAATACTCTTTCTAGTCTGGCCTTAGACATAGATGAAGACTTAGACCAAATGGTCCCTATCCATCACCTTGTAAAGCTTAGTATCAAAGCCCAATATGTAGAAATGTTTCCCATTGGAACATGATCATCCATTCCTCCACTCCTCTTTCTCTTCAAAAGTGAGCCTTGAAAGGTAGAATGCAAAAGTGAAGAGAAAGCACTCTTTATATATAGGATGAGAAAGGATCCCATCTATTCATCAATGTACCCATCCAAGGGTTCTAGGCTCTTAGGTACCACATGGTATCACAAGCCCACATATTTAGATCCATTTCTTCTCTAAAAATGAGAAACCAAACCTATTGCATGGTGGTTTTGATATCGATGTAACTCCTTAATCAAGAGTCTGAATGAGAATCCAAAAAAACTACTAATAACAAGACATCATCATGCACGTTTTAAGTATAAAACACATTATATAGTAATTAACTTAATCATACTCTCATGTCAATTAGATTGTGTACTACTCATTAAATTCATCATTTATAAACCACACATATAAGAATCATATATCTCTACTTAAAAATCATGCATGTTATTTAATTAAGATAAACAATTAAAAAACATTTCTCAAATCTATTAAATTGCCTCTTTAGATTAATTATTATCCAAACACTTAATAGTATAAAAATTGGATTAAATAATATAATTGAATTGAAATCAAAATTAGGATAAAATATAAGATCTCATATGTAGATATAATTATGTTAATAAAGCTCATATTTTCTATAAAGAAAGAAATAAAAACTAATAAAGAATGGAGAAGAATAAGAGATACATCTCTTGATTTGTAACAATGATCTTCTCTTGAATCCTTCAAAAGGATTTGTCTTCTTCAATATCTTATTGAAATTGTCTTCTTCAATCTCTTATTGAACTTTTTCTCTCTCTTTTCTCCTCTTGACAGCTTCTAGGATTTTTGATTCTCAATTGTGTTTTATTCTTCAAAGAATGATGTTTATTTAAAATAAAAATGACCTAATATGGACCATTATATAATCTCTTAAAGTGATCCAATGGTTGAGGATTAAAGTTGAGAATCAATGTTTGATTAAGAATATGATGATTTTTGCACGCCGTAGGATAGTGTCCTTTGATCAACAATGAATATTCAACCATAGATCATGCATCGCAGTGCCAAAGAAATATGTCATGGAATGGTTGTGCCACAGTATGGAAAAAGCCCATCAGGGCATGGTGCTATTTTTTTCATTTTTGAATTGTTTTCATTCTGTTTGCTATCATTTCACCTATATTGATATAATTAAACATAAGTTAAGTTTTTCATGATATTTTAGCATATTCCAAGACAAATAAGATATTCTAAAATAGTTAAATAACTCTACTTTTATAGAATTGTCAATGTAATCGCTTAATTATTTTAAATAATTATTGATAAATTTCTTGCAATAAGAATTAATAATCCAGATAATTAAATCAAACTTATATGTATAACTTGATTCAATTTGCTTCTTAAAAGAAAATGTTTTTGATAGAGTAAATTAGGAGAGCTTATTTTAGGTTGTATATTAGAAAGAGTTTAGATTAAGATATTGTTTAATTTAACAAATATATAAGAAGAGGTGGAGACAAGCTTATGAATTTTTTTGATATGGTATAATAAAAAAAGATGATATTAGAATATACTTTTAGTGATTTACAATACATGTTAGTGGTGTACAATGATATTGCATTCATTCTTTTATTTGAATATTTATCATAATCTTTATATTTTGTTTATATTCTTATTAATTTTTAGTTGCTATATTTATTTTTCAATTCACAAAACCAAAACCTCCATTTTAAAAAATAAGAGTTAATTTTTAAAATCTTTTGTAAGAAATACCCTTACTTGTTTTATATTAAATGATGATATTTTAAACAATTTAAAATAAGGTTTAAATTGATTGTTCATTTGAATGCATCAATTTTTGACGATATATTATCAGGGGCTTTCATTACATTAACTCTTATTTACTTTTATTAATTTTTAAGTATTATATATTAAAAAGTTAAAAAATACATTTTCTTTATTTTTATTTTTATTTTTGTTTTATTTTTACTTAATTTATTTATAATCTTTAGAGTCACATTGAATGAACTCATGCTACAATCTGAGATCAAATTCATATATTGTACAATTTTTTGAGCAAGTAATTAAAATAGATCTTCTAAGTTCAAGCCATTAATCTATCAATTTGGATCATTCCATCCACTTAGAAATGGTTATGAATAATCTCAATCTAATATTTGGAGAGATAGTCTCACTGGATTTAGATCAACAACCATTATGCATTTAGTACAATATGTGAAAAAGTTAAACTTAGAGTATTTCCATTATTTATAGCAAATAGGGTTAATGAGCAGTTATACTACTTACCATCTTGGACTATAAATAGTTGGAATGGAATGAAGTAGCTCTTCTTAGAGAAATATTTTCTAGTTTTAGGGCCACTCTAATCAAAAAAGAAATTTGTGATATTCAGTAGTACAATGGGGAGAATTTATATGAGTATTGTGAATAGTTTAAGAAATTATGTGTAATTTCCATCATTATCAAATGAGTGAAGCTCTTAATCCAATACTTCTACAAGGGATTGACACTCATGGACAGAAGCATGATAGATGTAGCAAGTGGTAGAGTTTTGGTTAATAAGACTTCTAAAACTGCAAGGAATTTAATTACTAATATGGCTGCAAAGGCTCAATAGTTTAACACCCGTTCCAACCCACCACAAAAGGTCAATGAAGTGGGATTTCCTACTATTATTGAATTATAATTGAGCACCCTCACCTCAATTGTGCAACAATTAGCAATCAGACAAGTTAAAGCTTGTGAATTTTGCACTAACATTGGACACCCAACAGACATATGTCCTACTATTTAAGATCATAATTTTGAACAAGCAAATGCTATGGGGATACCAAGGATAACAAAGGCAAAGATATAATCCCTACTCTAAAAATTACAATCCTAGTTGGAGTGATCGTTCTAACTTTAGCTATTTTGAACACAATCAAACAGTTGCCCCTAATAATCCACCAAGTTTCCCTTTTCCAAGAGGCCAACAACCTTACCAGGTGAGGCCAAAAAATCCTCCACATCAAGGTAAATATTTAAAGGATTTGATAAATTCGTTAGCATTCAATACTGCTCAATTCCAATAAGATACTATCAAGTTTTAGTAAGACACAAAATATACTATTAAAAACCTAGAAAATGGATTTAGTAAGTTAGATACTACTATTAGAAGCTTTAAAGCACAAGGGTCTGGTAAACTTTATGTTTAACCCATGGTCAATTTAGGGAAAATGTTAGTGTAATCTCATTAAGAAGCAGAAATCAACTTGAAGAAGTTTATAAGGAGCCAACTAATGATGAAGAAACTAAGAATGAGTCAATTCAATCAAAAGAAGGTAATTTTGATAATGTACCAAAGGAAACAAAATTTCCACTAAAGGTACAATTTAGAGTTCCAATTTTTACTTATGAACGTTCTATTTGTTTACTTAGCAAGCTTGCAAAATCCAAGAATGAAGTACATGAGCAAGAAGTCTTTGAAATCTTTTGGAAAGTATAGGTTAACATTCCACTATTGGATGCCATCAGGTACCACTCTACACTAAATTTCTTAAGGAATTATGGACCAATAAGTGAAAAATCAAAGACAATGAAGTGGTGAGTGTAAGAAAGAATGTGTCAGAAATCTTGCAAAGGAAACTCCCACAAAAATGCAAGGATCTAGATAGCTTCACTATACCATGCATTATAAGTAACATTAACTTTTAACATGATATACTAGAACTAGGTGAGTCGATTAATGTCGTGCCTTACTCTATTTATGCTAGTTTAAAGCTTGGTTCCCTTAAAGAAACAGGTGTAGTTATTAAAATAGCCGATCATTCTAATGTTTATCCAATAGGAGTATTGGAAGATGTTTAAGTGCAGGTGAATGAGCTTATTTCCCAATTGATTTATATATACTTGATATGAGATATGACTTCACTACTAAAGGAAAACCCTTGCTTCTGTTTAGACATTTTATGATAACAGACCATACAAAAATAAATGTGAGGGATGAAAATCTTACAATGGAGTTTGATGAAGTGGTTACTCGTTTCGATATCTTTGAAGAAAAATGGTTGACAACCAAAAATCCAATAAAACCACACAAAAAATTGACTCCGCCATAGGTGGAAAATTTTTAAAGAAACATATAAGGCAAATTCAGGCTAAAGACGTTAAATCAAAGGCTTTGTGAGAGGCAGCCCACCAAATTTGTTTTCTATTCTTTTTTTACTTATTTTTACATTACATATATACATATATACATGTATGTATATTGAGAATAATGTAAGAATTAGGTGTGGTGGAATGTTAACATATTACTATCTTTATGTTTTTATGCTTTATTAGTTTATTTTGTTTTAGGATACATATTTTAGGATTAATATGCTCTATGTGGCATAAATTCTTTTATTTTTAGTATTTACTTATTGCATTTTTTATGATGGTTTGGATTGACAGATGGGCAAACAATCACATGTTTTCTCTTTGTTTTCTGACACCGATAATGAAATTAACTAAATAATATTAGGTCAAAAAGGATAATGAATGTTGATAAAGTCTTGACCTTGTTCGTAAGTGAAGGTAACTTTATGATAATTTTGATCAAAACTTGCTTGCACAATAACTAAATTAGTAATAGAATAATTTATATGCATAAAATTGTGAAAAATATTGTCAATTCCTTGGAACTTTGTTATACTTTTAATAAATAAGAATTTTTTGTTAGAAATATTTTTTAAGTTTATCAAGACAAATGCTAAATGTATTTTTTTAATTAATGATTAAGACAATAGGACTAACTTATTTAGCTAAATTTTCCTACCATTCATATTGTTGTTCTTTCAAAAACAACCATTTTACACAACCAATTTGAGCTTACATAAGTTAATTATTTGTACTCACTCCTTACCCTTTGAACCATACACATTGGTCATACCTTATAATTCAAGAAAAATGGAGTTACACAAAAAGATAATAGATTCTATGAAGATACTAAAATAATATTTAAGAGTATCAATTGTGTTATAATTGATTAAATGCCCAACATATAGAAAATAACCCCTATTGCAATATGTACCCTACTTATTCAAAAAAAAATTATAAAAAGAATAAGAGAGCAAGCTAAAAAGAATTATAAAAATTTGTACCTTATTTATAAAAGAAAAGAAAAGAAATCAATAATAATGTTTGGGTCTAAAATAAAGAAATTTGATCATATTTTATATACATAATTGGTCTTATGATAGTATTGTTTATAATTCTCTTTCTCTTACTCCATGGACTCATGAAATTTTGTTTATCTTTTTTTTTTCCTTTTATTTGATTGAACCAATAAACATAATCATATTATAACTAAACGGAAGATCTTTTGATTTGAAGAAATATTTTTGGTGAATGGAGATACATTTAAAAAAAAGTCTATGTATCCAATCCGACTCTAAAAAGAATAATGATATTTTATAGAGAGGAATAATATTTAACCTATTTATGTTAGAAGATTTGACTATTTTTAATTGATATTACATCACACATACTTTAAGCATGATTATTGTATAGTAGTTGTAGTAAAGAAATAACTAGAAATAATATCTAATATTTATTAGAATTTGAAATTATAATGTTGTTAAGCCTTTGAGATAAAATATTAGAGAATTTATTCTCTTAATTATGGGTAGTGATTTTGCTCAAGTATTAGCAAAGAGTAGGAATGAGAGAGTTTTATAAGTGTTATTTTATAGACATTTTTAGATATCAATTCATTTATGTTTTATTATTATAACAAGTTAAAATAAGTTATGTTGTATTTAATGAAAAATGTTAATCTTTTAGATTTTTTTGATATTTTATAAATTTTTTATGATTTTTGTTTGATAAGTGGATGTATTCAAAAAGTTAGGTGTATTTAATTAGCAAGACAACCCAAATTCACAAATTCCTTGCGCTTATCTTTCATACCATCACACTTCATCAAATTTACACTCCCACCTCTTACGCTACCATGTATCACATTTTTAGGTCACCTCATCTCTTTTTGCACAGTAGAAATCATGAGTCATGTATCCTTTCTTACATACCAATCTGAATAGAACTTTAAAATAGATTAATTTTCTCAATATAAATACAAAACAACACCCACAAAATACGATAAGTATTAGAATTACATGAAAACTAAGAGAAAAAATAAAAAAATTTACAAATTGTAGAATAAAATTGGAAGAAATAATTGAGAAGGAGATTCAAGAGACAATCAAAAGAATTGAATAGAAAAATTAAAGACGATAGTCCTAAGATTTATTTTCTTTTCTTTTATTGTTTTCATGAATAATATTATTAATATTTTATTTTTTTATGAATAGCTAATTTTATAATTAATTGTGGATGATTTCAAAGCCCTAGACATAGATCGTAATATTTAATAAGAAATGCAATATTCTATTCATTTATTCTTTTTTTAACATATTAATTCTCAATTTTAATTTTTGTATAAACTTTTTGATTATTTTAGTGTACAATTAAATAATCAAATTAATTCATTTTTAATCAATTTAGTTGATTGGGTATACTTGATCAATTTAAATTGTTAAGTTTCCTTCAGTCCCACATCGGCCAGAAGTTTGGCAGTAGTATTGCATATAAGTTTAGACAACCATTAACTCAATGAGATCTTATTGGGTTAAGTTAGACCTAGGTTTCTAACATGGTATCAGAACTGGGTCTGACTTGATCAATGACTTAGGCTTTGTTCTTAATAATCTCACTATGGTTTTGTGAGACCACCTCTATCCGTGTGGAGGGGGGCTGTTAAGTTTCCTCCAATCCCACATCGGCCAGGAGTTTTACAATAGTGCTGATTATAAGCTTGGGCAATCATTAACTCAGTTAGATCTTATTGGGTTAAGTTAAGCCTGAGTTTCTAACATGGTATCAAAGTTGGGCTTAGATTGATCGGTGACTTGGGTTTTGTCCTTAACAATCTCACTATGGCTTTGTGAGACTACCTATGTCCATGTGGAGGGGGCTGTTAAGTTTCCTTTAGTCTCACATGGGCCAGGAGTTCAGCAGTAGTACTGCTTATAAGCTTAGACAACCATTGACTCAATGAGATCTTATTAGTTTGAATTAGGCATGTGTTTCTAATATAAATAATTCATGACAAATTACTTGAAATGAGAATTAATACTAAAGATAAGTACACTGAACTTATGTATTTAATATTGATAATTTTCTTCTTAAAATTGAATGTTTTTAATAGATTAAATTTAGATATCTTATTATATCTTGTCTTTAGAAGGAGTTTGAATTAAAAGCTTATTTAATTTAGTAAAAAGAGGTGAAGATTTTCGCACTTGTGAAATTCTCTAAGTAGATATAATTAACGAATATGAGGTTAAGATATGTTTTTTTTATTTGCAATACATGCTAGTGGTAAAGAATGATCCTACAATCGCTCTTTTAATAGAATATTTATCATAATTTTTATATTTTATTTCTATCCTTATTAATTTTTAATTGTTAGATTTAATTTTTAGTTTACAAAACAAAAACCCACATTTTAATAAATATGAATTAAGTTTCAAAGTCCTATGTCGAAAAGACCCTTACATGCTATATATTAAATAACGACATTTTAAATAATTTAAAATAAGGTTTAAATTAACTATTCATCTTAATACTCAAATAAATATTTAACATGATAAGCGACTATCATTTAATCTCTTAATTATTTGAAAACGATATATATAATTAAAGAAATAAAGGTCTGACATTAAGATAAGTCTATCGTAATGGATAATGATCCTCAACGAGTATATTTTCTCTTATATATATTCATCACAGCTCACCATTAAACATAATTTAAAATAACATCACAAGAGACGGACATTGAAATCTATAATCTATCTATAAATATCATTATGCATCTCTCTATATTACAAGGAGAAACATTAATTTTCTCTTTTTTCTCACTGTACGGACTAAAAGGACCAAACATACCACACTAAATGATTATAATTATTCAAGGTACTAACTATGTGTTCTCTATTCTTAGGACCACAAGAAAGAAATATGCATCTAATTATTAATATTTACAAAAATCAATATCAACACTTTCTTTATTAATAAATACACTCTTAATTTATTTAAAAACTTACCCCTCTATCATTTTTCCTGTACCTTCCTTGTTTTTGTTGCATTTTGCTTTGGATTTGTAACTATAAAGAGAGAACGCTTCTATGGTATAAATTTTCCTCCTCTATCCCCATTAGGTTTTTTTTCTTGCTTTAAAAATTATAACTTTTGGTGTTTTTAGATCATCTAAATTTTATAAAACTGATTTATTTATAGCGTAGATTCTATCTATTGTAATTGTTATACAGATTTAAATTTTAACATATTTTTCAATCTAGATCAAGGAGATTTTTTATTTTTGAATCAAGGTTGTCGGTACAATAAATGTCAAATACATAGAATCATGTAATTAAAAAAAAATGGAAGAACTTGAAAAACTGTTTCAGACAAATATAACTGGAAGCCTAAAAAGAGGCAAGCATTTCCGATCCCAGCATGATAACGGTAAAAACAACTCATGATGAACTAATTATATGTCTTATAATTTTTTTGAACTTATGTTTTGAAGTCGTAGTCTCTTAGGTAATATTTAATTTTCTAATTTTTTTTAACTAAAATGGCATGTATATGAATGCAAATTCTATAATGCATTTTTATTTTTTTTAATCAAAGCGCATTGCCATTGTTGTTAATAACTTATAAATGATAATTAGGTGGTATTTTATATTAAATATATATTTATTTAATATAAATATTTTTATAAATAATATTGTAAGATATATTTATAAAATTATTATTATTATTAAAAAATTAAGTCTCTTGTAGTTAAAAATTTATTAAACTTTTTTAATTTGTTTGAATCATATTTTTATGAAAAAATTAAGTTGGATTAAAT
This sequence comes from Hippophae rhamnoides, assembly GCA_033030585.1. Lineage (NCBI taxonomy): Eukaryota > Viridiplantae > Streptophyta > Magnoliopsida > Rosales > Elaeagnaceae > Hippophae > Hippophae rhamnoides. The sequence continues at coordinate 57,835,004 of CM065427.1, read as the reverse complement.
TAAGTCTTATTAACCATGGTTAGTAGAACTTTGAAGAATAACATATTTTAAAAAAATTAAAAAATATTGTAATTAAAATTATTAAAATTGAACCAAAATAATTAAAGTGTTTATAAATATAACACTAATGTAACTACAATATTAATGATATATTTAATTTATAGGAATAAAATTATCCATATGTATTTTTTTTCTTTTAATTTTTGTATGCTTTATTTTTTATTGGTAGTATATTTGGAGTCAAAACTTTAATGTTAATTGGCACCAAAGCAGTTACAGTGATACTAAAGTCTCCCTGTAAAATAAAATAATGTAAATATAAAGTTTGAATTTCAGCGCCTAAACATGTAAACGCTTGCATAGTATGATTGTATCATATTTATTATTAATTATATTTTATTTATAAGTTAGTTGAAACATAAAATGTTATTTAATTTTTTGCATATTATTTAAAAATAATAAACCTTTAACAGCATAACAAAAAAAGAATCATTCAATAATTTCAACTAAATTACTTTTTGTGCTGTAATGTGAGAAATTGTCACCCCAAAAACTGAATAATGTCATTAGGACCACCTCGTTTGTTAATTCGGTGAAGGTCTGCAACTCTGCATATAACATAGTACAATAGTACAAGTCATGATAGAGAGAGAGAGAGAGAAAAGTCTGAAGTTGCACACATTTTGAAATGCTTATATTAGTTAATTATATATATATATATATATATGTATATATAACTTATATATCTTATCATAAAATCATAATTATTTTAAAAATTAAAAAATTATTTAATTTTTTAAATAATATTAGTAGGTATCAAAAATTAAGTCTTGTAGATTAAAAATAATTATAAATTTATATATTAAAAAGAAAAAGAAATTGAAAAAGGAAAGAAAAAAATCTAAAGTTGCATGTAATGCTTCTGTTACATTACGCATATTTGGAATACAAGAAGGCCCACAAGATATGTACAAATTGCGATATGAAATCTTGGAACAGTCACATTCTTAAAGAAAAGAAATCCAAAAACGAGATTCTACTTTTTAACGTTAAAATTATAAATTAATTATTATTATACAACGCCTCCAGTTATACAACATATTGTACATATGTAACTTGACCAAGTAATACCTACCTAACGTGTGATGTTTAATGGTAAGTTTCATCCTCTCCTTTTATCTCTTTAAATGATTGATTTAAATTATCCAAAAATATTCAAATATAAATTATTATTGTTATAAAAATAATTTTATTAATATGAAAAATAAATAAAATAGATATATTAATATCGATACAATACTCTTTTCACATACTACTCTAATAACTATATTCATTTTCTTTAAATTAAAAAAAAAATCTCTTAAAATTCTCTAACTTTCTTTTAATAATGATAATTAAAGAATTTAAATTCTAATTATTAATTATATTTTTTTTAATTTTTTTTATTGTACCTACTTATTAACTTACAAATATTATATTTAGAAAATAAAAATCATTAAGAACAAGGTGATGTTTTATGATAAAAATCTCATATTAAATTAATAATAATATGATTTTCTTATTTTAAAAAGAATAAAATAATTATAATCGAATAAAAAATATTAAAGAGAAATAATAAATACCAAAAAATATTACTAAATAATGATAGACATTATTTAATTAATTAGCAACTAAGACTTTAAATATTCAACATTAAAACCTCTGTAAATTAAAAGTAGAAAAATGAATGATCTTTTACATCTATTTAATAAGTGTATCCATAAGATTTACTTTGAAAAAAGCAAAAACTTTAAAAATGCTAAAATATTGCATTGTATTTTTTAATTTGATTTCATAAGAATAAATAATATTATAATGATTAAAACAATAATTATTAATTTTATTAACTCTATCAGGTATATCAATTATTTTAAGAATCTTTTAATTTTTTTAATTTTCTCATTAAAAAATAATTAATACATAGAATTTATGTTTTTATAACAAATATAATTTAAAAAATACAATGATAGTTATGTACTTTACCCATTAATTTTTGACATACAATTTTTAGCGATAAAATAATGACTTTCAAATGAAAATGTAAAATAAAAACTCATATATAATCGTCCGCTAATTAGTTATAAATATGTTATTTTTAATGTTAGGATATGAAAAAACAAAAATCACTCTTTTATAATAATTATCATTATAATAATAATTATAAGATTATAAATTTGATTTAAAAAAAACCCCACCACTCTGAAAACTTTAACTAAACTATTAGAGAAGATGAGCTGAGCTGGTCCAATCAAAATATCATACAGAGTCAAAGAACTGAAACTTGAAGTCGCTCAACTGCTTGTTGGCTTTTGCATTGAGAATCACTATGCTGAGTTTTCATGAGAAGTTGACCACAACAGCTTCTTTGCATCAGTAATCCAAGTATAGGTCTTGCTTTCCTGTGAATTGTATAGTAATGAACTTTTAGTTTAAAGGATCTGAAAACTTAAGAATGATAACAATAATACCAATTCATATTTTAAAAAAACTCCCCAAACTTCAACATCATTCAACCAATAACTATAAATCAACTTAGCTTTAGTAATGAGCTATGTTACAAGGAATGATTTAAAACACAAGTTGTCCCAAACTTTTGGAAATGTACCGGAGCAGAGTGTCCAGTAAAAACACCCATACCCATGTTATATATAATTTGGTATTTACTGTGTACTTAAGGATATATGACAATGTGTCCACCCTTTAAATAAAAGGCCAAGGAGTGGCAAGCTTTTATGGAACAAACTCTGAAAATACGCTATGTGCGGATGAAACTGTAGGAAATTCAAGAAGATTCTTTCCTACTACAATCTAAAATCTAAAATAATATGCAAAAGCTAGAAGTGCATACCAACAAAAGCCAGATGACTTCACTCAATCAGCATGGAGACAAAAGCATATGCATACAAAATTAATCTGACTAAAACCGTGTCATTTGCTGCAATAATTGAGAACCCATTGGTTGTGAAACTAGTTGCTCTGACTGCGAAGGTCTTATTAGATGGTCTACACCAACAGTGTTCCCAAGTCCTTGTCTAATCATCATCTCTTTCGAATTGTTATTCATATTTGTTTCAGGGATTGAGGATTTCATTAGCATCTGTATCTGACCAAGACGTTTATTCGAAATATGTCTTAGTTCCAGCAAAGAGTGTGTTAAACAAACAAATATGAAAATGATTTCAACTTACCATGTCTAGACGCTTCTTATGAAGATTGCTTGAAAGCTGCATTTTTTAAACGAAAATTATTTAATAAAAATTAGCGCATTGTACTAGAAATAATCAACAACATGCAATAAATGCAGTACACATATACAGATAACCACACAGGTTGTGTATGGACTCTGGGAAGAAGGGAGGTCATAAGGAGAGTGAAAACATACAGATACTGTGTGTGAGCATCATCTAAAGTTGAACTCGTAAAACCATTTGCCTTTTAAGATCAAGGGGAAAAAAAGGAGAAGAAGATACTTACAGGTCTATTTTGGTGCTTTTCTTCAATTGAAAATCCTGGAATTGTCAAATGCCAATTTCGTTCTGCAATTCAAAAATACAATTAGGTTCACCAAGCCTATAATTGCTTCATTTAAAATAAAAATAAAAAGTGCTTTGAAAACCAATCAAATTGAAAAGTTGATTTAAATAAATCACTTGGGCCATATCGTCACTAATCTTATTACTAATATTAACAAAAACATACAACTAATACAGAATAAGATATTTCTTTTCTTTTCTTTTTTCACAGGAGGAGATGTTGATCTGATCGGTGGCTTATACTCTTCCATTCCAATCACTCTAATCCACTTTTTCTTCTTCGTATAATAAACCCTTGAAAAGCTGGCAAACAAACGAATATTGAAACCCCTTGTCTTTATTGCCATCTTTTTCAGACAAACTTTTATTTGAATGCACTATTCCTATCTGTATTTTTCCATGCACCTGAGAACATATTTATCTGTGTAGCAGAGTCCATTACTATGTGTGGGCAAACCCAATACTCCATATTAAAAAATAAATAAATTGATGTGAGAAAAGCTAATTAACAAGGTTAACATGGTGTTAGCTAATTCACTAAAGATGGCCCATTTTCCTAGCTGCATGCGTAAACAAACCATCAAGTTTTTAGCATATGTGAAACTCCTAATACAACAGGAGAACAAACAAACCTAGGTGCAGCAATAAATCCTTGGACTCCAAAGTAGAAGATTTTCGATGCTTTGCCAAAGTGCATGCAAATGCTGTCACCTACAAATAAATGAAATAAGCGTCTATCCCGAGGACTATCGTCTTCATCAGAAGACTAATAATAGATCGTAAGCATTACACAAAATATAGGACAGCATATAATAAACCAAGAAACCGCAAGCTACTGAAATAATAAAAACATGATTGGTGGAATAACAATTACTTTAATTAGTCCACAGGTTCAAACACAAAATTCAAAAGCAAAATACAACACTACACTATAACACAGAAGCTTACAGACCTAAATGAGAATGAGATAGCTACCCCATAGAGTGTTTCAGCATCGTAACTCAATTATATAAACTGTAGGAATGCAGAATTAATGAGCTCTTCTTTGCATCTATATGTAACTTGCTCCATACAAGTTTTTTTTTATTTTTCCCCCTTTTTCTGCCGTTCTTTTTTAACAAGCCGCTATAAAAAATCTATATCTAATGTGATCTTAGAAAAAAAGACACAGCAACACACCACTCTGATTAACTGAAATGAGGCATTAAATATAATGAATCTTTCCATCCATGGACATGAAACTTACATAAACATAGGAAAACAAAGTGCAGATATCTAATAGTTTTAAAAGGACCTTACAGAATCGATGAAATCATCAGCAAACTCCAAAAGGAGGTCTTCAATTCCAGGATCCAACTTTCCCTGTGAATCCACCTGAGCATGCAAAACATGATCAAAGTGTTTAAATAATTTATAGAAGGAGCAAATCAAATAATTTGGAGTTATCAAAAATGAGAACAGAACCAAAATGTAGGGACCTGTGAAACTAAATCCTGTATCTTTCGCTTTCCAAGAAGTTGATTAGTTGCCTCTGTTCCTTGGCTTGAACTTCCCCCCGGTGTAGTTGTACCAGAGGCAGTAGCATCTGGTTGTGATCCAGTTAAACTAAGAGATTTCTGGCCAGTGGGTCCAGGTACTCTTGGGGATTGCTGCTGCTGCTGCTGTAAGGAGGGCTGCTGCTGGGACTGTTGTTGTGTTGTTTGCTGCAGTTGTTGCTGGTGTAGCTGGGAATGGGCCATTGGTGACTGCTGCTGTACAAGTTGGGATAACTGCTGTGGGGTTAGGGCCAGAGAGTTTTGATTCAACTGTCCGGATGTTGCCAGTTGATGCTGCAAGAGAACCTGCTGCTGCCTTTGCTGCTGTTGAAGCTGCAATGATGAGCCAGTTCCAGATATTGACGGAATCTGCTTTAACCACTGCTGCTGTGACAACGAATTCTGCATCATAGCTGGCTGTCCGCTTTGAGCCAATCCGGATAGCTGTGTGTGGTTCATAAATGCCAGTGGTGATGTCCTTGATAAGTTTTGAACCTGTTCATTGTAGACTTTGATCAGATACTTGCACACATGAGTATACATTTTTACATAAAACATGCATGGTGAAAACAGAATTATAAACAATGCTTCTTTGACAGAAAAAATGTATAGGTCACTCTGTGATGATGGCTGCCTCACTCACTCAATCAAGTCAAAAATAGACTCAGACGACTTAGCATCGTCCTATTAGATTCTAAGATGCTAGTCCTCAAAATTTTAAAGGGTAAATTGTACTAAAGTGATCACCCATATTGGAATTTAGTATTTTAATCTTTTGTTTCAATTTACTACTTTTCTTTTTCAACACATTTCATGAAGCAACTTTTGCCATGCTCACATAATTGATGCAGTAGCTGGGGATACACACATGGAAAGCACATTACTAGCCACAATATTTTCACATTTTTTTGGTGCCAATCTTATTGCTGTCTGGAGGTGCAATTTTTCAGTGGTGACTCACCTATGCCTTTTACCTAACTTCTGCGCAAATGATGGAAAAAGTAGCTAGATGAAGGAATTGCAAAAAAAAATAGTCAAATGAAACAAAAAAAATTGAAAAATATCATAAATTATAAACAGTAATCACCTAATACAATATTCAGTTTTCTAAAATTTACAATATAGTATGAGCTAGACCTATTTCGTAATAAAGAGTTTCAAAAAAAAATTACACACTCGATTAACCACATTAAACACATGCATAACGTGGTCACACGAGCCGGTAAATGATTTGGAAAATCTTTATTGCATAATAAACCTAACTAAAACTACATTATGAAGTTTCACAAAACTCATTCTTATACTGTGAGTTTCCCCAATTATAAAATGGGTGATAGTTTTAGTGTTAAACGAGATATTTATCCTATTTTAAAAATTCCAAACTCTATGAAAGAAAGCCACATTGATTCCGAGGGTAGACTTATTGCAGGGTCAAAATGCATGGAAATGGTCAAATTGATGAGGCACAAGGCATGTGCCACACAGTAACTAATCTAATAAAGTTCCAGATATAGCACAGACCAATTCTCCACTATAATCCAAAAGAAAGGCAAGAGAGACTAGTAAAAAGATAATGATATAATCAATAACAAATTAGAATAATTTTATAATCGCCAGAAATGAAATAAAGCAATCGAATAACAACCTGTTGAGAGTTAAGTGCACTCTGTTGGGACAATTGCTGTCTAATTTGTCCTTGGTTAATTCTTTGTTGTGTATAAGAAGCAAGCACCCCATTAGCTTTTATTTGTGAGCTCAAATTCATCTGACCCATCACCCCCATTGCTTGCATTTCTTGTAGAGCTTGATTACCTGAATGATATTGAGATCCTTGTTGTAATCCAGATTTTTGCCTAGGCTGCACCAAAAACGACACTTCGCTAAATAATAACAAAATAATTAAACTTCCAATTATAAATAAAAACATTAAAATTAGATGGTTTTCTTAATTAATCAAGCATTAGAAATATGAGATGCATAAAAAGTTGAATGCCAACAAATTCAACTACTGACGCATTAAAAAGCAATAATGAATATAAAAATTTACTCTTATTGAACCAAAAACAAAAAGTAAGAAAATATATCATATTTTTAAGGATGAGGTCATTTTTCGATCACAATCTTAAATTTCCCATCAATTTGACTTTCTACATATGAACATCATGGTATAATGTAGATAACATTGTTAAAAGAAAAGGACTGTAAGATGCTGTTCGTTCACTTGGGTGACTAATGCAACAAGACGCCCTTCAGTTAGACTCGTACTATAACTTAAAATCAACATAATTCCATTTCCCCGAAGGAAAAAGTACTTCATGTATGGATGGTAATTACACAATAACAAAGGGCCCAAACATCACATCAATAGATAAACAAGACTTAGTGAGTTTTATACCGATGCCATCAACTGGGGCTGTAAATTAAATTGTGCCCCTGCAGTTCCCGACAAAATTGGCAACTGACCACTCTGACCAAGCAAAGCCGACCTTGACATAGTCCCAGCACTACCCATTTGCTGCTGCTGATTATTTTGTTGCTGTTGTTGTTGATTCTGCTGATGACTTGCTGCAGATCCACCAAAATTCATCTGCCCATATAAGCCAGCTTGTTGCCTCATTACACCAAACTGCTGCTGCTGACTTTGTTGATGTTGTTGAATTTGATTCAACCTATTCATGGATGGAGACCTTTGCAGGCTTTGTTGAAGTTGATAATTTGACAGAAGATTAACATTCTGAGATTGCTGAACCAACTGTGAAGATTGTTGCTGCTGGGGTTTCAGTGGGTAATCTAATCCAACATTGGGATTAAGTTGCTGTTGAGATTGAGGAAGTGAAATATTGGAAAGAGAAGGGAGTGGAGGGGAAGATATTTGAGGGGATTGTGAGAGGTTTGAAGATGATGGAATTAGTGGGTTTGTGGAAGAGTTTGAAGGGTTTTGAAGAATCATTGCATTGTTGGAACTGGTATTGCTGGTTGATACAGTTCCTGGCTTTGTCGCTGGTGGGTCCATGTTGTTGGGGTTTGTGGACTGAAGGGATATTGCAGACGAAGATGGTGGGGTTTCCGCCATTTTTTTGTAAAAATTGGATTTTGGGTTTTATTGTTCTTGTGTTGAGTAAGCTAATTCATGGAAGAATTGAAATCGTCTCTGAAATTGCAATTCCCAGCTTCAGATATTTGCGAGAGAGGAGGAAGGAAGAAGGAATAGAAAGAGCAAGGCAAAAAGGATCGCGATGTAACAGAGATGAAGGTCAGATCTGTGCCATACACGAACGGTAGATCACACGAGTGATCTTAAGTCAACGTTTGAGTTTTGACACAAAAAAAAATATGGAAGATTTTCTTTTGAAAAAAAAAACACCACGTTATAATCCTAAAAAAGTTTTATATGATACCTTAATCTTGAGTAATAAATTAATACTAAAAAGTATATAAAAATATAGTATTTATAACTTATTTTAATAAGAGGTATATTAGTTTTATCTTTTAAAAAAATCTTAATATCATTAAGGTTTTAAAAATATCACAAATATTTCATATTTAACGAAAATTAAAATTAATAATATTAAATAATATTTTTTATAAAAAAAGACAAAAATAATAAAAAAACTCATAAATAAAAATAGAAACACAATACATTTTAATATGTTTCTAACAAGAAATGGTAATTAGTAAAAAAAATAAAAAAAACAAAAAAGTGAGATTAAATTTTAAAAAATGAGATATATTTAAAGATTCATCATTCTTAAGAATAAGAAGAATGCTTCTAAAACAAATATTTTATTATAGAATAAATAATAAAGAAATAGGTATTAATATTATAGATGTAAAAGAAATGTATAATATACTATTAATTAGAAAAATATGGATAAACTATCAAAAATCCCTCAAAATGACAAAAACAAATCGAGTACATCTATTTAAAAAGAATTCAAATATTAATAAAAACATATTTTAGATAATGAATTGGTAATACAATTGCTAGTTAATAAATAAAAAATATGTTTTATTAGAATTGATCTATAGAAACCTACATTATTAGAAATTAAAATTCGCAACATATCTTAAGTTTGTCATTAATACTAATCATGGTAACTTAAACCAATTGTTAGGTTTAATCAATGTATTTGTAAAAGTAGATTTAATAAAAGAAATAAATCATCAATTTTTAGTACATTATATAGTACGATATTAATTAACAAATAATCATAATAGTTTAATATATCAACAAAATGAATTCATAGAAATAGATATAATTTTTTAAGAAATTAGACAAATATTAAAACTAAAAATACAAATAGATTTTAGATGTAAAACAAAATCTCTGATACCAGTAAGAAAAAGTAATATATAAGAAAAAATAATGTATCAAGGTTTACATTTATATATCTTAAAGGAGAATCCTTTAACAAATAAAGAGAAGTAATAAATCTAAAACAAAAAGTTGAAGTAATGAAAACATAGTCTATGAAGTAATATTAAGAAAAAAATAATATTATTATCTCAATAATGTTTAAAAATAAATTACAAAATATAGATTTAGATCTTAATAGAAGTCTAACAAGCATATCAAAAAACTAAATAACAATAATGAAAGCTTTAATTCTTTTAACATAAGAATCAAACATAAGGTTTTTATAAGACATAAATGAGACACAAAAAGAACTCCTATAAAAAATAGAAGAATATGGTTATAATAAAAAACTATAACAAAACATACATAAGGAATTTATAGAATTAAAAATGAATGTAAATAACATACATATAAATAATAAAATTATAAGTTGTAAGGTCAATCAATTTGTATAAGAAGAATAACCTAGGGGATTAAATGTATTGATACTTAGGAATGAGAAAAGAAAAAATGAGAAAAAACCCAAAGATAAAGAAAAATATATAATCATAATTTAATGAAATATAGAAAAGAATTAGAAAAATAGTTTATGGATCTTAGGAATAGAAATATAGAAAAATTAGTTAACTTGTTAACCCTAATAGATGAAAAACTAAGAAGACGTTATGATAAAAAAAACTTTGTACAAACAAAGAGTAAGATAATATGACAATAATCAGTAAAAATAATTCTGAATTAGAAAATATAATTCCAAAAAATTATATGAATTTAATTACATTATTGGTTCCTTACCAAGAAGAAACATATGACCCATATAGAGAAGAGAAAATAGGAAAAAGTCAGAAGAATTTGACCTTCCTTATAGAAGAAAACAATACCACAAAAAGGAAGAATGATTACATTGGAGAGCTAGAGATAGCAACCTACCATAATTCAAATTTCATGAAAATTATAGATCTAATATTTTAGATTTAGATTATATAAGGGATAGAAAGAAAAAAGTCTTAGATGAATGGTCTAGTAGTATGAGTGTAATCAAACAAACTTCTCCAACCAAACAATCAAACACTTCAACATGTAGAGTTTTAGTAGCTCATAAAATGACAAACAATGTTAAACTTTGGTTTACAAATTTAATAAAGCAACAACATTTACATATACAAAGGAATGCTCCCACAGGTAGAGAATAGCTAGAGACTATAATAAATTAAATGTACAAGAAATTTATTAGAGAAGATAAAGGTAGACATATCAGTGAATTTAGTGAAAATAAAATTGAGAAAATTCATGATATTTAACAACTATGAAAATATATGACATGTGTTATATAGACACTTTTATTTATGAACATTTGAAATGTATTATCATAAGTTATCACCTTCTATAGAAAAAACCCATAAGAAAATATTTTTGCACCAATTATTTGAAATATTATATTAAACTATAACATAATGATGGATCAAAAGAAAAAAGAAAACTATACAAGACATTATAAGAGGAGGAATAAAAAATCTTAAAATTGGATGGTTATCATAGAGAGATATGAATATAAACAAATAAGAGAAATTGATAAAATCTGTTGTGATATAAAAGATTTTAAAATGCCAAAAAATATGAATATAACATAAAATCTTATAAACAAAAATATAAGAAATAAAAAAAATACAAAATACAAAATATTCTATAAATATAAATTTAGAAAGCAGAACTTTCAAAAATATAAACGAGGTATAATAAAGAACTTTACAGAAAAATATATTTTAGAATAAAAAAGTATAAGTTATCATAGAATAAAAATTATTGCCCATTAGGGAAAAAGAAATGCACGTATTGGATTTGTAACGAGGAATAGCATTATGCTAATGAATACTCTAACAAGTTTCAACAAAAAAGAGAATTCAAAAATCAATTTTCACATAAAGTAAAAATCTTTGAAGAATATTTTAAGATGAAATTAGAACCAATTTGAGAAATAGGATATAGATAATACTTGTAATATTTATCTATTGGAAAAAATTGAGGAAGAATATAAATGCTCAAAATATTCTTCATTAAAAAATGAATGATTTATATTGTATTATAAATCAAAAAAGTATTTTATTAAGGTATGATTAAAATTTAAAGGTTATAAAACTTACCATTTACATGTATATGTAGATATATAAGGTGTTATATGTATAGCTAGTAAATATGTATTCCTAAATGAATTCTGAAAACAAGCATCAAAAGATTTAATTGTAAGAATTGCTAACAATATTACAATAAATCTTAATAATGTTTTAAAGAATACAAATAGAATGAGAGAAATTTTATATTCTTACAATATATTAATAAGAAATATGAATTATTTATTAATAGAAAATAATTTTCTAAACTTATATTAACTATTTACATAATATTTAGACAAAATAAGTCTAACAACATAGATGGTGAAACTATTTACTTATCAAAAAATAAGAAAAGTTTTGACTGTATTAAACACAACTTTTATACAAAAACATAAAACGCAAAAACGATGTGAGATAATTACAAAACATTAACAAAACTTTATTTAAAAAACATTTCATTAAATATAGGAGAGAAATAATTTGTTTTTCTTAATGAAATATAGGAAGACAAAGCCTTTACATGTATCAAAAAAGTATTAAAAATAATAAGCTAAGAAAATTCTTTAGATTCAAATGTACATAAACCTAAAACGACTATTAACATAAAACTAAGAGACCCTAACAAAGTCATTAGAGAAAAACCTATGATTTATATTTTAGAAAACAAGATTAAATTTGAAAAACAAATTTAAGAAATTTTGAAACTAAAAATCATAATATCAAGTAATTCACCTCGCTCTAGCCCAACATTCTTAATCGAAAAAGAAGATGAAAAAAGAGAATGATAATAAACTTTAAAGTATTAAATAAAGAAACCATTAATGATTGATATTTTATTAAAAAAAAATTATTATAAATAATAAAAGGGAATAAATATTTCTCAAGTTTTGATTACAAAAGTGGATTTTGACATATAGGATTGGATGATGAATCTCAAAAACTAACGGTGTTTAGTTGCCCTCAAGTACAATTCTAATGTACTATTGTACCATTATGATTAAAACAAGCTTCATGTATCTTTCAAAGTCATATGAACAATATCTTTAAGAAATTACAAAATATTTTATGTGTTTAAATAGATGATATTTTTGATTTTTAGTAATGAATTAAACAAACATTATTTAGATATTATTAATATTCTATAAGAATGTAGGAAATAAGGTATTGTATTTCTAAGAAGAATGTAATAATTACTTAGCAAAAAATAAGTATTTAATGTTAGAATTGAAGATGAAAAACATAATCTATAACTCCATATACTAAATAACATTCAATGATTTCCTAGTGAATTAAAAAATAAAAATCAAATATAAATATTCTTAAGATATTTAACGTATATTCAAGCATACATCAAGAAACTTACAGAAATACGAAAACCTTTAAAAATAAATTCAAAAAATATAATATTTGGAAATAGACAGAACAAGATACTTTGTACATAAATAAGATAAAAACAGAGGTAAAAATTTATAAATTTTATACCATCAAAGTTCAAATAATAAAATGATGATTGAAATAGATGTTTTACGTGAATGTTATGGAGCAATTTTAAAGTAAAAGTATACGAAAAGATGAATGTCCTTGTAGATATACATCATGATCTTTCAATGATCTAGAATTAAATTATCACAATAATAAAAAAGAATACTCAACTATCAAATAAGCTATTTAAAAATTTGCAATATATGTAATAAGTTCTAGATTCACTATCATAACTGATAACAAGAATTTGGGTTATTTTTAAGAACTAATACTATAGGTGATTATAAATAAGAAAGATTAGTTAAATGACAATAATAATTTAACCACTACAATTTTGATGTCTAACATCTTCCAAAAAATAAGAATAGTTTAGCAGATGCCTTTATAAGAGAATTAGCATTTTTAACTATTTTTGTTCTTATAAAAATTGAACATCTTGATATCAAGATAAAGATAAAGAATCAGGATATATGAATATTTTATAAACAATTCGAAGTTTTATACTTAGAGAAGTCTTTGTTAGAGACATGAATTAAAAAGGAATAACTTAATAGTTCAAAATGACCATTAGATTCCAAAAATTCTAAAGATGAATCCTCCATCAAAGATTCATTCTAAGGAAGGTAAAACTTTCGAAGAAGAAATTCAAAATTAGAAGGGAAAACCTTATAGTACAGAAGAGAGTAACATATTTGAAAAGAAAGAGGAAGAGTTCAATTGAGCTGAAAAGGCAAAAAAGGAATACCAGAAAAAGATTTATATGGTCTATAATAGTCCAAAACTAGAAATTTATAACAATTGGTTTGAAACAAGCAAAGCTATTACCAGATTTAATAGAATAAATTACAAAGCTTTTACTAATAGAATAAAAGTTGAAGACAGTTATACCAACTATAGAGTATCAAAACTAAAAACTCTATAAGATATAGTTAAAAATTACTATATGACATTGCAATAACAACCATCACTACAAAGTAGATTAAAAACCCTAGGAAAGATAATAAGGTCACCAGTACTATTCAAAGAAATACCTCTCACAGAAACATCAAAGATAGTACAACCACTAGTATTATTCGGGAAAATATCTCCAAGAATACATTGATCATTGAAGATGAAAAATACCAATACATGAATTTAGGTAAAACATAGTGTTTGAGTTTCTATAATTTAACCAAAAAAATCTACCCTAGAATGTATCGAGTATATGAAATTTTACACTAAAGAAAAAGAATTTCCTATATGCAATAGATTTAATATTCTTGAAGGAGCTGATCTAATTTTTGTTTATAAAGCTTTCCATGTAGGTTTAATCGAGAATCTATATCCATGAATTAATTTAAGTGAATTAAATTATTTTCCTAAAAATTTCAAAAAGGCTATCCAGAACTTCAAGAAAGAAATAAGAGCATGTGACAAGCTTGGTTATCTTAGATTTTTCATTTCACTTATGAAATGGAATGAAGAAGGTTGTGCTAGTCCATATCATTTTATCAAATTAGGGATTTTCAAAACTAATAAAGAAGTTAAAAAACTAAAGGCGCTTCTAGAAAATGAATTCAATAAAAAAACTTTGTATACTAAAAAGACAGATATTAGGTCAAATTTATCATGAACTTAAAAAAATTGATAATTCTTCTGAAATAAAAATAAACTATTCAACTAGTAAAGTCATAATAATTTTCCATAATAATATGGCTCTCACTAAAGAAATAGTGAGAAAATAAATAAATTTGAGGCAAATTTTAATATTAATAACTATAAAAATTTTCAAGAAACAAGAAATGTGTTTTTTTAAGCCAAGAAAATCACTAAGTATCACAAATGCATTTAATGCATTAGAGATCGAGAAGACAAAAATGCATTATCATCTACGTTATCAAAAGGATTGTTGGTATAAAACAACAAAGAAAAATAAATATGTAGAACCCACATCTTCAATCGACATGCCATATCAAGAAAATGAAAAACTTAGATTCAAAAGTCAAAAATATAAAGTTAGGTAAATTATTAAAATAGGAATAAAATAATGATTTTTCACTATTAAAAATGAGGATTATTTGCCCTATAAAAGGAACCCCTATTGTTATTAGTTTGACATAGTTTTAAAAAGAGTAATATCTCTACTTTAAAAATTATTCACCTAGCAGTTATTTATCTATAAATTATGAGCAATTTCAAGATTTTTAGTTGGCTTTAAGAATTATAATAGTTATTAATATTATGAATAAAATAAAGTACAATCATTCTTTTTCAATATTTTTAGCAAGTCTAATTTGGACACCATAGTATGCACGAATACAAAGGTTTCACCATTACCAGGAGGGTATTAAGGTTTGTGCAAACTGAGATATGTCAGGTGTAACAAAAAAAGACGAATAATAGAAGAAAAGATCGTGATAGACCCATTAAATTTAAGTGTATTAGTAATAATCTTAAGTCAATTAAGAATCTTGAATGATTAAATATTTATTTATAACATTTGTAAAATTAATAAATAAGAAAATGAAAATAAAGAAACTAGACACAAGTCTTTATACGAATAAACATAAGGAAAATACAAAACTAAAATAATGTTTTAATAAGAAATTTAAAAGTTAAAATAATAATCTGCAATCAATAACAACTAGCTTTAGAATTATAATCTATAAACATGAGAAATTTGGTATCAGAGTTATAAAAAGAAGAATATATATAATTAGATATAAAGTTAGCGACATTAACTTATAAGAGGCATAAGTGAACATATGCTAAATTTTAGGAACATTAATGGATTTTTACTTTTACAAATAGTTATTTTAGATTAAATTGTATCATTTTTCAAAAGAAATATACTCCTGATATATCCTCTAATAAATATAATACTTTTATATACTTTATCTAAATGTAAGATACATGTCGATACCCTACCCCATATACATTCGACGTAGAATATTCTGTTAATTTTATTTATTTAGGTGATGTTTCGTTAATATGAATGAGATTAAAAATGAAATTATTTTCACATATTTTTTATTTGGTTGTGTTATAAATTAGAAATGAAATGAAAATAATTTCTAAAATACATGGAATAATTATTTCATCATCCTCTAATAGATTTGTTATTCCATTTTAGGGTTAGAAATTTATGCTATAGCTCGATTGTCCAAACAAAATATGAATCAAATCCAATTTAGATAAACCCAAATAACATAAAAAAAATTAAGGCTAGATTAGGATTGGGTTAGGGCTACCACGACAACAAGAAAAAATTATAATTATTTTTATATACTATTACTACTATTTTTTATATGATGAGTTTGCTAATTCATGTTATGAAAAAGTATCTCTTATTATTTATTTTAATTTTTCATCTTTACATAATGATTATTCAATATTAAGAAAAGTTATACAATACTTTATCAACGCAAACTTGACTAGTTATATGAATTTTATTTAAAAATGAGATCTATCACATTTTCTTTTAAATTCATGAATTATTTCATATAAAGTGCTTATAATGAATTCATTGATTTGCTCGTAGGTCTATCAAATTAGCTTATAATTTTATTCTTCTTAAGTATTTTTAAAATATATTATGTTATCGTTAATTACAATTATATGATGTTCAAATCTAAAATATTTATTTAATTTAATTTTAGGTAGTGATTCTATGAGTTGTTTTATAATATATTTATAGCTTTAAAACCTTTTACTTTTTAAGTTTGTAAATTTTTTTAATAAAATTGTTATTCGTAAGTTTAATGTTTTTATAATGTATTGAACTTTGTTCAAAAAAATTATTATTTTAATTAGATTAAATATTATAAGAAAATTACAATATTTTAAATTAACATCAGGTTAAATAAGTTTAAAAAGACCAATTAATAAGTAAAAATAAAAATTTGTACTAATTTGAATTAGTTTAGACCAACTCAATTTTTTTTCTTTAAGTTATAATTGACGGTTCATCACACAAATTAAATTTGAAAGGTTAGGATTTGGTTTATTTAAGTTGGGTTAATTTAGACCAACCTAAATTATCTCAATTTGTATGAATTGATGCTCTTCCGTTTCTATACCCATAGTATAAAACAATTTATTCTAATTTTATCATCAAATCTTAAATCTTTAAACCCTTAACCCTTAAACTCTAAACTTCAAAATCTAAAACCAAAACTATAAATCATAAACCATTAAAACCCTAAAATCCTAAATCCTAAAAACCTAATCTCGAATCTTAAATTCAAAATCTCAAATCTTAAACCCCTAAAATCTTTTTTTCAATTTTGATAATGTAATGTTTAGTATTAATATTACCATATACTAATACTTAGGTGATATTTTATAAATAATATGGAAAAAAAATTATCCAAAATATTTTTTTTATTTTAAAATTTTTATAACATTAAATAAGTAATAATTATTTAGAAAAATTATTATTTTAATAATATATTCAATTTGACGTGGATAATAATAATTAAATGATATAATTTAAACTTTAGTAAATATAGGAATATTAAGGTAATATATAATATTTTTCATTACATTCAAGTTGTAAATCAAATATTGTAATAATGAATATTTCTTTAATTATAGTGGCTAAACGAAACACTGTAATAGTTATATTATTTTTCTTTATATTCTTTTATTTTTTTTATTCCGTAAACAAAATATTACTTTAAATTTAACTTCATTATTTTTGGGATTTGGTTATGATTGAGATGTTATGATTCTTAACCCATCATCATTTATTTTTAAATTTCATCTTCCTTTATTTAATAAAGAAAAACTTTAATGTAATTGTTTTTATTTTGAAAAGTGTGACATCACCTAATAAAATTTTGTTGTTAAACTTCAATTAATTAAATTATTTAATATTATTTTATTATTATTTGGTTTAATTGAATGGATCTTTCCATAGATTGGGTTTTATTTTTAATTTTTTAATAAAAATATTTTAATTTTTCATATAACGTAAATAAATAAATATTTTTTAATATGATAGAAAAATAAACATATATTTTTGTTACTAAATGGTTAAAAATAAAATTAATTGAATAATTTATATAATTATATTTTTATTCTTATTAAATTTTAGATCCATTTTTGTTAAACACAATAGGGTCCATTATGATAAATAATTTTTTTATTAATATACATATATATGAAATTTTACTAAGTGTAATTTGTTGTTAAAACTAAATAGTTAATTAATAATATAAACCCATAAGAACTAGTTTTTAAAATGTTAAATACTCATGTTGCTCTACTTGCATTAACAAAGTCTTTTGGAATAACCCGTTTTATATGAACATATTTGCATTAAAAAAAAAATAATATATCTAGTTTGATTAATTTAAAACTAAATAGTATTATTAAAATGTTAAAAAATATGAATTGTTAACATATAACTCAATATACTCCTTTAATATTTAAGTTGAAATCAAAATGTTACTTCTAATTCAATAATTTTACACTCTTATTCCCATATCAAAATATATGTTACTAAATATGTTAAACATATAAGTAAATAGGTTCAAAACTATTTAAAAATATCATTGAAATACATTATTAGAATTTTACATCTTGGACATGAAATTAGATGAAACATCTTTTGAAATCAATAAAAATAATTTCTTCATTCAAAAACACATCTCTAAGCGACAATGTTTAAATTGAAACATATTAAAACACTTAAAATAATTAAAAACTCCAAGCTTTTTAAAAAGTTAACATATGCCCGTTATGTATCATCAAAGCAATTTTAAAATTTGAACTTTCAATTTGTTTCATCTCACTACTATTAATTTTAGAACAATTTTTACATATCTTCACATAAGTTGACATTACTTAATATAAAAATGTCTAAATATAATTATATGAAAAGATATACAAACTAAAAATTCAAAGCTTTAAAACAAGATGTAATACACGTAATTAAAATCTGTATAATCATTTTAAATCACCAAAATATTGATTGGTTCAAAATATGATTTTTAGTACAATTTTTTTAGACATACCTTTTGTTAAACATGTATAACTTTATCTTATAAAATCAAAAAAATAAGAAATCGTTAAATATTTCTTAAATAGACATCCATATATTTCAAACAAGACATGTCCTCTGGTTCCTTACGAATGTTTCTCAGTTTTATTTTAAAATTTAGGTAAAAATAATTACATAATTATATTTTAACTTAAAATCTTTATCTTTTTTCAATTATTTTTCTCTCCTCTTTCTTTTTTGTTATATTTCTTTTATTTGTTTTCGATAAATTTCATGGAAAATAAACTTGCACTAATACTAAAGAAGAGCCAACTTATCTCTCATAAATATCAATTCTTTTTATTTTATTAGTCATAATAACATGTATGTTATTAAAAATAGAGTGATATCTAATACTAAAAATAATGAGTTAAATAAATAAGATATAATATTAAAATAATCTTGAGAAAAAAATTATAATTACACTTAAAATATATTATCTTTAATAATTTTATTTTTAAGTAAAGAATGTGGTATTATATTTATAGTATAATTTAATTGATCAGTTTTCACACAATTGTTTTTTTTATTTTATATAAGAAAATTTCATAGAAATCATTTAAATCAGATTATTTATGTCATTTAATTCATTAGATTATAAATTATGTCATTTAATCTCTTAATTTTTTAAAAATTGTTTTTTTTATTTTATATAAGAAAATTTCATAGAAATCATTTAAATCAGATTATTTATGTCATTTAATTCATTAGATTATAAATTATGTCATTTAATCTCTTAATTTTTTAAAAATGATCAATTAAAGATAAATTATATTATTTAATTATTTTTTATTAAAATATTATATTTTTTATATAAAATGATTAAAATATGAGTTTTTAATAATAATAAAGCAACAAATAATATAAAATAAAATTAACAAAATATATGTTTTTTAATATTTATTAATTGTCATTATTTTATTTAAAAAAATTAAAATATATATTTAAATAACCTTTTGTTTAAAATTTTATTATTATTTATTTTTTAAAATTATTTCATATTAAATTTTATTTTTATTCTTATTAAAAAAGCTAATATTTTAATTTTATTTTATAATTTATATTTAATTAGTTATTTTTTAAAAATTAATAAATTAAATGATATCGTTTTTAATCCGAATTACTAAATAACAAAAATAATTTAATTTAAAAAAGTTTTATAATCATCAATTTATTATATATTTGCAACTTTATATCATTTAGTTTGTTAAAAAAGTAAAACTTAATTTATATATGAAGGATCCCAAAAGTATGTTGCAGTCCATAGATCGCCGCTCCTAACTTTTTTGGTAGCAATGGTTATATTTGAATATAAAATGGATAAATTTAGTTGTTTATTTTTTATTAATATTTTATTATTATAAAAATAAATATATTTAATCATATAATTAGAAAAATAAATATATTTAATCAGATAATTATTTAAAATTATAAATTTAATATTGAAATTAAAATATATTTTTATATTAAAATACTTTATTTTAGAATAAATAAATTCATTTATAAATAATTGAATTACTTTACTATTTACATCATAAAAATAAATAGTAATAATAATAATAATAAAACCTTTCTCTAATTTTTTGACACGTTCTTCACTCGCCCACCTTGGAAGCACGTGAAGTAGGTTTTTAATCACAACCGTCATAAGTCTTAGAGTCACGTACAAAGCCGTTAGATCATCTCCATGTGATATCAATCATTCTTTATAGGGTTCCACATAAACCAAACCGCGAAAATCACCAGAGTATAGCTTCTACGAGTCCAATCGATCTGTGCCACCATGGCTGCTCAAATGAGCAAAAAGAGAAAGGTTAGGAACGAAATATCCTTATGAGTCTATCTTTATTTTGATATTATATTAAACAAAATTGTGAGTCATCTTTTTTTTTTTTATATTCTGCAGTTCGTCGCCGACGGAGTATTCTTCGCTGAGCTTAATGAGGTTTTGACTCGAGAGCTTGCCGAAGATGGATACTCTGGTGTTGAAGTTAGGGTTACGCCAATGCGAACCGAGATCATCATCAGGGCCACTCGCACACAGAATGTTCTTGGTAAGTTGTCTTTCGGAATCTCAGTTTGGTTGCAGCGAATGTTTTGTAGAGCGAGTGGAAAATTTACTGTGCCCCATGCCTTGCTCTTTCTTCAAAACGATCATTTCAATTTTAAAGAGTAATTAGACCTATGCTTGTGTATTATTTTTCTGTATGCTGCTTGTTTTATATGTTTGATTTTTCCTTTAAATTGTTGGATTCTATAGAATTGACATATACGTAGCTGTTTTGGAGGCCGTAAATTGTGGAGATTGAAAAAAATAAACGGAAATAGTAGGAAAATCTTGATCCTAATTGAGGATTGGTGGATTTATGTTGCCTGCCAAAAAATAGGGAAAACAGCGAAATGCATTTTCTATTCTATGGAGCTAGTTTTACAATTTTCTCTGTGTAATGAACAATTTTTCATGTTCTTTCAGTTTGGTAAAAAAAAAATTCAACCATTTTGCACGACCATTGAAGCTAGTTTACTTGATGGTAATGTTTGTTATAACATGAACCTTCTTAGCTTGTTTTGCTTGAGCCTGTTTGTGTGTGTTTATTCCACTAATAGTGTTGAAAATGGATGAATACAACATCTGTGGAATTAATTGATGAATTATTTTGCCGACTATAGTTTCATAAAACTAAACTATTACTATTCTGTTGCTTGATGAATTACACTGTCTACTTCTAGGGAACTTAACTTTTTACTCAAGGCACAATTAAGATTTTACTGATGGATACTGTACGAGAGTATTTATAATTGATAATACTTGTTAACATTGAATATATTCATCGTGTTTTCTAATGATGATATTTAAAAACTACCAGGTGAGAAAGGAAGAAGAATTAGGGAGCTGACATCTGTTGTTCAGAAACGTTTTAAGTTTCCTGAGAACAGTGTTGAGCTTTATGCAGAGAAGGTCAACAACCGTGGACTCTGTGCCATTGCACAAGCTGAGTCTTTGCGTTATAAACTTCTTGGAGGGCTTGCTGTCAGGAGGTATGCCTGTAAATCTACTATATAGGCTTTCTGCTTTATCTTTAAATTGTGTAATGTAATTATTGGATTGTCTACTGGAAGTTTCTTGTTAGTCCAAGTATTATATGAAGTATATTAACCATTACCCTTGAGATACATTGATTGATTATTTGATGCTGAATTTCCGTTCATATTTATATGCACAAAGCTTTTTTAAAAGTATGCGTTTTCAACTCTTTTACTTATTATTTTCCTCCTTTCCTCATTCCTTATGGTTCAAGAGGGTGACAATGCTTACAACAAGTGTTAAAAGATCTTTTAAGTGATCCATACTTTGTAGTTCTTGGAGTTTAGGAGCAATGCAGTATGAACTTCTTGTAAGCACTGGTTATTTTATCTTTTTTCCATTAGGTGACAATGCTTACAAGTGTTTAAGGACCTTTTAAGTGATACGTACTATATAGTTCTTGGAGTTCAGGAGCAATGCAATATGAACTTCTTTTGAGCATTGGTTATTTTGTCCTTTTACCATTAGGTAAGTGACAGGATTAAGAGAGCAATGGCCAGTGTTAATGTGAATCGGATTTTTTTTCCCTTTTTTTCTTTTAATTGTTAGCTAATGTAGCACCACATAATTTTCAGACATCATATCATCTTTAATGATGTAACGCATTAGTTGTCTCATGTATTGCATCAGGACCATTATTTCCTTGTATGCTTCACTTTCTTATTGTAGACATAAGATAATCACAAGTGTATATATAATAGGTGTTAAAAAGAGAGAATATTTTAGCCTTGGTATCTGAAGTTAAGAAAGCTACACTGCAAATTTTTTCAAGTTAGACCAATGTATTTATGCTTTTAATGTCTTATTTCTCAATTGCTTATCTGAAACTTGTCACTAGGTTGAATTACATCTTGCTGAATCCTTTTAAAGGAAAATTATGTTTATGTGTATTAGCAGCATTCATAAGACTCCTTTTACTCAACACTTGTGGTTATGAGGATCTCCAAGAATGCTTATATTATCTTTGGAACTTTTCAATTAGTTCTCTGTGGTCTGGAACTCCTATATTTTATGATATCATTGATTTTCCATCATCATCCGAAATTTATAGAATCAATTGGTTCGAAGTTGACATGCTTTTGTTCATTCATTAGAAAATATACAAACAAATTGATAATAAATAAGTTGGTGTGGCTCAGTATGAACAAAGTAAAACATTTAAGGCGTTGTAAAAATGGCTGAATACAAGCTATTCTTTGGTATGTAGATTAGTTGCATGGTCAAGTTCAATCTTTACTTAATCCAGCTATATTTTGGTAATTGAACTAATTCATTGTAGATGCTTCTTATGTCATTGACCCAAAAGATAGCTTCATATTTTTAATGCGCTTTTCATTTTACCTATTGAGTTATTATTCTAGGCTTTGGTATTGTTTCAGATCTAATAACCATTTTTTTAATGCGTGGATCGCTCTCGAAGCCACTTTGCTTGTGTCTAGTGGACAATTTAGTCATTTTGCTTTCATAATGGACACTATTTTATTAATGAAAATTTCTGAGAGAATAATAAATTACATTTAACTAGGATAAAATTGTCATTTTAAAGTTTCCTTCCTACACACCCTTTCCTCCATTTTTGTTTCAGTTTTGAAGCCATTTTTCAGCTACATTTTCTTTATTTTTTTCCAGCTTTATAGTTAAAACAATGGCTCCAAAACTAAATCAGAAAAAAGGAAAGGCTATAAAGGAGAAGAAACTTTAAAATGACAACTTTTTTCCCATTAAATATACTTTATTAGTCTGTCATAATTTTTATTAATAAAATAATATTGTATTGTTGAAAACGTGACTAACATGTCCTATTTTTACTGAAAGAGTGACTTAAATCTCTTGTTAAAGTAGAGTGTTTAAGTGCCAATTTGACACAAACCAAGTGACTCTTAGGGTACGTAATCCTTTTTTAATCTTTTGTACCCAGGGCTTGCTATGGTGTCCTTAGGTTTGTCATGGAGAGTGGAGCAAAAGGATGTGAGGTACACAATCATACATATTCATATGATTCATATGATGTTTATTAGTGACAACTTTATCCAATAATAGTAGTACAAAAATTTAACTATAACAAGGATAAAATAGACAATTAATGCATTATTGTGGCAGTACCATCAACCCCCCACACACATTTCTTATTTAGTCTTAGAAGTTCAGCATGAAGCAACAGTTTTAGCCTGCAGTGAAAGATGATATATCTTGTTACAATCTTTGCAGGTTATCATCAGTGGTAAGCTCAGGGCTCAGCGTGCCAAATCAATGAAGTTCAAAGATGGATACATGATATCATCTGGCCAACCTGTGAATGAGTATATTGATTCTGCTGTGAGACATGTGCTTCTCAGACAGGTTAGTTTACCATGATTTTAGTTCAATATTGGAGAAAGGTCAGCTTGAGTCCAGTGGCCAAACCTCACATAAGATGTTCAACTAAATGAACTAATATTCCCAAGGTTGCAACATGCAGGGTGTTCTTGGTATCAAGGTCAAGATCATGCTTGATTGGGATCCTGAGGGTAAACAAGGTCCTACAACACGTCTACCCGATCTGGTTACCATCCATCCACCTAAGGAGGAGGAGGACTACACCAGTCGGTCCCTGTTTGTTCCAACAGAAATTCCTGTGGCTGTAGTTGATATTTAGATTTCTTACCGTTTCCCCTTTGCTTTAGCCGACAGTGCAACCCTCTGAGATTGTTATTTTTCCTGATGAGCATGTGAATTTTGATGTTGGTTTCTTTGGACATCTTTGAGTTGGACTAGTGAACTTCGTACTGTAGTTTATGCTTATTCAGTATGATTTTATCTATTATCCAGATTAAAATAAATAAATAAAAAACTACTAGTGTAACAGAACAACACAAATAACCAACAGAGATAGTATTGGTAGGGTAAATTATTTGATTTGTTACAAATGTCCCATTAAATTAAGCTTTGTTCAAAACGTATCATTAAATTATTAAAAAAATTAGAAGTGTTAATCGGTCGCATTTCTATCAATGTTAATCATATAGAAAAAAGATATTGAAAAAAATATCACGTATGTTTCTTGTGGTCATCTTCTTCTTCACTCAGTTACCCTACGGAAACCCCAACACACAACTCCTAGCTCCCTTGTGATGCAATTATGACAACTTGTTTTAAGAAGAATATGAAGAAGCGTAGACATGTGAGTTCCATACATGATTGAGTCGGAAAAAACAATAGCACTCCAGCGTTCGTGGTAACTCTTCGAGGTATGCATCATTATTGTATCCTATTCGACAAGTACTGCCCTGGTTACTTTGGAGAGGTCCATATGAGGTATTTTCACAAGCTCATGAACAAGTTCTGCCCAATTGTTAATATCGATAAACTTTGATCCATGGTTCCTTAAGAGATCAAAGACAAAGCATCAAAGGACAACAATCCAATAATCGATGTTACACAATGTGATTACTTTAAGATATTGGGTAAGGGTGTGTTTCAACTGGAATTTTTCGATCTCGAGATATCCACGTAAGGTCTAGAGTTTTGACGTTGATGCTTCGCATCGATCTATGTTCACAGTGGGGTAACCATCGTATAGGATTTGGATATCTGCGTGGGTTCCCCATAAACTTGGGAAATCTATGTTCGTGATCAAAGTACGTATTCTTTCCACCTTCCTAAGCTCTCGAACCCGATCTCTAGCCCTTAAGGATCTTATTAGGACAAAGTTCGTACCATCTAGACTAGGACTACTAGCCTATATGGTATCAGCTTGCTTCCCAAGATTTACTTAAAGGCTAGGTCTTGGGTTGAAGAGTTAGAGAGAGCGAAATAAACACATATTAGGGTATGGCCGTCCTACTAGTCAAGAACTAATTTGAACATCAACACCAAAACTTCTTAGACCCCTACTTAGATATCCCGAAATATCTTGTGTTCTCTGCTGATGCGTGATACAAACAGGGTGTTTTGCCTAAAAATAATCCAGTTGATGTCAATGTCAAGCTTGTATGTTATATCTAAGATAGTTGAAAAAGAAGATTAAGAAGGTTGGTGGTACTGTTATTCTCGAACCTTCTTATAATCTCTGAACCTAAGTATTTTTATGGAATATTAGATAATGTAATTATTTAATTTACACATTTTATTATTATAATTTTTAGGTAAGTTTTATTTGTATTGTAATTTAAAATTATAATTAATCAAGTTAAAAAAATTTAAAATTAAGATATTATATATTTTATTAATTACAAAATAATAAAAAAGAACAAAAAAAAAACAATGTCTTTCTCTCTTTCTTTCTTCATCTTTTCTACTCTCTTTTTTCTTACTCATTTTCTCTATCGTACTTCTTCTTTATTTATTTCAATTTTATTTTTTATTTTTATTAATAAAATAATAATGAGAAAATGGACAGAAAAAAGGAGGATGAGAGATAAATAAAGAACATTGTTGGTTTTTTTAATATTTTTTATTAATAAAATACATAATTTTTATTTTATTATTGAAAAAATCTAATTTTTTGAAATTTTGTACTTAATTAATTATATTTTTAAATTATATCACTAATGGGACTCAATTAAAAATTTACAAAATTAAAATGTATAAATCAAATGATTATAAGATTAAAATAACTATGTACCCATTTTTATTTATAATAATAATGTTTTAAAAATCTTGAATTTGATATCAATTTATTTGGTATTGATTACATATAATTTATCAACATCACACTATCTACTAACCTAAAATTTAAAAATTAAATAATAAATTGATTTTTTTAAATTAGTTTTTAAAAATGCATAAAGGGAAATAATAATAATTCATATTTGAAATTAAAAAATTCATATTTCAATTAAAAAATTGAAATTTTTGAAAAAACAAAAGTTTTAGAAAATTTATTTATACTTTTTTTAAAAAAAAATCACACAAATTATAAATTGAATATGCTTTTTTATATTATTTATTTTTCTTTTGTATTTTTTCCTTCATAATTCTAAATTTACTATGTAGAAAAAATATTTAAAATTGATTATAACTTTTAAAGAAATAAAAGTCTTAAAATATATCTTTGAATTATAAGAATCACAAATAAATTAACCGGTCCAATAATAATAAAGTAATTTTATATGAGTTATATATTATTCTTATAAAAATAAAAAAATACATGATTAATTTATAAAATTTTAAAGGTGATAATCCCCTCCCACCCCACTAAGAGTTTTAGAACAAGTAAAAATAAAGTAAATATAAAATTTTAAAGGTGATAATTCTCTCCCATCTAATTGAGAGCTTGAAAACAAGTGAAAATATTTGAAAAAGAAGTAACAAAAATCGATTTCATAGTTGAAAAAACTTTAGAATAAGGAGAAATGTTTGAAAGTGATTATTTTTCATGATTTTTATCTCAAAATGAATTTAAATGATTTCAATTTAAAATTTATCCAATCAATTATTAATATGGACCAATTTAAAATTGTAATTGAGTTTAAATTTAACTCCAATTAATATTTGAATCATTATAATAGATAACAATATAATATGTATAATATTTTAATTTTAAATAGGTATATTTTTTAATAAAATTTAACATTTAATGTCATAATTAAGATAATGATAAGAATAATAAATATGCTTACAAATTTATTAAACTATTATAGAGGTTTTAAATTTTTATATTTTTTTTATAATACTTTAATAATTCAACGTGGTTGTGATATATATAATTATTAAATATTCATGTTACAAAATAAAATAAATTTTGAAAGAATATGACTCTTATGTCTTTGTAAAAGTTACATAAGGTGTAGTTGCACATTGTAAGCCTTATGATGTTAGTTCTTATAAAGGAGTGAAGAATAAACCTCATGTAAAAATATACATCTTATGTAATCTAGTCGGTTGTATTAATATATAAGTGAGACTCATCATGAAAATGACTCACTTGTTCATTTTATAAAAAAAAAATTTTTGGAGAATTAATATTGTAACTTGTATGTGTGGTGTGAGATTTGCAACTTCGATTGCGAACTACTTGAGGGTATCATCTTATTCAAAATTTAGTAGAGTTCTTGGTGGTGAGCCAACTCACCCGTTGATGAATGTTCTCACATTGAGAGAACAACCACGTAAAATATCTAGTGTTGATTTCTTATTGTTTTGTTATGCAATTATATGCATTGCATAAGTAAAGCGAGTGCTTTGTTTGTGACTGAACTCTAGCAAATTGGTATAAAAGACTTATTCATGAATATAATATCCCTATAAGTTGTTTTTTGTGATTTAAGCCTGGTCAACTTAAGTCTCTACATGAACTATCAAGAATCTTGATTAGTGGTATTACCTCAATGAAAATGAGTAAGATGAGTTATACTAAATTTGGAATCGATATGTTTGATGGATTTAGTGATTTTGGATTGTTGAAGGAAATGATGCATTCTGATAATATGTAACAAGGTGTTAGAAAAAGGCATATATTTCTATTATCTTGAATTTGGATGACAATGTTATAAGAAATATAAATAGAGAAAAAGTTGCTCTTACCTTGTGGAAGAATTGGAGGAACTTTCTTGTTAAGTATCTTTCAAGTAGAATTAGCTTGAAGATATAACTGTTTGGATTTAAGATGGACACTACCAAAACTCTTGAAATAAATTTTGATGATTTTAAAAAGATGATAATTGAATTAAGTGAGGATATCTCGTATGAGAACCAATAAATCATCTTGATGAACTCAGTCTCTAAAGAGATGTGAATAATGCATTAAAATATGGTCAAGATAGAGTGACTTGTGATACTGTGGTATCTATTTTGAGAACCAAAGAGTCAAAATTGAAGCTTTAGAAGAAGGACTTAAGTAGAGAAGACAAGAAAGATTCAAGAAATAAAAAGTGTTTATCTATCAAAGAAAGATCAAGCGAGGAAGATAGTGGCTACAAGAAAAAAAGGGAAGTCTTATGGAAGGTATAGATCAAAGTCAAAAAATAGAGGCACCAAATACTGGGCTTGTCAAAAGGAGGGTCATCATAGGCATAACTGACCAATCTTGAAGAAAGGACTAGAATTGTACAATGATGGTGATGGTGATTTGGTTGTAGACTCCTCCAAGATATTGGAAATTTCAATTGAAAAATATGGTAAAGAGTGGGTTATAGACTCAAGCCGCTCTTACCGCATATGTCCATTTAAAGATCAATTTATCAATTTTAAAGAAACTGATGATGGTCACGTGTTGCTTGGAGACAATTTTGAGTGCAAAGTTAGAGGTATTGGATCAGTTAAGTTGAAGCTTTACAATGGCTAAGAAAAGGTACTATCAAATGTAAGATATATGCTTGAGATTAAAAATAATTTAATATTAGTTGGGATGCTAGACTCTATAGGCTATAATGTGAAGGTTTTTAATGGGAGATAAGGATCTCTAAAGGATCTTTTGTAGTCTTAAAAGTCAACAAACAAAACAATTTGTACATTCTTGAAAGAGAAACTTGCATTGGAACTATGGTTGTTGTAAAGCAATCAAATGACAAGATTGAATTATGACACAAATATATGGACATATCAATGACAAGTAGCTATTAAAATTATCAAAAAGATGGCTATTATCCAAAGATAAAGTCCAAAACTTTGAACTTTATGAACATTGCATATATTGTCACTAATATATGGACATATGAGTGACAAAATACTATTAGAAATTTCAAACAGATGTTTGTTATGTGGAGATAAGGTCCAAAATTTTGACCTTTATGAACATTTCGTAGTTGGCAAACAAAGATAGATGAACTTCCCATTAGTTAAGTATCTAATGAAAGATATCTTGAAATATGTACGTTTTAACTTATGGGACCTGTATCAAGTCCCTCACTTGAAGTTAACAAATATATTCTAACTTTTATAGATGATTACTTAAGAAATACTGGCTATTTTTATTAAAAAATAAAGATGAAGTCTTTGTTAAATTTAAACAATAGAGGTTGTTGATCACAGATATCACTAGAAAGAAAATCAAGAGTTAAAACTGATAATGGGCTAGAATGTAATTGTTATGAGTTCATCGAATTTTGTAAAAATTAAGGCATTAAGAGGCATAGAATTATTAGATTCACATCCTAACAGAATGGAACAATTGAGAGGTTAAGACCTTACTAGATAATGTGAGGTGTCTATTATTCAATTCTAGATTGCCTAAGGACTTCTCGCTTGAAGACTTCAAGCTGCTTGCATAGATTGTTACCTAATGAATAAGAGTCCACTAGTGTAATGGAGTTCAAGACTCCAAATGAATTGTAGTTTGGAAAGTCATCAAGGTATAAACACCTTAAGGATTAGGGGTGCATTTCATAGATACGTACCAGTGTAAGAAAGTTACAATTAAGAACTCAAAGGTGCATTTTGTTGGTTACTCTGAAAGAGTAAAAGAATACAAGATATAATGTCCAGAAACTAAAAAAATGATTATTGGTAGAGCTATTATCTTTAGTGAAGGGCTCTTGAAAGTAGCTAAAACAACTGAGGTATCTAAGAATGTCACTAGCACACATCAAATTAAGATGGATGATGACTATGAACATCATAACATAGTGAATAATTAGCCTATAAGAACTGGTCTCATTGATCTCGCTTGAGATGTGACAGATACCAGTGTTGAAACTGCAACAAAAATAACAAATAATCTTAAGAATGAAGATATTGTCCGTAGGACACCTCTGAAAGACTATCAAATTTCAAAAGATAGAGAAGGAAGAGAAATAAGGAGGCTTATCAAATATGATGAAGTGGTTCTTATACATTATGCTCTAGTTATTTCAAATGAACCATGTTACTCTAAACTAACAACTTATAATGAATTTTTTCCTTATTATGAAATGCACATTAATAAAGTTGTTGCTATCCATTGTGGAACATTTTAATATGCATTTAGAATATGTGGATGTCAAGACTACATTATTGCATGGAGAACTTAAGAAGATAATATATATGAAACAACTAAAGGTGTATTTGTGCAAGGGAAACGAAGATTACATGTGGCTTCTAAAAAGGTTTCAATATAGATTAAAACAATCCTCAAGACAGTTGTATAACATGTTTAACACCTTTATCACCTCAACATCTTTCCTCATGCGTGATTATGATCCCTACGTGAAGAATAAGGTAGAGTCTACTTGGGTTATGATATTCCTGTTATTGTAAGTAGATAATGTGCTACTAAGCACATATATGATTGAGATAAAGAATTGAAAAGGTTACTTACTTCAGAGTTTGAAATGGAGGATTTTAGGGCAACCATAAAGATCTTAGTTATAGAGTTCTCTAGATATATGAGCATTGATAAAGTATTTGTATAACAAAAGAATTACTTGACTAGAATTTTGAATAAATTTAAAATGAATGAAGCAAAACTAGCATCATTACCTATGTGAATACATTCTAAACTTTCAAATGCATTGTCACCTAAAACAAATGAAGAAATAAAAGAAATGAGTAAAGTCCCCTATGCAAATGATGTTGGAAGCTCGATGTTTGATATGATTTGCACGTGTTCTGATATTGCTAATGCAGTGAGTTTTGTGAACAAATTCATTGCTGATTCTAGTAAGACACATTATCTTGCAATCAAATGGGTGATGAGATACATCAAATGAGCAATTGATATGGGTTTGGTATATGGAAGATGTTTAGAGAATGATAGCATGATTAAGGGATTTATTGATGTTGATTATGCTAATGACTCGGTATGTTTTCACAGTTTTAGGAAATATGGTTAGTTGGAAAGGAATTTTGC
This sequence comes from Hippophae rhamnoides, assembly GCA_033030585.1. Lineage (NCBI taxonomy): Eukaryota > Viridiplantae > Streptophyta > Magnoliopsida > Rosales > Elaeagnaceae > Hippophae > Hippophae rhamnoides. The sequence continues at coordinate 57,803,095 of CM065427.1, read as the reverse complement.
AACACATAATGACACTATCTATAATTGAGTTCAAATATATTGCATTAATTAAGGCAATAAAGAAAGCAAAAAGTACTTTGATTATAAGAATTATAGGTAAGTTTGGCTTGAAACAATAAACTGTACTAGTGTTATGTGATAGTTAAAGTGCATTGTGCATAACCAAGAACCTTATATTCCATAAGAGAACTAAGCGTATAAATGTCAAGCTATATTTCATAAGTGATGTAATAGTAAACGGAAATATTCAGGTTGTGAAAGTAGTAACTATAGGGAACCTTGTAGACATAATAACAAAACTAACTCTTTTGAGCAAGTTCAAATTGAGCTTGGGAATGTTCAAAGTTGGTGAAGGTTAATGTGCTTAATTATGTTGGTTGAGCAGACAAATATGAGAATTTCACAAAAAGTTGATACAAGAATTCAACAAAGAATTTATAAGAGTCAAGGTGGAGATATGAAAGAATATAAATATTATGTGTCTTTTATAAGGGTTAAATAAGGTGTAGTTGCACATTATAAGTGTTATAAAATAACTTGAAAGATGTGATATTAATTTTTATAAAGGAGTGCAAAATATGCCTTATGTGCAAAGATGTATAAGATTATATCCTATGTAATCTAGTCATTGTGTGGCATATACAAGTGAGACTTATCATGAAAATAACTCTCTTGTTTATTTTGTAAAAGACATCTTTCTAATAGAATTGTTGGTGTAACTTGTATGTGAGGTAATTGCTTGATGGTATAATCTTGTTTAAACTTTAGTGGGGTTCTTGGTGGTGAGCTGGCTCACACGTGGATATATACTCTTATGTTGAGAGAGAAACCACGTAAAAGTATCTGGTGTTAATTTCTTGTTGTTTTCTAGTACAATTCTATGCATTGCATGTGTAAAGTGAATGCATTATTTGCGATAAAGCTCTAATATGTATTTATTTATAAAGTAATTTAATCCAGTTCAGATTACAATGGTTATAAAATTTATCAATTTAAATAAATTGTATATTTTTTAATCTAAATATATTTCAATTATAATTTCAAAACCCAATCGTTATATTATAATAAATTTTTATGTTTAATTAAATTGATTAGATTATATACTCACATCAAATATTAAAGATCTCATTAATAGTGATGACAATAAGGTAGAATGAATAGAGTATCCACGTCCTCATTTAAATATTACATATTACGGAGAATGGAACAATAATTTTCCATTAAAAGTTTGAGTTTTTTTTTTCAAAATTAAAAATTTTCATTAATAAATAAATTTATATCAATTAAATCTTTAAAAGATTAAGTACTCATAAAATATTTGGTATATATTTTTAAGTCATTAAATCTATAAGTTTAAATTTAAAGTAAAAAATTACAATTATAATTAAAATTTTATTTTGTTAACTTAATAATTATTGCGTAATATATCGTCACATTAAATTTTTATAATTAAAATAGTGATTTATCAATATTATTTTATTTAACTCAAATTTTTTATAAATATATAATATATTTTAAAATAAAAAAAATAAGAATAAAGGAGTAAGTGTAATAGGGAAGACAATTGCCAACTCTTTGTTCACAGTCATTTTCTGTCCTCCGTATTGTAATTGGGATTTCTCTTACATATTTCGGGTCATGGGGAGCAAATTTGCATCTGCACTTGTAAACTTTGAAATTTGAATTACTCGGATTCCACGTATGTTCTTCAATTCAATTTATTGTAGCTTTTGAGCCCGGTTCTGTACTTAGGAAACGAAGCGTACTGCGTACCATAAAAGCGAGCCAAAAAAACGCATCGTGTATCTGATTCTCACACACTGATAAGCGCGCGCGCAGTCACTCGCAAAGTTGTAAAGTGGGCTGTCACCCTAAGTTTCCCTTTCGTACATCGCAAGCTTCGAAAGTTTCAGTTCCGAAATTACTCCGGCGTTTCCACTTCCTTTTACTGGTTCTCCGGCGTTTCCACTTCCTTTAACTGGTTCTCCGGCGTTTCCACTTCCTTTAAGTGGTTCTCCGGCTCGCCTTGTTTAGCACTCGGATTAGTCTTATGGTGAACCTCAACTGGCTTCTTTTCTACTAATTTATTTCTCAATGTTATTTCCTCTAAGGCGAATATTTTACACTTATTTTCCCCCGATGATTTTGCATTTGAATTTATCAATTTAGTAGTACGACTTCTTGATAGAGGTCTAATTCGTTTTATTCGGGCGGTAATTTGTTCTATGTATTATAATCGGAATTAATCAATATTCGGATCAAATTTATTTTGGCATGATGTTCTTTCTTTTAGGGTTTATTTATACCACCTCTTGAATATGTACTTTTATCGATTATATGTTTTATTATTGAATATCATTTTTTAAAGATTTGAGTTATTAGTTCGAGTTGTCTGTTGGATAAGGATATGATTTGAAAGGTAAAAAAAAAACAAATTTTTTATTTTTTCCCCTTTACTTTCCTGGAGTTTCAGTTTGTTTGTTGGAGTTGCATGTGGTCGATTTTTCATGGAAACAGTTGTTGGAGTCGAGGTTAATGATGAAGGTAATGGGTGAGGACAGCGGGGTTGAGAAATGCAGCTCTACTTTTTCTTCCCCAAAGCAATTTACTGATCCGGTCGTATACAAGCTTGTCCGGGTAAATTATCAGGTTTTATTGAAGTTGGTATCTTGTTACTTCTTTCCGTGTTCTATGTTACTCGGACTCTTTTAGACACTGAGAATCTCAAATATTTGATTCATATCTAGGTGTCGAATATGCCATTTTTTCTATTTTTTTTTTGTAAATTTACGCCATATTGGAGTGTCCGAGGACAGGGATACTTCATGTAATATGAAGAGAGTAACATAGGCTGTGTTTACTGCTGCTATTGTAGGAGAACCATACTTCATGTAATATGAAGAGAGTAACATAGGCTGTGTTTACTGCTGCTATTGTAGGAGAACCGTAATTGTTTTCTTTAGGTGGCATAATGATATTGATTCAGGACATCTCATTACTTAGAAATTGTGAGTTGATTCATCCTCCTGTACATCTGAAGTTTGCCCTGCTTAATTTATGGAAGGACGCATATTGCTAGTAGAGTTAAGTAATGAGAAAGGTCTTTGTTGTACTCATTTAGCTGTTAAAGATTGCAGTCAATCATATGTTGTAAAAAGGGCATGCTGCTACATTTTTGAGCACTGTCATCAAGGGTGCTAAATTTGAGATTGTCTATAAAAATTATTTGAATCGTTTTCTGTATTTTTTATTAACTCTTTGATTTTGTTAGGATGAATTTAATCCCCTCAGTTATTTTAACTCATAGTGATGACTTTCTGATTTCAGGTTGAAGGGGATGGGAGATTAGTGCCTGCGACAGACGATGAAGTTATGGAAGTTGAAGATTTTCTCCTAGATGACAAGATTGCAATACAAGTTACTGATACTGAGAAGACTGTAGAATGCATTTCAATTAAAGGGTCTGCATGTGGAAAGCTCCAGTTGGGGTGCTCAGAAGGTTATTCATGATACTCTTTCCTACTTGCTTCTAGTTTTTTTATTGTGAGCATCTTCGTCTCACTAGAGTGGATGCTATAATATTTCACGAATATTTTACTGAGACAGGAGAGCAATTGTTTGGTTAAATGATTATAGGAATATTCTAGTGTTATTATTCCCATTCCAAAATTTTCGGATTTGAATACCCATAATGAGTGTCTCAAATCTCAATTTATTTTTACTATTTGAGTCTTACTCAATCTTGGATTTTTCCTTCTCTCTGTTTGTTTTTCGTAGTTTTTGTTTTTGGTTTTGATTTTCATGGGATTGAGGTGAAGCTTTTGGCAGTAGTTTATATTACTTATTTTTCTTCCCTCCCTCCTTATTCTAAAAGGTTGTAGCATAACTAGTGGTCTAATTTCAGTAAGACTTAAGAGCCATTTGAAGACTTGCTAGTTATGTTGTATTGATATCCTTGTCTGAATGAGCATTATATGCCAGGTTTGTCACTCGCTGAAAACAGAGACTCTGATATGGGAAAATATTCACCACTGGAGGAACAGGTTTGATTTTCTATAAAATAATATTATAGATTCGAGTATTCAACATATGTTTCACAATGACAGATGCTCTGGTTTATAATTACATCATTTCTTAACTGACCTCATTATTTAGTACTGCTTAATCGTTGAGTATTAGAGAACGAATAATTGAAACAGTTTCTTGTTAATAGATATTTGGATCATAGTAAATAATGTTTGACCCACGGTAATGTGACCATGTGAGTAGGTATTCCCATTGGTTTGATTTGTTTGGAAATAGCACTTTCAGAAAGCAGTAAAAAGTCATCAATTATAATGAACCATTCAAGATCATGGTAGGACTAGTATGTCTTTAGTTAATTATTGTTCTTGATTGGCAATATAAAGCATAACAATGTGATTTATCAATTTCCTGCTTTATGTTTTAAACTTCGAAAAAGGGTAATCTCTTTATCTCAAAATTGGAATATTTCTCTCTTCTTTTTTGAGTGTTTATCTCTATTTCTGTTTTTACCTTTGGTAGAAGATTTTCTCTTCGAATGGATCATTCAGTTTCCCTCTTTCTACTAACTTTTGTATGCTATGTTCTTTGTTATTTTCTGTGTGTATGTCCTCACATGTGAGTTAAGTTCTAGCTTGTTTAGCTATTAGTTGGCTTGGATCCTTCTCGACCTTTAAAACACGTTGAATTACTTCGAGCGGATGTTGTTTAAGGTCAAACAGGAGAATAGCGCCTAGCTTATCAATCTCCTGATGATTCATCTGCTTTTATGCATGTAGAGAGCCTCTGTTATGATCAGCTTGATATATTGTCTCCTAATGATGAGAAGCTCCAATCTGAAATTACCTTGCAGGATACTGTTCCTTCATCAGCACTGAGTCTAAATGACAACCATGTTAGTCTAACTGGGAACACTGGGGAGTGCTCAAAACATCCTTATGGGCCAGCTGAAAGCATGCCATCAGAGTCTGATGACTGCACTAGTTCAAAGCCCGACTTTTCAAAGTTAAGGGGAGATATATGCTTGGATAACCTATCAATTAGAGAGCTCCATGAATTGTTTAGAGCAACTTTTGGGCGAGAAACTACAGTCAAAGACAAACTTTGGCTTAAAAGGAGAATTGCAATGGGATTGACTAATTCTTGTGATGTTGCTAGCACAACTTTTGTAATCAAAAATAATAAATTGATTAAAAATGATAAATTGGTCGAGAAGGGAAAGGAAAGCTTCGATGATGAAGGCACTGTACTTGCCATGGGGTCTGAAGTTCAGACATATAATGTAAGCTGCAAAAGTTCACCAATTAGCAACAATGGTCAAATTGAAAACCATCAAACTGATTCATGCCAGAGATCAAGAAACGGTAGCATGTACTTCGATTATCAAAGTGAAGATCCACACACAGAACAGAGAGCCGCAAAAAGAATTAGGAAGCCTACAAGGAGATACATTGAAGAGGTCTCTGAATCTGAATCAAGAGACTATACCCAAAAGGTGTTTACTTCAATTCAAGATTCTGGACTTGGAGAGACACATGCAAAATCGTATCTGAGGCCTGTTAGAAGTGTATGTTCAAATGAAAGAACCATGGTAATGAGGCATGACTCCCTTGGTGGGTCTGGGTTTCAGATTCCATTTGTTTCTCGTGCTCGTAGAAGCCGTCCGAGGAAAAACATCATGGGCCTATTGGTATGTAAAGCTTTTACAGGCTTGAGAGTTGCAAGTATGTTTTATCCTAACAAAAGCTTTAAGTTAGTTCTGTTGCATCTTAAGCATGGAATGTTAAATATTTAGGAAAGAATGATTTTTGCAATGGGCTATTGGGTTATGTTGAAATGAATGTTGTGGCTTAGGATATATAGGCACACCTTGATTTTCAAATGCAAGTTGGAATAGTTTTGTGATTTTCTAATTCAAGAGAGAATGTATTCAGGATCTAAGCTTATGATTACATTTACAGCTCATGTTGTTTTCTTATTATTTGATTTCTGCTGCTTCAAGAGTTGTAAGATGATTTTTTCTTTTTGGGTAATTAACACAAGTAGTTTTGTAGGTTGTGATTAGCAAACTTGTATGGTTCTTTTTTTATTTATTAAATATATCAATGCTCATCTGTTTTCCTTAGACATAACAGACATTATTATTCTGATCAAAAAATTGGTCTTAAATTGCATTTTAGAAGTTCCATTCAACTAATGAGGGTGTAACAGCTGATGGAGTGAAGAAGGTTGTTGCAGTGCCTACTTTTCTACCAGGCAATAAGGTAATGGAAAAAGTATCAAAAATCAGATATGCCTCTGAGCATATGCATCCGCTGGCGAGATCAGTTTTGCATTTGCAATGCAGTGCCACTTTCTCTTTCTTGTCAGTTATTTTTTAATATATATATGTATCTTGTCAGTTTGATTTGATTGTTCTTACTTAATACTCATTGAGAGTGTTAATATTTGTTTGAATTGGGCAAGAGGTTGGTAGTATTTAATTATGCTGTGGGTCATGCTCCGTGTTCTTGTCCCAATTCTAATAGTATGATAAATCTCCTGATTTTCCATAAATTGAGATTCTATGAATAGTATTTACTTTCATGTATAAGAATTTTGAAACCTTTTACATGTTCGGTCACAGGTGATATTGATGTCTGTGCTAACTGATTCTATGAAGTACATGTAAAAGTCAAATAGAAGAAGAATGATATAGAAAAGTCTAGTGTTAGATCATTCAATATGGGAAGAGAGATGAATAGGACATGAAAATAAGTTGAAGGCACTCAGACCAAATAGAAAAAAAGCATCAGGCCAATGGGACATTATGCTTGTTGAATGTTGTAAGAATTGATAATTGGCATCAAAATGGATTATATTTATTGCTTGTTAAAGTAGAAACAACATAAGGCCAATGAAATTTTAATGGGTTCCTCACATTGATTTTTCTTGTTATTTGGTTCCATAGAGTTAATGAAGGCTATAATACATTTTGTCTCTATTAGTTGCCTGTGCTACAGTTCTGTTGAGGGTTTTATAACTTTGCAGCTTACTGCGGAACTAGGGAAAGATAAGCGATCCCCTGTAATGGGCATGGGCATAATTCAACTGGGTAAGAACCTTGGTTCAAAACTGACAGAGTCATCCGAAGACACATCAGATGATAATATAGCAACAGTTCCCACTACCAAAGGTGGAATGAGAAGGAAACATCACAGAGCATGGACTCTTGTTGAGGTCATGAAACTTGTTGAGGGTGTCTCTAAGTGTGGTGCTGGTAGGTGGTCTGAGATCAAGAGGCTTGCTTTTTCATCATGTTCTTACCGCACCTCTATTGATCTCAAGGTATGTAATGCCAGCCGAATTCTTATAGCTATGATGACATTTTGATATATGGTTTTAGCTTTCATGGGCTAAAATATTTTTGTAGGACAAATGGAGGAACCTGTTGAAAGCTAGCTTCGCACAGACTCTACCCGATGATGGCGTGAGTGTAATTTCTCCCTTCTCTCTCTTCACCGTTTTGCAGTTTGATAGATTAGTAACTTTTAATCCATCCAACTCGCCATCTGTGATTCACTTAATCTTTGCTCAGTGTTCAAATTATTTTCAAGCTCAATATTCCTATAGGTCTGTTTATTGTCAATGTTTATCATTCTAGTATTGATGATATAAAACAAACAGAAATGTACTCTGACATCTTAAAATTATGTTTTTGGAAGTATTCATGGCTGCCTGATTGTGGTTCAACTGTGCAGATAAATTCCCGAAAAAATTCTTCAGTATCCATTCCAGCTTCAATTTTGTTACGGGTGAGGGAGCTTGCTGAGATGAACTCTCAGGTTCCTTCGAATCTTGGCTCCAGCAAGATGACTGGTGTTTAGTGGCTGTAGTTTGCATGAATGCGATCGGGTTACTTGTAAATGATAGCATTTAGTACTTCGAATTGAAAAGGAGAAATAACATGCTGTAACTGCTGACTATGATGTAATTTCTTGATGCTCACAAGGATTGCAGGTCTTAGGTATCAAATTTATGAAACCCTTTTCTAATCAAACTTTTCTCTGGTATTGTTTTGTCTGTATATATCAGTGCAATTTGGAAGGGTCTCAAGTAGAGATCGGCTGGTTGAATTCTTCAGTCAGTTGTGTTTCATTAAGAATATTTTACTGCAGAATGACTAAGTTGTACTTGCAAAACCAATGCATTCATGGAAACTGTCGTTTGTTGTGCCTGTTTTCGTTTGTAGCTGAAACAATATACTGTGATTTTGATTTGCAGGTAAAGCCTCTTACCGTCCTGGATTCTTTTAGATCTGCATTACAAGGGAAATTAGCTGAACAACCTTTATTTTGCTACTAAGAGACTTGTTCTAATAGGCACATCGACCATGTTGACTAAAGTGTAATTCTATTATTCCCTTAATAGAATTTTTTTAAAAGTATATGGATTGCAATTGTTTTGTTTTGAAGCCCAAAGTCCCGTAGAGGAAAGAATTAAAGGGCAAGCCACCACAACTTGTTGGACTTGTTAATAATAATTATCATTTTTTTGTCATCGCGTCAAATATCGTTTCATCTAAATAAAAATATAAGAGATTTGAATTCTGACCTTGGACCTCCCATGAACGGATGAAAAAGAGGCATTATGTGCATGTGCTATTTTTCTAACACCTAATCACTTGATGTCTATAACCTATAAGCTACTAGCGTTGAGTAAACCCTCGAAAAGTTGTCCACTTTACAGTTTTTTTTAGTTCACCCAGTAAAACATCGAATTATAATTACTGAATTATAATTACTGAAAGTGTGGATGCAAAATAAAAATAAATTACCCGAAAATGAATTAATGTTGACATTACGCAGAATACAAATTGTTGATAGATTTTTTTTAAATGAACTTCTCTGATGAAAAAAAAAATAGTGTGTTTTGATTAAAATTGCATTACAAAATAGTATAACTGAAAAAATAAAGGTTGTAAGATCCAACAAATTATGCAATTAATATAAAAAACTGCAATAGTAAGTTACAAGGACATATAACTTCTTTTTTTTATCAAAAATAAATTTTGAGAATTACAATTACATATTTTGATATGATATATCACAAAATTTTATTTGGATATTTTTAAAGCACAAGCTATTGAAATTTATATATTTCTAAAATAGAAGGCTCACGTTATTGTGTGGTAATGAAAACACTTTTTCCTTGTTGCTAAGAGAATTAACATAAATTAACATAATTATCATATTTATAAAAAAAATCAAATATAATAATTTTGTATGTAAAATGTATAAGATGTGTTTTTCAATTACAAACATAAATTAACATAATTATCATATTTAAAAAAATCAAATATAATAATTTTGTATGTAAGATGTATAATATGTGTTTTTCAATTACAAACGTAATACCCAGAAAATTTATAATAATTAAAATAACCCACAAAATTTATAACAACAAAATAACACATCGATAACAATGAACGTGATTCAATTAGACAACATTCGATATTGAATGAGTCCAAATGACTGTAATTCAATTTAAATAACATCTAATTTGATATCATTTAATATTGAATGAGTTTAAATGATCATAGTTTAATTTGAATGACATTTAATTAGATAACGTTTAATGTAAAATGATGTGTCATATTTTTTTAATAGTAAAAATATATAAGATAGATACGAGGGATGCTATTTTTGTGGTTACAAATTTTAAGGATGTTGTTTTCTCAACTTCTTTTTTTTTCTTTTCTTAATGATGATTTTTTTATTTAATAAATGAATTATATGATTTTTTTATTACGGTGACATTTGACTCAATTTAAATTTTTACTATTATAATGATTTTTTATTATTGTTAACTTTAATTAATATTAATTAATATTAATTACATTAAATTTAATCAATTATAAGATTAAAATTTATTTTATATATTTTTATTTAATATTAATAAAATAATTATGATAATATCATGAATTTTTTTATTATAATGTTGTGTTTGGTTTACTGGAATGAAATAAAATCAGAATTGATTCCTATCTTTTTTATGTTTGGTTGGGATGAAAAGTGATAATAGAATGAAATCGATCCCTAAAAGAGAATGAATGACAATTTTTTCTCTCCCTTAAGGAATCATGATTCCATTCTTGATCTGATTTTATTGTTCTAATTTTACCCCTTACATATATAACCCTAATAGCCCTATTTTAGCACAGCCACCTACAATTGTCTACATCCCTAACGAACCCTATGCGAAGCCATTTCTTTTCCAGCTCTACTCTGAATCGTCGCTTGGTTTTCCATAGTTGGTGGTTTCTTCGATCTTTGAGGTGAGTTCTCGTCCTTATCTCATGTCTTCTGTCTCCTTTGTCTTGCAACACCCATAGTTGATTTGCAAGGTGTTTTCTTTTTTGGTTTTCATTTCTATATCTGTTATTTGTTCTCTAATATTGTGCTTTGTTTCTCTGAGATTGTTCAATGATATTGTTCTCTATTCCCTAATATTTATTTCTATTTTGAATCAATTTCCTATTTTTATTCTATGATATTCTAATATCTAATATTCTATGTTCTTTGTTTTGAATCAATTCTTTGGTCTCGTGAACGTGAGCATGACCCTTTAGTATATGAACAAACTAATATTGTCAGAACAATAAAGTTCTTTGTTCTGTGCTAGAGTTTTATGACTTATTGGCATAAACTATCCATTGGTATTTTTAGGATTAGTTTTGACAGTTTAAATGTAGAAGATATTATAATTGCTACTGTATTAATAAAGATTTTCATGATAAAGTTTTAGGTTGTTGGACAAAAAATTACATTGATAACTCACTGGGTTGCTCTATTTTATATTAACTCAACAAAAAATCTATTATGTAATTCTAATATAATTTTATGAGTATGTCCTTGTTCTTGATTAAGTATTATTTTCGTTTGTAATTTATTAAGGTAAAATAGATGAACATAGCTTGAATGTGGAAAATGTAGATGCTATTGTTGTGTACCTGATGCATATTGTATCTATTGTAAAATTCTTTTTTAAGATGGTGGTGAATAAAAACGTGACAATCTCTTTAAGGAGATAATTATATGAGCTTTATTTTTTTTCAAATAGAAAAATTGTGCATAGATTGTAATATGAGAGCGATATTACTAGTATTAATCAACTTAGGATGAGTATGTATACTTTTACCAATTTGTGTACAATGCTTGAAACTAGATGAGGGTTAAAACAATCAAAGCATTTGCTAGTAGATGAGTAGGTAGCTATGTTTCTTCATATAACTGCATACCATGTGAAAAATAGAGTTATAACTGATCAATTTAGAAGATATGGAGAGACAGTTAATAAATATTTCAACAATGTCTTGCATTTTATCATACAATTGTATAAGGAGTTATTGAAAAAATCTGAGCCTATTCTTAACGATTGTGACGAAGATAGGTAGAAATGTTTTAAGGTAGATATAATGTCTAATTTCTTTATTTCTTTCTTTTTTCTAATTATCATGTAATATTTTTAATAATTTCATATTTTACTTTATTTATTGGTACTAAGGTTGCTTAGGATCACTTAATGGTACTTATATTAGGGTAAGAGTTCCTGTAAGTGATAAGTCTAGGTATCAAAACCGAAAGGGTAAGGTTACCACAAATGTTTTAGGGGTTTTCTCTCTTGATATGCAATTTATTTATGTTTTACCCGGTTGGGAGGGTTTTGCAGCTAATAGTATAGTCTTACGTGAAGTTATACGTAGAAGGAATTGATTTAAAGTCCAAATTGGTAAGTAATATGTGAATTGATCAATTTTTTTAAAGTCTTGGAATATGAAATTAAACTGTAAAATATATTTAATATATAGAGCATTATTATCTTATGGATGCTGGATATGCAAATTTCAATGGATTTCTTGCTTCATATCATGGTCAACATTATCATTTGAGTGAATGGAGAGATGATCCACAATTTCACAACTCACATGAATTTTTTAACATGAAGCATTCATAGGCTAGGTATGTGATTGAAAGATGTTTTGGTGTGTTAAAGAGTCAATAGGAAATTCTAAGAAGTCCATCATTCTATCTCATTAAGACTCAAAATCAAATAATTATTGCTTGTTTCTTTCTACACAATTATATAAGAAGGGAGATGTCACATGATCCATTTCAAGAAAATTGTGAAAATCTTGAAGATGAAGATATAATAAGAATTGTAGACTCTACACATGAATGGAGTGAGTTTAGAGACAATATGACATCAGACATGTACAATGAATGGAAGGAAAGGAGACGAGGATAATGACAAATAATATTTAGTTGCAGTAGATGGTAGTGATTGTTTAGGTTAATAAAAGAGATTATTTGATTGAAATTATGTGTAATCTTGTAAAACATTAAGCTATTGGTCGTACTCTTATAGTTTTAAAGTTTTTCTTATTTGTTGCTAGGCTCTTCAACTTAAATATATTTTTGATTTATATTTTGTTAATAAGTGGTATAATTTTTTGTTCTTACCTTTTAATTTTAGGATGTTATCTTCACAAAGTGGTAGCTAAAGAAATTGAGGCTTCAGACAGAATAAAAGATTTTGGATAACAACTTTAGATGAAAAATTAGTTGAGTGTCTTTTAGAGTTACACAATTAAGATTTATATAGAACTGATGGTGGTTTCAAACCTGGTTATTTAAATGCTGTTGAGAAATTATTACTTCAAAAATTACTAGACTATACTATAAAGGTTAAACCTCATATTGAGTCTCGATTGAAAACATTAAAGACTAAATTTACTACTATAGATGACATGCTAATCGATCAGAATAGTAGTGAATTTGAGGGGGATCCTATGAATAAACGTATAGCTGTTGAGGCACCTATTTGAGATGCATATGTAGAGGTAATATTTTTATTGTTCTCGTTTGTTATGAGAAAATACATTATTTATGTTTAGAAATTAATCCCTTTGATTTTTAATATTTTAATTTGACATATTTTAATTTTTGTTATAGTCACAAAAAAACTGCTTATTTTAGACAAGTTATTTCTTCATTATGAGGACTTGGCTATTGTATTTGGTAAAGATAGAGCCATAGGAAAAGATGCAAAGACTTTAGATGATATTTTTTTAGAACTTGATAATGAAGGAGATCAAGAGACATTAAATGAAATTGACCTATTACAACAACACATAGATGCTATCGATCATCAAAACTCAAATGTTTCATCTAAAAAAAGAAAGAGAATTATTGGAGCTAATGACTATGGAAATTCTGTTTAGAGGGCAACTTCGATTTGTAGAAGAGATGAAGAATGTTGGTATCCTATTAAGTCGATCTATCACAAAAGAAGGAGAATAAGAAAAACAAATGAAGTTGTACAGTGAACTTAGCAATGAAGAGCTTGATGTTGCTATAATTCTTCTTGTTGACAAACCCGCAAAAATGAATGTATTTTTCAACATACACGATGACAACAAAAATGATTAGATTAGAAGCTTTTTTATACATGAAGATGCATTATAATAAGCTATGGAAATGTGTTATTAGTGTATGAATATGAAATTGTATTTGTTATATTAGGCCAATATCAATATTTTGATATAGAGCTTTGAATACTTTTATTGTATTTTGATATTTAATAGGCTATATACTTAATAGGCTACCAACGACAAAAGCCAACTTTATGTTTACTTTGTAATTTGATATCAAACATGTTTATCTGTTTGCCAACTTCATGTTGCTTGAAAAGCTGTAGGGGTATGTGTAATGAATACGCAAGTATACATATCGTAACAAATAATATAATGATAAATAAAGATCATTCTCATAGAGATTATTTTATTAAAAATTAATTTTTAAAATTAAAATAATAAAACTCAATTTTTTTGTGTTTTTATATTTTAATAAAGCAAAATTAAAATAACTAATTGTAAATAACAATAATTAATTAAATTAGATTTTATGACAAAAAAATATATGAGAAAATACCTAGGAATACTTAATCCCCCAATTTTCTAAATATGCGAATCCCTAGAATCCCCTTAATATAATTATCAATTAATTATATGATTAATTGAATTAAACCTAGCATGTATTCTTCTCTCAATTAAACTACACATCATATAGTAATTAATTTAATCACTCTAATACCAATTAAATTGCATATTGCTCATTAAGTTCATCAATTATGGATCACATACATAAGAATCATACATCTTTGTCTAGAAACTATGCATGTTATTTAATCAAGATAAACAATTAAATAATTCTCTTAAATATATTTAATTGTCTCTATAGATAAATTGTTGGCCAAATAATTAATAACATAAAAATCATATTAAATAATATAATTAAATTAAAATTATAATTGGGGTAAAATTTTATATCATCACATGGTGAAAATTGGGTTCATAAGATCCCTAGATTAATAAATTAATTACACATAATTGTGTTCATAAAGCTCATATTTTTCATAAAGAAAGACATAAAATTGATAAAGAAAAGAGTAGAAGAAGAAAAACAATCAATCTCTTGAATTGTAGAATTAATCTCCACCAAAATTGTGTCGTCTCTTGAATTTTTCTATATTTTTCTCTCTTTTTAGCTCTAAAAACTAACCAAAATTATGCTAATGGAGGCTAATTAGGGTTTATGGAGTGATTAGGGGCTTAAATAAAGCTCAGGTGCGATCTGAACCGCCCGATCAACTTTAGATCAAAGGCTACGATCAAAACAAGCAAAACTAACAGTTTCTACCAATCATAGCATGACACATGGCAGGGGAGACCGGCCAGAGTGAATGCTCGCCGAGTCCACAACATGTGGCGTGACGTGATTCGCGAGAATGGATGGCGTGGTGCACAGGTGGAATGCGTGGAGCAATAGTGTGGTGACACATGGCCTGGTGCATTGATCGATTTACGAACTTGGATTGAATGTCATGCTAACACGTGGCACGTGTTTTGTCCTCCTCACACACGGCATGACGTGATTTTCTCTCCTTGCTTGTGTGGCGTCCTTGTGACTTGCCCATTCAGCTCTTCTACTTGCGTGGCATGCTACGCGACAACTTCTGAATGGTCCTACGTTAAAAATCCATAAAAAATCCCAAAAAAATAATTTCACCCCTTTTCAATAAAAAGTTTATATTTAAATTTTTTTGGCCATAAAAATATTATTTATTTATTAAATAAAACAAATAAATATTAAGTAAAAAAGTACACCAATGACTCTATTTTCTTAGAATCATCAAGAAAAAGCTGCATAATTAGGATCATTATTTTCCTCCATATGTTCTTTCCTTCCATTAGAGTACGTCACATTAAAATGTGTATAATTCGAGGATTGATCAAAAGAAAAAGTAAAATGGTTTGAACTTTGAAGAAGTTACTAATTTTTTGGATTGCAAACTTTTTTTTAATCATTTGTGACGATTTTTTTTTGGAGAGATCTGAACTTCAAATCAATCTTTTATCATTTTTTCATGCATTTGGTAAGTTGGTTTCTTTTTTTTAGCCTTTTGATACATGTATTCTTATTTTTAATTCTTAAAAAAAAATATATTTACTTTTTTACATATATTTACTTTTTTATGATATAAAAAATAAACATATATCTTTTACTTAAAAAATTAAAAATGAAACTTGTTATTTATTTTATGTAACGAAAAAATAATAATTAAATAATATTGTTTAAACTTTATTGAATATATTAGTATTAAAATAATTTACAATGTTTTCTATTATATTTCAATCTAGTGTTAAACCAAACATTAATACATTCTTTGATTCTATTGATCAAATCAAATAATATTATTTTTTTTACATTTTATTTTATTCTCGTTCTTATTACTATTATGGTTCTAATTTAATTCCATGAATAAAAGATAACTAAGAAAAAAAATATAAGAATTGAGGATTAGCAAGTGAGAAAGTTTGGGTGGACACCGAGACTGAAATGAAAAAGGCCCAAGCCCATCCTAAAGACGATGATCCTGTAAATTCGATCCAAATTCTTCTTCTCAGTTTTCATCCCTAATATCCTCACTTTCCCATCTCTCTCTCTGCTCCCAGTTCCTGATATCGTCGACCACTCAGTCACGGTGAGTCACCTCAAATGAAGTTTAACATCTTGGTTGTTTGGTTTCTGAGAATTTACTGGAAACATCAAACATTATTAATTTGTTTATTGACTAATTTTTCTCTCTTTTTTTGCTAATAACATCTAAAAGTAAAGTGAAAATGGGGATCGTAGAGAAGATCAAAGAAATTGAGGCCGAGATGGCTCGGACTCAGAAAAATAAAGCTACAGGTTCTTTAACTTTTTTCAGTTGTTTGTGTGTGTATATATATATGCATTAGTTTGTTTACGGATTGAGGTATATGTAATATTTTGATTTTTATTTTAATTAAATGCAGAGTATCACCTTGGTCAACTTAAAGCAAAGATAGCAAAGCTGAGGACTCAGTTATTGGAGCCTCCAAAAGTATGAAACTTTTTTCGTGCTTTCCTGCATCACCATGCTTGTTTTGCCCATAAATTTTTGCTCATAATTACTTATTGATTCAATGTGTTTGAGCTATGATCATACAGTAGCATCTCTCTTCGTACTATAGGCATAGATTTGCACACATATAGGTATTTTATGTATTTGTGTGCTCGAAAACTAGTCTATAATTTTTGTACAGAGGTTACTTAACTTGTTTACTGAATTTCAGTTTTTGTGGTAGATCACAATTCGTAAATTCATACCTGATGCATGCATATATATATATTTGTATATTTTAACCATAAATGTATATCTATCCATGTATATTTATATTTAATGTTTTGTTTATCCTTGTTTCTTGTAAAACTATAACCCAGGGCTCAAGTGGTGGTGGAGAGGGTTTTGAAGTAACAAAATTTGGCCATGGACGTGTTGCACTAATAGGTTTTCCAAGGTTTGGTATTTTATATGGGCTTTGACTTGTTTGTATATCTTTTTTTAACCTTAATGCTTACTGCTTATACAAACTCGTATTTATGCAAACTCGTATTTATGCGTAGGTAGATACCATTTCTAGGAACTAAATGCATTTTATTTGGTTTAAAGGAACAAATATTTTTGGTTTATGTCAAATACACAAATTGGAAATTTATCTGCTTATTTACTAGAATGTGCTAATTTATGGGGGCATGTGGAGATTCAGTCCTAATGACTCATGATCTATTCCTTGTAGTGTCGGGAAATCAACACTTCTGACAATGCTAACAGGCACACATTCAGAAGCTGCGTCCTACGAGTTCACAACACTTACATGTATTCCTGGTATTATACAATACAACGATACAAAAATTCAGTTGCTTGACCTTCCTGGAATCATTGAAGGTGCTTCTGAAGGCAAGGGTCGTGGGAGGCAGGTAAATCATTTATTGCTTGTTCACTTATGTCTTTAGTAAAATTATGGGGTAGAGAGAGAGAGGGAGGGGTTGTCAGGTTCATTGTGTAGATGGGATATTTAATCGATCCTTGTCAGTTTGCTATCATTTATTTGACCGTTACTAACTAATATCATGTTGATATCAGGTTATTGCTGTTGCCAAGTCTTCAGACATTGTCTTGATGGTTCTTGATGCCTCAAAGGTAAGTTCCTATACAGAGCTAGTCTTTCACTCTTGTATGGCTGAATTGGCGTAGCTGTCATGTTGCCTTTTTGTCATCCAATTATGTGCTTTGTTGAGCTCACTTGAGCCTTAACTATTCACAGTTTATGTTATTCATTTGCATATTATTTTATGCAGTTTTTTTGATCTTGCAATTTTTTGTGCTTGATATTATTTTAAACTGCTTCAGAGTGAGGGTCATCGTCAAATATTGACAAAAGAGCTTGAAGCTGTGGGTTTACGCTTGAACAAAAGACCACCTCAAGTAAGTTTATCATCTCAAAATTCTTTACAAACTATTTCACGTGGTACCTTAGCTGGATTTTTTTGGTCTGTCTTCCATGCAGATATACTTCAAAAGGAAAAAAACTGGGGGAATTTCATTTAACAGCACCATTCCTTTAACTCATGTGGATGAGAAACTCTCTTATCAAATTTTACATGAATACAAAATTCACAATGCAGAGGTACGCATTTAAACTTTTCATCATATCTTGTTTTGTAGCTCTTCTGTGTTCTTGTATGTTACTTTTACTTATCTAACTGGAAATAAACTGATTTGGGAAGGGGTTTCTTGCAGGTGCTATTTCGCGAGGATGCCACAGTGGATGATCTTATTGATGTTATTGAGGGAAATCGTAAATATATGAAGTGTGTATATGTATACAACAAGATAGATGTTGTTGGTATTGATGATGTGGACAGATTGACCCGCCAACCTAATTCTGTTGTCATTAGCTGCAATCTTAAGGCAAGTTCAACCCTTCATTTCCATTTGTCTTTGATGGGTGGGTATTTCTTGGAACAAGGTCTGAGTTCCAGAACATTTGACCTGTCTCTATCATGTATGATGTCTAACCTAAGAGTTATGAATAATTTGCGATAGACAAATCCTGAATTCTTTGTTTGAGCAGCTAAATTTAGATAGACTACTTGCACGGATGTGGGAGGAAATGGGGCTTGTTAGAGTTTATACAAAGCCACAGGGCCAGCAACCTGATTTCAGCGATCCTGTGGTTCTATCTGCTGTACGTTTTATATCCTTTTGTTGTTTCAATATCATATTATCTTTTTTTTTACGAGTATACTTTCAGTTTAATGGTTTTTTTTACCCCTTTTCTTGTACCTATATTTTAATTGTTTCAATCCTTTGTTTTCCTCTTTATAGGACAGAGGTGGTTGCACAGTGGAAGACTTCTGTAACCACATACACAGGAGTTTGGTGAAGGATGTGAAATATGTACTGGTGTGGGGTACAAGCTCTAGGCATTACCCACAACATTGTGGTCTTGGTCACATGCTTAATGATGAGGATGTGGTTCAGATCGTTAAGAAAAAGGTACTTTACTGTCTTTTTTTGTATTTAAGTATTTACTTGTTTTACTCTCTTTTTAACAGTAACTCTTCACATTTCTAGAAAAACCAAAACATATATTTATTAGGTTGTGATGGTTCCTTTCCTTTTTTTAATTTGATTACATTTTAACTTGGTTAAATATTTTTCAAATTATGGTTTCCATTCCAGGAAAAGGAAGAAGGTGGAAGGGGTCGGTTCAAATCACATTCAACAGCTCCGGCTCGAATATGTGACCGAGAGAAGAAAGCACCCTTGAAAACATGATTTTTGTTTTTAAAAAGTATTTTGACGCAAAACCTCAATTGCTAGATGCAGTGGCATACGATCTGTGGATGAAAGGTATTATATTTCCAAAGACACAATATATGGTGAGACTATTGCTACGTTATACCTTTTTGAGCTGAAGATTTGTTCTCCCCTTCAAGGGCTGCTCCCTGCTCCCTAGAAAAGGTAGATTTTTTGGTCCATGTCATGTAGTCTCTATTATTACAAGGAAACGTCCAAATATCTAGATATAGCCAACTGTTGTTTTTGGTATTGAAGATACTATATTTGTAGTTTTATAAATATATTTGTTTTCCTTGTTCTATTTTGGGCAATACCAAATATTCCTTCAATGGTTCTATGTAAAAAAACCTCAAAATAACTGCAACCTGGTTTGGAGTTGTCTCTTCTTCCTGCATCCTTGTAACACGTCTAAAGCTTCCTTTGCATTTCCATGATGAGTATGGGAAACAATTAGTGTTGTATAAGTTATATCTCTGTTTCTCATTCTTCTGAACTCTTTTTCTGCCTTGTCCATATTGCCATATATTGATTGCATGCCGATCAGTACATTGGACACATAGAAGAACAACTAAAAATAATATGCAGAATAGCATTTCTTGAAAGCAATCAGAGCAGAGGCGATGTGATGACATTTCAACATCCCCATGTTGAGCGCAGGCTAAGATAGCTCTTACCATTGCCACCTGACCGACTCGTCACATTTTATTGTAAATGTCAATGGCTTCCTTTGCGTACCCATTCTGAGAATAATAAACAACCATATTTCCAGCCCTATGTGATGCAGCTTTCTTCGGAATCTCATTGATAACCATTCAAGCCTCACCCACATTTCCAATCATACAATTCCTTCCTTTCTCTTGTGTCGCTGCCATTAATTTGCATATCCAGCAACCATGGTGGTCCAAGAAATCTCATTTTGTTGCACCATGATATCAAATAACATAGGTACCTTCCTCCATCACGTCCACTTTTGTGTGTCCATTAAGCATGGCAGTAGTAACGGAGCCACGTGGGAGTAGAAGAGTATATTGCCACCTCTCACACCTCATGACCGAGAATTTACATGCATTTATGAAATAAAGTATTTATATGTATAAAATGGAAGTGTCTTGTTAACTTGAGTTTTTAGGTCTTAACCCTTTCAATTTGATTATTTTTTACTCCTTTCTTTATTAGACCTAATTGGATATTTTTAACTTCTCGAGTCAAGTCACTTTCTTAATTTTTTGTTAGAGAAATTAATGATGAAAATGTACAACACATTATTACGCTTAAAATTGTAGAGTTTTGTAATTAAGAACGAGAGAGATAAAAGAGCTTAAGAACTAGAGAGAAAAAAGAGAAAGAAAGAGGGATAATTGAGTTAAAGTTTTTATTCTAATCATAAGGGATATATATATTTTTACATATGCATAATTAAAAGGACAAAAAACACTAAGGAATTGGCTCCCAAATTGTTACCCAACTTTGACATCTAATTCTAATTGTTATTTTATGGTCCTCTCTACGCCTGTTCTGCGCCATCATGGGCTTAGTTGTGCCCACCGCGTGCCGCATGTGTGCCAATTGTTGCACACGAGGTTGCACGAGTAGAATCTGTACGTAACATTTCTCCCTTTCTTTTAGAATCCTTGTCTGTAAGGATGAAGCCAGGGTAGGACTTAAAGAAGCGGCATTTATTTTCCCAAGTAGCTGCCTCGATCGCAGCTCCTACCTATTTAACCAGAATTTTAGATTGTGGTCGATATCTACCCTTCTGAATTACTCGACGCTCTAGGATAGCTTCAAGTTGTGGCATAATGGTGGATTGTTCGGAGATTGGAGGTAGTTGGGGACTAGTAGGGGTAACGAGTCCTACGTGTTTCTTCAACATACTAACGTGGAACACATCATGTATTTGTGAGTTTATAGGCAGGGCTAGCCTGTAAGCCACTAGACCAACTTTCTCAATAACTTCGTGGGGTCCAAAAAAGCTTGGAGCAAGCTTCATGCAAGAACGGATAGTTATAAAGGTCTGTCAATAGGGTTGAAGTTTCAAGTAAACATGATCTCTAACCAGGAAGGAAAGCTCTTTTTTATACTGATCAATTTGGCACTTTATGCGATTTTGAGCTTGTAGAAGATTGTGGCACAACTCTCATAGGATGGAATCTCGATCACGTAGGTATTCGTCAACAGTGGGAACCTTAGAGGTACCTGGTATGTAAGTCATTAGTTGAAGGGGAGGAATACCATAAACTACCTCAAATGGTGTACATTTGGTGGAAGAGTGAAAATAGGTGTTATAGCTAAATTTAGCCCAAGGTGTCCACTCAACTCACTATTTTGATTTATCACTAGCAAAGCAACGTAGATATTGTTCCAAAGTATTGTTTACCACCTTAGTTTGACCATCCGTTTGTGGATGTTAACTAGAGCGCATACTTAATTGAGTACCCTGTAGCTTAAAGAATTCCTACCAGAACGAGCTAACAAAAACCTTGCCTCGGTCACTGACTATAAAGGTTGGTATACCATGCAATTTTACGATATCGGACACAAATACCTTGGCTATCATAAGTACCGTAAAAGGATGCTTCATAGCTGCAAAGTGAGCATACTTGGTCAACCTATCAACCACCACCATAATGACTGTGTTTCCCTTGGAAGGGGGCAATCCTTCAATGAAATCCATTGAGATTTCAGTCCACATTCAGGTAGGAATAGGTAATGGTTGTAACAATCCAGTTGGCTTCATGCAATCAACCTTGCACCATTGGCATACTTCACATTCTCTCTAGAACTCTTTTATTTTTTGGTGCATATGGGACCAATAGAAATTCTACTTAATTATGGCTAGGGTTTTATGAAACCCAAATGTCCTTCAATGGGTGATGAATGGCACTCGCCCAATATCTTAGGTATTAAGGTTGAGTGTGAGCTTAGGTATACATTGTTTCCCTTGAACCAAACCCCATCTCGCTGGCATATCTGAGAATCTCCTGTAGATGGTCTTTTGTCTCTCAGTTTTTCATAGAAAACATCTTTTTAGACTTCTTGTTGGAGGATGGGCCATCACTTTGACTAGGATTGAGAGATAGCTTGGAATTGGAATTTTGCTACTCTGGATAAAGAATCAGCTCCTTGGTTTTGAGTTTCCTTTTTGTATTCAATCTCGTAGTCATAGCCTATGAGCTTAGGCAACCAATGTGTCTGTGCTGGTGTGGTGATTCTTTGCTCCAATAAATACTTGAGACTTCTTTTATCAGTACGTACTGTGAAGTGTCTTCTCAACAAATAGGGACGCCATATACAAATAGCCTTTACCATAGCCAACATTTCTTTTTTGTAGGTAGACAGTGCTAGAGTTGATCCTTTGAGGGCAGCACTAAAGTAAGCCACTGGTCCGTTTTCCTGGCTGAGAATTACTCCAAGTCCAATGCCATTGGAATCACACTCAACCACAAAATGTTGTGAGAAGTTAGGCAAACGAAGGATAGGAGGAGAGGTAAAGGCTCTTTTTAGTTGCTAGAAAGCTTCTACAGCAACTTTATTCCAATGGAATCCATCCTTCCCAAGTAGTTGAATTAGGGGTGCAACCATTCCTCCAAAATGTCGAATAAACCTTCTGTAGTAACCTGCTAACCCCAGAAAACCTCTCATGCCTTTTGTTGAGGATGGTGTGATCCATTCAATGATAGCTCGAATCTTGGTTAGATCCACTGAGACCACTTGTTCACAAGTCAAGTCACTTTCTTAAATTTTTGTTAGAGAAATTAATAATGACAATGTACAACACACTGTTACGGTGAAAATTGCAAAGTTATGCAATTAAGAACTAGAGAGAAAATAGATCTACGAGAAAGAGGGATAATTGGGTTAATTTCTTCTTAGTTTTTATTCTAATCATCAGGGTTATATATAACCTTACATATGTGTAATTAAAAGGACAAAAAACGCTAAGGAATTGGCTCCCAAATTGCTAACCAACTCTGACATCTAATCGTTCTCTCATGGTCCCCTCTGCTCCCGTTCTGCACCATCATGCGCTCAGTTGTGCCCACTGCATGCCGCATGTGTGCCTGTTGTTGCGCACGAGTCTGCCCGAGCAGAATCTTCACGTAACACACACACGTTTCATTAATCATTAAACTAAAATGATAATTATGAAATATTGAATCGTTGATGTTTAGCTAATTGAAGTTACAATTAGTAAGTAGATAACAAATAAAATGAAAGAATTTAACTTTTTTATTTAGAGCATTTCTATTTATCTCAACTTAAGATAGGTTATTAGTTTAGTTAACTAAGATAATTGAACGATAAAAACGAGTCTATTTACTTCATGTGATTACATTATGTCGTCTAAATTAATAATCTATCTTTAGATAAAAAAAATATCTTTTCTTTAATAAAAGAGCCTAAGATAATAAAATAAAAAACATTATATATAGAAAGAAATTAAATAGTTACTTTAATTCTCAATACCAAGCGTATAAAAATGAAACATCATTTGAAAGTAAGAATTGATGATTGTGTTTAACCTCTAAATCATTAACATCTATAGACTATTAGTATGAATTATCAAATTACAATAGATTGATTAGTTTTATGATTCGAACTTACATTATAATATTTATAGCACTAATCTCGATACCAATTGAGTTATCTTATAAATGTGTAATTTTTCTTATACTTGTATAATGATCATGATGTGTACTATTATAAAATAGTGTTTTTAAATAAGTTGGACTCACTTCCTATCTTAATTCAAGTTATATCAAATTTCGTTCAATTAAAAAAATGACAATTATGAAATATAATATTAAATTTTATGAAAATTTATAATGTAGTTTGAGTTGTATCTATTTTACAATAAAGTTTTCTTAAATTATTCATATAAATGTGTAAATAATTTGAGAGATCTTTATTGTAAAATAGAATTAACTTAAACTAGAATGTTAATGTTTACAAAAATCATTACCATATATATATTTTTAATTTTTTTAGAAAAAGTTATAAAACTTATAAGTCAACAAAAATCAACAATCAAGAGAAACTATTAGGAACGTTACGTGTATAGGAGTCTCTATCTTAGTGACCTGAGTTACCTCGCTTGAGTGACAACCCAGTGTATCGAGGACCTTGTATTTAGCGACTTAGCTTTGGAGTATATTGATTTTCCTATGAAGTACTTCGCCTAGCGACCTAACCATGCAGATATCAGTGTCAAGTGACTTAGATGCTTGATACGTTTCTACCTCATGCCTATGTAAGGTATGTACAAACTCCAATGACCTTATTGTTAGGACAACGACTTGGTTGCACTAAACGAGTTATCAATGTAAAATGTCATGTTTAGGTCAACTCACTACTACAATATGTACCTATGGCCTCGGTTATTAACCGTGAACATAGATCTATGGCCACGGTTATAAGAACCAAGGCCTAAGTGAGAGAGACCCTAGGTAACAACCTATGGTCTCAGTTTTCTAACCGAGGTCATAGGGCATACCTATAACCTCGGTTTCTTATTAACCGAGGCCATATGTAACAACCTATGGCCACGGTTTTGAAAAGAACCGAGGCCTAATTGAGTGACATATGGTCTCAGTTTTCTAATAACCGAGGTCATAGGTTTAAACTATTGCCTCAGTTTTGAGAATAACTGAAGCGATAAGTTGTTATCTATTACCTCGGGTTTTCTAATAACCGAGGCCATATGGGGTAACTATGGTCACGGTTGTTTAATAACCGTGGCCATATGTATACATTATGGCCACATTTTTTAATAACCGAGGTCATAGGCTTGAAATCAAAATTATATATATATATATTATTTTAGTTACAATATTTAAATCATGATTATATAAATATCAATTAAGTTAAATTTCAAATATAAATTAAAAAAACTAAATTAATTATATTACATTTAAAAGAAATATTACACTAAGAGTTTAATAGTTCGATACAATAAAACACATATAATAAAAACTAGTTAATTAAAGTGTTCAAAAAATATAAAAAAATACATTAAAAAACTTTAATGCTACTAACTAATCAAATTATCTACTATGTAAATCAATCTAAAAATATTTTGTCCCATTGTAATGTTGTTCTTCAAAATCTTTGTCCTTGACAGAATGCATTAATTTTCTCATAAAAAAACATCCTCTAGTTTGATCGAGCACACCAACATCTAGATTCCATTAATATAATCCTGCATATAGAACACAAGAGTTCTCTCTAGTTATTTATTCTTAATATATAGGTTACATCATAATTATATTTTCATAAAAATATCTATAATAAATGACACCATGTGATAATATCTATGAATATAAACATCTAATATATATGAAGATACTAATTATATCCAGATTACATAAATATAAGTAATACCTCATATTTTCACAATAAGTTCTTCAATCTGCATATATCTGTTACTACATAAACAACAAATGGTCCATAATTCAATGAAATCAGTACTACCCATATCAATAATAATAACAACATTATTATTTAGTACTATCGATATCAATAACAACAACATTATTATTTAGTATTATCCATATCAATGACAATAACATTATTATTTAGTATTATCCATATCAATTACAGTAGTAGTGTTATTAATTCGTAATACCCATATCAATTACGCACAACATAGTGATAGAGAAAAAATCCTTGCAACGTTGGACGATACCTGTGAATATAAGAATCTACTATATATGAGCATACCAACATCCAGATTATATGAATATAGCATGCATATACAACATCCAGAACACATAAGAGTCTTCTTTACGTGTTCTAAAAATGAAAAAGAAATTCCAAATTTTCGTTTAAAAAATCAATTATGAACATCCCACATCATTCACCTTAGTGTTTTATTTGACTATATGGTGAGTTATAACTGTAAGAATCGATTTGTGAATTCTGCCCACTCATTTCACATCTCATCAACTTCAGTATCGGTGTAAGTTCCTTCGTGATTAAGTTGTAATGTACACACATTTTAACATATTGTTAGCTAATTCATCACCTATTTTGATTAATTAATTGAAATCATGAATAAAATAAGAAATAAAAATGCACAAAATTACTTAAATTATTACCAAGTCAATAATAGAAACAAGTAGATTGGTAATAATTATCCTCATAAACATAAGGACATAATACCCACATGTTACCAAATTATCTTGCTTAGGACACTGTACATTAGAACGAAAATTGAGTTGTAAGCTTAATATATATTATCTAATTAAAAATATATTAATTTATTAAACCATGCATTTATAACTTACTCTCATTCTATACTATATTGGTAAACCTTGAGACCTTCGATTTTGATGACCATTGAACATAATATGAACTCTATATAAATAAGGAAAAATAAGTAAGAGTTACTTGTGAAGATACATAAGAAAAATAAATAAGAGTTATTTGTGAAGATACATTGAACTTAATGTTTACAAGAACATCAAATTTTATTTTGAAAATAGAACTTACTCATTCATGATGTTTTCAATATCATAGAACACTTCACCCCACATTGAATCCAAATAATAAATTGTATTTATGAATGACTCGTACACAATTAAGACCCAATGGTACCTACATCAATTTATAGTAAGATATATATTGGTAAATACATTTGATTACATAACATAATTTTTTGTAAATGTTATACAACTAATATCCACTTACCCTCCATTATATGGAATAATCCACTTATCTCCCTCTTGAGTATTTTGCATCCTTTCAAAAACTTGTCTTGCAATTTGAGTATGTGTTCTCTTTTTCTTAATGACATACAACCAACTTGGATCAATAAATTTAATCACATCATTCAACTATTTCTTTTTCAACTCATCATAGCATCGCCTAGAGGATAAGTTTTAAAAGGTTAATGACAAAATAACAATCAAAATAAAATATCAAGTGAGTAATTTTTAACTTATCATAAAATAAAAAAGAAATTAAACTCAAATTAACTAACCGTATCCACAATTTGACAACTGAATAGCCAATCTCCACCTTTGTATAAAATTGTTCTACACACTCAACTGATAGAAAAATAGGCAGTTCATTACCTAAGATTTGAACTTCCATTGGAACTTTAACAGCAAGATCATTAATCGAAGATGCAGATGAGCATGCAACTATAAGAAATCTAACATGTTTAGGAAAACCACTCATTTGGTCATATGTATATGAAATTAGTTTTTTTGTTGGTACCAAAGCAGGCGTCTTAGAAGATATTTTGTCCATCGATTTTTCCTTTGAGCTTTCTTTTTGTTGCCAATGGTAATACGTAACTTTGATTTCTCCTTGGTCAAATCCTTTTTATTCACAATATGAATAAATCTAATAAAATTATATTTGTATTTTTAAATTAATTAACAATAAAAACAATATATAAAAGGTAAGGAAAATATCCTTACTACATCCTTTCCTAATATGACGAGAGGTGGAGGCCAAGCAACAAATGAATTGACTGCTTCCGTAACTGTATTATGTTCCCTTGTTGGTATAGGTAAGAGATAATTCTTTTCAATATCATCCACAATAGAAACCTTCCAACTACCATTCAAAGGTTGTCCATGACAAACACCACTAGAGGCATCACCTACCCTCCCACGTGCTACAATACGAGATGTTGTCTCATATGCAAGCAAACAATTTCTTCCCTATATAGTATTAGAACAAACATATATAATATAACTTAAACACCACACAAATAAATATGCTACCCTACCTTAACAGCTTGAAAACTTTGAAATTACAAGCAATCACAACCTAATTAAATAATTAATAACAATAATTGCTAGTTTTGCACATCTTATATGTGTGTGTATATATATATATAATTTTTAAAATCAATTATGTAGATGAGATTGCTTTAAAAAATCTAATGGTTGATAAGTGTTAGATGTATATTATAGGAGGTGTACGATAGAATCTATTGAACTAATTATGATATTGGTCTTTTGGTGCCCTCTTTCAGAACTTTTTTATTTTTCCATTTTTTTGGTTTCGTTTCTTCTTTCCAAGAAATATGAAAACAGAGAAAGCATATATCAAGTAGCTCAAACCTAAACAAAGATTTTTCATTTAAAAAAAGAAAAAAACCTAAAAAAAGTTTTAAAAAGCTCAACATAAAACTGGAAAAGAAACAGAAAATGTAGATTATGATAGCATAATACATTAGTTAATCAGGGACTCACTATATTATCACAAATATATATATATATATATATATATATATAACAAACAAATTTTTTCAACAAGTCTGCTTGTGAGGACCAAATTAAAGCAAAAAATTATATTTGATAACACAATTGAAGAGACCAAACAGAGGAGGCATTGGATTGAAAGTGATTAACAAATTAAAAATAAAGAAAATATAAAAATCTGAATTTAGCCGATGATGAATATTGTTTGTTTGGTTTAGCTAATTTTAATCGTTGTAAGCCATCACAATCTAGCTATCACTTTCTTCTGAATGCATAGAGACGCTTGTGACTTAATTTCTTAAAGTTTCTTTATAATACACTTGAAAGTTAGGAGTTAGGACCATAGCTTAATCCATATTAATCGGTGAAAAGGTTCTTTTCAAGCTTTATTAATATATATATATAGTAATAAAACATGGTATTATACTTACCTGAAGCTGAGTCGCCAACAACGACAGGATCGGGCGTTGAGTTGCGAAGAGGAGAATATGAACAGAAACAAGTCAGAGAGAAAAGAAGAAGAGAGGTTAGAGAAGTTCATCGAAAATATCTTGAGACGCGGCGTGGCGCAACGCGGCGTGGTATTATTCGAAGAGAAATCAAGTTACGCGAGCTGGATCTGAGACGTCGATTTAGAAAAACGATTATGAAAGATTAGGGCTAGGTACGAAATTGAATAGGTAATATATTAACTAATATTATATATATATATATATATATATATATTATAACTACTTAACGCAAAAGAGTAATTAATAATATTATATATATATATATATATTAAGTCGTTAACTAATATTATATATATTACTTAAATGTGCTGGTGAATTAATGTTATTAATATTATATATATATATATATATATTACTTAATTAGTGTCATATTAAAATTAGAAAAAAAATGTAAAAAAAAGATAGGATATATATATATATATATATATATATATATATATATTACTTAATTAGTGTCATATTAAAATTAGAAAAAAAAATGTAAAAAAAAAGGATAGGAAAAAAGAAAGAGAGTAAAAAAATAGAGTGAAAAAATTTTTGATGTAAAAATTTGACATATATATATATATGATAAAAGAAAAAAAAGATTAATAATAGAGAAAAAGAAAAATTAGAAAATATTTTTTGTATTTTTTTAAATGAATGACATAGTATTTTAATATTAAAAACTCTATATTATTTTAAATTTAATCATAGTTATTTAATAATTTTACTATATAAATGTTTTTATATTTATTTAAATAGTTTTTGTAAATTAACTTATAGCCACGGTTATTGATAAAACCGAGGCTATATGTATACACTATAGCTTCGGTTTTTATCAAACCGTGGCCAAAATCTTATGATCTCAGTTTTTAAAATAATCGAGGCTAAAATTCCGAGACTAAAAGCATACATTGTAGTAGTGACTATAACACCTTAACAAAGTACCTATTAATGCAACATTGACTCTTACCTCTTGTCTCGCTATATATATTATTTATGAAATGAATAAATGATCTAAATATTATCTTCGTTATAAACTTATCTTTAGAAACCCTAAGACACCAACATCTTTTCAAAAAGATACAACTTATGACTAAACAAAAACAACATTGACTATAAGGTATGAATTTCAATACTTTTATAAAAATTTAAAAATTATTAAAATGAAATTAAAGGCTTATATCATTCACATATAGCATGTAAATTAGAGCCTGTATAAATATAAAATAATTTAATAATAATGATTTTTTAAAAAGTAAGAGAGACGTATGAAATAGCACTTTTAATAATATTTTTTTAATAACATTACATACTCACACATGCATATATACATTGTGAAGTTTCAACCTATGTCCTTTTATCGTCCATAAAAAATATATACTATTACATTATAAGATAATTGATTGGTAATATTTTAAATATGATCTCACGTCTAAGATAATTGATTAGTAATATTTTAAATATGATCTCACTTATAACATTACATGCTCACTAATTACTTGAAAAAACATTTACTCTTCTAAAAATGGTTTGACACCTTAATAGAGAATCTTTATTGGGTTAAAGTATCTACAGGTCATGTTATTCATTAAAATACACATTTTAGTTTGTATCTTTTAGGATATACATATGGGATCCTGTAAATTATTAAAATATATATTTTAATCAGATATACGTCTAATATCCTTTAACTGAAAAGTTCTAAACAAATATAAATAATATTTTTTCACCAATAAATTTAGTATTTTGAAAGTAATATTTAAAAATATAAATTCAAAATAATAAATTTTTTTTTCGAGAAAACAATAAAAATAAAATATAGAGAAATATTAATTTTGTGTTTTTAATTTTTAATTTTTTTAATCTTATGCATTTATAAACAAAGTAGGAATTTTTTCCATTTTAATCTAATTTAGTTTTTTTTTTGTGTTTACTTTTGATATTAAAAAAATCAAAATTTTAATATCTATATAAAAATGATTTTTGTATTTTATTTTTTAAAATTTTGAATTTACCATTGAAAAAATACTATTTAAAGTTAAATGAACAGCAAGAACACCATATATTTACATCTTAAAAATTAAAAAAAGTAAAATATATATTTTAATAAATTATAAGACATAAAATGTGTAAGGATTATAAGTGTCAGTTATTTTCATGGACAAAATATTTATTTATAAACTTCTTTTTAAGCTTGATATCAAATCTATCAAGGAAAGTTGAAATAACGTCATAACGTCATAACTTCATATAGTTGTATTTAAGGTATATATGTTATAACTATAACACATATAATTGTATTCACTCATTTAATAGCACATATTTATAAATATGGAATTATTTTTATTGCTAAAATATTTATACTAAAATATAGAATAAGATATGTTCTAAAATATTAGATAAGATATACTCTAAATTATAGCTTAAATCTTAGTCTAAAAGATAGCATTAAATATACTTTAAAATAACTCTTTTTTAAATAGGAATCTTCATTATTAATGAGTCTATTTTAAAATAACCCTTCTTTAAATATGAGTCTTCTTAATTAGTGAGTATTAGTAATCCTATTTGTAATAAAATATATTTATCAATTATATATGAGTCTTCTTAATTAATGAGTATTACTAATCTTATTTGTAATAGAAAATATATTTATCAATTATATAAGATTAAGAGTTAATTTTTCTTATAAATAAAACTCATAGCTTAAATCTTCTTTAATTTATTTATAAGAAAAATTAAAACTCATTGCTCATTGTTTCAATCAACCACGTAAGAACATTATTATCTTCTTCTTAATATTTCTTTTGTTTTGTAAATATAATATCATAAGTTTTAGGCTTCTTTATTTAGTTAATTTATCAAATATTGGTGATTATTTTTTATTGATTAATAAGTCTAATTAGTTTATGATATTTTGATCATATATTCTTATATCTTATTCTATATTTTTATTCTTGAATTGTTAAATTAAATAATTATGTTTATTATATCATAATTATTTGATTTGATTATTAATCTTTAAAGAATATATTTTTATTGAACTTGATCTTAATATTTTTTGCTCTAGAATTTGTTAGTTGATTTGATTTAAGTAACATATGTTTTGAATCATCTAGTTAGGATTATTTATTATTAAATCTGTTTTAGAACACACATAATAACTTATGTTTTTGTTATAACTATTTTGCAATTAATTCAGGAACTTATCTGATATGCGGGATGCTTATTGGAACGTGATCTAGAAACCGCTCACGCTAATAGTAAAAATTATGAAAACAAAACAGGGGCTCATAAGTAAGGTATATTGAGATAGTATCTTAGGGAGGATAGAATAAGACTAATTTTGTACTTGAATATTTATTTTTTATAGTTGTGATTTTACTCTTAAGTTATAATTGTGGCTTAGGTTATTTTTACCTAAAAATATCGTATGTTATTATTTTATTTTTGTATTTTATTCTTAAATGTGATTGCATGCATGATTGTTTTGTTTAGTTTATTAAATTATTAATTTATAAAAATTAAAAATAACTTATTCACTTAATTATTTCCATAATTTAGAAACTTTAAAAATGTATAATTAAATGATAAAAAATAAAAAATATAATTTTTCAAACATTACAAATATCGTCAAAACCGTCTAACATCCTTGTTTGATAAGGAAATGAAATTATAAGCTTTTTAAATAGTAAGCATTTTAAATTGTAAGCCATAAGATTGGTGCAATAAGTCAATACTACATTCAATTGGTCATGATTATCGTGAACAGTTAAATGTTATTTTTTTCTCTCTAAAATTAAAATGTTTGTTTCAGTACGTCATTTACAAACGGTGATGAAGCCGCAGTTTTTTTTTTTAAATACTAAATTCGTTTTTATTAAATAATAAAATAATAATCGATAAAATTCAAACTTAAAGAAGTCATACCAGATAACTATTTTTAATTAAAAACGGTCTTATTTTTTTAAAGCACATAAATCAGGCCAGAGAGAACTCCTGCTATTTGAATGAACTCTATGAGATACATTGAAGATGTAAAATTATTTATTTTTTATACTAAAGTTATTTAATTTTAAGATATTAACATTTGATTTAGAATTCTATCGTTAATATTTGATACTGATATATATTAACGGTGAAACAATTATAAACTAACATGTTTTTTTTATTATTCTTTAATCTCGATATTTAAGTTTAAGATGTTATTAAAAAATAACTTGATACTATTTAAACTAATAATATATATATATATATATATGTATATTTTGAGATATCTTGTATTATACGTTGTATTATACATAGTGTTAATTGTATAAATAAATTTATATTTTTCAAATTAAATGTGCTTGTTATGTCAACGTTCACGAAAACAAACTATTAAAAGTAATTTATTCACTAAAGAAGTAAGTAGTGGGTATGTTAAAAATTGTAAATCTAAATTTAATAATAATAATAATAATAATAATAATAATAATAATAATAATAATAATATATTAAAAAGAACATGTTGATTGAATTGAAAGGAAGCACTTTTGTATCCCTGTCAATCCTACGCAAAAGAAAAGCTGCAATGTCTATTTTAACAGTTCTGTTCTTGGGATCACCAAAATACCTCTTATAATATAACACACCTTTTCTTTTCTCTCAAACCCCCAAAACAAATACTCGTTCCTCTTTTTATAAAAGCTGCTTGCCACCCTGCTCCAGATGCGGATGTAGTTATAAATATTAATACTTTATTTGAATTTTAATATATTTTTTAAAATAAAACATATATATTAAAAAATAACTAATATAAATTTTTAATATGTATAATGCTTCCTCTATATATAAATCACAAATCGGTCGATGCCTTCTTCTACTTCTTTTTCAGACCTCCCATTTCCTCTGAACCCAACCCTTCCCATACAATATTTCTTTCTCGTAAAATCTCATAATTTTGGTTTTTTTATTTATTTATTTAGATGGTTAAGTCTAGTAACTTAAAAAAAAATAAAATCATTTTTAAACGGAAGTGTTCAAAAGAAGAAAGACTTGCGCAAGACGATATCACTGAGTAAATACAAAGATTAAATTGTATCATTCATTTTAAATTTTTAGTTAAATTTATAAGTATATTTTAAAAAATTTAAAACTTATTATTCGATTTACGAATTTTTAAAATTTTATAATTTAATCCTTAATTTTTTTTTTAATTTTACATATAAGTCATAATTTGATTAATAAATACATATTTATGAATCAAAAATTTAAGATTTATATATAAAAATTTAAAAATTAAATCACATAAATTAAAATTTAACGATTTATGGGTAAAGTTTTAAGAGTTTAAGAAATGAATCATATGTTTTAAAAATGTGTGAACTTCGTGTATATATTTAGTTTAAAATTTAAAGATAAATAATGCAATTTAGTTAAATATAAATTTCCTTTTACTTAAGCAAGGAATTAATGAACTCATTTTCCCTCTATTTTCAGTCACTAATCAATGAAGCTTTTTGGTGCCATTTTAGCACAATTAGTTAATTAAACCATAAACTTGTCCTATTTACATGATACTCGTGTGGCCAGTTTGTTTCGTGACAAGCATGGAATTAGAAACATAGGACCTTCTTTGGAATTTTTTGAAGTATTGACAGGATTAGTGTAACTTATGAAACATATATTGGAGTTGATGATATGTATTTTTTTAAAAAAGATTTATATAATTAAAATGACTTTTTTTTAATTTATTAGAATAAAATACACTGTATAAATCCTGATAGTTTTAGTGAAACTTACCGGCGGGACAAATAGGATATCTTTACAATTTTTTGTTTATATTTTCAACTTTTATAAAAAGTATAAAAGTACTAAACACCTTAGTTAAAAAATCAAATTACAAAAAAATTCAAGTTGGAAATATCTAAACTTGCATTTCGAAACATTACCGACTCGTTTACATTTGTGGATTCCACAAGTACAGAAAGCTTTAATCACAATTTTAAAAACCACTAGAATATTTTTGTTCATGAATTTTCTAACTCTTTTATTTTTTTTTATGAATCAACTATCTATTTTAATAAATTTATAGATGATAAGTATCGGTAAATATATCAAAACATTTTAATTAAGTTGACACCTTTGTAATGTTACCATTATCTAACCTCTAAATTATTAAATAGAGAAAAAAAATATACAAATAAATCTCAACAAAATTTATAATTAAGTTTATTATTAGTATCTAAATAAACGAAAGAACTAACAAATAGTAAGAAATATTATCACTAAGTTACGATACAAATATTAGGATCTTTAGAGGTTATATTATCATCTATAAAATTGTGCTCTCTATAAATATGAGAACAGTAAAACTACATGCAATCAATTTTCTTCTAAGATGAATACCATCTCTATGACACCGAAAGTGATCGAGTTCAAAAAAATAGTAATAGTATAAACTGTTGGGCACAGCGGGTAAAGATAAAATGAATTCAACAGAGTAGAATAATGACACCGGAAATTTAACGTGGTTCACCCTTTAATTTGGGCTAAGTCCACGGGACAAACTCTGAAATTATTTCTTCCACTAATAAGATTAATGGGTATAAAGTGAGAGGCAATACAACAAATTGAGATAAACCCAAAATAGTGTCACACAAGTGTTTCCCAAACTCACTATTTTGTCACTCCCCTTTTAGAAAAATATCCCAATATTTTTCTAAGATATTCTCTCCCACTTTCTCACACAACACTATTTTTCTTCAAAGGAAATTGTTCCTTTGGCTTTGCTTAGCTTCTCTTCTTGTTTGTTGTGTTGATGTTTCTCTAAGACATTGCCTATTTATAGGCAAAATTGCATATCAATGTTAGATGCACCTACCATTATGGTTGTACCTACCATTTGTGGTTGCACCTACCATTGGTGGTTGCACCTACCATTGTGGTTGTACCTACCATTTGTGGTTGCACCTACTATTGGTGGTTACACCTACCATTGGTGGTTGCACCTACCATTTGTGGTTGCACCTTTCATTTGTGTTTTCTTCCTCTTAAATGTAGGAGGGACTTACAAATCTCCCCCTCCCGACTACATAAAGGGCTCCACCAATCCAACAGCTAAACGACAGTATTCAAAATTTTGTCTCGGAAGAATTTTTGTTAACATGTTTGATCTATTTTCTTCTGTATGGATCTTCTCAAGTTGTAATAGCTTCTTCTCTATTACATCCCTAATCCAGTGATATCTCACATCAATATGTTTTGATCTCGAATGAAAGGAGGCATTCTTTCCAAGATGGATAGCACTCTAACTATCATAAAATAACTGACAACTGTCTTGTTGCAACCCAAGTTCTTTCAAGAACTTTTTCATCCATAGCAACTCTTTACATGCTTCCGTTGCTGCTATAAACTCTGCTTTGGTAGTGGACAATGCAACACATTTTTGTAACTTTGATTACCATGACACAGCTCCCCCTGCAAATGTAATTAGGTAACCTGAAATGGATTTTCTGGAATCCACATCACTAGCCATATCTGCATCTGTGTATCCAACCAACACAGGTTTATCATTTCTAAAACATAGGCATATTTTTGAAGAACCTCGAAGATACTTGAAAATCCATTTCACTGCAGCCCAATGTTACTTTCCAGGATTTGAAAGGAATCTACTCACAATTCCAACTGCATGAGTGATATCTGGCCGTGTACAAATCATGGCATACATTAGACTTCCAACTGCTGAAGCATATGGAACATCTTCCATCTCTTTCTTCTCTTTGTTTGTAGAAGGGTTCTGCTTAGAAGTTAGCCTAAAGTGATTAGCAAGAGGACAACTAATCGCTTTAGCCTTATTCATATGAAATCTCTAAAGTACTTTCTCAATGTACTTTCTCAATGTACTTCTCCTGTGACAACCATAATTTCTTGGTGCCTCTATCTTTAATAATAGTCATGCCAAGAATCTGTTTTGCTGGTCCTAAGTGTTTCATGGAAAAAGACTTACTCAACTGTGTTTTCAAGTTGTTGATTTTGGAAATATTTTGACCAACAATCAACATATCATCCACATAGAGCAAAAGATTAATAAAATCATCATTAGACAATTTCTGCACAAAAACACAATGGTCTAAAGTAGTCTTTTTGTAGCCTTGCTCCCCCATAACAGACTCAAACTTCTTGTACCATTGTCTTGGTGCCTGTTTTAAGCCGTAGAGACTTTTCTTCAATTTGCAGACATAATCTTCTTTTCCCTTTTGCTGAAAACCCTCTGGTTGCTCCATGTATATCTCTTCTTCCAAGTCACCATGTAAGAAGGCAGTTTTGACATCCATTTGCTCAACCTCCAAGTCAAGACTTGCTGCTAACCCTAGCACAACACGGATGGATGTCATTTTTACAACTGGAGAGAAAATCTCATCAAAGTCAATACCTTTTCTTTGGCTGAATCCTTTGACAACCAATCTGGCTTTGTATCGCGGACTGGAACTGTGTCCTTCATGCTTCACCCTGAACACCCATTTATTTTTCAAGGCCTTCTTCCCTTTGGGTAGCTTCATCAACTCAAAGGTTTTGTTCTCATGCAAGGACTTCATCTCATCTTGCATGGCTTCAATCCATTTTTGTTTGGATTCATCATCTATGGCCTCTTCATAACTCTCAGGTTCTCCCCTATCAGTGAAAGTTACATACTCATCTGGAGGATATGAGATAGAGGATCGTCTCACTCTATCACTTATTCTCAATGGAACAGGAGAGGCCACAGGTGTTGGTACTGGATAATGAATATCATCATTTCTCTCATCTTCAGAACCAACTTCTATGGGGGCATCATCTTCATCAGGTGGATAAACTTGGTCTTCATCTCCAACTTGTCTTGGTACTGATGTTGGAGGAATTAATTCCAAATCTGATGAGTCACCATTGGAATTAGGAACATCTTTCTTCATTTTGATAATATCTTCAATGGTCTCATCTTGACAAATACTGACATCTGACTCACGACAAGTCTCTTTTGCACCGCAGGATCATAAAATCTATAGCCAAATTCATCTTGACCCATGGCAGTAAAAATACTGCTTGTCTTGTTTTGGCATCGAGTTTGGATCTCTCGTCCTTGGGGATATGAACAAATGCTTTGCGACGAAACTTTCACTTGAGATGATCATAGGAAACATCCTTTCGACCACGCTTTATTTGGAACATCGTATTGAGAGGAGTACAAGGTGAAAGATTAAACACGTGTCTGTTGTGAGTATGGTTTCACCCAAAAAGTTTTAGGCAACTTTGCATGTGAGTAGACATCTAACTCTGCTCCGTCAAAGTTCTATTTATCTACTCGGCTAAACCATTCAAGCTGTGGTGTCTTTTGAGGTGTCATCGATCTTTGAATACCGTACTTTTTGATAAGCATGGAAAGGTCTGTGTATTCTCCAATTTGTACGTGGGATGCATTTTACTTCTTTCGGTCTGTCTCTCCAATTGAGGAATGAAATTCTTTGAAGACATCTGCGATCCTTTGTCTTTAGAAGATATACCACGTTTTCCTTGAATGATCATCAATGAAAGTCCGCAAAGTATTGAGCACCGCTGACAGTGACTTTGACATTGGTCCATGAAATATGAATGAATCGGATCTAAAATATTATTCATTGCGGAAGGAGGAAGCTCTTGAAAGCAACTTATTTTGCTCTATTTAGGCAAATGAACACATTTCTCCAAATGTACTTCATCCATTCGAGGCAATATCTTCTTTTGGCTAGACTTGTCAAACCTTTTCACCAGTATGTTGAGTCTCTTGTATGCCATGCTTCGGCTATTTATCTTTCTCATGGAATTTCTTGTGTCGGTGGAAGCTTTGCTTACATTATATACGAGTTGTATGCTTCTCTCCTCTGTAGCACTAAGGGGGCCTTTTGTAAGTTTCCATTTGTCATAAATGAAGAAGCTTCTGAATATCCGCTTCATTTGAGTTTGCGCCCACGGAGAGATCAAATTCGGTAGCATGTCTGGAATATGCGACATCCTTCATAAATAGTCTCGTTCCGTTCTTTGTTTCCAAGCAAACGTCTCGTCTTCCTCTACCTTTGATAGGCCTTCATTTCCCGATTCTAACAACACGAAAACTTCCGAGGTGTGTATGATGAGAAAAAATTCTCTACCTTGATGTAGCGTGTTATGCTTACAGTATGCTCCAAATCGGCCCAGGTCTCGTGTGATGCAAGATTGATAAAATCTTCATCATAACGATATTGAACTTCGTCTATGGTATTTGTTTGCTCGTCATCATTTGGTGTCGTTCTTAACTTCGTTACTTTGCCTTTGTTCATTTCTTGTTCCTTTTTGAACACAGGCAAAATTTCTTAATGTGACCATTCCTCTTTACGGTGATGGCATTCGACATTGGCAAATTTGTTTGATTTGCCTCTGCTCTTTATACGGGTTTTTGTTCTTTGTACGGTCTCCTTCCTACAGACTACTGTGATAAGGGCTTGTGCTTACGAATCTCTTTCCTTGTTTTGTTTCTCATATGAGAACAAGGAAGCCTACTGGCAATGACTTCAAACTCCGTATTGTTTTTGCATAAGTCGAGTTGTTGTGATATGATTATATGATGAGGGTAGTGATGCCAACAACATCCACGACTTTCTCTTCATCCCCTTGAAAAACTCACATTAAATCTTGCTAAGTGAGAAAGCTTGTTGTTGAAATTGCTAACATGATGCATCATGCTCACATTATCTTCCCTCCTCATTTGATATAGCTCCTTCCACAAATAAAATTTATTGGCAAGGTTCTTTGACATGTACACGGTTTCCAGAGGCTCCACGTGTTTCTTTACTTGATCTTGCAATTTTTTGATTCAATATTTTGCAAAATATGTCTGAAAATTTAACGGATTGTACTAATGATCTCATCTATTTCCTCCCATTGTTCCTCGGTGACGGTTGCTACCTTCTTTTCTTTTTCCAACAACGCCTTATGGACCTTTTGTTGAATGAGAATATCTTTCATCCTCCTTTGCCATAAAGAGAAATAATTATTGCCATTAAATTTCTCAATATCTACCTTTTGACTTGACATTTTTTTCCGCTGTGTTTCTTTTTCTGTAAATCAATACACCCTGGACCTAATAAAATCTTTTCTGATGTGGAAGATCAGTCTATGCTTTATACCGCAGCGTATTAAAATTTTTACTAGACCCGACTACGATACCGATTGTTGGGCACGACGGGTGGTAAAGATAAAATGAATTCAACAGAGTAGAATAATGACACCGGAAATTTAACGTGGTTCACCCTTTAATTTGGGCTAAGTCCACGGGACAAACTCTGAAATTATTTCTTCCACGAATAAGATTAATGGGTATAAAGTGAGAGGCAATACAACAAATTGAGATAAACCTAAAATAGTGTTACACAAGTGTTTCCCAAACTCACTATTTTGTCACTCCCCTTTTAGAAAAATATCCCAATATTTTTCTAAGATATTCTCTCCCACTTTCTCACACAACACTATTTTTTTCGAAGGAAATTGTTCCTTTGGCTTTGCTTAGCTTCTCTTCTTGTTTGTTGTGTTGATGTTTCTCTAAGACATTGCCTATTTATAGGCAAAATTGCATATCAATGTTAGATGCACCTACCATTGTGGTTGTACCTACCATTTGTGGTTGCACCTACCATTGGTGGTTGCACCTACCATTTGTGGTTGCACCTACCATTTGTGTTTTCTTCCTCTTAAATGTAGGAGGGACTTACATAAACTAGTCTGACTTCAATCAAAACTTTTGCCACCCACATTATCTTATAAATGAACATTGCTAATTCTACTTCAAAAGCAAATAAGATCCTGAATGTGATACATAAACATCCCTTAACAAAAGATTTTAACGTCCAAAAAAATTTGCGCAATCACATAAACCTAACGACCTGAAAGAAGTACTATTTGTATTAACCTTGATACATTTTGAAGGTAACACCCTCCAAGTAATCTCTATAATTCGTTGAGCTTGTTGTGAGATGCATTGTATATAACATATACATTTTTTTATAACCTGATCTTTGTATATATATTTTTGTACCAATTTTTTTCGAACATCAATGATTGGATCATCATGAGATGTGGTAATCTTTGACGCTTCAATGCTTAAGTAAATCTGGTAGTGAAAAGAAGGA
This sequence comes from Hippophae rhamnoides, assembly GCA_033030585.1. Classification (NCBI taxonomy): domain Eukaryota; kingdom Viridiplantae; phylum Streptophyta; class Magnoliopsida; order Rosales; family Elaeagnaceae; genus Hippophae; species Hippophae rhamnoides. The sequence continues at coordinate 57,761,926 of CM065427.1, read as the reverse complement.
TGAGACTTGTGTATCTTTTCATGATGCAAAAGGATACAAAGAGATACTTAGAAAGAGAATGTAGATATCAGTGTCTATGGTTATGAGAAGATATCTCCAGTTATCTAAAGTTAATAAATTATATTCAATAGTGAATAGTGTGAATATTTATAGAAGAAAATATACTTGTTAATGACTCTTACCCATAATAATAATTTATTTTTGAATATTGGAACTTTATCTTTTTATTTGTCTTATTGTCAAATAATTAGGGAATTGAATGTTAATCTTTTTTCACGTTAGATGTTTATATGATATTTATTGACTCAATACCGATGGATTAAATTGACTTGCGAGTAACTTGATGACTATACCATTTTATATTATGATACATGACGTAAATTATTTTACACTTAATATATATATATATATATATATATATATAAGTTAATATACACGTGTTTCAGATGAAATCATTTGTATTATTTAATTCTTTAAATTTAAAATAACATCATTTAATCTCTTAATTATGAAAAAAGAAATCAATTAAAAAGAAATTGTATTAATTTAATAATTTTTATTAAAATAATATTATTTTATGTAACGTGATTAAAATATATAATTTTTTAAATATTTTATTAATATAAACGAGAATATTTTATTTATATATATATATATATATTATTTTTTAACTAAAAAGTTAATGAAATTTGATATTATTTTAAAACTTTTCTTCTTTATTTGACCAAATTTTTGAAGGGGGTTTATCAATGTTTACCCTTTTCTTTAGTGCTCGATCACTAACTATCATTGTATAGATTATAGGCTAGCCCGTCCTATTATTACTATTTAATATTAATGCTGCTAATTTTGTACTTTCTTCTTAGCTCAAGTCGTAAACTGTTTGATCTAAAAGAAAGGGCGGGTCAAGCTCTTTTATATATATATTAGCACCTCTTAGATCCAATTATAACTGCCTGAGGCAAAATTATTACAGGAATTTTAAGTACACTTCATTAATTATACACTCTTCTAATTTTCTATTTCACATGTGATATTACATTTTTTTCTAAATTACCTTTTAAATCTTAAATTTTTTTAGTATTAAAAAAAAACTCGATTTAAAGGAAATTTTTTAAATAATTAAAAACCAAAATTATTTTAAAAAAGGGAGATATAACTCATTACTAAATGACCAAAATGTTTCACATGCTCAAATAAACCTGACATTTAATTCCTTTTTTCTTTTTTTCCTGCAAACCTGACGGTGAATTCCTGCCTTAGAAGATTTGGGGGGGGCGGGGACGGAGGAAACTCAGTTACACGTACTTCGTGCCCAATTCCATTGATCAATATCTCCGGCGGTTTTATTTTATTGATGCCGTGATTTTATTTTAGATATTTTTTTATATTTATTTTTTAAATAATACTTTAATTATATCTATATAATAAAATATATTAATTTAATATAATTTTTTATTTTATTAAAAATTTTATACACATGAAAAAAATTTGTGATATTTTTATTATTTCTTTTAAAATTGAAACTTTAGTAACTTATTTTTATTTTATTTTTGAGTACTTGAATATATGTTTTAATACTCTTTGATTAATTTTAGACTCTCTTAAACCTATTTTATTCTTCTTTAGTCTACAAACTCCACAACTTCATTTACAACTTTACAATGTTTATCCAAATTTTACTTAGGTTATCCAGATTTTGTTTTTATAAATACAATAGGCAGTGTTTGAATTTTATATGCAAAAGATAAGAAAAAAATATATAATATCACTTTTTATAATTTTATGAAAATTAGATTAAATATGTAAAAAGAAGTTTGAAATTGGTATCTTTGTATATACAACTCTATATATAATTATACATACCAAATCTATAATCACATTATTTACCAGTAATATTAATATTATAAAGAACATCAAAAGAGCACAAACTTATATCATTCTTAGAATAATCATAAATGCTTAAAAGAAAAAGGAAAAAAAATAAGAAACAAATATTAATTTAAGTTAATTAGAGAAAAACAGAATATAAATGAAGTTATTGACTTTTTAAGTAAAATAGATTAAATAGAATATAAAAATGACTCAAAAAAAAATTAAAACTTGAATTTAAGGATTCTAAATAACAAAAAAAAAAAAACTATTAATGTTTTAACTTAAAAGAATAATAAAATATTATCATTAATATCTTTTATTAAACATACTTATCTTTTATATGTTTGAAATTTTTTTTAATAAAATAATTTTTTAAATAAATTATTATCTTTTATTAAATATAAATATTGTTAAGGTAACAAGAAAAAAAAACTAATATAAAATTATTATTCAACTAATGCATTGCATATAATTTGTACAAAACCAGAAGCTAGCACAGGGGGAAAAAAAAAAAAGTTAAGACATGCACAGTAGAAATTGGCTTTTGACTGTACTGTTGTTTGAAATTGACGTTTATGATGAACAAATATTTAAGCAAATTAATAATGGGAAAAATGTTTTGAATACTTACTTTATGACAGCCATTTCTCATATCTTAAGAGGCCAACCAAATTTGACATCCACACTTAGTGGATCAAAGATTAGATTTTGTCTACAGCTTTGGAGACCATGTATCCATCAGACTATCAACCTCTTTCTTTTTCCTTGACCTCATTAATTCTAACGGTTAAACTAATTAATTCTGACGACATATGCTAATCAAATACCAAATTCACACTAATTAGTGATCAAATATGTTAATATTATTTAAAAAAATAAAATATTTTTTTTATTTAATTTTGTCACCTGATATGTGTGTAAATTTATATTTTATTAAGACTTATTTTGTGATGTATTCTATTTTTTGTTTTCTATATATATATATATATGTTAATACTCAAATTTTTAAATTTCATATTATTTGATAATTAGTCTTTTTAACTTTCATTTTAATTTAAAACTAGTTTCATTTTTACTATCATTTTAGTACTAAAAATATAACAAGTTTTCCAAATTTGCTTTCTATTCACAAATTTCAAAAATTCTACAATTAAATTTCATGATATCATATTCTAAGATATTATTTTCATGGAAATCAATATCTCATCTCTTTTCTATCTCCTTTGTCAATAAAATAAAATAAAATAAAAATAGAAAACATAACTTCATTGCTATAAGAATTTATCTCTTTTTTAACAAATGAATTAGTTAAAAAAATATCTTTAAACACAAAAAAAAACATAATTTGAAAACATAACACCCTCCTCCTCCTCCTTTAACTTACTGGTCGGAATATGTCATCAGCCACTATTGAAAAATTTATATAATGTAAGAAAAAAATTTGGAAATCAAAAAATCATAAAATAAAGGACAATAGTCACACTATTTTCATAAAATTAATATAATTTTGACCGTCAAATGAAAAATTAGGTCAATTTATGTCATATTTTATACGAACAAATTTATAAGTATATTTCTAATAATTTTAACCTCGATGATTACATATATAACTTGATAACTATACAAATAATTCAAAAAAAAATATTATTTCAAAAATACTATCATAAATTTAATTACAATATGATAAAATCTATAGTGATTTATCTTAACAGTCAAAATACACTTTAGTCTTAATTTTATAAAAGAAACATAATCTAACTACATGATTAACTAAAAAATATATGAGATTTATTTGCTTCATTCGTATAAACTAGAGGACCCTGATTTCCTTCACCTTAGGATAAAACATAAAAACTACAAAACGTTTATAATATCGCAAGCTTTTTGACAATTTGACCCCTCTTATCGTGTACATATATAAGTATGGTGTCAAGTTAAAGCAAGAAGAAGACCCCACATGGTTGTATGAGGAAAAAGAGAGAGAGAGAGAGAAGAAGAAAAAAAAAAAAAAGCTTCTCTATCTCTTGGCCATAGATGAGAATGTAGAAAATCTGCCTTTCCTTTTAACCTCACATCTTCATCCCCTCCACACACTTTAATTGCTTTAAGTTTTCACGTACAATTTGTTTGTGTTTATGACTAAATTGGTTTTAAAATAAAATCATTTGATTGAACTGCATATGATAATTTGTAGAGTTTCAATTTTAATATCAAAAGTTTAACATATTATTTAAATTTTTATAGCGCTAAGAAAACATTAAATATGTTGTATATATCTATAATTTTATAACATTTTCAATATTTCTTCATTTTTTCTTAATATTATATGAAAAAATACTAATATTTTAAAATAAATTAAAAATATATAATATATGTATCAAAAAAATTAATTCAAAATATAGAAATAAAACTAGTCAATTATTATTTAAAAAAAAATAAAAACTTACTCTTAAAACTTATAACCATAATAATATTACCTTATATTTTTTTTATTAAAATTTTTTTTCGTATCATTTTATTTTAAAAATCATATAATTAAAATCCGTACAAATATATACAATTATATAAATATTGAACTTCGTTTAATAATATTAGAGATATTTTTGTTATTATAAGTTTTAAAATATTATTTTTTATAATTTTATAAACTTACGAATAAATACCAAATGATTTTAAAAAAGAGTACAAGTATATTATGTTTCTCTTATAATTAAGAAGAAACCTTTTTTATTTTCTAAGTTATTAAATCAATTATAACAACTTTTTTTTTCCTAATTAGATTCAAAATAGATTTTAACTTACCATATATAAGTGACTAATATATATGAACTTGCCAATTTAATCTACCATAAGTGACTACTATATATGACATTTTATTCATATAATTACAATAATTTATCATTAGTTTTTTTATAATTAAGAATTAGAAGAACTTACTCGTGATCTCTATTTCACAAAACAAAAAAAAAATCACAAAATCTTAATTGGTCTATATAATTTCTTGAAGATCATATGTTGCCAACATAACACGTTCCATATGATATAGTTAACATTACAAATTAAACATTACAAAATAAATAACACCAAATTAAGTACTACGAGTTAGATAAAATAAAATATGAGAGCAGATTAACAATAGTACATTTTAAAAAAAAAAAAACGATGTAAACCCCCACACCATATTACTTGAAAAAGCTAGCTAACAAATTCTTTTTGTTCTTAATTTTCAAGAATATATTATAAGATGAAACCTGCAGTAGCAATGGCTCGATTGGAATCGAAACGGGTAGTTTCATAAACAGGCAATTCTTGAAAATTATCCAACTCAAACAGATCAGAACTTGAACAACTTGCTGCATCATCTTCTTCCGAATCCTCATTATGATAATCACGAACATCTCTCATATGAAATTCGTTTATTTCTTTTTCCTTTTGCTTCTGATAATTCTTCAATAAATCCCTAGCAACTTCCTGAACACGTCGACGATTTTCCTCCATTGAATATAACTCAAACTCTTCGTTCGAATTCTCATTCAATACACTTTTGTTCCCACGTGGCTTACAATCCTCGTCCAAAATTACAGTATTCACAGGGCAAAACCTCACTGACCTTTTCGTTGTGGACCCACTTGAAGAAGGTGTCTTGCTCAAACATGACCTCGAGAATGAAGAAGCTGAAGAACAGGTCGATTCGCTCACTGATTTTGATTTTCTATGCGAACTCAGATCTTCATTATTAATCTTTACTTTCTTTGAATTCACCACAGTAAGAAGTGAGTTCATAAAATTTGCAAGTTTTCCACCAGGTGAAATTGGCTGTTTCACCTTCTTCAAATCCCCATAGATCTTTAATGCTTTCGATTTCGTTTTCGAAAATCTGTTTTCGTTTTTTTGCTTATTACTCTGCTTTGCAATATAAGCTTCATCAAAATAAAACTTCTCTGGCTGGGCTGTAACAACATGAGTAGTACTGGTACGAATAGGCTTAGGCCTAGTCGTCTGCATTATATTAGAATAACAAGAAGATCTCGATTTCGAGCCTACAGAGATGTGAAAAGGTTCAGAATCTGAAGAAGAAAACCAACCTGCTGAACTTGAATCTGAAGAGCTTGAGCTTGAGTTCTTCAGCAGCATAAGATTTCTATCAAAATCTGTAGGCACTGAATTGCGACGAACAACTTTTTCAGTACTAGTCAGTTTCTTCTTCTTATCCATCCACTTCTCAAGCAAACAAGCACGCCGAAACCGTACAATTTCTTCTTCTTTGTTAAACGACTCAGATGAGTTAATTTGTTTCTTCTTCACGTTTTCTGATCTGTAGAATATAATTTGCTCTTGTGCTGATCTTGTAGCTTCATCATGACCAGTGTGTCCTTCGTCGATTGATCTATAAATAGAATCAAGAAGAGTGGAAGAGAAAGATGGGTTTTCTCTTCTGTATTGATGATTTTGAGTATGGTCTTCTGTTCTTAGCGATTTATCCCAACTATACATTTTGATGATCTCTTTTTATAGTAGTTGGAGAATGAACAATAATGGTTTCTGTAGGAAACGAGAGTGGGATTTCAATTCATTATTGTCTTCTTCAAGGACTGTCTAAAGTTGAGAGATAATGAGAGAGAGAGAGAGAGAGGGTTTTTTCTTCACTTTTTGCTCTCTCTATGTTTTATAACAAACAAGAAAGAAGCAAAGCAGCTAGACATGAGCTTTGATGGGTTCTTGATGGCTTTGTTTTACGCTGAGAAGTAGGGAGGGAGAGAGAAAGCAATCAAAGTCTGAGGACACGCCTGAGGAGAGAGAAGAGTGATCAGAAGATTATTGAGTGAGTGTAAGAGTGTGTGGGTTGTTTTGAGTATGTGTTTCTTTTTCACACGCTCTTTTTATAAGACTAACAAAAACAAGCGCGTGCGTCCAAGCTGGAACAAGTGCCACCTGTGAAATTACGTGGCATTAATTTTTATAATAATTATAATATTCACACAGCGGCCATTAGAACTCAATTTTTTTATTATTATTTAAATTAATTACGTATTCATGTGACAGGAATGTTTTTATTTTTTGCAATTATAAAGGTTAAAATAGTGTTTAGGTTCATGGGATCGATGTTTACTGTATTATATTATAAATTTGTTACAATTTTAAATAATATCTTAAAATTTGATTGAATTTTATAAATAACAACCCACGTAATTTTGACATATATGAATAATGAATATTTAATAAGCATATTTCAATATTGAATTGCCTTCCTCAAATTTAGAAAGAAAGAAAGAAAGGAAAAGAAGAAAAAAAAAAACTTTTATATTCTCTGTTTAATTTACACTCTTTGCCTCCATGAGCTCACGTGAAATGACATAAGATCCTTGCTTTTACTATTAGACAGAAAAAGCTTAATTAATATATTTAGTCATGTAGGGTCGATTACACATTTACACTGATATTGATCCCAGCAACTCAACGTTATTATAAGATTAGGTTATACATTATAATTTAATAATTATTATTTTTTTAATCTTTTTCTCATTCACTTCTTTATTTTCATTGACTAGGATAGATTTAAATCTAATTTCATCTCAAAATTTAATAAGTGAGATAAAAGATTATTTAAATTTATATATACATTAAAAATTTAATATCTAATTTACGTGAGATTTAACATCTTCTTTTATATCGGTTGGTGATCATGATCAATATTGGATGAGCGAAACTTGAGATAATTGTATCGTTGAAACTCTTGAACACAAATGTGGTGAAAATGTTAGAAAATTAGTCCTTTAAAATCTAAGCTGTGAAATTAAAGATTATCTAAACATGTAATATTATAAAAAAATCTAAGAAATTATTTAATTTATGTCAATGATATTTGATAAAATTTAGAAGAAATTCTGGTGGTACGTACTGATGGTTTTTTTTTTTTTAGACATTTATTCACTTTAAGTATAACTTATTTAATAGTTTGATAATACGAAACTATCACTTAGGAAGGAGGAACAATTTTATAAGTATTAAATATGGTTTTAGTGGTAAGGCCCTCCTTATCTTCATCTCTCTTTGCATCTTCTGCTGGGAGAAATGTCCCTTTTAGGGAGAGTTCGCTATCTCCATTAATTGGATATAATGTAGTACATTTTTTTTTAATTTTCTCATTATTATTTACTAAGTTTGTGTAATATAAAATACATTATATATATATATATATATATATATATATATATATATATATTGATTAACATCGATCATAACCTAACAGTTCTTTTTCTTTTTTTTTTTTCAAAAAATTCTTTGTAATTAATGGTCTTATTTTTTTATAACACCAAACAAAGGCATGGGCATCATAAAATCTAAACTTGTCGTACGACGTGGTCTACAATATAAAATCCACGTATGGACAATATTAGCATTTAGAAAATTACAGTAAAGCAGGTAAACCTTTGTGGATTCTATCCGTTTTGCTTTAATCGACAAAACTTTTGAGAAAGAGAATAAATGGGAAACAGTAACAGTGAAGAAATTTGGTATCCACTGTATCATTATTATTAAGCATTATAAGTTTATAACTACCCAACTTCTTCTTTTCTTTTCTTTTTCTTTTCTTTCAAAAAAAAACACGAAAATTATAATGTCTGGGAGAGTGAAAAATTATATAATAGATTAAAGTATAGAAATTTCTTAAATTTATGTTATTTTAATTATTTGATAATTTTAATTATAAGTAATATTATAAATTTATGTTATTTTTCAAATAAATATAACACATTTTAATAAAATATATTTAGGCTAACAGTCAATTTCTGCGGCTCGATCAATCACCACAATCCAAGCATACGAATAATGCAACTTGCTATAGTTGACTTAATTCGTATCCAACTGTATTTCCAGTTTCAAAGTTATTGATTGTAACTCATATAAGTTTCCTAATTGCAATGAATTTCCGTTAACTATTTTATTATAATGGAATACTTTATGTAATTATAAACTTATATTATTATTTATATTTTTAACGTGAGATTTGTTAGTTAATTAATTTTAACAATTCTATCTTCAAATAAAATTACATCATTTTCTTAGATTCATACTTCATTTAAGTCAATTCAATAGTATATTCCCTAACTAATTTTGGCATTATTCATCTTATTTGTTTAAAGTTTTAGTATGCTTTAAATTTTACATTTGATTTTAAATTGTATTTTTAATCCATTTTATTTGTACCAAAATTTCAAGATCCTTTTAAGTTTAACTATTTTATTTTATTTTTAGAACATACTCACACCACCGTAAAGTTTAGAGATATCATTTCAAATCACATTTTAATAATTGACTTAAGATAACAACCTATTATTTTGATATCATTTGATGCATATTTTGGTGTATATGTTTTCATTTTTTTTGATAAATTGATCATTTTTTTCTAATTATCAATAACTCATTCAAAAACTTATAGTTTTATACTAGATTGTCCCATAAAAGACTAAAAAATCATCCTTTTATAATTTCAATCAAATGATATCAAAGTCACATCTCTTCATTTCTCCAACAATCACTGTCGATGATCTTATTAGATATCTATCAATAACCCCATCGATTGCTCTATAAACAGTGTTAGTAACCTTATTGGAGGTGCATGTAATATTTTACATATAAAGGTATATATAGATATAACATGTTACATAAAAAATACAGATATGTGTAACAAGTTAGAAATAATAAGTTACATTTGGTGAGTTGTCGAAGTTATCTTAAATGTAATATGTTATATACAAATATACATGTGAATATAACAGATTATATCCAATAAGTCGTTAGAAATACACTGAATGTAACATGTTATATATACAATACAAAAATACATGTGGATGTAACATGTAACATCTGTTCGAAGTTACCTTAAATGTAATATGTTATATACAAATATACATGTGAATATAACAGATTATATCCAATAAGTCGTTAGAAATATACTGAATGTAACATGTTATATATATAATACAAAAATACATGTGGATGTAACATGTAACATCTGTTGGGTTGTCGAAATTCTTATGGGTCGATTGTAATGGTCACCAAAATTCTACCGATGGTGGCTGTCGAAAATGTTGTAGAATCTAATTTTATTTTATTTTATTAAATTATATTGTAAGCATATTTTGATAATTATAAATATGAAGCTATGAGCTTTAGAATAAATTTTTGCTAATTTAAAAAAATATTAAAAAAACAAAAAAGACTATATATTATGTCAATATTGTCCTATTTGATAAACCCTACGATTCAACAATATTTGCCACTAATGTGATCTTGAAGTCGCAAGATTGAGTCTTGTCAAAATCGCATGTGTATATATTTTTCAAGTCGTAAAAAAAGATAAGTACTACATAATTTTCATAGATTTTCACAAGACAATAAAATCACGTATCAAAAAGTTAACTTATTGAGTAGAGTTGATCTATCTACTTGTAAATCTATTTTTTTATTGATATTTTATGGATATAAAACTTATTCATTATTTCTTCCCCACCAATATCAAATGAATAGAGAAGATTAGCAGAGTAAAGATTTAATTAGAAGGAAGGAAGAAGGGAAAAAAAGATGAAGAAGATGAAATTGCATATTTGTCTATAGAGTTCTAAGCTCTTATCCCACGTTTGGTTGGAGGGAATGGAATGGAATCAGAATCGATTCCTTCTATTTTGTGTGTTTGGTTGGACGGAATGGAGGTCGGAATGGAATCTGATTACTAAAAGAGAAGGAATCACAATTCCTTTTCCCACCTTTGGTAATCATTATTCCATTCCCATCTAAACATTTTTTTCCCAATTTTACCCCCACCTAAAATATAACCTTAAATTCAAATCCCAAATTCTCAAACCCAAAATTCCAAAACCCTAAACCCTAAACCCAAAATTTCAAAACCCTAAATCCAAATCCTAAAACCCTAAACCTCAATTCCCTAAACCCTAAAATCCTAAACTTTAAAACATAAATCTCAAAACCCTAAACACATAAATCCCAAATCCCTAAACCTTAAATCCTAAAACCCTAAATCCTAAACCCCAAATCCTTAAATCCCTAAACCCCAAATCCCTAAACCATAAACCCCAAATCCCAAATCCCAAATCCTAAAACCCTAAACCCTAAACCTTAAAACATAAATCCCAAAACCCTAAACCCCAAATTCCAAATCCTAAAACCCTAAACCCCAAATCCCTAAACCCTAAATCTCCAAATCTCTAAACCCTAAACCCTAAACCTTAAAACATAAATCCCAAAACCCAAAACCCTAAAACATAAATCCCAAAACCCTAAACCACTAAATTCCAAATCCTAAAACCATAAACCCTAAACCTTAAACCTTAAAACCCTAAAACCCTAAACCTTAACCTACAAATATAACCCCAAATCCTAAATCCCAAAACCCTAAATCACACGTCCCAAACCTCAAAACCCTAAACCCTATTTAGAAAAATAATAATTTTAATAGTATATTTCTTTTTAATTAAGTAATACTTATTTAGAAAAATAATAATTTCAATAATGTATTTTGTCTGACGAAAAAATAGTAATTAAATGACATTATTTGAACTTTCTGACAATGTAGGGGTATTAAGGTCATTCTGACTTTTTCATTCCATTCAGGTGGTAAACCAAACACTTTATAATCACGATTAGAGCGATTGGTGGTAAACCAAACAAAATTGTTTCCTTTCCTTTCCATTCCATTCCATTCCATTCCATTCCATTCCGATTCTGATTCCGATTCCATTCCACGAACCAAACGCCACCTTATTTCTTGAAAATATAGTCAATTACAAAGCAGGGATTAATTAACACAGTGAAATAAGAATGTTTAATACATTTAAAAAAAGAAAGAAAGAAAGAAAAACTACCATAGCCCAATTTGCTATAAATAAATGTACAAAGATGATTGGCAATTTGGCATATCCTCTTGTAATCACAGACCGGTACAAGCATTTTAATATATATATATATATAGCATATGAGAAATATAATTCTGTAGTTGATTTGGTAAAATTAATTATCTTGACTTTACGTCTTCACCAGTAAATAAGGCATTAACTTATATATATATATATATATATATATTATGTTCAATTACTAAACATTGCTCTACAATATTTTATGCATGTGTTAATTAAATTAACGCACTTTGCTTTAGTTAATTATCATTACGTTTTCACCTTTAACGGTGATGGTGGGCACTCCAAGCTTCTCAATCTTGTCACTACACAGTTACTGACAAACTGATTACTAGTTATTAGGAACGCCCATTGATTTATCAAAAAATAAAATTAATTAAAAATACACTGAAGAGTAATGCTATATAATATCAATAAAAAATAACACCAATAATGTAAATAAAAATTTAACCAATAATCAAATTTTAGAAAAATATACTGTTAGATTATTAAGAATAATATTTAATATTAATTAAATATAAAGTTATCATAAAGTTTATAAATATCTCCATCTATTAATTAATTTTTTGATATTAAAAATTCTATTATTCTTATAGATTTTGAAATAATGTATTAAAACTTCAATTGATTAGGACAAAAAAAACTTTGAGTCTCATATTACAAAAAAAAAATGAAATAGAATAAAAATAAAAAGAGACAAGTTACAAAAATATAATATAATAAAATAGGTTAAAAATATAAATTGATACTAGTCTTTACAACAGACAAATACATACACTTTGAGAGAGTTGTCAAGAGTAATGTCTCATATTGATTAAGTACAATGTTGTTATGACAGGTTAAAAATATAAAATAATGGACTTTACAAGAGATAAAAAACCATACTTTGAGAGAGATGTTAAGAATAAAGTTTATAATAATCGTGAATCACCTAACTAATGTTTTGAGATTAAAAAGTTAATGATTCTTATAGACCTTGATAATAGATGTCATTAAGTATAGTTTAATATAGTTCTTAACTTTATATATATATTTTTGTCACAATTTAATTAATTTTTTTTATTAAGATATGGTATCACAATCAATTTAACATCTACTATTTTTAAATTTGTATTAAATCAAAAACTTATATGCCATTTTATGTATAAAATAATTTGATACATGTAATAATAAATTTGATTTATGGACATGATAATTATGTGTGATTCTCATTATGATCATAATCTCTCTTAGATTTCCCATGATCAACTTTCCTAGTTAACTTATTAATTGTAATCTACACCTTAAGATAAAATCTATCATATCAAAGACCAATTAATTATTTGAGTCACTTCACAAAAGTTTTTCTCATATTTTAAATTATTAGGTCTGTTAAGACAAAGAATAATCATTTTAACCATAAAAGTTCATCAAAGTTAATTTTTGAAAAAGGAAGAAGAGGGAAATTATGCAAAAAAACTTGATACGTTGATTTATGCAGGAAATTAAAATTATTTTATAACATTCTTTACTTTGTAAATTATGATAAGTTTTGGATGCAAACATTCATTACTTTAAAATTTACGGGAGAAACAATGATTTGTAGAGATTGTCACATCTAATTGATAACACCCATTCAACCATTATCAAGAATAGGCTAAACAGTTTATGATTTATTCAACATATGACTATCCAAACATATTTTTTTAACATAAAAATACACAAATTTTAAATCCAATGACATATAAATCTTAAATATAAATTTAAAATGCAAAATAATTAATTAATTTGTTTTAAAATAATATGAAATGAAATCTATGAAATAAAAATTACCTCTTTGATAGATTATCCGGTATGAAATAGTCCAAAAAATCAATCATTTTGATTTAAATATGTGTTTATTAAGAGATATATTATTGGATTTAAAGTTTGAATAACTGTATTAATAAAATATGTTACACTAATTAAGTTTTAAATGATTCAAAGTTTGAGAAACTTAAAAACTATTTAACCACGACAATATTATAAAGTTCAAAAAAAATATTAAAACTAATTAAGGTATCACATACTACCAAGAAATGAATAACTTAATACAGACATACTGAAAGCTGTTAACAACAACCCTAATCTTCCAACCCCTAGCCACATATTATACTCTTTGATCTATTCTTCAAAATTATTGTCTTCAAAATCTTTTATTTTATATTTTACCTTTTCTACTAGAGAATGAGATTTTTTCTCCATTCGAACTCTCCTTCTGATAAATTACTCCATAATCTTTGTATATATTAGTTCAAATAAATAACAATGATTATATTTAGCTTTATGGTTATATTTGTTTCACATATAGGTTAGTGTAAATGATATAACTAAATTTCTATTAAGCAAATGATGATTCTAATACAATTCTAAGTGTGTCCTTATAGCACACTATACACAAAATATCTTGTAACTAACTTACATAAAAATATCTTCTAACTTCTTATTGATCTAACCATCTACACACATCCATACCATTACTCACTTCAAATTGTCAAGGAGAAAGGACTAACAGTTTGGACCAAAGAGCAACCATACAAGATGATGCTAGTGATTTTGTGAGAAGATTAGTTAGTTGATCATAAGAGGAGATATACTTGAGAAGTTATTGTTGAAGTACTATATCATACACATAATGTTGATGAATTTTGATGTGTTTAGTGCGAGCATGATGTACTGAATTTTGAGCAAGAGTTGTAGCTCATTAACTATCACAGAAAATGATTGTTATATATGTGACAAAGGAATAAACAACTCCCCTAATAAAGACCTTAACAATGAAAAATCAATTGTTGTTGAAGCAAGAGCTCAATATTCACTTTCTATGGAAGATTGAGAAACAATTTTCTGTTTCCAGAACCTACCCAATCAGCATCATTAAAGGTTGATAAAGAAAGAGTATGAGACTCGAATAAAGTAAGCCCCAAGTGAATGGTATATTTGAGATACATGAAAACTCGTTTTGCATCACCATAGTGCACATTTGTTGGCTGAGACATAAACCGATAAAACTTTTTGTCGAAAAAGAGATGTTTAGGCAAGTTAAGGTGTAATATTCTTATGTCTTTAGAATGCTTCTATACTCACCTGGAGTATGCAAGATATTACCATCAAATTTGTTAAAAGGTTTTCTGGTGGACACGGGAGTTTCAATCCCTTTAGAATTAATAAGACCTTATTTAGTAAGTAAATCCACTATGTATTTATGGTAGAAAATATGTATTATGGAGCCTTGATAAGCTACCTTAATACCAATAAACTAATTGAGAGTACAAAGGTTTTTAAGGCTAAACTACTGACGAAGAGATGCAATTAAGTGTTAAACTAAGTGAGAATCACTACTTTATATTATAATATCATCAACATATACAAGTACAATGAGTATATCTTGAGAAGATTTCTTGACAAACATAGAGGTATGATCAACAAAATGATGAGAACTAATAGTAACCGAGCTGAAATAAGCTTAGAAAACCAAGCATGATAAGCCTTTTTAAGTCCATAAAGGGCATTTTTTAGTTTACAGACCATACCAAAATCATTGCCAAAGCTTGGTGGTTGTACCATATATACATTCTCATCAAGATCACCATGCAAAAATTCATCGTTAACATCAACCTATCTAATTGGCAAGCCTCTAAACAAAGTAAGTGTAAGCATAACTTTAATTGTAGTATGTTTGATGATAGGAGACAAATTTTCAGAATAATCCAGCTCTTCAATCTATAGATACCACTTAGTAACAAGATATTCTTTATATCTCTCAAGCTCACCATTTTGAGGGAGTTTAACCAGGAAAACCCATTTTTATTTAATAGTTTTCTTCCTAATTGGAAGGGAAATCAACTTTTGAGTTTTGTTTTTGAGAAGTGCATTAAACTCATTTTGCATTGCATCCTTCCATTTGGAAACATTGACTACATATTTCCAAGTTTTAGGTTCTAAAAGTATCAAACTAGCATTGAAAGCACGAGGCTTAAAAACACCAGTGTTACTTCTTGTATTCATGAAGTTTTTATTGGAAAAGCCATTCATTTTATGAATACCTTGAACTAAAAGATCAACGGCAATATGAATGTCATTATCATGATGAGAAGGAATATGAACAATAGATGCAATGCTAGAACAAGAAACCAAAATATGTGAGGTGGGAGATGTAATAGGCCAAGATAAAGTAGGTGATGATAACTCTAATGTATAAGAACTAGAAACACTAGTATCAAGAGATAGTTCAATAATGGAGTCAATAAAGACATCATTAGATGTAGCACTATTTTGGATACCAAAAGGAAAAGAAGTATCAAGAGTTTGAGGTAACACACAGGGAGAGCATTGACTTCAATAAGCTAGGGTAGGAAGGCTTACCGATGGTGAGGAAACATTCACAAGAAGAAACACAGATAGCATTTGAAAAGGAAAAACCTTCTTATTAAACACAACATGGCGACTAACAAACAAATTTTTACCCTTTACATCAAGACACAAATAACCATTTTTTAGAAGCATGTCTAATAAATACACATTCTATAGATCTTTGTTCCATTTTATTCTTATTATAAGCTCATATACATGGAAAGCACTAACTTCCAAAACACATTTATAAATGTGTAATTGAGTTTCTTATGAAATAAAGCCTCAAAAGGACTATCATCATTTATCACCTTGGAAGGCATTTTGTTTAGTGAATAAACAACAACCTTAAAAGTAAATGGCTAATATATATGTGGAACATGAGCCTGAGACAAAATTGTTAAGCCACATTTAACAATCCTTTTATATTGACACTCCATAACACTATTTTCTTCACTTGTATGTGGACAAATGCACCTATGAATAGGACAATCCTTCTTAAGAATAGAAACTAATGGCTTAAATGCATAACCATTATCAGTTTAGATAGCTTTGATAGTAGCAAAAAACTACTTATGAACTATAGAAACAATAGGCAAGGAAATGGAAATAACTTAAACTTTTTTTAAAGGAAATAGCCATATAAAACAACAAAATTCATCAATAATTGTAAAACTTATTTGTCACTAGTGGTAGACAATACCAGAGAAGTATATAGGTCTAAAAACAACAACTTAAATGTCTTAGAAGATGGTGTATGTATGTAAGTAAAAAAGAAACTTATGAGACTTTCCTGTTTGATAGAGTGTACATAATAAGTAGTCATTATTCTTATTATAGGCAAAGATGGATCACTATGTAACACCTTCTTAATAGTACACATAGATGGATAACCTATAAAAGCATGCTATTGAAAAATGTCACCTCTCATAGCAAGATAAAAAAAAGTTGTAGAATCTACACCAACATCATCAACAGAATGCATACTATCCTTTAATTTGTACAAGCCACATTCATTTACTCCTTGAATAAGTATGTTCTTTGAACATTGATCCTTAACATAAAAAACATTAGGGTGAAACTCAACAATAACCTTATTATCAGCATATAGATGCTTAATAGATAATAGGTTGGTTACTGCATGTCATGTGTGTAATAGAATGTTTAAAGAAAAGAAACACTTATCACTAACACACAAATAGCCATCACAATACTAGAAATTGGAAGATGATGACCATTACTTATCATAACATCTTTGCTTGTGTATGAAGTATTGTTATACGCCTGAAATTTATCAAAGGTCAAGGGATGACTGGCATCTACACCCAAGATCCAAGAAATGTTTGTATCATCACTAGTGGTGTTAATATCAACAAACATTACTAATGGTTGATTAGATATGCTACCTTGGCCTTTCCTGGTAAGAAAATCACATAAGATAAAGTAATTATTTGGTATATGTCCAAACTTTTGACAAACCTAATAAACAGGTTTATCACTTGAGGATTTCTTGAAGCTGTTTAACTGATAGCCAGATCCCGTGAAGATTTTACTACACTTCCATCGACAAAGCCTTCAAGGCCATATGCAATAATGAAACTAAACATCTACTCTTTCCATATAAAATAATTATCATCATCTAGCTTCATAACAACTGATAATCCTACAAGAGGTGATAGTGCAAGGCTTTGTGCCAATGGATCATAACTCTATTTCCTAAAAGTTAAAGAATCAAGAACCTAATTTCTCTTAATTTTTGATGTTACATGTAGTATACCATGCAAAGAAGTTGGATTCATCTGTTGATTATTACAAGCTTGTTCTTAATTAGGAGAAAAAAGTGCATCACAATAGGAAGGATTGTTTTTCTTTAAAGTCATTAGCAGGATATGTTACATGTGCTTTGATACCATAGTGTAAGTGATATAAATAAATTTCTAATAGGCAAATGATGATTCTAATATAATGCTAAGTGTGCCCCTATATAACACATTATACACAAAATATCTTCTAACTCCTTAGTGAGTTAATCATTTACACACATCCCTACAATATCACACTTACACCATATATATTATCCTATGGTTATTTTTTCACAAATTTTATTTGCATGTTTCTTTAGCCGTTCTAACTATACATTTGAAGTTTCCTTCGTTAGCATTTTGAATAAATGTTTTTGTAATAGCTAGTGTATATGTGTGGTTATAAAAAATGAAAAATATAATAAAATGATATAAAATAAAAGTGCAAACAAATGATGATTTGGGGTAAGGTAGTAATTCATAAGCTTTTTCAACCCATTTTTCAAACGTGTCTTATTTCTTTTTGACATATCATGCTTGTGGGTTGTAAAAATATTTAATAAAAGTACATTATTTTAATAAAAATGAGGGATTCATTAAGTTCATGCAATTTGTGTCATAAAATTCGTGTTGATTTGAGCAAGTAAAATTAAATATAATAAAATTATAGTAGATTTATCCATGTTAATATATCGTGTCTTTTTTACCAATTTAATTAACAATTATGGGACATTTCATATCGTGGAATATAATATAAATAGTATTCTTGTTTCGGTTCATAAATTAGGACATTATTTAATTGCATTGAATATTAAAAGTGAAAAATAAAGAGATGAGTAAGAAATAAAAATGTTTTAAAAAGTGCAAAACAAATGACTAATTAAGATGATCTTTATATAAGTATTGGATAGGTTGAATCACAATATTATAATTTCAATTGAAAAATATAGAAAGTAAAAGGCTAAAGCACTATTGGAGTCAAGTAAGGGTGACATTTGTATTGTAGTATGATTATTCAAATCGAATACCAACGAATTAAATTTGGGTTCAATTTATGCAAGCCTTACTAACATTAAAAAATAAGAGCTAGGTTAGTGTACATCTAACCTAATAATATGAAAATAAAATATAATTATAACTATTGTTATATATTATTATTATATTTTTTTCTATATGATAAATCTCCTAATTCATATTAAAAAAAATTTGCTAGATTTCTCGTACTATTTTTATTATAAATGTTTTTTCACTTTTATATATTAATTATTCACCTATTCATAAGAATTTTACATTATCTTATCAACAATAAACGTGACTAGTTATATAAGTATTTTTAGATTTCATTTAAAAATAAGATTTGTCACATTTTCTTTAATAATATATATATATATATATATATGAATTATTTCATATAAAGTATTTATGACGAGTTTTTTTGATTTGTTTGTCGGCTTGTTAAATTAACTTATAATTTTATTATTTTCAACTAAAAGTGCAAATATATTATATTATCACTAATAATAATTACATAAAATTTAAGTCTAAAATATTTTTTATTTTAATTTAAGAGAGTAACTCCTTGAGTTATTTTGTAATATACTTATGTTTTTAAAATTTTTATTTTTTAGTTTTGTAAAAACTTGTAATAAAATTCTTATTTGTATGTTTAATGTTGTTAAAATGAATTGAATTTTATTCAAATTTTTTATTATTCTAATTATATTAAAAATTATAAGAAAATTTATAATATTTCAAATTAACATTGGATTAAATAAGGTACAAAAAGACAAATTAACACAAATAAAAGCTTAGGCCAATTTGGAATAATTTGGGCTAGGCAAATTTTTTTTACTTTGGGTCAACGTTGAAAATTCATGACATGAATTAAATTTAGTTTAGGTTAGAGTTAAACCAATTTGAGCTAACTAATTTAGCCAGTCCAAACTAACCCATCGCACACGAATTGATACATATATAGGCATGTGGATTTATAAAATGGATTAGGAAGAAATGTATCTCGGTTCAAAATTTTGCAAAAAAAAATGAATAGTATTAATTTTTGTTTAGATATTTATAAAATAAAATTTACTAATTAAGTCGAATGATCCGACTAAGTTATTTCTCAAGTATTATTTTGATCGATTTAATATTAAATTTCTCCAATTTGATTAATTTGAGATCATTGTTGTTATGATATCAAGGGTTACTATAGTGTATCTTTTCTATTGTAGAAGCTGTTAGACTCTGTTAACATTGTAATAATTAGTTATTAGATATTTTATACTACCTACAATGTGACTAAACTGCTATATATAGCAGATGATGTCATGAATAATATTCATTCTAAATTCTTGCTAAATCTTGTTTTTGAGTTTTTTTAAGATCGTAGAAAAGAATTTTGAAGTTACTATTAAGTCATTTTAGTGAGATGGTGGAGATGCTTTCATTTCTTAACTATTGTGTTATCTTCTTGTGGTATATTGCACATAAAAACCTTTCCTTATACCTCAAAATAAAATGGGGTAATAGAAGTGAGAATTATGAGAATAGCTGAACATGCCTTGGATTTATCAATTCAAGCTGGCTTGAATTCTAATCATTGGGTTTTTGCATATCGAGTGGCTATTTTCACTATGAATAGATTTCCTACCAAGACTTTTCCCTTTCAAATTTCATATGTTTTACTCTATAAAAAATCACCTAATTTTTCTTTTCTTAAGACATTTGGATGCCTTTGTTTTCCTTGTTTAAGACCCCAAGCTAAACATAAACTAGAACCTAGGTCTCTAACTTGTATTTCAATAGGATATGCCCCCCAACAATAGGGTTATCTTTTTCCCCATTCATCCACTAGTCGTATATATGCTAGAAAACATATGACTTTTGTTCGTGATATTTTTCCATCTCTTTATGCTTCCTTAGTTTCTTCTCACACTACCTGTGATAATAATATCACTCTCTTGTCAATTTCTTATTTTATGAGCAAGTTATGTCAATTTCTTCACTCTTGCACTGAGATTCACTAGCTTACAACTAAGAGAGTGTTGAGATATACAAGGTCTCACGATATTTTGCTTAAGAAATAAGATGCTCTAGGCTCAATTAGTTTCTCTGACTCAAACTAGGTAAGATGCACAAATGATAAGAAAAACAATGGGCATATTGTGTGTACTTTAGCAATAGCATTGTGTCTTGGAATATAGAGCCCTTGCTCTTACTTCAATTGATATCATTTGGTTGAAGTATTGTTGAAGGAATTGAATATGGCTGAAGCTCTTACATTAGTGGTTTTTACTTATAGCATTTGTACATAGTATCTAGCTTCCAATCATATCATGCATGGTAGAATGGAGCATGTTGAAAATGATTTTCATTTTATTTATGATTTGATGATAAAAGGTAAACTTGATGTAAAGTGCACACATTCGAAAGAACAAGTAGTTGAGATTTTAACCAAGCCTCTCGATAAGGCTAAGTTCATTCCTTTCAAGACCAAACTCACACCATGACTATGTGGTATCATAGGGTTGTTATAGTATATCTTTTCTATTCTAGAAGTTGTTTGATTCTGTTAACATTTGTAGTTAGTTGTTAAATATTTTGCATTGTCAACATTATGATTAAAGTAATATATATATATAGCAATTGATATCATGAATAATACTTATTCTAAATTCTTGCTAAAGCATTTTTTATAATCATTACTTTTTAATTTGATCAATTTAATACCCTCAAAATAGATTTGTCAAATTGGAGAAGAAAATTGATCAAATCGGAGAACTTCAATACCAACTTAATCAAAATAGATAAATTAGAGTAATAAATTAATCAAAATAATTTTTAAGTATTAATTCAATCAAGTTATAAATTTATCATTAAATTTATTAATTATTGTATCTCGCTTTGAACATTTTTATAGGTTTATTTTGGATGTGCGAAAAAATATACCATTTTCTCTTTTTAAGAAAAAAATAATATAACCCTAAAAGATAAATTTTTAGACTTTAATATTTTTTAAAATAGTAAAGTAAAATTGTGTTTTATGAATTTTCCATTTATCTTGGGAAAATATAATTTTATATTGTCTAAGATTTTCTCTTTTTTTTCTCTCTACAAAATATATGAATATGTGATTTAAATTGTTCAATTTTTTTTAAATTAATGCAAGATTTATGAAAAATGTTAAGATTATTGTTGTAATTTTATTATTTTTATAATATAATAACAAATTATATTTAATTATAATTTTTTATAATTTATTAAAATTTAAGGTTTTTTTTATTTCTAGACTAAGATAAATATAAAAGAAATTTTTTAATATAATTGAATCTAAATATATAGATTAAATATTCAATTATAAAATATATATTAAAAGAGAAATATGTTAAAGTTGAACTTTTAATATCAAATATTAATAATTGATGTAGTTCAAGCATGCAACTTATAATAAGAGAGAGTCTTATGTATTATATATTATTAAGACAATCATGCTAAAAATGAATTAAGTTTAATATTAGTAACTAATTTATCTTTAGTTATGATTTATTTAAATTAAATTTATTTTTGATATTTTATATTATTGTGAAAACATTAAATAATATTTTAATATTTTTAATAAAATTTATATTTCATGTATTTTTTAAAATTAAATTAATTATATTTATATTTTTTTGTATTTTATCATTTTATGCTAAATTTATGATATATTTTTATATAAAATAATTATTACATCTTTAGTTACGTTTGCCCAAATATATACATTACTACAATACATACATATGGTCTTGAAAATTTAGCTTTGATTATTTAAAAACCGAGGTTATAGATATACCCTATGACCTCGGTTATTTAAAAACCGAGGTCATAGATATACCTTATAGCTTAAGTTATTTAAAAACTGAGACAATAAACATACCTTATCATTTTTTTACACCACATATCAAATTTTTTTATCCAATTTTTTTTTATTTTTCCTCTTTTTTTTCATTTTCTTTCTACTTTTCCCTAGCCCATCTCCTTTTATTTTTTCTTTTCCTCTATTCCTCGCTACCCAACTTCGTCAACACAGTGGAGATTCTCATACCAATCACCCTCTTTTCCGCTCTACGTGTGTCTTTGTCTACGGCAATGACATCAATCTTTAACTTCTTGAAGTAGTTGAGAAATCATAAAACGCAGTGGAGATTCTCGACCTACTAACCCTAACTGGGACTTTAACTTTCTTTGTGCTCAATGGCTAGTCGATTCGATCGTAACCCTTTTGCCGAGGAAGAAGAAGAGGTCAATCCCTTCTCGGTAAGTTACTTTAGCTCTGATTTAATATGTTTTTTTTCTTTTGTTGGGATTAAATTAAAAGGAACTTATTGGTCATTGAGATTGATTTTCTTGGTCTTTTGTTTGATTTCTCTGGCATATTTGTGTTTGTGGATTTGTGATTGGCCTTGTTTTCACATGAATTTTAAATTTTCAACATTGGGTTGAAGTGGTTGAGATGTTCTGATAAGTCAATTTAATTTTTTTCCTTGTTTGATAGGGATATGGGCTTGTGGGGGAATAGACAAAACTATAGATGATTCATCACTTATTATAATGGATTATCTTGCAAATGTTGATCTTGTTCTATTTGAGTGGCCATGATTATATGCTTCTATTTTCCTTTGAGACTGAAGGGTGTAAAATTAAATAGCTTTACAATGAAAGATTGGTAAATGGATAATTGTGCCATAATGCTATAATCACATGCAATATGTTTACAAATATTCAATTTTAAGTGTCCATAAAATGTCCTGTAGAGAATTTGCTCTACCAAGCATGCCCTCTCTCAGATGGGTGGTTTTAGGTTGATCTTCTATATATGATTACTTGTTTCTATCCATAGACCTACGGTTTAATTTATGGCCATAAACTATTCTACCCTTTAGTAGTGGCTCCTCTTATTTCCTTTATTTTCCTCGTTCTTTTGTGAAGTTAAAAGTTTTGTGATTAGTATCAATACAGGAAGTGTAAAAGTGAATGATGGAGTCATGCTTGAGGGTACGTATGATTTTTTCTTAATTATGCCCTTGTTACTCAATTGATTGTCTTCTGTTTATTTTTGTCTCAAACACAAGTTGTTCCTCTTGTATGCATGGTTTTTTTCTGGTGCCAGTGCTTAGCACCTGGTACACTTGGTGCCCAGTGGCGGTGCTGGTGCTTGGTGGTTATGCCGAATATCGGGTGCCAGTGTCGGTGCCCTATGCCTAGTGCTTGGTACTGGTGCTAATATATGATTTTTCTCCTAAAAAACATAAGATTAGTTACTTGTGATGTCTATATATGTGGATGTGGGGTTTCAAGCAAGAAGCAAAACACAGTCATCTTCCGCTTCAATTTTGAGTTAGCATAATTAAGTTCATTGATGCTAATAGAAAATGGCTTGTTAAAGGTTGATTGCTATCTATGCACACATGTTATTCTAGTTTTTTTTTTGCTGTTTTCTTTTTCATGGTAGGCACCAGGCACTAGTTACTAGGCATAGTAGCATCAGACGCACCAGTGCACTAGCACCAAGCACTAGGCACACTAGCATTCTAGGCTCACCAGCGCACTAGACGCACCAACACTCCAGGCGTATCGTGATTTTTGTTTTTGTTTTTATAGATAAATTTGTTGTCTCAACCTACTCATCACTTATTCACACTACTATTGATGTTGCTAACAAGAATAAGTTAGACAATGAAATCAAATCATGGCTTACTTTCGCTACCTAGAAAATTGTTGAAGTGAATGCCTTAGCACCAGCACAAGAACACCAACATTAGTGTAGTACCTCAACACACCACCCTAGCACACCACCCCAGCGCACCACCACCAGCGCAACAGTGCCTATGGTATTTGCTTTTTCTTTACACTTTTGTTATGTTGAAATCGTTGTGGAATTGATTATGTTGATTTGAAGTATACTTATAAATATTACTTATAAATGCTTGTAATGGCAAAAAGTTAATTTGTAATAGTAAGGTTTTGTTATGTTTTAGTGTATAATAAACTCTCAAATGTAATTGTACTTTTAATTTTAATATAATATGATTTTTAATATTGTAGTTTATATTAATTTTTAATATTGTAATCAATAATTGTATTTTAATTTTAATTTATACATACTCTATAGTCTCAATTCTTATAACCGTAACCATAGACTTTCGATTATGATTAAAAATCGAGATCATATGTATATTTTGTAATAGTAATATGTCCGAGATTTAGGAGACTTATACATATATATATCTATTTAGACAACAAAAAAAAAAGATAAAGAATTATTTCTAATTATGGATTTAAATTATTTAATAATTAATATACGTTTTTATTTAATTTGTATTTTTATTGAATTTAAAAATTATTTATTAAATTAAAATTTTAAAATATAATAATATATAGTATATGAATTATTAATTTAAATTATATATATACCCAATTAATAAAAAATTTATATGGCATTCTGGCTTATTGTAAGCACGACAGAGGAATCTTGAGCAGATGATAAGCACTTCACTTCAGTTGTCAGTTCTTATTTGCGTACGTGTGTTAGAGAGAGTGCATGTTCTTTGTGGGTAATTTTTATTTGCCCAATGATTGCACTCGTGGCTACTAAACTTTTTGGGAGAGATACACAGATAGAGATCTAGCAAAGGCACGTAGAAGATTAAATAAATTGAAATTAAATAACAAAACTAGCCAGCTAGACGTGATTTGATATTATTTAATGTGCATTATAAGATTAGCACTAAGGAATTAATGTGTGCATAATATAGATAATGAGAAAAAGAAAAAGAAAAAGAAAAAAAAAAAGTAAGATGAATCCTATTAGACTAAAGAAAAAGCTTCCTATTAAAAGCAGCCTGCGTGTGCCTTCTTCTAATTCCCTCTCTTTTTTATCACTTGTTTATTCCACTTTCTTTTCTTTTCTTTTTTGCCTTTCAAGTAAAAAAATATATATATATATCTATAAAATAACAACCAATAAATCTAATTAAATAATATTTAATATTTAATATATTTAAATATCTATAATTAAAGGATATATATGTATCAAAATTTAATATAATTTAAATGAATTTTTAATACAATTATAATGTATTATTTTTGAGAAAAAAATTCTCAAACACCACATTTTATACTATCATTTTAAACTAAACTCTGTTACTTTTCTTAAATCATTAACGAAGCTAAGATTTAAACATGTCATTGATCCCTTGTGTATATTTTTAAACAACCATGCAAACAAATTAACTGAATTTCAAGAGAGTTTTATGAAATGTGAACAGAGTTTAACTCAAAAAAACAAAAGTTAAATGTATATAATAATTAATATTCCTCTTTTTTCATTTTTTCCTTTACAATGCCCAATAAGAAAATGCCAATAGTGATTCATCAGCTAGTGTAAGACTGATCAATATTTATACAAAGCTAAGTATTGCTTTTAGAAAAGCTACGTATTTTAAATGCTACCTACCTACATATATATATATATATATATAGCTCTCTAGTCTCTACAAAGTATAATGGACAATAGGGTTTAATTTTGAAAGAAAAAAACAATATTGTACGTGGCAGGTTCTTCTTCTTCTTCTTTTGGTCAAATTTTAGATCATGGCTTTTTTTTTTCTTTTTCGAAAGAGCATGGAGCTTGATGTGTGAAACATATGAAAGAGGAAGATTCCATTCAAATCAAAATTGAGGGGCCTAGGGTTTCTTTGGTGTGTAAATGAGTACGTATTATAAAAATATAAATATATAATTAATTTGATTATTATTTTTAATAAATTAAACTGGGAAAAAAAAAATATCATTCTGTTCTACTTTTATTCGTTTCTTTTTACATCAACTTCTCAACGAAGAACATGTCTCCGAAATAATCTTTGAACGATGTAGACTAGAGCCTCTTACACAATCAGTTATAGGTATTTTTGCATCTGGATCATCTGTACATCTATCTCTTCTACGGGTGTCAAGACTTGTGAATCCAACGTAAACATTGCACAAAACGTATTTCTCATCAAGATTATGATATACAACGTTCTTGCTCACCTTAAACTTTTGTATATTTTATAAATAATATATCATATTTTATTTTAAAAGATTAATTTTATATCACTTATAAATATTATATTTATATCTTTCTTAATTAATATAACATATTTTTTTTATACACTAACATCGAACTTACATTATTGTGTAACGTTATTCTACTAAATTATTTATATTTTAATTTTATTTTTATTATTTATCTTTCTTTCTTTCTTTTTACCGGTCTCATGTATTTTTTTTTTTGTGGCAAACACATTAGGTTTTTTTTTTTAGCCTATTAATAAACTAAACTTTTGATATCAAATAAGTTTTATATAAATAATATAAAACATTCAATTTTAAAAGAATAACTTTAAAGGAATAATATAATATTCCTGATTAAATTATATATAATTTAACAAAACTATAAATTTAACTTGTCTAGAAATACTTTTTCAAGGATTTGAGAAGATGTTTAAAAGAAGAAAAAAATTAATTGAAGAAGGTAACTGATATTTTCTGAGTGCGTGTGAGAGTTTGAAATGATACCACTAGTGTCATGCACGAAAAGCTTAAAGGATATTTAGAGGTTTCTGGGATTGTTTCCTTTGGTATGATAGCATATAAATAAAACTGTCCCTTCAAATATAAAGCAAACTAAAGTCTAAACCTATTAATAATATTTCGATTTTCAAGGGAATTATGGGAACCATACAAGCACATTTCTCCTTTTCATCAATTGCTTGTTGTATAGGAGCACTAACTTACTGCAAATAATGGAGTTTGTAATTTCTAAGGTTATTAACAAATTGACTTACCAATATTGTTAATGATACGTAAATTTATACTCACAGTCATTATAAGATAATATATGTCAAAAAAAAAAACAAACTTTATAAATGATAAATTTATTCTTTTTTAAGAAAAATTTACTTAATTTGGATGCATTTAGTATTTTTCTTTAATTCACGTTGATATTTTTCTTCTTTTTTACCTTTTTATCACTTCTCTTTTTTTTTTAATCTGTAATTTAATATTTTTCATATTTATATTTTATCGATGTAAAATTTTTAGAAGCATAATCACTTTAGATATGTAAAATTTATATAATAAATATGAGTTACATAATTTTAAAATGTTAATTGAACGAGTAATCCTTAATTTTTATTTTAACATTGTTTTAATAAATGTATTGCTGCATTTTTACTACTAAGCAAATGTACTTAATAATGGTTATTTATTCTTTCTTTAAGAAAAAATTGCTTGTATTTTTCTACTTTTCGTTCCTTCTATTTTTCATTTAATTTGTAATTTAACATTTTTTATATTTGTATCCATCGATGAAAAAAAATGTTAAAAGTACGAGCATTTTAGATATGTAAATTTTATATAATGAATACGAGTTGCATAATTTTAAAATATTAATTTAATGGATAAAAATACATATCATTCTTGTAAAATTGTTTTAATAAATGTATTATTACATTTTTACTACTAAGAAGATGTACTTAATGATAATAAAACATTATTTATTATTTTTTAAGTATATTATTTATCAATTGTATTATTTTATCTCTATATTTTATTAAATATTTGTTTTTTAAAAAAAATTGACATTAATTATTAAATTTTATTAACTTAAAATAATACGTGATTAATTATTAAAATTTAAATTAATATTGAATTTTAATAGTTATTCTATGTACATACTATGTACGGACTATTATTCCTTCGTGGTCGGAAACGGCTAATTTTTCTTAAAAGTAAAGGAAAGCACTTTGAATGTCCCGCCGGAAAAGATTAAAAATAGGAAGAGAGAGAGTAGATAACATTATATTAAATTCACTACTCTCTTTTTTTTTTCTTAAATTATATCGTATAAATAGGATTATATTAGGTGAGACGTGGTTTATTACTCTTTTAGAGTATATTATTTTATTTTATCTTTTATCTTTTATCTTATATAATATAATATTATACTTAATGAAACTAATTATATGGTTGATATATGATTAAATTCTTAAATAATAAAAATATTAATAGAATAAGTTCAAATATTATTCTATTCTATTTAATTTATTTATTAAATAAAATTATACAATTTATATTTCAAAATATTATATTAGTTTTATATTTTATTAATTCAAAGTATTTATTATAATAACAAGTATCATAATGTTATTTATTATAAGATCAAGTATCATAATATTATTTATTATAAGAAATAGTTTTTGGATTTGGATAACGGTTAATAATTTAAATTTAATAAATATATACTAATATTAATTATCAAAAAATAATTATTATAGGTTTAAATTTTTTATTTTATTTTATAAAATAAAAATATAAGTTTTTAAATATATTAAGCTACTTTTATTATAATTAAAAAATTAATATTAAATTTTTTTATAAATTAGTTTTCAAAAATACTCTTATAACAAATAGTTAATTAATTTATTATTTTAATGATTAATAAATATACGATAATAATTGTTTTATAAGTAATAGAATATAAATACAATATAAACATAAATGATTTATCACGATAGTTATAATAATTGTATAATTTTATTTAATAAATAAATCAAATATAACATAACAATATATGAAATTATTCAATTAATATTTTTATTATCTAAAAAATTAATTCTATATGAATAATATACATGCCTTCATTAAATTTAATAAATATTGTTTGTTTTAAAAATAATTTTTATTAGCTAACTATTCTTTTGCAATTGATATGTGATATGATATGCTCTCAAAATGAAAATTATTAATTCAATAAAAATATAATTTGTTTATAATTGAATCGATTGAATACTCATTAAATGAGTAATCATAAATTGTACGACTTGTTACTTTAATGTAATAAAACAATTAGATTATACAAAATAATTATTCATAAAAAATGTATTTATTATATGAACATTCAATAAAAATATAATGTGTTAATAAGTGAATTGATCGAACATTAATTAAATCAATAATTATTAATTGTATAGATTATTACGTTTAATTTAATATAAATAATTACATTATATAAAATAACTATTCATAAAAAGATATTGATTATAAGAAATTTTGATATTTATTAATATAAAAAAATAATAAAAAAAATAATTTGATTGCATATTTAACATTGACTTATATATATATAAAAGATATGCATTCGATAAATGGATAATCGTTAACTATATGAATTTTCATACTTGATGTAATAAAAATAATTACATTATAAAAAATAACTATTTATAAAAGATGTATTTATTATATGAGTATTTTAGTGTAAAAAATAACAAAAAAATATATAATATATTTATTACATGTATACTTTGATATTTATTTGCATAAAAAACTAATAAAAAAAATAAAAAAAATACAATTGGATTGGACACGGATTATTATATATATATATAAGATATTTATTGATAAATTATCATTTTTAATATAATAAAAATAATTATATTATAAAAATGTATTTATTATATAAATATTTTAATGTAAAATTTAACTAAAAAAATTATTTATTATATAAATATTTTTATTTATTGATGTAAAAAAATAATATAAAAAAAATTACAGTTACCCGTTTTTTATATATAAAAATATTCAATATTTTGCTCGAACTGCCTAACTGCTTTGTATCATATATTAACAGTGCATGCGTGAGAGAGGACCACCAGTTCACCACTACCAGACAGTTACTAATTAAGTAGCAATCTGTCAGGTCCTACAGCTGCACGTGCAACTTTGCTCCATTTCTGAAATCTCTTTAGCAGCTAAAATACCAAGATGCCATCAAATACCTCAATTTCTTAATGCTCAAAATTGATTATTAATGATAAATCTCAGTACTTAGCTGACTTGAGAAACTTCCCTTGCACAAATGTAATTCACAAGCTGGAAGATCATCATTACCAAGGACTATGAAGTAGAGACGTGACAAGATAGGGACACCATGAGGTGGTATCGATTGAGACTTAAGCCTCGTGGGGTTAGTGGCTCTGAGCTCAGAAATATATATATATAATTACAATTATAAGTAAAATGATATTCTATATTGAATATAATTAAGAGAATTTTATTATAATACATCATTTAAAATACATGGTATATAAAATTTTCAGTCTTAGAATCATGACTCAAATCTGAGAAAAAGATACCATACGTATTGGCAATCCCTAGGCATGATTTTATAAAGATGAAAAGAGAGAGGAAACCTTTATGGAAGGATTCTTTAATGACAAATATTTAATGATAATAATAAAAAATAAATAAAGTAAAGGCTATATCCGCAACCGCACAGTGACAAATGAAGCATGAAAGTTGAGGACATGAGGCATAGTAATTGAGAGTCTCTTTGGGCCAAAGGAAACTTGAGAATAGGAGCCCAAAAGAAAAAAGTGAAAGAGCCAGTGCATATTTGAAGACTGATAAAGATGTTAGAGAAATTTAAAGTTTAAGTTGATAAAATATAATATTATTATAGATGTTATGAAAAATACGTGCATTTTCATTCATCGTCTTAATTTTTAAATATTTAAATATCATAATTCTTATAAAACATTACGTAATAACAAAGTTTAAATCTATCAACAAATAAAAAAGAAACTAATGTTCTCACAAAAATAGATATATAATGCACCTTCTAAAAAGAAAATAAATAAATAAACCGTATAAAAATATACTTAGAAAAAATAATAACAAAAATCACTTAGATTAAATTTATTTGTGTTATTTAATCTTTTAAATTAAAAATAATATTATTTATTCTTTTATTTAGAAAAAAAACTCAAATAAAAAAAATATTAATTTTTACTATTTTTATAATGTTTTATTGATTTTTTTTAATTTTTATTAAAAACTAAAATATACATTTTAATAAATTTTTATTTGATTGTTATAAATGTTGATTTTTTTTCTCAAATTATTATTAGATTTTATATTTATCCTTATTAAAAATCATATTCTAATATCATTTTATTCACTAGATAAAAATAATTATATTTTAATAAAGAATTATTAAAATAATATAATTTTAAAACATGTTGAAAATATAAAGTGTTGACCAAATGATCTCGTGTTAAGGATAATTAAGTCCTACATTAATTAAAGATAATGTTACGATATAATTTATAAGAATTATACATGTTTCTATCTATTAAATTAACTTTTTGAAATTAAAAGTTTCATAATTCTTATAGAAATTAATAACTTGTTTTAAAAGAATGATAGAGAAAATGAATTTATTACATCTACATATTATATTAATATTTTGAAATTGAAATTTCTTTGATTCTCATTAAATTTAACAAAATAGCTTTTATTATATTTTATAGGTTACATGTACATAGGAAGAGAAACAAATGTAAGAATTTGAAAATTAAACACCACATATGCAATGGATAAGAAAATCATGGGTTATTTCATTTGAAAAGGAAACTTTCTGTAACTACCCCAATCCTTACATCGACAAGGTTAGACTCGTACTTTTAAAAGTTTGTAGTCCAATTAAGATAACCCAAGTGAAGTTTGCTGATATGAACTAACATGTGCACCTAGAGCAATCGTTGCACATACACCAAATCCAACATTAGCACCCATAACAGGGCCTAGGTGACGAGGATTTTCTTTTGCAGCAACAACCTGTAGATAATGATAGGGATGACAGTGCTGCCACTGCATTGAAGGAAGCATGTCCCGCGTGAGATCTTTTTGATTTTTATATGAACTAATTACTCAATCTGATTTACTTTTAATCCCTAACAAAACTATTTAATATTAGTACTTAATTCAAGAAATAAACACAATGACCTTAATTCAAAGAATAAAACAAGAACCTTAATTCAAGGAATAAAACAAGTACCTTAATTTAAGGAATAAATCAATAAATGTTTAATTTAAAGAGTAATTGAATGAGTAAAATTTTCTTATATATAACTATACAATTGTAATGAAAACATGAAAAAAATAATACAAACTAGAGAACTCTTTTGTGTAGAGTTATTCTTTGTGTAGAGTTATTTCTTATTTTTCAACATGGTATCATAGCAGGAAAATTAACTTGCTTCTACTTTATTATTATCTTATCATCTTCAATCTTCAAAATAGCTGAAGATAAACCGCTAGGATCAGAAGCTGAAAATTTATCGGTGCTTTCCTTCATGAATATGCATGAGGTGGATGTCAATCCAAATCAAATATTAAGCTCAATCTTATTGAATGAGTTTAATTACTTGCCTTGGTCAAGAGTAGTGTCTTTGGCTCTAGGTGGAGGGTCCAAGTTGGGGTTCATAAATGGAAGCATCGAAGTACCTGATGTTTCCTCACCAACCTATGAATCCTGGTTTAGCAAGGATCAATTGGTTGTCATGGCTCCTAAATTCCATGGAATATAAATTAGTTAAAATATTCAGTTACTCTGAATCTGCATACCAACTATGGGAGACGATCAAGGAAATGTATGGCAGTCAAAACAATGTTACACGAGTTTTTTAATTAAAGAAGGACATTTCAGATCTACAACAAGATAACAAGCCTTTTGTACAACTTTTAGGAAACATGAAAAGCATGTGGAATGAGTTGGAAATATATCGTTCTTATACAACCGATGTAGCTCTGCTACGAAAGAGAGCAAAAGAAGATAAGATATTTCAACTTTTGTCCAGTCTCGATTCAATATATGAAGATATACGATGCTACATACTTATGAATACTGAACTTCCTTCCTTCACCAATGTATGTGCGACAATTCAACGTGAAGAAGTAAGGAGGAAAGTCATGAACAAGGGAACAATGGCTAGTGCACCTGAGGCAAGAGCATATCTAACCAACGAGGGGAAGTACAAAGGGAAGCATCCAAACTTGAAGTGTCAACACTACAACTATATGGGTCATGTTAAGGACACATGTTGGATTCTACATCCAGAATTAAAGCCTGATTTTATAATGGAAAAGAGTTTACCGAAAGTGAATCGTACTGCACACCATGCAAATCATACTTTTGCCTCTACCTCTAATGGGTCTGATCCATTCAAGAACTTCACAGCGAATCCAGCCGAACTCATAAATGAGTTTATGTTGTATCTTCAAAGTAAGACAAGAGGAGCTAGAATTGACTGTGTGGATAGCATAAAAGAAGGAAACTCGACAACATTGCTAGGCAAGTTTGTGGGTTTCTTGGCAGATACAAAATTCATACCACGAGAGGACATGCAAGGTATCATAAAAGCCTTTAAAACTGCTCTTAAAATAAATATATTGCATGATTTTTGGGTTGTAGATTCAAGTGCCACAGATCATATGACCAACCATGTGTCAAAGTCTCATAAGTTTGAAAAATTAGCAAATATTTCTCAAGTTTCAATTGCAAATGGTGAGAATGTAACGGTTTTAGGAAATGAAAAAATAAAATTAATGTCAGATGAAATCAAGTTGGTGGTTTTATATGTACCTTCCTCTCCTTTCCAACTTCTGTCTGTAGGAAAAATCACAAATACCTTGAATTGCTTAGCCATTTTTTCTCCTCACAATGTCATTTTTCAGGATTGTGCCACCAAAAAAACGATTGGTCAAGGGTTTTACTTAGATGGTCTCTATTACATATCCAAAAGCAATCCCAGAGGGTTTCAAGCCAAGTTTAACCTCATCCAAGATAATAAATTGTGACATCAACGTTTAGCTCACCCTTCTCCACCAATTTTGTAAACTTTATTTCCAAACTTAGGAAATTATGAAATTGCATGTGAAACTTGCCACTTGTCTAAGGCCACTAGATTGCCTTTTAATTCTTCCTTATCTAGGGCTAGTAAGTGTTTTGAACTAGTTCATTCAGATGTATGGGGACCAACTAATGAATCTTTTGATGGTTATAAGTATTTTGTGATTTTTGTTGATGATTTCTCTCGAGTTACATGGTTGTATCTTTTAAAGTCTAAGAATAAAGTTATGGAAGTATTTAAGGACTTTCATAACCTTGTTAAAAATCACTTCTCCTCTAAAATTTAAACCTTAAGGTTTGACAATGGCACAGAATACATGTCCCATATCATGAAACAATATTTGAGCATTCATGGCATTATACATCAAACAAGTTGTGTTGACACACCTCAACAAAATGGTGTAGCTGAGCGCAAAAACTGAGACTTACTTGAAAAAACTAGAGTATTAATGCTACAAATGAATGTATCAAAGAGATTCTGGTTCCAAGGGGTTTCTGCAGCTGCTTACATCATCAATAGATTATCCAATCGAGTCTTGGATTTCAAGTCTCCCCTAGAGGTCATGAAAGGAAGGAAAATTAACCTCTCACATCTTAGAGTCTTTGGTTGCATATGTTTTGTTCATATTCAATCTCATCATCGAGATAAATTAGATTCTAGAGCTATTAAATGTATTTTCCTTGGTTATTCATCTACACAAAAGGGATATAAATGTTATGATCCCCAACTTAGGAGATTAATTGTGTCTAAAGATGTTCGATTTTATGAAACTAACCCTTTTTTCAGCAAGTCATATGAAATCACAAGTCAAAGGGATGACATCTTGGATGTGTTTCCATTACCAAGAATCGAACTTGAGGCTCTACAACAACAAGATCCTAGTCATGTTAACATTGATGCATCTCTCACTGAAATTAACAATGAAGGGTCTCGTCTTGATGGTACACTGTAAGAAGATGATGACAATCAAGATGATCCTCACAATATGGTACAAGATGTAAACGAGTGTGAGATAACTCCTCCTACTCCACGACATAATCCAATGCGTGTTAGACAACCTCCCACAAGACTTCAAGACTTTGTCACCTACAAACCCACATATCCTATCTCAAATTATGTGTCATATAAGAGAGTGACACCAAACCATGCCGCATTCCTCAACAATATATCGAGTTACAATGAGCCTCAAAACTTTCATGAAGCCAACAACTAAGAGGTGTGGAAGGAATCCATGCAAGAAGAACTTAAAGCCTTAGATCAACACAATACATGGAGCATCACCAAACTTCCAAAAGGCAAGAAAGTCGTGGGTTGCAAATGGATCTATAAGCTCAAATTCAAGTCAGATGGATCAATTGAGAGGTATAAAGCAAGATTGATGGCTCAGGGATTCACTCAAACATTCAAGGTGGATTACAAAGAAACATTTGCACATGTTGCAAAAATGAACACAATAAGAGTACTACTGTCCGTGGCTGTAAACAAGGGGTGGTCCATGTACCAAATAGATATGAAGAATGCATTCTTGCATGGTGATCTCAAAGAAGAAATCTATATGAAATTGCCACATGGGCATCCCCAAAGCAATGAACTGGATTTAGTGTGAAAATTGCACAAATCCATTTATGGTTTGAAATAGTCCCCACGAGCTTGGTATGCCAAGCTAAGCTCAATTCTTACTAGTGTTGGTTTCAAGAGTAGCAATGTCGATTCCTCACTATTTGTTCGCACATGAGCTATAGGCAAATTGGTTGTGTTGATTTTTGTAGATGATCTGATAATTACAGGTGATAATACTAATGAGATTTTCAACCTCAAACAGTCCCTCAAACAAGGGTTTGCAATTAAAAACCTTGAGATATTAAAGTACTTTCTTGGTATAGAAATGACAACCTTGCACAAGGGAATCTTTCTTAACCAAAGGAAATATGCCATAGATTTGCTCAAGGAAGCTAACATGAGCGATGCTAAACCAGCCATTAACCCTATTGACAGCAAGCTCAAACCTAGCTAAAAGGGCACGCCACTCACGGATATAAGTTATTACCAACGACTGGTTGGTAAGTTAATCTACCTAGCAATCACTAGACCTGACATCACATATTCTGTAAGTATTATGAGCCAATTCATGCACTCTCCGACACTTGAGCATTTGACCCTTGTTAAAAGAATCTTACGCTACTTAAAAGGATCAGTGGGTCGTGGTACCATCATAAAGAAGAATGACAACACAAAAATCATGGGGTATTGTGATACTGATTGGGCAGGGAATGCAATTGATCGTAAGTCCACCACTGGCTACTGTACATTTGTCGGTGGAAACTTGGTTACATGGAAGAGTAAGAAAAAACTGTCATCGCCAGATCAAGTGCCTAAGCTAAGTATCATGCAATGGCTTTAATTGTGTGTGAGTTGATATGGCTTAAAGGTCTTCTGTGTGATTTATGTGTTCCTACAACTCTTCCTATGTCCTTATTTTGTGACAATCAAGCAACCATGCATAAAGCATCAAACCCACTGTTTCACGAGATGACGAAACACATTGAAGTTGATTGTCATTACGTTCGTGAACAAGTTCAATCACAGATAATTCAGACACATTATACAAGAAGCTTCGACCAACTGGCTGACATCTTTACCAAGCCCTTGACTTCTCATCAGTTTCAACGACTTCTGTCCAAGCTTGGATCCATAAACCTTTTAGATCCAGCTTGAAGGGAGTATTGAATATTAGTTCTTAATTCAATGAATAAAACAAGAACCTTAATTCAATGAATAAAACAAGAACCTTAATTCAAGAAATAAAACAAGAACCTTAATTCGAGTAAAACAAGGAATTTCCTTATATATATAACTATACAATTGTAATGAAAACATGAAGAAAATAATACAAACTAGAGAAGTTTTTTGTGTAGAGTTATTCTTTGTGTAGAGCTATTTCTTGTTTTTCAACAAAAACATGGTTTTACGTTATAAAAAATATATATATATATATATATATATATATATATATATATATATATATATATATATATATATATATATATATATATACTTGATGAATATAAAATTTCATCAATAAAAAGAGTTATACGGTGTAATTAAATCAAAATATAAAATAAAAATACGAAAACTTAAATACAGGTTGAGCTGGCTCCAACAGATTTATCTTTTAAGCATAACTTTATTATCTCCTCATCCAAATAAAAATAAACTCACAGGCAATATAAATCCTTGAAATGACAAATCTGTAACATTATAGTAGAAGCAACGTTACAGGCAACTTCTTGTTAAAAACCATGAATCAGCTGGAAAGTTTCTAAGTATGAACTAAATCTCATTATCACAACTCAACATTTCCCCACCATTTTTATCTCTATACCCTTTTTCCCTCAAGTCCACAGAAACTAAAAACGTACCCATCCTCCACCCGTAAGAAATAACAAAAGAGAGATCCACAATTCACAGAGATACATTTAGCTAAAACAACTAATTATGGCTCAGTTGATACAAGGTTGCTCTGATAAGAAGAAGTAGTATCTGATGACAAAGCAAGTTACAAGTACTGCTCTTGTATCCTGGCTTTGTTCTCTTCCCACCACAACCTTGCATGTGTTTCGCCAAACTTTTCTCGGCTGCATAGAAGAATGTAAAGAACAAAATAAACATACAGGACACAATTGATCATTGATGAAGTTGTAGCAATGATGAGCGTGCATGGCTTATGCAATGTCATATGCAAAAGCCGAGCGGCCAGATCAAAACTAATTTATGGAGAAAGATGGACAAAAGGCCCAAATGTCAATGAAACATCAGGCCGGATCAGGTTCAAAGGTCAAAAGACAAAATATGGATCCTATGCATTATATGAAACAAGCAGTATCTCTTTTCTTTCATCTTCCTTTAACTTTTGCGAAATCATATGCAAAAACTTTTAATTGACAACGAGAACTCTAGAATGACTAAATTTGATCAAAAATCTGCAAATGATAGTAGGAGGAATTATAAATTATACTAACCTGAATCTGACACGTCTAAGCTCCCGAGAGCCACCTGGCAAAGCTCTGATAGTGATGTAAACTCCTGGTTCATCCTGCTCCACCCATTCAGTCTCCATGTCACTTACATTGCTGTTAGAGAGCTCTCCAGAGCAATCTGCCTCCCTTGATGAACTACTCCTTGCAGATCCATCCACTGATGATCTCAGAGTCTTTGCCCCACTGATGCTGGAAAGCTTAGGTGTTGTAGCTTGAACCCCAGTGTAGCAGCAATGATGGGATTGTATCGAGTGGTGGTCCAGTGAATCTGAAGAAGAGTATCCCATTCCTGTTGGACAGTAGTTGCGGGGTGGGCATTCTTTGCTCAAAGGGGGAGTCATAGGGCTGTCTCTGGTAAACTCAATCTTTGGACTCTGAAAGGCATAGGAAAGAATATCGCCATATAGAGGTCTTGGTTTTTTCCAATAATATGAAATGACTAAATTCAAATGATAACATAAACAAACAATTTGTGCAAGGTATATTTGCTACAACTGATCATATCTAATAAAGCTAATAATTATTTGAGATCTTAAAGCTTCAGGTTTAAGAATTTGATATTTTCTTGGAGAGGGTTGAACACTGTCCAAATAGGATCTAAGAGGCTATCGGTTGGTAATTATCGTCTCTATGAGTCAACTGTAATTAGTTAGAAGATATAAACCAGATGAGTAAAAAGCATCATACAAGAAGTCATGCAACACTGAATTTTCTGTAGTAAATAGTTGGGTACTAACCTCATCTTCAGATCTTGGGGGAGTTGGAAGTGGAACTCCTTGTTGATTGAACTTCTGGACATTGTACAATTCCATGACCTTGTCATAGTTTTCTGCCCACCAACTTTGAGCTTGCCATTTGTTGAACAATTCACGACTGATTATTTATAGAAAATGAAGATTAGCACTCACGCATGTGAAATTATTTCTAGAAGAATGCCAAATTATTTTCACTCATTTTTAAAATTAAACTCTTCATTCAACAAAAAGTAAATAAAAAATGCAGTAATTATCATCATCCTATTGGTTTATATGACTAAATTTAAAGGAAGGCGATTGATTGCTAGAGTCAAAACTCAAACAATGTCAACTCAATAAATATACTATTGGCTATGGTGAATAACCATTCAGATAATATTTTAAACTTTGAAAAATAGCTCAAAGCAACAAATCACATATCAGTGTCATTTATTAATTTGACAATAAAAAGTAAGAGTAAAGATATTACTATAATGCAAATTGTTATTGCCACAAAAATA
This sequence comes from Hippophae rhamnoides, assembly GCA_033030585.1. Taxonomy (NCBI): domain Eukaryota; kingdom Viridiplantae; phylum Streptophyta; class Magnoliopsida; order Rosales; family Elaeagnaceae; genus Hippophae; species Hippophae rhamnoides. The sequence continues at coordinate 57,721,882 of CM065427.1, read as the reverse complement.
TTTCATTCATAACAACTTTATCCAATAATAGTAGCATTAAGGTGTAATTAATACTAACGGTAAAATGGATAATTCATGCACTTTTATTATAGTAATTTCATTACCCAAAAGTAATTCTAATAAGGTTTTTCAAATTTCAGGCCCACATGGATTTCAGTTCCTTGCTGTTATTAGAACTCAGTTTCAAGAATCCCAACTTGGTGAAATTTTATTTTCAGTCAAATGCACAATGACATAAAGCATAGCCAAAACCCAAGTATCTGTTAAGTGTTAATCATACTAACACCAACATAAAAGAAACCAGTGCGTACAAATTGGGTAGAACTAATGCTGTCTGAATATAGTAACAATGATGGGTATCAAGCAATTATGCTATAGTATTTACTATTCACTTCTAAAAATAAGAAATCAGATTTTGGGATTCTCTCAAGTTCAAAAGCCAACCATGTTGAAGGTAACATGACTGACATTGTCTAAAACAGTGTTAAACTAAGCAAAAATTCAATCTTGTTCCATTAAGGGAACATAGCTTCATTAAATTTGAATACATAATAATGCAATTTTGATACAGCTGGAATATACCTACTCTGAAAGAGAAATAAAGAATGCGAAATTACCCCACTTGGTGCAGCAAGGCCATGGTTCGAGTCTATATCTCCCCTCTTAAGTATTGAAAGTTGGTCTATTAGAGGTTTTTTTCTAAATAGTCAATTACAAATAACTCCCTCTCTATTTATGAAATAACAAAAAGAACATTAACTTTAGAAAATAATAATTACAACCCTTGTAGTGACTTTTTTATGTTTTTCTAAAGAAGGTATTTGCAAACAGTATGATAAAATCATGATATCGAAGGAAGGATATTGTAATACAGCAATAACTCATGCGTTATAATTGTCTATTTTCCAAAGTCGATGGGTTATTTTGTAGTTTCAAAAAACCTCATTAGGGGTTTGTCGTAATTTTCTTTTTTAAAAAAAGCACAACTATACATCAGAAATCACAAATTTGTGATAGACACAAATGAAATAATACTTTATAATTAAATGTAAATTTGTATGTCAAATTATACGACAAATGATATAGTGTCACCTCATTTGTGATCTATCAAATTAACCTAAACTTTTTCCTAAAAAAAAAAAAAAATCCAAAGGAAGCATGTGCATTAATAGGGGGTAAAAAGTGTGCTGGCACTTAAAAATGGAGTATAATGGATGTAAATGGATCGAAATTATTATGTTGAATCTGAATGCTAGAAACCAGACAGCTTTATTACTTTCACATACTGGTGTATCTACATGTGCATACTAGTGGCAGTACATTCTCTTTTTGTGATACCACACAAACAACTCTACAGAGCAGACTGCTAGGAACCAATTCTAGCAAGTATATCGATTTGTCACTTTCACCTTATGCAATTACATATATCTGCTTATGATATACATACAGTATACATAAAAGAGGCAGCTAATACCTATCAGTACCCACATGCTCAAGAAAGATCTTTTCACTCTTCTGATTTATGCCTTAGCAGTTAACATTGATTAATCTTCTATTTTTTACAGCACTCGGAATATTTTACAGCATCAAAGCCCAGACAGACTAAAGCCCATCATCAAATATTGTCTAAATAAAATATTCAAGAACAATGTTCAACCTATCTTATACTGTCCTATTCCTACCTCAATGTTCTAACCAGCATGGGAAGAAAATAATTATTTTTATACAATTCTTTTTAACCACGGACTTTTTAATAAGCCCAATTATAATTGAACAGTTGAATAGTAGAACCCAGGGGAGGTGTCAAAAATGATTTTCAACCTCGTAAATCATAATGGTGAAATTAATAGCATTAAACAGAACTGTAAACCATGTCTGTATTTCAAAATCAATACACGGGCCACCCACCAAACAGAAGAATATGATACATAAAAGTTCACGTGCAATTAAACAACAACAGTCTCACTCAATCATACTGCTAAGAAAAATCCAAACACAAAGGACAAGCTCAGAGTGGTTATAGACCTCTAGCTTAACTCCAATTACTATACCAAAAGCATGTGGTGACTTTAATCAGATCAAACACTTCAACTTCAGATCATAGATAACAAACAATTATAGCAAACACAAGATAAAGTCAAAAAGGTTTTAACTCCAGTGACAGTCACAGCACCGTCAAATGACAAGCATGTAATGATGTGATGACCAAACTATTTTTTAAAAAAAAGGATCGGAATCTTTCACATCAGATCAATACAGAACAAAAAGAAAGTACCTGAATCGAATCCGCTTGAGATCATTCCCACCTTGAGGCATTGAAACAAAAGTTATGAGCACACCAGGCTCTACTTGAGCAACCCATTCTTTAGGCTCATCTTCTTCCATGAATAAAACTGACTCTGTTCGTCCACTAACTGAAGCTGGAGTTCCTTCCCCACTTGAAAGCCCTTTCAACTTCGGCGTTGAGTTTGAGCTCCCAGCTCTACGGTACGAATAGTGGAACTTCGTTGAGTCTGACCCAACATCGAATTCAGCATATTTGCGATTCTGGTTATCATTTGATGATCCTGAACAAGGCTTACAATTTTTATAGGCTCCTGAGGCCTTCAATGCCATGTCCTTGATCTGAAAAAATAAACAATTATACAATCGTAAAACTTAAGTCAACTGAATAGGGATTATTGTTGTTCTTCTTCTTCTTCTCGCTGAAAGTTGCAAACTTGAAAATGTAACAAGTGAAATTGAGACATTACACATCTGGGGATAAAAGTACATTTTCTCGACAACCAAACAGAACAGAGTAATAGAATCATTACCTGGGCAGTGAGATTCTTAATGGCTTGCTTTGTTCTGGGCATTGCAGCAACTGTATGGTCCTCTTCTTGATGGTGCAAAGATCCATTATTGAGTTGCTTAGAGCAAGTAATACAAGTCAGCATTTTGATTTCTTAATATGAATTCTACCACAACACGGATCAGACACAAGGCACACAACTATACCCAGGTAGAAGATCTCCTTGTAATCAGAAAGTGACTCGAGAATAAGCACAGACACTCTCGACCAAGCAAAAAAGAAACTAGGCAAAGCTTATGTTTAATCCTCACACAACAAAGGGAGAAAAATCAAAACTTTGCTCAAAGAAAGAGATTCAAAGGGTGGGCAAGACCATTAATGGCGGAACTCTAGGGTAAAATCAGAGCCAATTTGACAGTCTTCCGGATCCAAATGCCTTCAAAATAAAAAACCAATTCATAATTTTCGATATATTCATTAAAATTTATCTGTTACCCCGTCAAACCTCCACATATGCATCGTCTCTTGAAACTGAGACAAAGACGCTGGAAATATCAGTTAAAATGAGTAAGAAACACAGAGTGACATTCAATCTCAAAAAATAAGAAAAACTCTCATTTTCTTATTGAGATTTGAGAATGGCAAGTGGCAAAATGTGAGCTAATAATACTTACTGAGCACGGTTTTTATAGGAAGCTAATCTGGAAGGTAAAAAAAGGGTGCGCGGGGCTTTTGTCTTCCGAGAGACCGTGTAACACCCGCGCGCGCCTAGTGGCGGTGAGGATGAAAGCTGGAATCTAATTGTCCAAATCTAACGAGAATTGAAAAATACTCCATGATTTTATTTTTAACTTACTAATATTAATATATGCTGTTTCATTTTTCAAGTGGCATGTATGTTATTAGCATATATAGTAAGAAAATTAAAAATAAATAAATATTACATGTAATTTTTAAAATAAATATTTTTAATGAAATAAATTCGATGATTATAATCCATATATAATTTTGTAACTAAAAAATTAAGATTAAATACAATCACATGATTATTCGTAATAATTTGTGTGTAATTGATTTATACATTATTTTATAACAAAAATATTCATTTTATACACAATAATAAAGTGCAAATGATAGATATATATATGAGTAAATATTATTATTTTTTGTTAAAAATGAGGTTATTAATTATTTTATTTATATAAATTAAAATAATAAATTAAAACGATTAATATGCTAATAAAATAAAGAGAAAATTATTAAAAAGTATAAAAAATAATAAGAATTATATTGTTTGTAAAGGTTTTTTCTCAACAAAAAAAAGTCTAAATATGAACAAAATAAAAATAAGAAATGTAAAACAAAAAATGCAACATATAAAATACATGAAAATGTACTTGTAAATGGTAATGAAATTCTCACAAGTATTTGAAAAAATTGGAGATAAATAAAATAGATTAATTTTATTTATTAAAATAAATAATTATTTATCATAATATTTAAAATATAGTAAATTATATATTCATGACTTGTCGTGAGTAAAAATTACCTTTTTTTAAGATAAATTCCATAATTTTTTTCTAAATTCATTTTAAGATAGTTATGCATTTATAAAACGAAAAAAAACATTAAATAAGATAAAAGAAAAAGAAAAGCTTTGAAATATATAAAGTGTATTATTTATAGAAGAATTCATATAGATAATATACATGATTTAATTATTTCTTTTATATTTATTTTTTAAGATAATAACAATAAAAAAAAGTTGAACAAAATCGTCTAAAATAAAAAAAATGATAAATATTTAATTTTTCTTTCTAAATTCCTTTTAAGATAATTAAGTATTAAAAAAACAAAAAAAAAATAGGTAAATTAGAGAGAATGAAAAAAAATGAAGTGTAAATAAAATAAGTTCATAGGAATCTTATTTATAGAAGAAGTCGTGAATAAAGTAAAATAAATGATTTTATTTTTCTATTATATTTATCTTCTAGAATAGTGATAATATGTGTAATTAAAGTAAAAAAAACTTTAACAAAATCATCCAAAATAAAATAAAAAAAAGACACTCGGGCAAAAGCGTAATAAGATAAGTTAATCATATTTTTTTTAATTCTTTAAAGATAATAATAATGCATTTAAAAAAATTGTTAAATGTATAAGATAATATCATAAAAATATTATTTTATTTATAGAAGAAGTGAGATGAAGTAAAATACACTATTATTATTTTTATATTTATCATTTAGAAAATGATACGACGTGTAATTAAAGCAATAAAGTTAGATAAAGTCGTCTACACATAAGTAAATATATTTGATAATACAAATAATAAGATATATACTTATATATATATATATATATATATATTATATATATATATATATATTAATTCTCATATAAAGGATAAAAGAAAGCATAACATCGAAAATTCGCTTATTACGACCAAAATTATGTATATTTCTTAATTCGGTAGTTATAGATGTTGATGTTAACGTTAATAGTTGAGAAGTGTTAATATATATATATATATATATATATATATATTTCTTGCATAACTGTTGAAAGTTGATATTTTTCATTAAGAAATCCAGAAATTAATAAATTTATAATATAAAAAGTTAGTTGAATTAATGTTGTTTCACGAACCCCACGAGCAATTTCTACTACTTCAACTACTCAGTAGTCAACCGATCAAGTGGTCCATAAGAAGTTAGATTGTTTTGTGATTTTTTTGGATATAAGAAGTTTGCCGTTTGAGTTTAATTTAAGAGGTATATATAATAACTTTTAGTAAATAATCTCTCTCTATAAATTGTGTGTATGCGTATTCTTGCATGTAAGCACTTGATTTATCATCTCAAATAAGTGCTTATTTAGAGAAACTAATTGGTCTATAATTTTTGCTCCTTTCTATAATGAGATTTTTTTTTGTGAACTTATTCATAAATCAAATTTGTGTATACTATATATGTGTATTACCATTCAATAAAAATAATAATAAAAAAACTTAATTATGATTAGATGCAATACATTTGTGAGGGAAAAATAATAATTCCCCCTTTATTCTTTGATGGGGTGAGAAAGAATTAAAAACCATGGAGTTCAATCACAAACTGTGTTTTTTTTTTATCAAAAAAATCACAAATAGTACTTGCCGGCAGGTAAATAAAATCACATTTTTATGGTAAAAAAATTGATTTTTTGTTTATAATCTTGCATAGAAAACACAAATTATTTCTTTTACTTGCATGATATAATTCATTTCATAAAAAAACATATATTAATTTTTTACAACATAAAGATATTTGTTGAAAAAACAAGAAATAACTCTACACAAAAGAATTCTTATTATTTTCTTCATGTTTTCATTACAATTGTATAGCTATTTATAAAGAAATTTTACTCCTTCAATTACTCTTTAAATTAAGCGTTCCTTGATTTACTCCTTGAATTAAGGATTCCTTATTTTACTCATTGAATTAAGGATTCCTTGTTTTACTCCTTGAATTAAGGTCCTTGTTTTGCTCCTTGAATTAAGGTTCTTGTTTTGCTCCTTGAATTAAGTTCCTTGTTTTATTCCTTGAATTAAGGACTAATATCCAATACTTCCCCTCAAGCTGGATCCAAAAGGTTTATGGATCCAAACTTGGACAAAAGTCGTTGAAACTGATGAGAAGCCAAGGGCTTGGTGAAGATGTCAGCCAGTTGGTCGAAGCTTCTTGTATAATGTGTCTGAATCACTTGTGATTGAACTTGTTTATGAATGTAATAACAATCAACTTCAATGTGTTTCGTCCTCTCGTGAAACACTGGGTTTGATGCTATATGCATGGCTACCTGATTGTCACAAAATAAGGACATAAGAAGAGTTGTAGGAACACCTAAATCACATAGAAGACCTTTAAGCCATATCAACTCACATGTAGTTGAAGCCATTGCACGATACTCAGCTTCGGCACTTGATCTAGCAATGAAAGTTTGCTTCTTACTCTTCCATGTGACCAAGTTTCCACCGACAAATGTACAGTAGCCAGTGGTGGACTTGCGATCGATTGCATTCCCTACCCAATCAGCATCACAATATCTCATGATTTGTGTGTTGTCATTCTTCTTCATGATGATACCACGACCCACTGATCCTTTTAAGTAGCGTAATATCCTTTTAACAAGGGTCAAATGCTCAAGTGTCGGGGAGTGCATGAATTGGCTCACAATACTTACAAAATATGTGATGTCAGGTCTGGTGATTGTTAGGTAGATCAACTTACCAATCAGTCGTTGATAATAACTTATATCTGTGAGTGGCATGCCCTTCAAGCTAGGTTTGAGCTTGCTATCAAGAGGGGTAATGGCTGGTTTAGCATCACTCACTTTAACTTCCTTGAGCAAATCTAGGACATATTTCCTTTGGTTAAGAAAGAGTCCCTTGTGCGAGGTTGCCATTTCTATACCAAGAAAGTACTTCAATATCCCAAGGTCTTTAATTGCAAACCTTTGTCTGAGGGACTGTTTGAGGTTGAAAATCTCGTCAGCATTATCACCTATAATTATCAGATCATCTACATAAATCAACACCACCAATTTTCCCATAGCTCCTGTGCGAACAAATAGTGAAGAATCGGCATTACTGCTTTTGAAACCAACACTAGTGAGAACTGAGCTTAGCTTGGCATACCAAGCTCGTGGGGACTGTTTCAAACCATAAATGAATTTGTGCAATTTGCACACTAAATCCAGTTCATTGCTTTGAGGATGCCTAAGTGGTAATTTCATATAGACTTTCTTTGAGATCACCATGCAAGAATGCATTCTTCACATCCATTTGGTACATGGACCAACCCTTGTTCTGACCATGTACGGTAACACTCTTACTGTGTTCATTTTTGCAACAGGTGCAAATGTTTCTTTGTAATCCACCTTGAATGTTTGAGTGAATCCCCGAGCCACCAATCTTGCTTTATACCTCTCAATTGATCCATCTGACTTGAATTTGAGCTTATAAATCCATTTGCAACCCACGACTTTCTTGCCTTTTGGAAGTTTGGTGATGCTCCATGTGTTGTGTTGATCTAAGGCTTTAAGTTCTTCTTGCATGGCTTCCTTCCACACCTCTTGGCTATTGGCCTCATGAAAGTTTTGAGGCTCACTGTAACTCGATATAGTGCTGAGGAATGCGGCATGAGTTGGTGTCACTCTCTTATATGACACATAATTTGAGATGTGATGTGTGGGTTTGTAGGTGACAAAGTCTTGAAGTCTTGTGAGAGGTTGCATAACACGCATTGGTATAATATTGTGAGGATCATCTTGATTATCACCATCTTCATGCAGTGTACCTTTTAGAAGAGACTCTTCATTGTTACTTTCAGTGAGAGATGTATCAATGTTGACATGGCCGGGATCTTGTTGTTGTAGAGTTTAAGTTCGATTCTTGGTAATGGAAACACATCCAAGATGTCATCCCCTTGACTTGTGATTTCATGTGACTTGTTGAAAAAATGGTTAGTTTCATAAAATCGAACATCTTTTGACACAATTAATCTCCTAAGTTGGGGATCATAACACTTATATCCCTTTTGTGTAGATGAATAACCAAGAAAAATACATTTAATAGCTCTAGGATCCAATTTATCTCGATAATGAGATTGAATATGGACAAAGCAGTCTGACCAAAGACTCCACAGGTGTGAGAGGTTAATTTTCCTTCCTTTCATGACCTCTAGGGGAGACTTGAAATCCAAGACTCGGCTGGGTAATCTATTGATGATGTAAGCATCTGTCATAACCCCTTGGGACCAGAATCTCTTTGGTACATTCATTTATAGCATTAATGCTCTAGTTTTTTCAAGTAAGTCTCAGTTTTTGCGTTCAGCTACACCATTTTGTTGAGGTGTGCCAACACAACTTGTTTGATGCATAATGCCATGAATGCTCAAATATTGTTTCATGATATGGAACATGTATTCGGTGTCATTGTCAGACCTTAAGGTTTGAATTTCAGCTTCTGATTCTAGCAGCTTGTCTTCCGTCATTTTAAAGATTGAAGATGCTAAGATAATAACAAAGCAGAAGCAAATTAATTTTCCTGGTCTGATACCATGTTGAAAAAACAAGAAATAACTCTACACAAAAGAACTCTTATTATTTTCTTCATGTTTTCATTACAATTGTATAGTTATTTATAAGAAAATTTTACTCCTTCAATTACTCTTTGAATTAAGCATCCTTTGATTTACTCCTTGAATTAAGGATTCCTTATTTTACTCCTTGAATTAAGGATTCCTTATTTTACTCCTTGAATTAAAGATTCCTTGTTTTGCTTCTTGAATTAAGGTCTTTGTTTTGCTCCTTGAATTAAAGTCCTTGTTTTATTTCTTGAATTAAGGACTAATATCCAATAATATTTTTTTATAACGTAAAAAAAATATAATTTGATATTAAAAATAAAATTATATTAATAAATAATTCATATTAATATGATTTTATTTTTATTTACATTATAAAAAATGTTATTATTGATCGTCTATTATATTTTAATTGATTAGGTAAAAATATAATATGATAATTAGTAGAATAAGCAATTGCCCACTTCCTTCGTCAAATCTATAAAGTTATATATTCTCCAACATTCTTTACAAAAATAAATAAAGTGTCATGTATTCAACTTTTATTGTCCTTTTAACTGGATTAGCCACTAAGTAATTCGATTAAACACCCTGCTGTCTCCAAATCTCATAAGATTTAACAATCATCAAGCTTTAATAATTAATCTTCACTTTTTAACCCGACATCAACCCTTCGATCCTTTTCTTAAATGGGTCATATTCTATATAGATATAGTACATATATCTTTTTTGCAGTTCATGCAGAATAAACCAATGAAATCCAAATGATATATCTAGGTATTGGTATATTTTGGAGTGTGTGTGGGACCTTATGATCACTTGGTAAAGAGAAAGGTAAATCTCCATTATTGTTTTTGTGCTTTTCTTTAAGGTTACAGCTTCCAATTGTTCCCTTCCAAAGTGGAAAGGTCAAGTTCACAATTTGGATTAATAGTGATCATGAGAGTAAAAAATAGGCAAATTAGTCTTCCAACTAAGCCTAACTTGCTGCAACTTTCTGTCTCTTGAAAAGTTAATTGATCAACCAAAGTATGGGGACTGTGCGTTGTGCTAGACTTTGTTATTATGAAATTTAAATAGTTTAAAGCATAGGGTTAATTTCTACTTTAAGTGTGTATTTAATGCATATTTAAAAAAGATATTTTACATGTATTTTTTTAGATAAAATTTTGTAAATGTCTGAGTACCACGATATATGACTTTGTTCTCAAAATACATATAGTCTTGGTTTTATTAGTAACTGTAGTAATAAGTTAAATTATACAAAATATTTAAATATATATAAATAAATTTATATAGACACAATTATTAAATGATTGTGATTATAATTAAAATAATAAAGTTTTTAATATTTTTAAAATTAAAATAAAATAATATATTGTATATCATTCATTTAAAAAAAATACAAAAATTACTTTATAATTTTTTTATTTTTCTCTATTATTAATTTAATTTTTTTATAATATATATATAAAAAATATTTCACTTTTTTTCCTCTTTTTTTTTCTTTTTAATTTCCCTCGCGCACGTTGTGCTCATATATATATAAGTTATTTAATTAATATTAATTCACAGCCCTTATCTCACTCATCAACTATAGCTTTTTTCCAAATTTCTAGCCTCTCGAGTTCGCGTGTATTCTCCTTCTCACTAAGCAGCGTCGCGTCTCACAAAATTTCACTGTCTCCCCCAACAGCTCCTCCTCATCCAATAGCTCGCTCATTTTTCTTTCCTTTTTCGATCGGTACAAGCATCTTGCTCGACAGTTACAACTCCCTTTCCCCTCTCTTCTTTATTTTTTTTCTTTTCCTTTTCCCTTGTTCGCACCTCGTCGGCTAGCCGTTTGTACTATTGTTGTTCACGATCCAACTCCAGATATGTGTGATACCCTCTCTTTTTTACCATATCAATTCATATATGTGTTGATTCTTAGTAGATTTAGGTCTATGTATAATACAATTTAATTAGGGTTATTTATTTCATGTATAAATCTATATTTCTTAAGGTAAGGCGTTTTGTGCACCTATTGAGCATTAAGTATGTATAATGAGTCATTTCTTAGGATTAGACAGTGTTATTTCCTTATCCTGTTATCTGATAATAATAGAGTTGTACATTGTATTGAATAATAATAGAGTTGTAACATAAAGATTTAAGATCTAGTTATTGTTGCTCATTTTAGATTTTGGAACTATGTATACATGCCAACACTATACTTATTTGTCTTTATAGAAAAACCATTGTTGTAGTTTATTCTCTTTTTAATTTGAATCAATATATATTGTCTTATTTTCATTTACCACTCAAGATACCAACTCTTGAAAATAAAAAAATATTAAAATTTTACCTAAAATAGCACATTTTAAACTTTTAATAATAAAAATAAAATTCTTATTTTGAATATAAAAATATATGAGTTAGTATTTTATTTTTATTATTATAAATTTTAAAAATATTAATTGTATGATTTTTTTAAAATATATTCAACGTAATAAAAATAAGGTTTCATGATTGAAATATAAATTATGACTAAAGTATCCTATTTAAAAAGTAGGGTATAGTAGCATATTGAGAGACATAAAACTTTCATTTGATTGCCTTAATCTTTTTAATTCAAGTGTATACTTGTATTTTTTCCTTCTAATATTTTTTCTAACCAATACATGTGTTGTGTTATTTAGAATGGATAAGTCTTGGATGCATAATCCAAGATTTTCACAAGATTATTTAGAAGGAGTAGAAGTTTTTTTGAATTTTGCTTGGTTGAATGCCATAGACAATAAGCCTATTTGATGTCCTTGCGAAGATTGTTATACATATAATTTCAAAATATTGATGATATACGAGATCATCTTATTTGTAAAGGGATTGTCGAACTTATACAAATTGGTATATGCATAGAGAACACTAATTCAAGAGGATGATGAAACAAAAACATCACTAAACCACCATATCAAATCCATAGATATGGAGGATTTCCCCGTTGAGATGGTAAATGCAATAGAAAATGAACCCAACATAAATCAGGATGAATTTAACAAGTTGTTAGAAGATGCAGAGAAACCGCTTTATACTAGTTGCACAAATTTCACCAAGTTGTCTACAATAGTGAAATTATACAACCTTAAAGCGAAACATGAATTCTTTGATGTCATGTTCATTGCTATATTAAAGTTAACTCATGAAATGCTCCCAAAGATAAATGAGTTGCCTACTTCTACGTATGAAGTGAAAAAAATATTGAATAAGTTTGGTATGGAATATGTAAAGATTCACGCTTGTCCAAATGATTGTATCCTTTATAGGAAACAATATGACAATGCTACTCAATGTCCAGAGTGTGGTACTTCAAGGTGGAAGCCTACATAAAATGGTAATGAAGTAAAAGAAATAGTGCTCACTAAAGTGCTTTGGTACTTTTCGCCAATACCTCATTTTAAGAGAATGTTTAAAAGTAAATAGACATCAAAGATGTTGACATGGCATGCATATAACAAATCCATGGATGGTATTTTGCATCATCCAGTAGATTCCCCGTGTTGGAAAGTAGTAGATGAAAAGTGACCAGATTATATTCATAGAATCTAGATGTTGGTATGCTCATATATAGCATATGCTTATATTTATAGGTATTGTCACACGGTGTCATTTATTATAGAAATTTTATGACAATATAATCATGGTGTAACCTATATATTAAGAATAAATAAGTAGAGAGGACTCTTATGTTCTTGATATTGTATATACATGATTATATTCATGGAATCTGGATGCTGGTATGCTCATACTAGATGCATATTTTTTATGAGGAAATTAATGCATATAATAGATGTTGTCAAGGACCATTCCTCTGTCTCTCTGTTATGTGTAATTGATATGGATAGTACTAAATAATAATGTTTCTGCTGTTATTGATATGAATAGTACTAAATAATAATGTTGTTGTTGTTATTGTATGTGAAGTACTAAATAATAATGTTGTTGTTGTTATTGATATGTGAAGTACTAAATAATAATGTTGTTGTTGTTATTGATATGTGAAGTATAAATAATAATGATGCTACTATTATTGATATGAGTAGTACTAATTATGTTGAATTGTGTCTCAGGCTTTCGTATTAGATCGAGTACCATAAATTTACTTAGAGGCTAGATATGCATTCCAATGTTCACTCTTGAATAGGTTGAAGAACTTATTATGGACCATTTGTTGTATATGTAGGAATAGATGTAGATTGAAGAACTTATTGTGGAGATCTGAGGTATTTCTTATATTCATGGAATATGAATGTTGGTATGCTCATAAATAGTAGATGTTTATATTCACAGGTACTGTCACACGGTGTCATTTATTATAGACAGTTTTATGACCCTATAATCATGGTGTAATTAACCTATATATTAAGAATAAATAAGTATAAAGGAATTTTGTCTTCTGAATGTTGTATATGCATGATTATATTCATGGAATCTGGATATTGGCGTGTTCATATATAGTAGATGCTTATATTCACAAGTACTATCATACGATATCATTTATATTTAGAAATTTTTATGACACTATAATCATGGTGTAACCTATATATTAAGAATAAATAAGTACAAAGGACTCTTGTGTTATGGATGTTGTATATGCAGGATTATATTCATGAAATCTAGATGTTGGTATGCTCATACTAGATGCTATTTCTTTTATGAGGAAATTAATGCACATAGTAGATGCTATCAAGGATGAAGATTTTAAAGAAAAAACATTACAATGGGGCATGTAAAATATTTTCAAATTGATTTAAATTGTAGACAATTTGATTAGTTATATTAGTAAAAAACATTTATGTATGTTTTTATATTTTTAGAACACTTTAATTAGTTAGTTTTTATTATATATGTTTTAGTGTATTGATTTATTAAACTCTTAATGTAATATCTCTCTTAAGTTTAATATAATGATTCTTAATTTTCTTAATTTATTTTAATTTATATTTGAAAATTAACTTAATTGAGATGTATATAGTCACGGTTTAAGTGTAACCGAAACAATAGATATCATTTCGATTTTAAATCTATGGCCTCGGTTATTAGAAAATCATGACCATAGACCTACGGTCATGGTTAAAAAATGATACCATATGTATGTAGTGTAATAGTGTCTATATTAGTTTATTTATGTTATTTATAACTTAGATTATAAATATTGTTATTCAATCATTTAATTTTGAAAAAATAGATTAATTAATAACAAATTATATTATTTTAATATTTTTTATATATTAAAATATTATCTTAAAAATAATATTTAAATAAAAATAATGTATTTTATTTTTAATCTACTCTTTTTTTAAATAATGAAATAATGTAATACAAGAGATCTATCACCTTGTTTACTTTTTTATATTACATAAAAAAATATTTAAAAAAAAAATTAAAAGTAAAATTAATTTAACAATCTCGTCATATAAAAATATAAATTATGAGGATATATGATTCAGAAAAATAAACACTATCACATGTAATTTTAGATTTTTTGATATTGTACTTGAAAACTTAATAACTTGAAATTCTTCAAATTCTAGATGAAAAACAAGAAGAATAATACGAAAGAAAAGGTTAAAAAATAATTGTCAAGTTAAAAATAACATATAGTAAATTAATGTAGACAAAATAACGAAGGGTTTTCTTTTTAATTTTTTTCCCCGAGACAAGAAAAACTTTCGTTAAATAAAATCAAAACAATACAATACAAATATAATCGATATTCAATAAACATATTTAATAAAACATAAAAATAAGAGAATAAATTAAAAATAATCAATATAAATTCCATTTTTAGTAACTAAACATCTTCATTAAATTATGAAAAAAATGACACTAATAAAAACTTTCAAAAAGAATTGTATATTGCATAAAATGGAAAGAAAAATTACAAACCAAGATCAATACACTACAACCTTTATATAGCAAGTATAACAACTTCTCATCATCACACTTGCACTAACTTACTCCTAACAAACTGATAAGTAAAGCAAAAGGTGTTAAGCTACATTCAAGTGCATAGAAGCTTGCCTAGGGTTATTGGTGCTAATAGCTCCCCTCAAATTGATGGTGGAGGCAACATAAACGGGTTAGGATGAAGAAACAAAAACTAGAGCTAAGTAAGGGCTTGGTGAGTGCATCAACCACTTGATTAGTTGAGGGAAAATATTCAATTACTAGTTAGCCTAGAACAACATAATCACGGATGAAGTGATGATCCACCTTAATATGTTTTGTTCAAGCACAAAAGACTATATTATGGGTAAGTGCTTTGGCACTCACACTATCTATCAAGAGTATAGGCATGCTACATTGAATTTAAAGCTCGTGAAATAATGATTCAACCAGATAATCTCAGTTAATGCAATGGCCATAGTACGATACTCACTTTTAGTGCTACTTCGGGATATAACTTTTGTTTAAAAGATTGACATGACACCAAACATCCTCCAAATAATGTACAGAAGGCATTAGTGCTGCACCTATCATTAGGAAAGCTCGTATAGTGAGCATTATAGTAAACTGGTAAGTCCAATATTCAAGTTTAGTCAGTGCCAAGCCAAATTGAATTTTGACTTTGAGGTATCTTAGGAGACGTTTAAGAGAAAACTAGTGGCTATATGTCGGTAAAGACATAAATTGTCAAAGCTTATTTATAGTAAACGAGATATCAAGCCTTGTCATAGAGAGATTTTGCAAGGAACCAACCAACTTCCTATAGGCTATGGCATATGTCAAATGTGATCCATCAGACTTGGCTAGGATAGCTCCTAAGCTCATTGGTGTGGTAAAAGGCTTGAAATTTATTAAACCTGAGGCATCAAGCAGGTCTCAAATATATTTATGTTGACATAGATGAATACAATCATGAAAGTAGTTTACATCCATGCCTAGGAAGTATTTGATCACTCTTATGTCTTTTAAAGAAAAATTGGTGTTTAGATCAACAATTAATTGATCAATCATTTTTGGAATTGAACATGTATAGTATGTTATCAACATACACCAAGATGACAAAAAATGAGCAGAAAAGGACTTTATGAAGAGAGAGCTATCAACTTTTGAGTTATGGAATCCCATACCTACCAGAAATATGCATAGTTTTTGATACCAAGCCTATGAGGCTTGTTTCAACCCATATATTACCTTTTTAAGTCACCATACACACCCATAACCATCTTCAAAGGAGGTTAGGTCATATTGAAATTTTCAATTAAATCTTCATTGAGAAAAGGTCTTCTTAACATAAATTTACCTTATTTTCCTTCCTTTAAATAGATCCAAAGTGACAACAACCCTTATTGTAGTGGTTTTCATTACAAGATTGAATATTTCTTTGAAATCCACTCCAAATTGTTGCAAGAAGCCTTTCACCACAAGTCTTGCCATATATTTATCTAAGGCACTATTAGCTAGCAACTTTACCTTGAAAATCCACTTGCAGGTAATAGGATGAACTCCAACAAGTAATATTACCAACTTTAAAGTATCATTTGCAATGAGAGCATTAAGATCAATTCACATACCCTATCTCCACTCAGGTATCCTAAGATCTTCTTTATAGTTCCTATGTTCTCAAAGTATACACTTTGGAGATGTGACAGATACAAGTGCCACCCACTAACTTTGGAACATGTAACGTATTAGATGATAGTGTAGAGACACTGGAGTATTAGGTAATTAAACAAAACATTCAGAGTGTTAGATGAGGATGGATGTACATTAATATTTACTATAGGAGATGGTGAGTATAACACTAATTCATTGACATGAGCTAATGATAAGGAATCACACATTGAAAGCCAATTAAGTTATGAGAAAAGCTAGGTATACACATAGGACTAGCTAAACTAGCTTAACTATGTATATCGCTAGCATTCAATTCAAACTGTATCACAACATGAGACAAAGTTATAGGCATACCTCTTTAGTTGGTACTAGACATTGACTGTACAAGCAAAATTGTAGGCACACCTTTATCCTATAATTTAGGCTGGGGTAGATCAAATGAAAACTCCTTAACACATGGAAAACTAGCAGGCACAAGCAAGATACCAGGCAACATGATTGAGGTAGGGGCTGGAACAACATTACCAGACTATGTGTCACTCTCATTTGGAAAGGAAAAACTTGCCTCGTTAAACATAACATGTGTATTTGTCATGACCTTCCTAGTCTTCCTATCTAAGCACATGAATCCATTTTGGTTTCCACTATAGCCAAAAAACACATAAGTATTGACCCTTGGCTCCAATTTATGACTATTGTATGATTACACACATAGACAACATTCACAACTAAAAAATTTAAGTTGTGCGTAATTAGGAGGTGTAGAAAGTAACACTTCATAAGGAGATAATCCTAAAAGGATTTAGGTTGTTAGTCTATTCAAAAAATAGGTTATTTCCCTCATAGAAAATGACCAATAATTAAGAGACATATGTGCCATTAAGAGTAAAACTAGTCCTTATTCCACAATCCTCATATGCCTACATTCCACCACAACATTTTGCTCAGAGGTGTTGGGGCATGTCAATCTATGCATAGTATCTTCCTTCTATAATATAATCATGAGTAGCTTGAACTCAATGCCACCATCAATTTGTATAACCTTAATATTGATCTTAATTTACCTTTTTACCATGCTCTTGAAACACCCAACCATTGAATGAGTTTGGTTCTTGGATTGAAGACAATAAACCTAAGTAAATTAAGAATGATCATCAATAGCAGACAAGAAACATCTATCAATAAAGGTAACATACTTAGGAGTAGTCCATAAATCCAAATACAATAATTGAAATTTTTTGTCCACTCTAGTATGAGAAGTAACAAAGGGAAATGTATGTGATTTTGCTAATTGACAACTAGAACACACCTTGTCTATTATACTACCACTACCAAAGAAAGGAATCACGGTCACAATTTTATATAGCAATTTTAACAGTAGCATAAGAAGGGTAACCCAACATCTCTTGCCCAAGTATCCATAAAGGCATGATAATCAACAAGTACACACTCACTAAGGACACCACAAGGCACAAAACTCTCCACTTTTTGCAAGCCATGATAACTAGTTCCTTGGAGCTTCACCTCATTGGATGCCATATCCTTGACATAAAAACCAAATGAATTAAATTCACAATACATATCATTATAAGTACACAATTTATAGACTAAATGAGATTATAAGTAGCAGTAGATGTATGTAACACATTGCCTAAGAAAAGTGTATAACTATTGGAAGTAGACTAACTACTAATGACAATATTAGAGATGGAAATATTCTCACTGTTTCCATGAAGGACTCCTTTAGAACCAAGAAAGGGAAGGATTGAGTTAGATGATCAATATCATAGGTGATATGGTGACTAGTACCAGTGTCCAAAATCCAAGATCCATTAGACTATGATTGGGCTTCTTGTGAAGCATGAGCCACCATTGCTAAGGGAGACTCAGATGTAACTCTTTTTCCCACTAGTAAATCTCACAAAAGGAAGAAAGATTAGGTTGTGTACCCAACCTTTTCACATACGTGACACACTAGTTTTTCATTGATAGCTTTCTTAAACTGTCAATTAGTAGATCGTTCATTAGACACACTTAATAACTGTTTATGTTGATCTTGGATGCTCAATTGGATAAATTTGTTAAGGTTTCATCTAATCTTTTGTTCTAATAATTATGTCGAGCTGTTTTCCTTGAATCTTGTGTTTCTTCTATGATTCTTACTATAAAACTTAGCAATATTGGTCTGATACACTTGATCATGCTTACTATAATTTGTTTCTGGATCATTCTGTCAAAACTCTCCAAGTAGTTTTGCACAGTATTAATAAAAGGTCTCAAATCTTTCATTTTAATACTCGTCACAATTGAATTATACCTTGGTTCCTGGCCTCCAAGAACATATAATAGTTATTCGTTTTCTTTTACTGGTTCACTCGCAACAAATAAGTAACCAACAATGGTTTTTACTTTCAAGAAATACTGAGATACACTCAAATTACCATTGCATAAGCCTTGCAACTACTCACATAATTCCATGACTCGTGATTGAAAATCAATCGAGCAGGATTTTGCAAGAGTCACCGATTGCTCATGTGCCATCAAATCATTGCTTAAGTAGCCAAGCATACAAGGTGAGACTGAATTATAGATCCATCATTTGAGGAGTTCAATCTGTTCCACTTTAAGAACATTGAATTTGGAAAGGTGGAATTTTCAATAAACTTTTGAAGATATGTCAAAGAACCATCCAAGATTTCTTCTAAGCCATATGTAGTCACATATGTCATAATTTGATCTTTCCAAATCATATTATTATGATCATCCAATTTCACCAAGAGATTTATACCCATAGGTGGAGAAAAAGACAAACCTTAAGCAAACATATTGATAACTGTATATTATATAGTTATTTTGTTCTATTTATTAATTATAATTGCTATGTTTTTAATGTTTTTAGTTAATTTTAATTTATTAAATTAATATTTACTGTTAGTTTTTAAGACATATATTTTTAAAGAAAAATAAAGAATTTGAATTGAAAAAGGACTTAATTGCAAATAATAAAAGCTAAAAATATAATTTAAATTAAAAGAAGGCTTAATTGCAAATATCAAAAGTTTAAAAGTTAATTTGAATTAAATTGGAGGGCTAAAATGCAAGTAAATAAACTTTGTTTTTCTGCACAGGAAAAGGAGGACCACACGTGCCATTATCAATGGCATCACGCACCGTTAGATCAAACAATCAACGGTGAGGATCAGGCGAGTGTGATACAGGCATGACAGGCGATTGGATGAGTTTCCCAGATGGCACATTGCTCGGCGCTCATAGTGGGTCCCATATGTTCGTACAGATCGGCGTGTAGGGTGGGTCCCATATGTCTGCTATGCAAAACACTTTCTCGTGCAACGCGGTCCATCTAATCTACGTGTGCCCTCCCATTCCACCGAATACGAAGCTGCCACGTGTCTCATTATTTCTTCCAACAAATCAGATGCCGACATGTGGCATGAGTTTTGTAAAATAAAAACATAGAAATGGCGCACGTTGTCCACAGTTTTTATTGCACGATATTTCTCAACTTTTTCCACGCGTTTCTAAAAAATATATTTTCGATGTTATATTCTGTCTCCCACGCGTGTCTAAAAAGAATATTTTCGATGTAATATTCTGTCTTCCACGCATGTCTAAAAAATGTTTTATGATGTATTATTTTGAGAGAGCTGGAGCTATAAATAGGTGATTATTGCGATAAAATTAAGGGGGTTGGAGAGAGGACTATGGAATACGCAGAAGCCATTTTTTGGCTTCTATTGTGGTTCTGCGTAGGATTAATTTAGAGAGCATATGAAACAAATTCTAATTTTCTTTTTGTTGTTCTTCATCTAATATTCCTTAAATGCTTTAATATTTTTGTATTGTAATTTTAATTTTTGTTATGAAGTAATTTAATTTTTCTAGGGTTGTAATGTAACTTTTATTATGAATCTTGGATTTAATTATTTTGGAATGATTTACAAAATGTTTTTAAGTTGTTTATTCTATTTGTGTTTAATGTTTTTGATTATTGGAAAATTTATTAATTGATCTGTAGCACTTAAATAAACTTGGAAGAGACATTTTTTGTGTGTTGCTCATGGATAGAATAACATGTATATATAAGGGATAGGAATATATCTTTATTGTACATGTAATTATTTGAGAACTTTGAACTTAATGAATCTTGGTGAATTTAATTCTCATAAGAACATAGTGAATTATTTTAGTGAGATGTGTCTATATGGAGCTTAGAAGAGATATATGGATAAAATTAGTAGTTCTTGGTTGACAAATTAAATTCAAGAATATGAATCAAGAGAAAATAATATGATTCAAGTGGATTAATTCGGTGAAACTGCAATCCTAGAATTTTCTTATTTATTGTTATAAAAAACCAGTTTAGTTAAAACTCTATCAACTTTCGATCGTTTGGATAAAATCAAATTGAAACAATTTTAGTACTTAACAAACACTACTAATAAATCTCTGTGGGAACGATATTTTACTTATCACTTTATTACTTATGACCGTATATACTTGAAACTTTTCATGTTCTCTTAAAGAGACAACAATATCAATGTCACTTGATACAATAAAAGATGAATTGAAATTCAAGTTGGGAGGTGTAAATCCTGGTGGCATAGTAGGTGACATAAGCACCCTATAAATGGAAGCAAGTGATTGAGAATGGTGTGATCCATTAATAACCTATTTTTATCTCGACATACTCAAAGAATAAGCTCTAATATCATTCAAGAACCAAAGGTTCACTAAACCAAGAAAAAGATGACATTAATAGAGGCTAAAGAAAGAATTGTATGTTGTAGAAAATTGAAAGGAAGTTTACAAACCAAGATTAATACAATACAACTTTTATATAGCAAATATAATAGCTACTTACTATCACATATGCACTAACCAATTCCTAACAAATTGATAACTAGAACAAGGAGTGTTAAGCTACATTCAAGTGCATGAAAGCTTTCTTAGAGTCATTGGTGCTAATTCCATCAAAGAGCTTCAAGCGTGAGATTTCTAACAATAAGAACAAGTAATAGACGCTTTGAAAGTAGTTAATAAAACTCACCAGCGTAATCCAACATGCTATAGAGCATAAGTAAACAACATTCAAAAGCTTCCAACATAACACAATCATTATCATCCAAGATGGAACCCAACAAAAATACCACAATTAAAACCCAACTATCCAGATGGAAGCCATGGTTACACGTTGGACTCATATTGAAAAAAAACCAATATTAAGCAATACAAAACTAAAACTAGTATACTTATCCTTCTAGAACAATAATGAATGTATTTATAACAGAAAATAAATACTCTTAATGATAATTAATAAACTTTGAACTCCAAAAGTGATCTAGATAAGTTATTCATATGTTTCATTTTTTTCTTTCAAATTAAAATAGAGATATTTAATTAACTAAAAAAATCAAGTAAACTCAAACATATACTCAAAAGAACTAGAATTAAATCCTTAGTGTAACACCCTAATGACTCTCGGTCCAACTATACAAAGTAATATAGTCTGAGGAATCAAATTGACATTTAACTATATAGCACCAATTATAACAAAGAAATAGTTCCCTAAAACATAGTCAACCTCAATGCTCTAGCTAGGTAATAATGAGCTAACATGAATTTGTCAAAGGAAAATGTACTCCAACAACAAACGAATCAAACATACATTAGAAACTAAAGAAATTGAAACAACAAAATAGCAAAATAAGTTTAAGCCAAATGACTTATACACAACTTCAGCTCTATCACAAACAAGTGAAATTCTACTTCATGTTTTTGTTTGAGAGCAATATCACCATTCTTCATTGCACCTTCATTAGGCACAACATACTATTTTTCAAACTTTGTGCTTTACTAGTTACAAATCAAAAAATAGCTCTTAGCATTTGCTTGTTAAGTTAGGAAACACCTCAATATGATGGTTCTTGCTTGTAGCTTCTTACATAATTCTTATCATTCTTGCTTTCTTTCAATTTGTTTCCATCAACCATATCAATTCAAGAACATAAGAACTCTTAGCATCAATTTCACTATTATCAAATCCTTTAGTCGTAATAAACAACATCAACACAACATGAAAAAGCTCTTTAGCATTTTTAGAACATAGTGACACGCTAACCACAACTACATAGATCGTACGAGTAATATAATGTACCTAAGTATGAAACTTATAACTGAGTACCAATATAATTGTTACTGTATTTGGATAATAACAAATTATAAAAATTGAAAAATAAATTACAATTAATTTTAAATGGAAAAACTCAACAACTACGAAGATATATGAGAAAATGACCTTGGAGTCTTAATCTCCCAAATTTCCTAAGCATGTGAATTACTAATTTTTTTTTCAAAATAAATGCCAACCAATTACATGATTAATTGAATCTAACGTAATATGCATTCCTTTCTCAAGGAAACTACACATCATATAATAATTAATCTAATCAACTTTCATGCCAATTATATTGTATACTACTTATTAAGTTCATCAATTATATATCACACACATAAAAATCGTACATTTCTATCTAAAAACTATGCATGTTATTTAATCAAGGCAAATAATTAAATAATTCTATCAAATCTATTTAATTATCTATATAGATTAATTGTTGGTCAAATAATTAATAGCATAAAAAATAAATTAAATAATATAATTGAATTGAAATTGTAATTGTAATTGGGGTAAAATACTAGATCATCACATGTAAAAAATTGGATTCATAAGATCCCTAGATTAATAAATTAGCTAAACATAATTAAGTTCATAAAACTCAGATTTTTCATAAATAAATACATAAAAATTAACAAAAAAAAAAGAGAAAATAAGAGATCCACTTAATCTCTTGATTTGTAGCAATAATATTCTTTAGATTTTTCACAAAATTGTTATAAAAATTCATTTTTAAGACACATACTAAAAATATTTAAACAAATCTAAGAAATAAGTAATTGATAATTCCATAAATTTATTCAAGTTTAAATAAATATTTTAGCACCAAAAATAATTTCAGATTTATAAACATGTACTTTAAATGCATTAGTGCAATCTCATGTGTCGTAGTTATAAAAGATATACCTGAAATACAATTAGTTGGAACTCAAGTATTTGTTTGACTTTTATTGATGGGCTTGATAGTAGGCTTAAAAACTAGTTTACAGGGAAAAAATTGTTCACGAAAATAGCCAACACTTATAATCTTTACAAACTTTCCTTTTGGCATTTTCATGTGGCAAAAGTTTGCTCTCACTACATAATACTTATAAGAATAAGATAAAAATACAATGATGTCCTAGACTCCATAATTGAACTATTCTATGGTTTGGTGAATCCATCTTCACTACAACTTGACACTCTTGTAAGTAATAACATGTGACAACTTGGCTTGAAAGACTTATTGTATATTAGTTCAGGTTACATAGAAATAAGTGAAGTGCAAAGAATGATTATGTAGTGCATGCATTCATACCTATCAAGCTTAACATAAGCCTAACTAAATGTTCTCCTTTATATGTATAACAAAATAAAACATGAAAGTGAAATGCACTCATCCCTTTTTTTACAAACGAAAAGGACAAAGCATTAGACAAAGCAATGAAGTTAAACTCCCTCTAAAGATAGAGTAATGTAGAAGCATATTAATGAAAAAGTGTAATGTGATTTAAATTCATCCTAATTTATATGACTCCCTAACTTAAAAATAAAATAAAAAGTTAATAAGGTATTAAACTTATTTAATCATAAACGCTCATGTAGCCAATTGAGAACTCGTCATTTTTAACTCAAATTTTGATGATCCATTGTATAAATAAGTAAGTAAAGTTGAAGATGCATACACACACATTTTGCACTTATAATGGCATATTTACATTTACTTAAAAGCAATGTCTATATTTAAACTTCACAAATATGTTAATTAAGTTATTTATGATCAATCAAGGAAGACTCAAAATAAAAAAAAAATCACCTATTATGTAAAATTATAATTGAGTTTTCAATCTCACAAAATAAATATATCTACTAAAAGATGACTTAATTTTTTTTATCTTTATTTTATAAATGAGGTAAATGATTTTTTTAAACCTCTATTGGCTCTTTTCTTTTTATGCATTATAAGTAATCATTTTTTGCACAAATTGTTTTTTTGCACGAGCCATAAACCTAACATGATGACTTTAACATTAGTTGTGAGGTAACCCTATCCACTTATTACGGTAACTTCACACATCACAGTAGGTATCCCTTTCAGTATTAGGTGTCTTCATAGGGTAAAATTTTAAAAACCAATAAATAAAACTGAACACAATTTTACAGTCAAGATTAGTTGAAATCTTAGAATCTTTCAAGAGAATTCATAAATTTCAAGCATAACATATATGTGTGTTCGTGAGTATATGAATAAGTTTATGTCAACATCGATTATTACATGTATAAGAATATGTGTGTATAAGTCAAAATTGTAGAATAATTTATACAATAAATATCAAAATGAGTTAAGTAAAAAAAATAAGGTTATATATATATAAATATTAAATAAGTCCAATACTATGTTGGCCAAATAAGATTCTACTTCTCTCTTTCTCTCTTTTTGTAGGTT
Source organism: Hippophae rhamnoides (assembly GCA_033030585.1). NCBI lineage: Eukaryota > Viridiplantae > Streptophyta > Magnoliopsida > Rosales > Elaeagnaceae > Hippophae > Hippophae rhamnoides. The sequence continues at coordinate 57,696,737 of CM065427.1, read as the reverse complement.
TAACTAATAAATAAAATAAAGAAATAGAGATTGCTCACATATGGTCATTTAAGCACTTTAAAAAAAATACCTAAATGAAAGAATAAAAGACGGTCAGGTGACCAAGAAAAAAAATCTTTCCTAATCCAAATTTTCTTGCATTTTGGTTTCTCTATATTAATGGGTTAAGACTTAATTACCTTAGGTTTCATAGGCTTGTTCTTGGACTCAGTTGTATTTTTCTAATTCATCCCAAATGAAGATGTAATATGCATAGTAGGATGATGATAATGAATCCTAGCATTAAAAGTATTGAATTTTACTTGTCTCTTTGAACCTAAGACTTCACGCTTCATAATAAATTTTTTGAACACATTATTATTATTTACATTTATCATTGAATATGATGTAACATGCATAGATGAATGATGCTTATAAGTCTTACTATGCGAAACATTGAAAGAATCATTAAGTTCACAAGCATTCATAAAAAATCTACATTTTGATCTTGTATAACATTTCTTACCATAATGATGCAATAGTCTTGTAGGTCTTACAAATATGGTCTTTGATGTTTAAGGTGGGAAACTCTCATCCTTATAACCATAACCATAACCATGTGGCTTACCAATGCTCAAGATTTTATCTAAGTGTTGAATTCTAATGGTAAGTCTTTTCACTACTTCACACAATTTTTTAGGCTCTTGCACTTGTTTTTTTATTATCTGTAACAAGCTTATTATTTTCTTCTTTCAAACCTACAAGACTCAAATTCAAAGTATTATTTTTTTTTGTAAAATATTATTCTCTTCTTTTAATTTAATAGAATTTTTTTCATGTGCCTCAAATTGTTCATTTAATTTTTCTATTTTTATATTTAAACTATAATTCTCTCTCATGGTTCTAAGACATTTAGAAAATAATTCTTTAGAACTTTTAACATTATATTTAGAGAGAAAATAAGATTCAAATTTCTCATCATTTGAGCTATAATCCTTAATAAAATGATCCATAATAAAAATCCGTAAGACTAACACTAAGTGTATCTAGTGTTAGCTATGATAACAATTAAGAGTTTATAAGATAATAACCTAATTAGCTTAGATGAAGGATGAATATATTATTTTTAATTTTTATCAATTTATAATTTAATAATATAAACAAAGTGGTTAGGCATGCAATCACGTGTAAAAATAAAAGTGTGAAAATGAAATAATTACACACGATATTTTTAGGTGAAAACAATCTAAGCTATAACCATGACCTAAGAGAAAAATGATTGGTACATCAAACCACCTAACTTTTCACTTGAGTCTTTGTTTAGCTTTTCTTGATAGCATGCTTAAAAACAAATTTGCAGGTAAATATTTTTTCCATGAAAATAATCAACACTTAAAATCCTTACATAACTCTTAAGGGATGTTTTGTTCACATAATTAAAAATGAATGAAAATGAGAATAATAATGGAATTGAATGGAAAGGAAAAAAATATTACTATTACATTGTTTGGTTTAATCACTAGAATCAAAGAATGAATCAATACATCACTTTTGATTTATAACTCGAATAGAATGAAAACTATATTATTATAATTGTTATATTTTTTAAATTATTATTAAAATAAAATATATTATTAATTTTTTTTGAATAATTGTTACTTAAACTATTATTTAATATTACTTATTTTTAAAACATTATTATTAAAATAAAATATATTATTAAAATTATTATTTTTCTAAATAATTCTTACTTAAAAATATATTTTAATATTATTTAAAATTATTTAATACTATTTAGTATTATATTTTTTAAATTATTATTAAAATAATATATATTAATTAAATTATTATTTTTCTATATAATTATCACTTAAAAATATATTTTAATATTATTTAAAATTATTTAATACTATTTAATATTATACTTTTTAAATTATTATTAAAATAAAATATATTAATGAAATTATTATTTTTCAAAATAATTATTACTTAAAAATATAATTTAATATTATTTAGTATAACCTATTTTTTTAAATTATTATTAAAATAAAATATATTATTAAAATTATTATTTTTCTAAATAATTAATATTTTTAATATTATTTATTTTAAAAACTATTATCAAGCACTTACACGAAAATTCTGAATGATTCATGGTCTTGGTTTGAGTTAAAAACGTTATTTTAAATAAAAAATTAATTAATAATTCAAATAAATGCTTAAGGTAAGGTAAATTAAATTTATTTCTTCATTGTTTTTCAAGTTTAAATTTATAGAATCACTTTAAAATCAATATTGAAACAATTTATAATTTTCATATGTATAAAAAAAATAAGCAAAATAAAAAACCCAAAATTTCAATTCCTAGTTATATAGAGCAAAACATGGATGTTTTAAAAAATAGCTTTGATATTAATATTGTATGTATTTTTATTAGAAATTTTGTTTTAAAAATATATTTTTAAATGATAAGTGTAAATTATTGTATATAAAAAAATAAAAATAAAAATATTCTTATTATTATAATACATAATTTTAATATTATCGTTATATATATTTATTGAAAAGTTTAATTTTTAAAATTTAAATTTTTATATTATAACTAAAAATAAAAAACATAACAACGACGACATCGAAATTGATAAAAGGTAACCACCGTGTTTTTTTATATAGATAGTAGATAGAAAAAAGCATTTACACGTCATCCAAATGTTCAATATGATGAAGCACATTTTATTAGACTATAAAACGGGTTTGACATTCGTATCCATACCAATGTATTAATATTTTTATGTCTTATATTATTAATTTTTATTTTATTTTTATACATCAAATTGGTATTAATATTATTTGAAGTTATTTTAAATAATATTTTCTTGTCTTACTTAAGATAGAAGAAAGACAAAAAAAAAAACAATTATTTTCAAAAAAATTTCCTAATTATATATATAAATTGAATTTTTATTAAATGTACTTAAAATTGATTTTGCTACTGCAAGAAGAGAAAGTGATCATATTTATGCTTATGATTAAATATCTTACAACTATTTCAAAATTTATAAAATGTTTGATAATTATTAATTTTAATGTTAAACGAGAATGAAATATTTTAAATAATATAATGAAAAATAAAAACAATGATATTAATAATCATAATTATAATATTAATTTTTTTCTTAAATTCTTACAATATTATTATAAAATTTGTTACATTTGATACATATAACATATTTCAATAAACAAATATTCAAAATGATTAAAAGGGACCATTTTAAGATAATCCAGTTAGTATGGTAGTTGTTGTTACACTCATCTTATTGCTTCGAAATTCGAATACGTTTTTTTTTTCTTTTCAAATAGTTCGACTGTATCTCTTTTTGTTCTAAAATTTGACTTTTTTTTACAAGTCGATAATATTAGTGAAATGAGATTATCATATCTCTCACTAATGAAGTTTATTTTAGGATAAATAATAACTAAAAATAATATAAACATTTAAATTAAAATATTAAAATAAAATATTTTAATTACATAAAATATAAAAATATATTAATATTACTTCCAGCTACCAAACCCCTATAAAAAATTACTTATAAATAAAAAGATAATAAAAATTTAATTTTAAATAACTAAGTTATATTTTCTTTAAAAAATAAATAAAATACACCTACTCACCAACTCATCTATACAATATATGTACGTACTTGCTGACTTATGGCATTTACATGATATATGGCACGAATACACATTTTATATAAAATTATATACTATTAATCAATACTTTAATTAAATTTAAATATAAATTTTTAAATTTTTAAAATAAATAATTTGATGTTCAAATTTATATAACTTCACCTTTAGTTTTTAAAAGTTTTAAATAATACGATTTTATCTATATATTTTTAAAATTTTATATATAAATATTAAAATTTTGATTTAAAAATATATATTTTAGTTGTTAAGATAAGATATATTATAAAATTTAAATTTTTTAAAAAAGTTATAATAATTAAGCAAATTATATATTTGAGATGAAATTAAAAGGAATTTTTTTTTTTTTGTAAATTCCTGGTGTTGGAGTTGGCTTTAAATTTGGGGTAGGTGGTTAATCTGTTTTCGTTCTGGTCAGGGTCGTACACCACTAACAAAGGAATATTATTAAGGAAGATGCTGATTAATTGTATAAATTTGAAACCGTAACTAGTAAGGTTTGCATAATTATTATAATATTGAAATTATAATTAATTAAAATTAAATATATAATAATATTATATATATATATATATATATAATTATATAAAAAATATACTTTTCATAATAAAATATATAATATTTAAAATAATTAAATAAAATTTTATATATTTTATTTTATTTAAAAATATATATTAAATTAATTAAAAAATAAAAATTAATGTTTAATATTTTAAATAATATAATATATTAAAAATAATATAAGTGAAGTTATTATTTAAATATATTAAAAAATAATATAAATATTAACTATTAACATAACGGTAACACGTTTCTTTGATCGATTCTGTTACAAATTATTGAAAAAAAGGCGGTCTCAAAATTATCTACCTTTCGCACCCGCCAATCTTTCCAAAATCAGAAACCTCTTCTCTCTTTTTCGATCACACCGATACCTCTCTTTGTTCTCTACCTCTATGGTCTCATGATTCGTAGTCTGATCTTCAGTTTCGCACTGTTCTTTTATTATAACCCTAATTAGCCTTATTCCTTTATCGTAACTTACTGAGTACATTTTGCTCTCTTTTCTTCGAGCTCAGGGCATCATCGCGATGCAATACCCGATTAAGCTCCTCAAGGTACGGATCATATCTTCAATTTATTGTTCTTGGAGTGTAATTTTTGTTGTTTACTTCCGCAAAATGTTTCTTGTTGATGCATGTGAATTTACCAAGCTTGGATTTTGAGAAAATCTGTGTAATAGGTGAAATTAAAAGGAATTTTTTTGCGCTTTTTCTCATTGGCTCTGCTAGGTTAGTAGAATCGAATCCTTTTGTAGTAAATTGTATGGCTGGGGATTTTAGATTTTAGTTTGGTTTTTGGGGTTTAAAGCAATTTGTTAAAGTTATCTTGTGAATATTTCTTTATGTCTGCCAATGATTATTATTTTTTCTGTAATTAATTACGCGGATTTTGATTTTCACTGCATGAAGGCTGTGTTCGGCTAGTCTTTCAATAGTTAGCATAACCTTGGTTAGAGTTTGAGATCATGCTCATGTGCTGCACCCGCGTGCTGTTTATTTATCTTTCAATTTCAGCATGTCTCATCTTTGCTTTTGATGTAGGTATATATTCTTGCAAGAGGAGCTTTAGTGGATAGCTCTCCTATATAATAAAGGTGAGATTAATGTTAATATTGTTTCGTTATTAGCTTGTTGAGACACTATCTGTTTAACAGGCTTTCTAGGGACCTAATTATTTAGGAGTATAGTATTGCGTTACAGTTGTAATCTATTTTAAGGAGTAATTGTTATCTCACTATAATGTTTTGAATCAAGAACAGTTTCTTGAATATACGAAGCAAATGCATTTAGATCCAATAAATGTGATTCTTATATTCTGAAAGTTGAGACAATAGTATAGATTTGAAGAAAATGTGTAGTGTATTTATTTTGAATGGTTGTTCACTAATTTTGGATTTTATATGCGGGAAACTTGCCCTAATTGCAGTCATTTTGTTGCATAGTGGTGGGTGTATCATATTTGTCCTTCATATGCTATACCTTAGATTATATGTCCAGAAAAATAAACCTTATTTTGTTGAGATTTCTGTGTTTTAAAGGCAACCTTTGATATTTCCATGTCTCTAAGGTGCTGATATTGGTATAGAGATCAAGTGAATTCTCATATTATTCCTAAAATTTTGGTAATGTATTGGATATTTTTGTTAATATTATGGTTAAAAATAAATTCCAGTGTTCCATAATAACAAAATATTTACTTATCTATCTCAAATAATGGAAATACTGATGGATAATTTTGATAGATGCTACTAAAAAATTTTGGAAAAATTAATGCCAATTGAGAATTTTTTTTTGGAAATAAGTTAATGAAATTTATTTGTAATTGAATTATTTCTTTTATGAGGTTTTTTTCCATATCATATAAGTATTACAAAAACATGATATAGATTTTGAACTTTGTCTTGTAAAAATGCTTGGAAATGATAATTTTTTAAAAATATTCCCTTTTTAAGTCTTGTATAAACATGCACTAAATTTTATATTTGGCCCTTAGATTTACTATCCAAAAGGGAAAATTAGCTGAACAGATGTTCGTTTTTATATTTCTTGTAGTTTCATTACAACATTCCACAATGTAATACAAGTTAGTTTCCTTAATTCCAACTGGTCTTAATAAATCTTTGTCAATTTTATAAATTGAAGTTCTAGTATTCTCTTAGGCATTGACATTCCCATCCCTTTTAAATGTTTTTTTTTCTATGCGTGTAAAACTACTTTTTCAATCCAAAGTTCTAGATTTCAGCTGTTCTTTTATTATGTTTTTATTTGTTAATTCCAGATTTGACTCAGTTGTGCCGTACTACTGTGGTACCCATGCCCTTTCTTTTCCACATTCACATGTCCTTCTCGTAGCACCATGTTTGTATTTTCCTACCTTTATCTTTTGCCATTTGCTTTCAAGGTTAGGAGCTACTGCTAAGTACAAATATGCAACCAGCTGTCCGTCCCAGATCATCTGCCAATGGATCTGGTCGTCGAAGAGGTGAAAGAGTAGTAGGCAATAGGACAGAGAACAAGGCGCAGTCTGGAAAATCAAATTATGGCAGATTAGCCAATGCTGGTCTAATTAACTGGCTTGATTCTCAGATTAATTTTTTTCAAAAATTATTTTGTATTAGGCCATCTTATCCTTTGTAGCTCTTGGGTTTCTCTAACAGGCAGTAGAAGTGATGGCTATGAGACTCCTTCACGAGATCGGTTAGTGTACATGACCACATGTCTTATTGGACATTGTGTGGAAGTCCAGGTGAAAAATGGATCCGTATATTCTGGAATATTTCATGCAACAAACACGGAAAAAGATTTTGGTAAGTTTTATTAATTTCGTTTACATTGATTTTAATGGTTCTGTGACAAGTATTTATCTTGTATTCTGAAACAGATATTGCTTTTATTGTTAGTGTTGATCGTGTGCCATAAGCTAAATTTAATTAGGCGTGTATCAAAACCCCTTTCTCTTTATGATATCTTTTTTTTCGTTGATGTTCTACTGCTTGTTACTATCAGGAATTATACTGAAAATGGCTCATATGATAAAGGATGATTCCCTGCAAGGGCAGAAGTCTGCTGCAGGGTCTATTTGCAAGGTTCCTTGGAGGACTTTAATTATTCCTGCTAAAGAACTTGTGCAAATTATAGCGAAGGTTCTACTCTATTTTGTATTCTGTGTCTATTTCTTATTTCCATGTAGTGTTTTGTTTGTAACACTCTCATTGTTGGTTTTGCTCTTACTATTGAAGTTAGGTCTAACATTTATTACTTGATGGTATTATTATCACTATTTTACTTGGAATGTTTTCATGATTTGTTCTACCAACTGATAAGCATTTGGCAGCCGCTGCTTCTACTAATCTAATTTTCTCTCTTTTGATAATGGTTTATACCTTATATTTGCAATTTTAAGAAGTGGATGCTCTATGGCTGACAAATGATAAAACAATCTTGACAGGATGTACCAGTAACAAGAGATGGTTTGTTGAATGAGGTTCAAAGTGAAAAACAGCAGGACCTAATGCTAGACTCCTTCATATCACAATCTCACCATATTGAGGTGGAGAGAGAGCTGGAGCCGTGGGTCCCCGATAGAGTTGATCTACAATGTACCGAGTTGGAAAATATATTCGATGGCCCATGGAATAGGTTGTTATCAAATTCACTAATCATTTATTTCTCCTCATCTCTTGAGTAGTTTTTTACTATTTGTAGAATTTTAGAGATATTGATTAGTAATTATACAAGTTGTAATATACTGTATCCAGTTGTATACACTTTATCCATATGTATCCCTAGATTAGTAGTCTATTGTTTTCTAACTTCTAGTCTTATTAATACTATTGTACATATTTTTGAAATAATCAGAGAAAAATACAAAGTAATATTCAGTTTCTCTCTCAATTTTTTCTACATGTTATCAGAGCATATTTGTTCCAATAAACAATACTAAACAATCACACTTGACAGTCTGATTATTGATGACCTCCGAACATTGAAGATCGGTTTCTGACCGTCCGTTTTCTTCCTAGAAAACCTTCCCATCATTGATGCAGACTCGGTCTCTTTCGGCAGATGGTGAGGAGGCAACAACCATGAGCATCCATGAGAATGAGTTCAACTCTGTGATGAGTATCTGCTCCGTATGAGTCGACTAGGAAAACAATATCACCTTTCTATTCGTAGACAATGAAGCCATCGTCAATGAAGAAAACAATGGTCTTTGAAACGGTCAGTCTCCGTCGGCCTCCTTCATCGAAACTTTTGGTTCCGGTTGCTACGCTAACCTCATCTCCATTAGTTTCGACTCTAGTTTCTTCGGCCTCATCTCCATCAGAGCCATCACGTCCTCTGTCATTGCATCCTTTGTCATCTCCGTCGACCTCGTCTCCTAAAAATCGAGAAACCCAAGTCGCTTCACTTACGCAGAAACCCAAGTTGCTTCATTCACGCAAAAACCCAAGCTATGATGAGTACTTTGAATGACATTTTAATCTCCCTGATTTTGGCAGCGTCTAGCTCACCATGTCAACTGGCGGTGATATTGTCAATAGTCTCCAATCACGTCCTTCCACCAAGGCGATCTTGTCGCCGTGGGCTCAGATTGTTCTTGGTCAATCGAATCCGACTACAGCTATACACTTATCACCCTCAGGTTTGTCTTCGACTGTTATCATTCAGTCAGAAGGCAATGCAAGTAAGAAACCGGTTATGGGGAGTGTTTCATGGCCTGCATTGTCAGGATCAACTAAGGCTTTGTCTAAATCTTCAGAATCATCCAAAAGTTCATTAGATATATCGCTGTCTGCTTCCGAATCACAGTGGACAGGTAGTGCAACTGTTGGATCTCATAAACTTTCAACATCGACATCATCTACAACTCTGGCTCAACCAGGTAACACCCTCAACGCTTTTAGTGTGAAACAAGTTAATAGACCATAGATTGTTGATTCAGGGGCTTCAGACCACATGACGGGTGATATTTCTCTTCTCATTAATCTTAAAACTTACCAAGATGGACACATCATTAGAATTGTCGATGAATCAGTATCCAAAGTAATAGGGATTGGTTTAGCAAAAAATTTAGATTCCTTTATTCTTGATTCTGTCCTTTTTGTTCCAATCTTTGATTGTAATCTCTCATCAATTACTAAACTCACCCGTGATAAAAATTATGTGACTAAAGATTGGCAGTGCTAAAGAGTACTCAGGATTCTATCTCCTCAAAAGTAAAGACTCTAAAAAGATAAGTCCTCCAAGCTGTGTCCAAGGTTCTGTATCAGAATAAAGCTTTGTTAAATCTTAAGTCCAATAATGAAGTTGAAATCATGTTAAATCACTATCGGCTAGGTCATCCTAATTTCTTGTATTTAAAAAAATTTTTCCCTTCATTATTCAAAAGATTTTAAATGTGAAGTATGTCAATTATCAAAACATGTTAGAACTTCATATCCCAATCTTCCACATAAAAAATCACATTCTTTGTCACTAATTCATACTGATATTTGGGGACTTTCTCAAATAAAAAACATAACAGGGACACGTTGATTCATTTCATTTGTAGATGATTATACTCGAGTCACTTGATTATTTCTCATGAAAGGAAAATCTGAAGCAGGTTAGATTTTAAAAAATTTCGATAGCATGATTTAAACCCAATTTCAAACAAAGATCCAAGTATTGAGAACTGACAATGCTAAGGAATACTTCGCTTCAATTCTTAGTGATTATCTGTTAAGTCATGGGATTGTTCATCTAAGCTCTTGTATTGACACACCTCAACAAAACGGGGTGGCTGAAAGGAAAAATAAGCATCTTCTCGAGGTAGCTAGATCTCTTATGTTCACAAATCATCTCCCTAAACATTTCTGGAGGGAAGCTGTCCTTACGGCTACCTATCTTATTAATAGAATGCCCTCTCGTGTCCTAACTTTCAAAACATCTATCAGTACTTTGCTTGAGTCATACCCACACGCCAGAATCGTGTCCAACATTCCCTTTAAAATGTTTGGATATTTTGCTTATGTCCATGTACACCATAGAGGCAAACTTGATTCCAGAGCCATTAAAAGCATATTCTTAGGGTATTCATTATACCAGAAAGGATACAAATGTTTCTCTCCTATCACAAAACGGTTCTTCAATACAACGGATGTCACATTTTTTGAACAATATCCATACTATTCCAAACCTTCCATTTAGGGGGAAAACATAGGCAATGAATACTAGCTTTGGAATAGCATTATCACTCAGTCTCCCACAAATTCTGTCTCAAATCATATCCCTCAAATTCTTGAGAGTGAATCAGTGTCTCAAACAAATGCTCCTAATAATCCCAACGAACTCTCAACTCCTCTGCCAACAGATCCAAACTTCTCTGTCCCAAACAGTGACCTTCTTGTCTACTCTAGGAGGAGAAGAACTCAAGAGGGAACGGAGAACCAAGCATATCTTGAGCTAGTCCAAGAGTCTAACCCAAGTACAAGCTACTCCGACAATTCACAATATAATATCATTGAACCTCTTATTATTGAATTGCCTCCTAATAATTTGAATTTTCCAATTGATGCACGGAAAGGTGTAAGATCTTGTACAAACCACCCTATCTACAATTTTGTTTCCTATAAAAGTCTCTCACCAGGTTATAAGACATTTATCAGCAACCTTGATCAGATACAAGTTCCAAATTCCGTTCATGAAGCTTTTCAGTTACCTGAATGGAAGACAATTATTCTTCAAGAACTCAGTGCCTTAGAGAAAAACAAGACTTGGTAGATCACAGAACTACCATCGGAAAAACGAGCTATTGGGTGTAAGTGGATCTTTACAGTCAAACACAAAGCAGACGACAGTGTAGAAAGATTCAAGGCTCGCCTTGTGGCTAAGGGATTTACTCAAGCATATGAGATTGACTATCAGGAAATGTTTGTACCTGTAGCAAAGCTCAACATTGTTCGTGTTCTTCTCTCCCTGGCATCTAACTTGGATTGGCCTTTCTACCAATTAGATGTTAAGAATGCATTCCTCAATGGTGATCTTGAAGAAGAAGTCTACATGGACCTCTTGGGATTGAATCTCCTGCTCTAACCAATAGAGTTTACAAACTTAAAAAATCCTTATATGGATGGATTGAAGCAATCTCCACGTGCCTGGTTCAATAGGTTTTCTAAAGTTATGAAGAGATATGGGTACAATCAATGCCAAGTAGATCACACACTCTTCGTCAAGCATTTCTCCAATGACAGGATAGTTATCCTAATTGTGTACGTAGATGATATTGTTCTAACAAGTAAGTCTATAGTTGAGATGAATAAACTCAAGGAGTTCTTAGCCAAGGAATTTGAGATCAAAGATCTAGGCAATCTCAAATATTTCCTAGGAATGGAAGTAGCCCGAACAAAGAAAGACATATCTATATTTCAAAGAAAATATGTACTTTATCTTCTCAAGGAAACTGGAATGATGAGGTGTAAACTGGTAGAAACTTCGATAGACTCTACAGTAAAACTCGAAATCAAAGAAAACATTGCATTTGTGGACAAAGGTCGTTATCAATATTAGTGGGAAAACTCATTTAACTATCCCACACTAGACTAGATATTGGTTTTTCAGTGAGTGTTGTAAATCAATTTATGAACAATCCCACTGAATAGCACATGGAGACGATCTATCGTATACTCAGGTATCTCAAGATGACACCAAGAAAATGATTGTACTTCAGTAAGAATCCCACTAGGAAAATTGAAGTCTTTGCAGATGTTGATTGGGTAGGCTCTATAGTGGATCGCAGATCTACCACTGGGTATTGTACATTCGTGTGGGGGAATCTTGCAACTTGGTGAAGCAAAAAACAGTCAATAGTCGCTCGAAGTAGTGCAAAAGTTGAATTCAGAGCTATGGTCCATGAGATTTATGAAGGAATGTGGTTAAGAAGATTATTCAATGAACTGGATTTCACAACTATTGAACCCATTAGTATGCATTGTTACAATCAAGCTGCAATAAGAATTGCAAGAAATCCAGTTTATCATGATCGAACTAAACATGTAGAAATTGATCGTAGTTTCATTAAAGAGAAGTTAGATGGCATAATTGTGGACTTCTATATACATCTACTCGTCATCAAATTGCAGATATCTTTACCAAAACATTACCTCGAACGATCTTTGAAGAACTGAGTTGCAAGTTGAGAATGATAAATATCTATCACCCAAGTTAAAGGAGAGTGTAGAATTTCAGAGATATTGATTAGTAATTGTACAAGCTGTAATACACTGTGTCCAGCTGTATCCTTAGACTGTATCCAACTATATCTCTACATTAGTAGTCATTTGTTTTCTAACTTCTAATCCTATTAATATTGCTGTACATATTTTTGAAACAATCAGAGAAAAATACAAAGTAATATTCAATTTCTCTCTCAATTTTTTCTACACTATTCAATTTCTCTGCTTGAATGAGATGCTTGGGGACACGTAATATTTTAGTGGCTATTACAAACTTCTCTTTTCCATTAAAATTTATATTTTGTGTTTTCCATTCTAATCTTTGTGGTTTGGCCTAAAGTCGTATGGCATTTGATGAAGGGTCAGTTTAATTATGTGGTGAGATGATGCAACTTTTTCTAATTCTTAATCCTCCTTTCTACTTTGCAGCATCTTTAGATTTTTTGAATAACTTTAATTAGCTGAGCACTTTTCCTTTTAGGGGTTGGGATCAATTCCAAATTAATGAAACACTGTTTGGTGTAAAAAGTACATTTAATGAGGAACTCTATACCACAAAACTGGAGAAAGGTCCCCGGATGAGAGAATTGGAAAAGGAGGCTTCAAGAATTGCACGAGAAATTGAGGGTGAGGACACCCATGATCTTCATTTGGCAGAGGTAAGCTAGGTTAATGTTGGTGCTTCTATAACTCTTTTTAATTTTGTGATACTTTTCTTGTGCTGGAAGCCTTGGATGATGATTGTGTTCAACATATTATAGGAGAGAGGTATTCACCTCAGCAAACATTTTGATCTTGATGAGGAAACTAGATTCTCTTCTGTATATCGGGTTAAGGTGGCTGATGATAGTGGCTATGAAGAAGAGGAGGACATTTTATTGGATTCACATAATGATGAAACCTTCGAGAATTCTTCTGCTTCTGTCATGAAGAGTGCAACTGACTTTGAAATTGGAAAAAGTAATGATGTGTACCTAGTGATGTCAAGATCTTGTCCGACGGTAACCTAGTTGCTTTTATCTCATGCTGATTCTTTTAAACAACTTTTGTTTATTAAAAACATATGTTTAGTTTGATCTCTTGTGAGTTTACATTTATCTATGTTTTTCCCCCATTTATTCTATTGGATGTGTGTGTACGCATCCTCTGCATTTATGGTCGTAGGTGGTTTCTTGAAAAGGGATTCCACAAGGATGTTTATCCTCTGTAACATTTTCCTAAATGAACAGTTATATTCTCTCTGTTCCTCTGCATTTATGGTCATAAATGGTTTATCAAAGGGGATTCCACAAGGATCTTTATCTTCTTTAACATTTTCCTATATAGAAGCGATTTTCTCTCTATTAGCCGTAAACTTCTTGGTAATTGGTATAATGTTCTGAGAAGTTTTTGCAATACTAGGAGTGTATTAAAAAAAAAATCTTACGGAATATTTGCTCATACCACAAGCTCATAAGTATCTGCTTTCTTTTGTTGGTTCCTCATGGGAATTGATAGGATCTTGTCTTGACAGATTTAGTAGTAGACTAAGGATTGCTTGTAGTTCGTTTCCTTTGTTACTTGTTATGGAATATCATTTAACTTATGTTCTTCAAGTTTTGGTCATGCACTATTGCATTCCACATTTATTAATTGGCAACCCTTTTTGTTTTGTAGGGTCAAGCAGGGTCTTCCCAACCAAACATTGATCTGGATTTGATAAGGTCCGAGTCTCATGAGAATGCCAAGCAGCTCGTATTCGAATCACTTCTCAGAGCTTCCACCACCACAGCAAGTGATAGCAGGTACTTGATGTTTATTAGTAGTTTTTGTTGGTAATCATTTGTTTGTTTTTGATTAAGAGTTTCCTCTTAAGTGAATAAGATTTAATGTAATTTCAAGAAACAGGGATCTTCTTACAGAAAAGTAGCAAATTTCTTATACCTTTTCTATTTCCATGTTTTAAACTATAGGATCCAAGAGAATCTGTCAGGTGAACATGGGTTGATAAATAATGCAAATGACCCTGTAGAAAAGCAGACAGTGAGTTGAACTTTCTAAATTTTGTGTATATTAACTCAAAGCCTCTCTTATGCTATTGGTGTTTAGTTGCTTCTAACGTCATGCTGTCATTTGTTCCTCAAACAGCTAGTTGAAGAAGCTCGATTGTTGAAACCTGACCGTAAGTACATTTACTTGCTTGATGCCTTCTAAATTCTTTTACTAAATATTTGATGGGACTTGTCCTAGGTGCTTAGCTGTGAAGTTAGTTACTACTTTTTTTCATGATATGAAACATTGTATTATACTAATATATGTTTACAATTGTACTGTTAGGAAGTAATGATGTATAAAATGTATGGTTGTCCAATTTTTCAATAACTTAAATTTTAGTAGGATTTGTGACTTATAATTTCTAATATGATATCAAAGTTGAAAGTCTTATGCTTAATTTCTTACATCCTCAATTGTTGAGTTTCAAGTATTGAATCTATAAGATGTATAAAGTCCAAACTTAAGGGGGAGTATTAGAATGTATAAATAGCTTAAGCTTTTGAGAGGATTAGTGACTAATAACTTATAACAAGTACAAAATGAATGAGTAATTCACTTACAAGCCAAAGAACCAAGTGATACCAAGTAACATCTATATGCCCTATCCATTGAACTACTGTGACATCTATCTACGATATACAAACTCTTGAATTAATACTTTTGAGATATTGAGAATAAATTTTCTATTCTTTAGAAACTTACACCCACGAAGATGCCAAAAAAAGCTCTCTCTCACAAAAGGGCTATTATCATAAGAATTTTTTTTATTCTTATCCTTCCATAAGATCCATAGAGTTGCTCCCATTTCATAGCTCCATAAGTCCTTTGACTTTAAAACCTTACTACACTTCCTATACTTGTAGAGTGTTTCTAGAAAAAATATTGACATGATCATGGAATGTTCATTGTATTCCCTTGTTTCTTTGTAATTCGGACTAAATGCAATTGAACAATGTAAAAAATTAATGATGTATGCTTTTGAGCTACTCTTGCAAAACATGCACCAATTTGAAGTAAGACTTGAATTTTTTTATTTTTTTGTTCAAAAAGTTAATTGAATCCATTCATTTTTGTTCACCTTACAAAGAGTAGCCAACCACTTTAAAAACTCTACTTTGCTTTGAGTTAGGCATGTCTCCATTGATGCAAGTGATCTAAAACTTGTATATTAAAATCATTCTCAAGTACATATCTTTTTATCAATGCTAGTGGTGCTTATTATGTCTCCTTCCAACTTCAACATCATGATTGATAAATCTTCTATTTTCTTCTAAATCTGAAATTCTAACCTTCAATGCAACCTACTAATAGGAGTAATTTGCACCAAACATAACCTTTATAATTTTGGAAATCTTGTTGGAAGAAAATAACCTTCCAACCAAGGATCCTCCCAAAAACAGATTTGGAATTAAAGCATTGGAATAAAAAGCAATGATATTCATAGTTAGTAGGTGAAATATATTCTCATGACATGGTTTTCCTTGAGTATTGCACCTAACTTTTATTTGCAGGGATACCATATCCTTTAGTTCATATTGTATTTTATCTGATACACCCACATACCGACTACATGAGTACATGCTTACATTACCTATATAACTTTGGAAATCTTGTTGGAAGAAAATTACCTTCCGACCAAGGATCTCCCCAAAAAGGGATTTGGAATTGAAGTGTTGAAATAATAAGTACTGATGTTCATAGATGGTGAAATATATTTTCATCATTATTAACTTACATGGTTTCCCTGGATTGTTGACATAACTTTTATTTGCAGGGATACCATACCTCTTTAATTCATACTGTATTTTATCTAATACACCACGGACTGACTACATGAGTTCATGCTTACATATTTTTGATAAAGTTTTTGGTGAATATTGGTTATGTTTCATCTGTAGAAACTTTCCTTGCATGGTGATCTATCCCTGGTTTCTCTTTATGAAACCAAACCCTGCACCCACAAAGAGCACATCTATTTGTTACATTTATTAATCTGAATTCCATATGTTGATTATGGGAATGTAGGTCCAATGTCAGCATCAAATGAACAGGAAGCTAGCTCTGAATATGTGGAACTGTCCTCAAGTGCTCCTTCTGTAAAGGGTTGTGAGAAAATGAATTCTTCTGATGATTTAGTGGAAAACTCAGGAAATAACAAATTACGTGGACAAACTCACTCTGCAAATCGTCATGGTAGACCAAGTAATTATGCACCATCAAGATCAGACTTTGCAGTTGCTGCATCTACATCCAGTGGTCCCAATTTATCTCCAAGCTCCTCTTTGGGTTCTTTGTCCTCTGAAAAATCAACACTGAACCCCCATGCTAAGGTTTGATTAATTTACTGTTTTGATGCCATTTTCAAGCAATCATGGCATAGTTATCTGAAGGCTGTACTTTTTACAAAGTAAGCTTTCTTTCTGGCCAGGTATCTTTTTTGGCATGTGACTAATATATGCGGCTTTTTCACTCCTTGCTCTTTATTTATTTTAGGAATTCAAGCTGAATCCAAATGCGAAGAGTTTCATTCCATCTCCAATGCCTGTTAGATCTCCTTCCCCAGTGTCTGACAGTTCTTACTATTTTCCTCCTGACATGTCTGCTGTAACACAAATGCCTATTGGCATTGGAGTAAGTGCTATCAGTGCTCTTCTTTTTTAATTTGTCAGCGGTCTTTATTTGTTAGACACTGGTATGGGTGGAAATTCTTGTATGGTTAGTTATATGAGTCCTACCACTAATGAGGCGCCTGCTGATTTTTGCTGTTTTTTCCTTGTACCTTTTAATTTCCATTGAGGAGTTTAATGTTTTGATTTTTGTTGTACTCTTTTTGCCGAAGCCTTTTCTTTGAAAATAGTGTAACCCCCAAACACTAGATTTTGAGGAATGCTAAGAAGTATCTTATATTTCATGGTGACGATTCGGGTTACAATCCAGAATACGAATTCAACTCAACCCGACACGACATCCCCACACGACATGAATTGACTATTAGTTAGTATTTATTATTAATTTTTTGTATTTGTAAATATGCCGATTTTTTTACCATCGTAAATAAATAAATTTGCTAAAAATAAGTTAGTTTTTTTTCCTTAATATTAAAAGAATCTGTGAGTTTGTGCTAGGAAACATGAACACGAGCACTCACAATATGAACAAACACCCACAAATCGCTCAAATTGCCACATTTAACTGTATTATATTCTCACACGGGAGATCTCCCTCTCCCTTTCCTCAAGAATTTAGTTTTTGAATTTTTTATTAGATCTACTTTTTCTTCTTGCTTGGATTGTTTTGTTCGTCTTTGTTTGTTTGAGGATTTGCTACGCAGAAAAAAGTTGGGGGGGAGCTAATATGCAGGTTATAACCTTTAGTGGTCTTGGGTTAGTGGGCGTTGTATGAGATCTTTGGGTTGCAAGTGTTGTAATTGGTTTCTTTAACGTGTCAACTGTTATTACTTACATGGAGAACGTTCATGGAATCAGATCGTGATACTCAATGTGTCAAACCTTGATATTTTAGGTTTTCATATTAATTGATAATAGTGTTAATTTCATGGATTGGCTGAAGTTTTGAGTTTCATAGAATAAGATTATGTTTTGGGAATAGACACCATTAATCTATAAGGTTGTGTTTTTCTTCTCATTTTTTTCCTATTTTATATGGATGGACTATGAGGCTTGAAAAGCAAGGAAGTAAAATAATAATAATAAATAAATAAAAAACCAAGGATATGCTGATGGACATAATTGTGTAATTGTAATTAAGACTTTGAATAAAGTGGCTAATGAGAATGATGTATCTGATGATAAATGAATATTGAGAATGCATAATTTCATGACAAATTGACAAGTACCTGTAAAATATTGGTATTTGTGATAGAATTCTTCCCTATATTGTTTTTTGTAATGGGATTTCTTCTATGAAGTTGAGCATTTCTTTTTACTTGCTAACTTTCATAGTCTTTGCAGACTTCATATCCGCATCAACGTGTTATGTATCCACAAGTTGGACCTGTTCCAGCACAAGCATATTTTCACCCAAATGGACCTCAGGTACAAACTTTTTTTGAACTCCGTGTTCATTCGAGTCTTTTCAGTGTCATCAAGATGGGTAATCATGTTTTCATTTATATCTTATTGCAGTATGGGCAACAGATGCTTCTTGGCCATCCTAGACAAGTCATGTACATGCCAGGCTACCAACCTGTTAGTATTTTCTGAAAGGATCTTGCTTGTTCAAGAACTCCCAAATTTTTTCTATAACAGCAACTTTATTAGAATACAAGATGCTAATTGTAGTAGGGACTTTCACAATTTTTTTGTCCGTCCTTTTGTGCTTCCAGTTTTATATTTCTTAGAAACCATTAGTCTTATCCTTTCGTGGGTAAATTGCCAGCATTTTTTCCATGAATTTAAGCTGTACGACTTAATATTTGTGACAACCCCCTCTGCGGGTGGCCACATGCACGAACTTATTTTCATTGAATAGAACTTGCCTGTAAGGTAACAATCATCCACACCGCAAAAATCGGCCTTTGGTACCTAGCACCTGGCTCTAAGCCAGTAGTATGCAATCTCAGATAATCAGGCTTGAGTACTTGGAGCTTCCCCTTTTGGGATTAGTAATTAGGAAGAACTCCTCCCCCCCCCCTTCTCCCTCCCTTCCCTTCCCTTTTCTCTTCCTCTCTGAAATTAAGAACATTTATCTGTTATTCTACTTCTGTGTTAGATCCCTTATGGAATAAAGTATTGTACATGCATTAGCATATACTAACCATTTTCAGATGTGCATACCTGCACACAATTGTTCCCAATTGACGGTGTTACAGAAGATTTATGTTAGCAGTTGTGTTTTTTTAATAGGCTCAACATGTTTATAGTTCTTTTTTTGGCGTTTATTGATTTGATGTAATTCATGGATTTGGTTTGTACAGGAAATGCCATATAAAGGACGAGGTTATTAACCTTTTTTATGAGTAGAACATTGCTGGATATACTGGTCGCAGCAGAAGGATGAGTTCTAGAGACTTACCAGAACCTATTTTCTATGAACAAGTGCCCCACCGGTTCATTGGTTCTCTAATTGTTCGTGTGCCAGAGGAAGTTTTCACCTACCTTGATACAGCTTCCCGACCTATGCCTTAACCCATGCAATGAGGCGAAAACTTCCCAATTTATAGAGCAACCACATTTTCTCAGTGTCCTTTTACTTTAATGTAATATTGTAAGTTTTCATAGTTTCACTCATTTGTGTTAACGTATATATTGATTTATTTATTAATCCCAATAAAAAGGAAGAAAAAAAATTAACTGAAGTCCCTTTGATAACTTGTTTGCATCAATATAGTTAGCTTGTTTACTTGGAAGTGTTGGAAGTTTTAAACACCAGATTAGCTGAGCAAAAGGTTTAGCATATATATTTTTTCCATCAAAGTCAATCCCTAAGGGGAAAAAAAAGATGTCTTTTAATCTCCCATTACTCTATTTTTGAGGAAATTAGGAAAACCAAAAATAAGTATCTCAAGTGAGAGACTTTTTATTGAGCAGTGAGTATGTAGTATAATTTAGTAACTTCGAGAAGATATTATTAATATATATAATTGGGTTATGTAATTAAATGTATTTATGTATAATGAAGGTGATTTTCACGTTAACCATGAGTTTGGTTCATATAAAAACAATCAATATAAAGCAATAATAGAGTAAATTTTGTGATGCTTGCGTTTACGGCTGCAGAGGACTATGGGCACCAGTTTAGGTATTAATAATATAATAGATCAGAGTAATTTGTGGGTGGGAGAATCTTAATCCATTTGGAACATAGGTCTTCAGAGATTTTGAGAAGCATGATACTAAAATAATTATTAAATTGTTAGTTAGAAGCACTTTTAATAATTTTAAGGCTAAATTCACTTATGTTTCCAAACATATAAAATTTACAATTTTGTTCTCAATTATTTTAAAATTTTACAGTTGGTTCTATTTTAACTAATAAATGTAATTATCACTAATCCCAACAACATAGGATAAGTCATGCACGTGAAATTAACATGTCATTAAACTTACCTATCCTATTTCGGTAGCTTACCATACGTGGATGAAGATTAGGTAATTAATTATTATCCATTAACTTAAAATAAGGAATTGTTATTACACTTAGAATATATTTATCATCAATGTTATTATTTTTTAGATATTTTTATAAAGTATTTGTTTTTTTCAAAAAAAAAAAATACATTTAATTTTTATTTTTATTTACTTGAAATATTATATCATCACATACTTAAAATAATCTTTAAAATAAATTTTCCTCGAAAATAACGTTATCTTTTGAAAAAGTTTGTGTGAATATTAGGTACTTAATTACTATCTATTAGCCAAAATAAGATCTTAGGGTGACCTTTTGAAAAGTTTGAAAATGATATTATAACTTTTTTAAGTTTTGAGACCTGAATAAATAAAGTTGTAAGTTTGAAGACATTTGAGGAAGTTTAATTTAATTTTTTATGTCAAGTACTTAAATATTTTTTATAAAATTATTTAATTTTAAAATACTTGTAAAAGAAACACATATAACATACCATACTTAGTAATACATGTTACGGATTGTAGTATATTATGTTTTTACATAAAAATAAAAAATAAAAAATAAAAAATGGGTGTTGGTATAAATGAAATGCTGAGTTCCTCTGTATGTTTTTTTTTTTGGCCAAAAGTTCTTCTGTATTTTGAAATAGTGGATTATAGTAAGGTTTAATCTTAAAAACGAGAAAAGGGTTTTCAAAACTTAAAAAATGGATTATCTTTCAAAACTTAAAAAATGGATTATCTTTCAAAACTTAAAAGATAGAATTCGCGTAAATATCTTCGATTCAATCATTTTGGGTAATCACAGTTAATAAGCAGAACTTTATGGTATATCCAATTGAATATATAAATATAATTATATTATAATTATTTTATACAATGTTTGATAAAAATATGTATAATATAATTATACAAAATTGAAGATAAATATTTTAATAAAATAATTTATATCAAAATAATATTAAATTTATTTTATGTAATTTTTTTATCTAAAATTGAATTAATTTGAAATGAAAGAAAAAATTAAGATAAATATAATTTTAAAATTAAAAATTTAAAACAATTAAATAAAGTATCAATTACGATTTTGATCCTTATTATTAATTTTTTATTATTTTATACAATATGATTTAAATTTATAATTATATAAAAATTATATAATAAAAATATTTAATATTGTATAGCATGATTAAATATCTTAGATTATATCCACAATATACGTAACAAATTTTATATGTATATTTTTCAAACGTGACTATGAAAAATACAAGGTTTTATGACCATAAGATTTCAAAGTATTATTATAGAAGACAAGAGACAATGTTTCAAACAATGTTGGTGCTCTGGCTCCTTGATTAGGACTAAGAGCTACCATTAACAAGTGAAATCAAATCATATTAATAATTAATAATTAATAATTAATAAATAATTATTATTTAGTTCCATTAAAAATATGGTAGGCTTATTAGTTGTCCAGATGTCCGATCGATAGCCTTGAGTTCTTTTATTTTTGTTTTATGCCTGTTGCGTTTATTACTACTTCTTCATGTGATTTGTTTATATATTAGCATTTTTATGCTATTTTTTTTAAATCTATTGTGTACTTTTTTTTTGTATATATAAATAAAACTAATATTATTCATTTTGAAATAAAAAAAACCAATATATTTAAATTATGTCATTTTAATTTTCTTATTTATACAGATTCTATTCAATTTTATATCTATTTTGTCAAATTTTTAGCTTTTTCTTTCTATTTTTTTCATACATATTAAAAGAGCGTTATATATATAATTATGTAAAACATAATTTCATATACATGCACAAAATACGAGGACTAAAGTGAAACCTTATTTTGAGTAAAAATGAATTATTGTCTTTTGTGTCTTTTTAATATAATATAAATTATAGAGATTTTAACAACAAATTTCAAAATATAACAATAATAAACTTCGTACTGTTTAGCTGAAAGTCTTTTGTACGTTTTGGATATTATAATCCGATCAAGCTTTTTTGGGTTCAAACTTTGATTTGGAAAAAAAGGGTGAAAAATTTAAGATGGACTTTTTCTTCTTTAAACTTTTTGTTATTGGAATGCTTGTCATTGTTTTTGTATACAATAATAATAATAATAATAATAATAATAATAATAATAATAATAATAATAATATAGAATCATTAATCAAGATAAGATCCCTCATACTTAAATGCAAATTAATTATCCTACCATAAATTACGATAAAGTTAATAAACAAATAAAATAAACGACAACAACGGCCTTATCGATATGTCGCACTTATGATTAGAATTTTTCACATTCATGTGCTGGAATGACTTTTACTCTTTTCTTTTTTTTTTAGCTAATTTTTATGGGAAAAAGGAAAATAGAAAATATCTAATACGCTCAATAATTAACAAAAAACGTGAACTTATTCACACAAGAACACTGATTAAGGAATTATTTTTTTAACAAATTTTATTTTTAAATTCTAGTTTTTTTAACAATAATTTTTAAAATGAGTTTTTCTTGGTAATTAATTTATTTTAAGTTAAAAATTAAGTTAAAATTTAATAATAATTTTATACACTTTTTATTACTTTTAAAACTTAAAAAAAAATAGTTTTTGAAAACCATATTCCTTGAAGATTCTTAAAAGTAGAAATAATTATACAAAGATAAATTATTCTTTTTAATTCAAATAAGTAACCGGAAACTAGACAATAGATGAATAAACTAATTCATTGAATCTTTTTGTGAACTCTATATCAATTTAACCAAACATATCTCACGATGTAAATTGAACAATTATTAAAGTGAAAGTATATAAACAACATTCTCAATTCAATACATAACAAAAACTACCTGTAATAAGAAGTAATAAATTGCAATAACAACACAAGAGACGATGTGTCTCATGGGCTCCTATCCAAGCTAGTAATATGCATACATGACAATCAACACTTAACATCTCAAACATACTAAAAGACCATAAATGATTTTAAATCACTTCAAGACTAAATATTTATAAACATATTCGATAGATGATGATTGTACTCTTATAAAATGCTATCATACACATCACATCACATCAAATCAATTAAAGTGTCCAACATCTGGTACACTATCAGTTTAATGAGATACTGACTCCTTAGAAACTCATATATACATAACAGACCTAAACAATATAAATTAATGAGGGAATAAGCAGATTAATTTATCACAAGTAATGATTAGAAAGCTTATAGGCATGCTACATATAAAAGAAATAAAGCATGCGATAACATATAATAAACATGCTTTCTAACCATGATATGCATCTAGTATGTTAGAACATATATGTATGAAACATAAAAGATACTAACATACTTACATATTATGCATAACAATAATGAATGAGTTTTACACCCATGAACCTACTTGCAAACATCGCCTCGAGTACTCACCATTCACAAACATGATTTTGCTCACACAATCACGAATCACTAATACCGAACAACACTTGAGGTATTAGTGATATAGAAATAAAAAAATGAGATGTTAATTAAAAAAAGTTGTACTACATTTTCTGGATACCAAAGAAGAAGAAATGAGGTGTATTTATAGAAGTCAAAATTAGCACATCGCTAGCCACCTTGCCAAGGGTAGTGGCAAGGGTGGTGGTGAGCTTGGTGACGAGCTCGTAAAAAGTCACAATTTTCATAAATACCCGCTCCCAAAACGAATTAAAAACACAAGTGATAATGTTGGCTCACTCGCCAAAAGCCAATACTATACTTAGCATGTACACCATAAAAACCAACCTTGTGGTGCGTGTAAACATGCTTACATACAAAGTATTACTAATTATATGTGTGTGTATTACTAATTTATAGTAAATAATCTTATACAGAGAATGAAAAATATACTAAATAAGAATAAAACAGACACTATATTTTATACACGGAAAGTCAACAAATACACACAAGAATAACAAGATTTATATTCCTTATACATATTTTTTCATCATTTAACTTTACTATATTCTTTATTGTAACTTAAGAGAGAAATAAAAGAATAAAATAATTTTTTTTATGAAACAAGTTGTACCGTTTTCTTTACAAAGAAAAATAACTCATTACAAAACGAGCCATAATAACTTGTTTTGTAAGCAATTATATTTTCAAGTTTCAGTTTTTGAACCCTAGTTTTCATCGTGAGTATTATTTGATAATTAATTTAATTTTTAAGCTTAAAATTAGGTTAGAACATTATTTCATTTGTATACACTTTTATCGATTTTGAAACTTGAATAAAAGTTTTGAGAATTATATTCCAAATTTTTACTTTTTATTTCATTAATTTTATTTTATTTATTTGTTATGACTTAAGAATATATTAAAAAAGAAAATACAATTTTTTATCAAACGATTTTCTTCTTCTAAATGAATTAAAAAACACAAAACTAGTTATAAATATTTAATTTTAATGGTGTTAGTATCATTCATAATATTACGAGGGTTAATATAAAATACCTAAAATGTTTGTTTTATTGTAATTATATCTACAACGTATGAATAATAATAAAAATATATCTAATTTTGGACATAATTATATCATTATTTATATAATGTGGGTATAATTATAACTTTAAAAATGTATATTTTTATCATTATTTATAAATTATGGGCATAATTATAACTTTAAAAATACATATTGTTAGACATATTTTTATCATTATTTATAAATTATGGGCATAATTATAACTTTAAAAATACATATTGTTAGACATATTTTTATCATTATTTATAAATTATGGGCATAATTACAACAAAATAATTTTTTTTAAGTATTTTTATAAATTGTGTCATATGTTGTAGGTATAAATTGTAATTCACCTTACATTACGATGGTAATTAAATTACAAAGTTAATCTTTTAATGAATTAGAATTGTTTTTTAATATTAAGGTGACTATTATTGTGATGAATTTGCAATTATTAAAAACATATGCATATCTAAGATGATTATATTTCTTATTTAATAGGCACATATGATAAATAAGCACAAGCATGCCTTCAAATTTCTTTTTTTAACGGGCATATGTGAAAAATATTGTGTTGTTGTACGTTAGCATATAAGTAAGCAAAAAAATAAAAAACCCCACTGTAGGGTTTGTTTTAGTTTTGCTTAATCCACCTATTTTCATATGAAGTAGCTCGATTTGTAAGAATATGCAAAGAATTCGATCATCTGATCAATTCGATTAGATTCGATGGTCGGATCAGATGAAAATTTTTTCCACCCGTTAAGTGCGAATCGGATGACGGATTTCACTTCGATTCATCTGATCCCATCCGATCCGATCGAAATTAATTATATATATAATTAATATATATTTATTTGATTTTTTAAATTTTCTTTTAAGTAAAATAATTTTATGTTATGATTTATGTAAAAATTTAAAATTTTATTTAAAAATATAAAAAATAAAATTAATTAAGTTTATTGGTCGGATTGATCGGATGTCATCCGAATAGTTTACGGATCGGATTGAGCAGATGTGAAAGGTGATTAGATCGGTTGCGGATTAGGATGTTTTAATCCGAACGGATGATCAGATCGGATCAAATAAGTATAAAATCAACGGTTTCGATCCGATGAATAGCCCTACCGATTTGTACAGGCAAAAAGTAAAATATTTCATCAGTTTTTAAACCGGCAAAAAATAAAATAAAAATTTCAAGCCAATTTTTAAATTGGTGAAAAATAAAAAAAAATTCACCGGTGACAAATGAAAAATTACTGTCGATATTTTTTTTTCTCTAACACTTAATAAGCTGGTTTGGTTTTAAAAAATAACGAATTACAATATTATTTAAATAGTGACTATTTCCAAATTCCAACTCGTTGGATGACTTTTTTTTACCAACAAGATTCTTTCTTTATTGGTAATTTGTAATTATAAAACATAGCAATTTGGTAGGTGCTTAGTAGATTAGATGCGTATGCCTAATATGACAATATGAAAAAAGGTGCAATTTTGGCAAGGTGTAGATATATAATAATAATAGAGCCTTTGTTAGGTAAGGAACGTATATTACCCCCCTTTTTTTTTTACTTTAATAGTATATTTAACTGCTTTTAAAATAAATATTGAAGTAAGTTTAATATTATCATAATATTATTTTTATTGTTATAAATTTTAAAATAATTTTTTTTGATATAATTTCTTTTTTTATTTTTACCCTCCAGATCATTTAGAAGAAATACTTGTATAGCATTCCAGTTCCACCCAAATAGTTACGAGTTTACTACTTTCAATACACGAATCCAAAGCAAAGATCGCATAAAGTTAAAAACCTAATGATTCTATGTATCACAATTATCATTCTTTTACAAAGGATATGGTGTTTTAGCATTAGTATGATATTTCTCTTTATCAACCGGAGAAAAGTAAAATATTTGTTTATGAAGTAGAAGGCACACGTGGGTTCACATTGTACTGGAAACTCTTTTTCTTTATTAAGTTCTTATAATTGATTTAATGCATGTTATTTTTCCATATTGGATTGGTCTAGAGCTTAAACCACGTTTGGGGATTTGAAGGTCTTTTATATATAGTCTTAATTTTTATAAAGAAAATGCCATAAGTAAGAATGAAGAATGCGTACTGATATTATTTTATAGCTCAAAATTAGATAATGCACTATTTTCTTTAAAAACCAACTACACAATTGAGGTTGGAAACCAGTTAAAAAAATCGTTAAACTATATTCTACATTTTTGTTTATTTTATGAAATATTATGTTTTTAAATTTTCATTCTTTTATTTTTTTATTACAATATAGTCTCTTTATTTTTTATTTTTTATTTTTTCTAAATACTTTTGTCCATTTTTTATAATTTGAAGTTTAATTTTCAAATTCGTCTCAAATTTTGAAATAAATGTAAGAAAATAAAAAAAAAATAAAAGATCAAATTATAAAGAAAAAAATAAAAAAATAAAAGTGAAAAAATGGATAAAATATTAATAAAAAATAAGAAAGCAAATATCTAATATGAAAATATTTAGTTACAATATATATAGTTAAAGAAAAAAAGAAACCCAAGTCTAAATAATTCTAATACATTTATAAGAGAGTGGTTAGCAATATTAGCCATTAAACCGAAAATTTCTCACATCCTTGTCACCTAAAAAATTCACACTACTAATAATATTAATATGAATGTACTCTTTCATATTACTAGTGTCTTTCCGGTGGAAGAAATATGTAGTTTTAAAAAAGAAAATAGAGGCATGTAATAAACGTGGATGATGCTTAGTATTGCATTGAATGTATACGTAACAATCATTTAAGGGATCCATATAGACTTACAAGTATTAGTCCTAAAATACGCATTACATAAATATAAATTAATAAATACATTTGATCTTCATCCTGACAACACATACACTAATAAGGTCTTCTCCTCTGTTAAGTCCCACATTGGCTAAGAGTAAAGCAACAATGCTCCTTATAAGTCTAGGCAATCCTTTAACTTATAAGCTAGCTTTTGGGTTAAGAGTTAAGCTTGGGTTTCTAAGATGGTATCAGAGCTAGGCTCTTGGCTTCCTCGTACTCCCATTGGCCCTCGTGCCGTAAATCTGGACCGTGCCGTAAATCCGGACTCTAGCCGATGTGGAGGGGGGATGTTAAGTCCCACATTGGCTAAGAGTAAAGCAACAATGCTCCTTATAAGTCTAGGCAATCCTTTAACTTACAAGCTAGCTTTTGGGTTAAGAGTTAGGCTTGGGTTTCTAAGATCCTCGACAAATACACATAGGACATGTCCAAAAATCGAGTCCTTACTCTTTCAGTTCGGAAGCTAGAATGGGATGGAAAAGTGTCCAATATGTCTAGTTTGTAGTCTTCATTATTATGCGTGACTTTCAAGCCCTGATACGCGTGTGTCTATTTGATCTATAAATCTGCAATGTTAGGCGAGAGAGGAAAAAGTATAAATAAAGGTTAAAAATCCTGTGGATCTTATTTCCTTTTGCTTTCTATAAGCACATTTATACAAAAATTTCTTTGTCACTTCTCCTTGATTTTCGATCGTGTTACCTCCGCTATTTTCATATTTTGTATGGATCTTATTCTTTCTAGTCTAACGGTAAGCATTTATTGTTTGCTTAACATGCCTTAAGATAGTTTGGATTTCTTCTTTTTAGATCGGATATGATAAATTCATTGTATTTCAAGTTGATTTTCTTATTACTTGACATCATTACATATCATAATCAGGTACTTTCTTATCAAAATTGTCTCCTTATTATTGCACCTCTTTTTATATAGGTCAACCCTAAATTTTAGGATCCTTAAGTAGACATGAACGATAAGCAACTTAGGACCATCCCTAAAGTGGATAGTGTCATAATTTATGAGAGCGAGAAGGAGTTTGTAGGCTCTGAAGGATCTGGATTTCTACAAGCTTCGGGCTTGACCCTCAAGACAAGTTCATCAAGCGATTCGAGTAGCTCCCTAGATGTGGCTATCGAAAAGCAAAGCCCGACCATCGATTGTTACTTCAATCCACATACCTACTTTGACCAGTATTACGGTCCATCGAGTTCGGCATAAGAGTACTTGAGCTAGTAAAGGTAAAGGAAAGCCAACTTTTAGAACTAAGGACTGGAGGTTATAGCTCGTACCTTACAAATTAAAATCAAAAGACAATGCTAAATTAGGGGTCACTTATGACATTTCTCATAACTTTTGAATCCAAATTCCTAGTCTGATAGCTCTTGATAGTGATATTCCATCAAAAGGTTAGATTGCTTTTCACGAGAAGTCACTTTTCTTTGGTCTACATTTCCCTATTTCAGACTTCATCATGAATTTCTTAAGGTAGACCCAAATAAGTCTTGATCAGCTACTTCCTAATGAGTGGAGGTATTTACTTTTTTTACCCTACTTGGTAAAGAGATCGATGCGATGATCAGGCTACTTGAGTTGAACGAGGCATACAATCTTAAAAAAAATCCTTTAGATTCAAGGTTTACATACATGTCATCTAAATAATATTAGGGTATGAATTTCATACTTTCAGACAATGATAGGAATTATAACAGTTCTTTTTTTATGCTTTTGGTAGTTGGGAATCCGAGGATGAAAGTAATCTGATATCTTCGGTCTAGGGCAACGTAAAATCTATTTTAAAGAGGTTTTGTTTTCATGTGTCCTCTTTATGAAATTAGGTAAAGCGTAGGCTATCCAAGCTATAAAATTGTTTACCTAAACTAGTCCTTTATGATGACTTTTTGTTGATGACTAGAATGGCTGTTGTCAGGATGATATGTTTAGGGTCAGGCATGTTGTAGACTAGGGTAGTTCACAAGCTGTGCTTGATGTTAAAGAAAAAGAGTTCAAAATGCAAGCAAAGTCTTCCTAAGTTTAGCTCTAATTTTTAGTTGATACCTGAAGGTCATGAAATTTTTAGGAATTTGTTTTCTTTTAAAGTTATTCCTCAACTAATCATGATTTATTTATATTGTGCAGATATGGACCTCAAATTAGTATCTTTGGATGACATGTTGAACATTTTGCAACTGCCCAGGAAACTTCTACTAAAATTTCCAAAACCAAAAGGAGGAAATTTGTACCCAAGAGTAAGAATGCAAAGGGGCGAGCTTCTAAGATTCATTGACTATCAATTTATACCAAGGTGATCCCCACTTCAAGCTCCAGTCTGGTTTCTTCCATTAATTCTCCCCTATCCTCTATGACTAAGGGGAAGTTCATGAATTTTATGAACTTTTTTGGCTTCAATGAGCCCGTAATGGGTAACCAAGTTGTCTAAGATGAGTCCATCAACTTGTCATCGATAGGTCTAGATGAATCGTCTTGGTTGACATGTGTAAGGAGTTTAATACTCTAACACTAGCCAACCAAAAATCTCACAAGATGGGTTTGCTAATGTAAGTTAATTTTTGAATTGTTATAGTCAATTGGTCAAACAAGACCTTGTCATTTATTTTCTAGTATTTTTTCAAACCAATTTTTTTAAATTATAGGTGATGACCTTCATCAATTATTACAAGCTATTGGAAGCAAAGTAGATGAAGGAAGAACTAAAAAAAGAGAAGATGAATCACTTGGTTTCTCTCTCCAAAGTTACAGCTCTACTTGCTCAAAATGTCGAGCTTGCACACTAGCAAGAAAATGCCTTGAAGGCCAAGTGGGAGTCCGATAGATCACTCTATGAATTTCTTGAGGAATTCAATAGGCTAAAGGTGGCTGAGGAGAAGGATCACCAGAAGATAGAGGTAATGGTGATGAAGGTACAATCAATGGAGGTACTCCAAATTGGTTTTAACAAGGCCTTATAGCCTTTCAAAGTAAAGGCCACAACTAAGGGGAGGATTGGTGACTATTATGAGTTTCTCGACCTTCATCCATCCCAACCTTAATCTCTTGGGATAGTGGTGGAGGGAGATGATCAAGAGCCCAAAGGTGGTGACAAGGAAGAGATCGACCTGTTGTACTTCTTGCCTAAAGACAACCAAAAGTTCTACAGATTGGCACTGCCACTTATTTTGTACATGTAAATTTGTTTGTCTTTTTTTCTAATGTTTTTTTATGTAAGGAACAATTAATGCCTCTTTTTTTTTGGTAATTTAATGAATATATTTTCTCATTAGTATGTGCATGTTGAAATTGAAATTTATCTTTATAAACAAAAGACAAAGTTTTTCCAATTTTGAGAAAGTATGGGGACACGTGGGATCCATTATTGATTATAAAAAAGGGTGTATGTTCCACTTAGAAAGTAGGTTTTGAAACATTGTTTCTCCTTTTATTCATAGTTTGTCATGCTTTTTTACTTATTTATTATGGCAACAGATCATTCATCTTGTCTTCTAGCTTGTTTTCTTAAAAGAGATAGCTTGAATCTTGAAAGAGAAGCTTAAAAGTTAAAGATTGAGGTTGACGAATACAAAGTATCTGTCGAACTCCTTAAGGATGAGGTTAGCGTTCTACAAGATCGACATGAAAAAAAGAGCTCCAAAGATAAGACCCAGTAGGCCAAAATTTATCTGAGACATGAGAAGGTTGTGTTTTAGTGGTGACAAGAATCACTTAAGGTCTCGAAAGGTAGCTTGAAAATTTTGACTTATGCCCTTTTGAGATTTAATTGCAATTGACCCTGTTTGTTAATGAGATTTAGGCTAAGATTTTTTCACTTATTCATCCCGAAATGTTCGAAAAGAATAGTCATCTAGAAGCCAAGAATTTGTCATTAGTCCTTGACTACTATTTTCTCTCTCTCAGTAAATGTTACTATAGGCTCATACTATAGTAAAATGAAATTTGTATGTTTTCTCATATATGCTTTCCCAAAACTTGTATATTTATTTGTCTCATCATTTCCTCTTATTTCCAGTCAATATAATATACGAGCCCATATGTGGTGCTTTCTCATTTTTAGTTTATGCTCATTTTTTTTCTTGAGCCAATATTTATCTTAGTTTTAAATGGCTTGTCTGTTTTTAATCGTGGGCTCCCTTTCGTCCTAGAGCTAGTATGATGCCAACTTCCCAAGACTTTAAAGGTTATGCCCAAGTGATCTCCTAGTTCCTTACCTAAGTGATCAAACTCTTTAATTGTGGGCTCTCCTTCAGCCTAGAGCTAGTATGATTCTAGCTTCTTAAGGCTTTTGATTTTTTACTCGAGTGATTTTCTTGATTCCTTACCTAGATGATCAAACTCTCTAACCATGGGCTTCCTTTTGGCCTAGAGATGATATTATGCAAGGCTCCCAGGGTAGTGATTTGCCTGGTTTTTTACCTAAGCAATCAAACTCTCTTATCATGGGCTCTCTTTTGGCCTGGAGCTAATAAAATGATAGCTTCTTAAGACTCTCAAGGTTTTACTCTAGTGATCTACCTAGTTCTTTACCTAGGTGATCAAATTTTCTTAATTGTATGTGATGTGATACAATATCCAAGGTTTTTCCCAAGTTATTTTCCTAGTTTCTTACCTAGGCGATAAAATTTCTTATCTTGGATTCCCCTTCAGCCTGGAGATGGTATGATGCTAGCTTCTCAAGGCTCCTGGGGTTTTGCCTAAGTGATATAATGTTTTAATTAAAAGATGGATCATTTAATGTCCAATTGTATAACATATTGTATTCTTTATCTTATCGAATACAATTTTGGACTCAAAAGAATATTTTTTCAGATGGTGAGCATTCCAGCTATTTCTTGGATATGTCCATCCATGTTTGTTAGAATGTAAGATCTATCTTGTGTATCTTGGGTGACTTGATAAGGTCCTTCCTATTTGAGTCCTAGTTTCCTAACCATCCATTCCTTTTTTTTATAACCTCCATCTTAGAACTCATTATCCAATTGAAAAGGCTTTAAACAAGACATATTTGTGGAAGTAAGCTCTCACTTTTTATTTTTCGTTTTCCACCCCAATTCTCAACTTTTCATGGAGCTCTTCTGATAGTAGTAAATCTAGATATCTTTTGGAGTTATTCTTAGACTTTTCAATTATCTCGTAGTGAGTCAATGTGATTATTTCTATTAGGATAATTGTCTCTATCCCATAGATAAGAGAGAATAGAGTCTCATTTGTTACACCTCTCAAACTGGTCTTAATGGCCCAAAGTACTCCAAGTATTTCTTCGATCCACTTTCCTTTTTTAGATTCAAGCTTCTTTTTGGGTAAATTGAGAACTAACTTGTTCGAAAATTTCACTTGTTCGTTGACTTGTAGGTAATATGGAAAAGAATGGAAGAGATTTAGTCTATACTTTGCCACAAAGTCCTTTATTTTGCTACCAATGAATATTTTCCCATTGTTTGTGAATATATCTTTGGGCAGGCTAAAATGGCACACAATGTTCTTCCACAAGAAATTAACGACCTCTTCCTCTCAGATTCTATTCAATGATTCGACCTTAATCCACTTGGTGAAATAGTAAGTTACTACTAGTAAGTATTTCTTCTGGCTGATTGTTAATGGCATAGGATTGACTATGTCTAACCCCTATTTGTAAAATGACTAAGGGCTAACAACTCTAATCAAAGGTTTGGAGGGGCCATGTGTGAGTGAGCTGAAGCTTTAACATTTTTCACACAATTGAGAGTGTTTTATGCTATCTGCAAACATGATAGGCTAGTAGTATCCTTGACATATGAATCTTTGTGATAATTTTCTATCACCAGAGTGAGAACCACACTCGTCCTCATAAGGCTCCTTGATGAGATTCAAGCTTGCTTCACCGATAACCCAATAGAGTTTGGGATTTAATGGTGTTTTTTTTGTACAGCTTGCTCTCTACCAAGAAATAAATCTTTGATTTTTTGACCACGATGTGCACCATCTTTTGTCTTCAAGAAGAATCCCATCGCTAAGATACCCAATCAAGGGGTTGAACCATGAATCTTCTAGGCCCTCTACTTGTTTTATGACTCTCTTAGCCTAAGATGGACTAGCTCCAGATAAGATTATCTGTACTTGGTATTTAGTATGCATTTTCAATTTTTAGGATTTTTTCCCTTCTTTTAGGATATTTTTAATCATGATTTGGGTAGACATTGATAAATACATAGAAATTAAATGCATGCATTCTTCACATGAAATGTATAAACCCAATGATATATTTTTTGTGATGGCTAGGATAAAAAATGTAACATACTCCTTAAGATACTTACATTAATTATGTGAGATGCTTTCTAGTTTTGATTGATTGATTCAAATTTTTATGCATATATTCATGATTGATTTTGGTGTTCTTATTGAGAGAAAATTTGTAGCAAGTTATGCGAGTTGATGAGATCTACTATGTTTTAAAATCTATTTAATCATCCCTTGAAGCAAAATCCTAAATGGTATTTAGTGTAAGGAATGATTTAGGTTTTATTTGGATCAATTGAGCTTTTTAATCTAACCATTGTTAATATCTTTAGTCACCCATTTGAGCTCAATTAAGAACCTTTCATATCTTTAAGCCACATTTTATGCCTAATCAATAAGCATTATCTTTATCCTTACACCTTTACCTTGTGTGAAAAGGAAAAAAAAATGCAATCATGTGTTATGCTATTGAGTAAGGTGAAATGTAATACATCCTAAAAGAGAGAGAGAGAAAGAAAAAAAAGAAAAAGAAAAATTCACAACACAATGACCTATTTCTAAACAAAAAGAAAAAAACAAGTTTCAAGGTGTTGTAAATTTACAAAAAAAGATGTGCAATAAAAGAATATAAAAAGAATAATAAGATATAGTGTACTAAAATATCAAATAAAAGTTCAATTGTAGTTAAAAAATGTTTGATGAATAAAAAGAAAGCTAAGGTGTGGAAAGAGCCTAAATGTCTTCATTTATCGACCGCCATTTAAGCCTTACATTACAAGCTTGTAAAACCCTTATTGATCTTTAGCTAAGTACATATTTATATTAGCGAGGAGGGATATGAAAAATAGACTTATGAGACTTGCTCTAAGATTGAGTTGATTAGCATACTCATATAGGTTGATTTCATGAGTGCATTAGATGATATCATGTGCAACATACATACATAAATTAATTTATCAAAAACCTTATATATCTTTGTATTGATGGAATGTTGATTGATGAATATATGAACCTTCTTGTTATAGAATTATATGATTTTTGAGGGAGATAGTTTTTGCTAAATATGCATATATTAATATATATATATATATATATATATATATATATATATATATATATATATATATTATATTTATAAATGTGCTACCCATATCATGTTAGCTAGATACATTTTGCTATACTTGAAGGCAAGCAAAGAGTTCAGTTTAAATCTACGAAAATAGAATTATTTGGTTACCTATAAACCACTTATTTGTCTTGCTTTGTGCTAAAATATAAACAAATACTTAATTTGTTTTTAATTATATCAATATAGGTGAAACGAGATAATAATTAATTATTTTGTATTTATTAAGAAAATATTTCTATATTTTTTGGGATTTTTATGGTATATTTATTTGATAGGTGGATGTACTTAGAAATAACCGTAGATGTACTTGGCAGAAGTGGATTCACTTAGTATGCTCGTGGATTTACATAGCCCACCAATTTCCAACCCAAAAAATGAAAGTGGCACTATTCATCTCTTAATCTAAGAAGTTGACATGTGGCACTTTATATACGTGTGTGTATTAACCCCGGTGCGATTTTAGCATAAATGCATGATTTTTATAGGTAGTTTTTCTCGTGTAATTGCATATATCAATCTCAATATAACTTTAAAATATATTAATTTTTCAATATAAGTACGAATTAACACCCCATAAATACAAAATTAAGAGGAAAAAATATAGGAGTTGTCGTGAAGAGAGAAGAGTTCAAAAAGGGATAGAATTTGATGGATATTTAAGAGAAGATTGGCATTACAATTGAAGAAATTGATTGTATTTATTCTTATTATTATTTTTGTATCAATTTTTCGTTTCTTTATTTATGAATAATATACAATTTATGAACTTAATTATGTTTAGTTAATTTATTAACTTAGAGGCCTTATGAATCCAATTTTTTTCATGTGATGATCTAATATTTGTACCATAATTATTATTTTTATTCAATTATATTATTTAATTTAATTTTTATGTTATTAATTGTTTGGTCAACAGTTGATCTATACAGACAATTAAATGGATTTGAGAGAATTATTTAATTATTTGTCTTGATTAAATAACATGCATAGTTTCTAGGTAGAGATGTATGATTCTTATATATATATATATATGATCTATAACTGAAGAACTTAATGAGTAATATGCAATTTAATTGATATAAGAGTGTGATTAGGTTAATTACTATATGGTGTATGATTTACTTGAAAGATGAATACATGCTACGTTAGATTCAATTGATCATGTAATTGATTTATAGTTATATTGGAGATATTTTAGTGATTCACATGCTTAAAAAATTGAGAGATTAAATATTCTTAGATATTTTCTCATATATCTTATTAACTATTAATTTTGATTTAATTAATTAATGTTATTTATTTTTTAGTTCTTTTAATTTTTCTTTCTTAAAACATAATAAAATTGATCTTTACTTTTTAGTTCTAAAATTAGTTTCTAATAATTCTATGAGAATGATATTTTCTTATCATTATATTACTTGTTTATAATACATATATTTTTGTACACATTGTATCCAATTTGTGTCGATTAAATTACAAGCTCCATCCACATATATTTTTCATAAGTTTGTGGTAACCATTTCAACAGATACAATTTCCTTGGATGGATTTTGGGGGTGAATTACCAATTCATCTTTTTTCCATTCACCAAAAAATTCAGCTAGTTCTTGTCCTTTAATATACAATCATGGCCTTTATTGTCTATTAAATTCACTCAATTTGATAGCAATCTAAGATAGACGACCAGATTGTTTTAGCTTACCCAGAATATTCTTAAGAGGATAAGATGTCAAGATGACTATTTTGTGAGCGCCGAAATAGTGTCTAAGCTTTTTAGAGGCCATCCTTATGGTGAATTCCAACTTGTGTATAGGAGGATATCTTTGTTGTGCCCTTGTCAAAGAGTGGCTAACATAGTATACATGTTGTTGTTTTCCTTCTCTATCTACAACGAGAATGACGATGAATGCCCTTTCTGTAAAAGCTAGGTATAAATATAGGATTTTACCTACTTTGTGAAATGTTGAGGATGGTGTTTTCCCTAAGTACTCCTTGATGGATTGAAAAGATTCTCGCATTCATCACCCTGTAAATATTTTTTGTTCTTTTTCAAGAGTTGAAAAAAGGTGAACACTTCTCCATACACTTTGATACAAAACTACTTAATGTAGCTATCCGTCCATTTAACTAATGTACTTCCTTGAGGCATCGTGAAGATCTTATGTTGACTGGGGCAGTGGTTTTATCAAGGTTACCCTCAATTCCTCATGAAGACACTAGGTAGTCTAAAACATTTCCTCACGTTATGCCAAAGACTCATTTTTTAGGATTGAGACACATCTTATAATTTCTAAAAATGGAAAAAAACCTATTCGAGATATGAAACACGATCCTTTGCGGACTTAATTTTGACAATCATATCATCAACATACACCTTCACATTCCTCCCTATATAGTGTTCGAACATTCTATTTACTAATCGTTGATATATGATGCCTACATTTTTAACCCAAAAGGCATCATTGTGTAGAAAAAGGTCCCTTTCTCAATAATAAATTCCATATTCTCCTTATATATTGGATGCATACAAATTTGATGATAGCCCGAATACGCATCTATAAAACTCATTACTTCAAAACTAGTTGTGGCATCAACCAAAATATCATTATGCGGTAAGGGAAAACAATATTTAAGTGTAGCAACATTAACACTAGTGAAGTACACACACATGCAATGATTAACCTCGGCCTTATTGGTTAGTACCATGTTTGAAATCCATGTGGGGTAGCCAAATTCTCCAACCCATCCAACTTGTTTTTAGCGAGTCAACCTTGCTTTTGATAATGTTGATTTTTTTCTTACAAACATAGTGTTCATTGTTGGACTGGTTTCTTTTGTATGATCCACATTAAACTCAGGCCAATTATGTCTGGGTCAATGCTAAACATGGCTTCTAGTTTCCAAGCGAAAAGATCCACATTGCTCTTTAGAAATTAGATCAAGTTTTCCTTGATGTCTATGGTAACATGGAACTGATCTTCAAAACTTTCTCATCTCTAATTGGAACTACCTCATGATCCTTATGGTCCACAACCAATATTGGCGATGCAAATGGTGTGCTGAAGTCGGTATTTTATGGTAGAAATTCTTTAATTTCTATTTAGAACTAGAAGAAGACTCTATATTTTTCATAGTGGTGTTAAAATAGTTCTTCACTTTTTCCTGATCTCACTTGATTTCTTTCACCCCATCTACAATAGGGTATTTAAGCAATTGATGGAATGACTTTCATTTTATGAATCCATGGTCTTCCCAATATTGCATTGTAGAATGTGGGAGTATTCAAGACAACACAATTGGTGAGTATAATAACTCCTTCCATTGAGATAGAAATTCGTATCGTACCAAAAATATGGTAACACTACTGCTAAATTCGACCAAAGGCATTTGTTATTGGTAACTTCTTTGTGGTCTATCCTCATATCAAAATACATTGATAAATACAATAAATATGAGGATCTGCCATTGTCTACCAATACTCTATGCACCTTATAGTGTATGACTTTGACTATGATCACTAAAGGATCATGATGAGGTGGTAGAGTTTCTCTTTCTTAAAATGTTATCAAAAATATTGGTCCCTCACTCATTGAGGTGTAAATTGGATGATGTGTATCTCTTGCTTCTCTAGCACAACCCTTGCGAGAATGATGTCTATTTCCTAATATGGTTGGATCATCATAGATGGTATGAATTATGAAAAGATTTCCTTAAGGTGGTTGAATTTGTATATCTTTTCTCTATAGAGGATTAAGAGGAACTACATCCCTACTAAGATTACCTCCCCTATTTTCTTGTTTAGGAGTTATGTTGATATTTTCGTCTACTATATCTCCAAGATTTCTTTCCAATAAGAGTTCTTAGATGTCCCATTTGAGGTGTCTGTAATCTCTGGTCCAATGAATGGTATCTTTATAGAATGCACAATATTTACTAGGGTCTCATTGGGGTGCTCATATAGGTTAAGGTCACCTCATTTGTTCCAATCTTTCCATCTTTAGGATGGAACCCGCAAGGGACACACATAATAGTGGTCCCCGAAAAGGTGATGAAGCTCTACCACATGTTCCTGGCCTTCATCTAGGTGTTATTATTGGTTTAAAATAGGGTTGGTTTGGATTCCTATCCAAAAAAAAGGTTTCCTTTCCACATCCTTGCTCATACTGAGCTTGGCTAATAATGTAGATGTTTGAATTTGGTAGGTTTCATCTCTCTTTTAACTGATAAATGTTTTTGCCTCCTCATAAAGCACTTTCAGTGAATGTAGGGTAGTTTTAGTGAGTTTTACAAACAACCTTATGTCCCTTCTTATCCCTTTTTTAAAAACTTCGATAGCGATAGAATCAAGGCACTGTGAAATCTCCATTTTCTCCTTCTTGAATCTCTTCATATAGTTCTCTATCATCTCCACATTTTCTTGGACTATGGAGAATAGATGGCATGATTCTTTTCGAATAGGCTTATTACAAGCATAATTTTTAATTAATGTGTTCCCCAATTGATTGAAATTAATAATACTTATAGGGGGAAGTTTGACAAACCATTTATATTCCATCATGAAAAGTTAAGGTAAAATTTTTACATAACATAGAGTCCTTTTTTCTTTCGAGATGTACACTGTAGACATTTTTGAAGTGTATGACACGGGCTACTAGGTCTATCCCCTTATCGGTGGACATTTTAGGGCTAAAACTTTAGGTTGGGGGTACCATCAATTATATTTTGTCAAAAATAGGGATGTTGATAATTGGTCACATATGGCCTTAATATCATTCACAAGATGTCCATTTACCAATTTTTTGAGTTGATAAGACATTCTTTCTTCCATATTCTTCCATTTCTCATCTCATTCATTATCGAGATGATTCGATTGGGTATTAGTATGTGTCTTTGTGTGAAGAAAATATTGAGAGAGATAGTGTAGAAAATCTAAAGTATTATTTTATTTCTTTCTCTTTTTTTCCAAATGTATTTACAATAATATAAATAGGATTTGGGGTTATACTAATATACCACTATTACAATATGTACATCACTATTACAGCGTGTACACAACTAGTAGTATAGTTTGTACACAACTACTAGTACAACCTGTACATAACTATTATTGTTTGAAATTCTACAATTCTACACTTCCCCTAAAGTTGGGTGATAGATATTAATAATTCCCAACTTGTAATTCAGTTCTTCAAAGATGGTTCGAGGTAATGCTTT
Source organism: Hippophae rhamnoides (assembly GCA_033030585.1). Taxonomy (NCBI): domain Eukaryota; kingdom Viridiplantae; phylum Streptophyta; class Magnoliopsida; order Rosales; family Elaeagnaceae; genus Hippophae; species Hippophae rhamnoides. Next base: position 57,656,195 of record CM065427.1, on the reverse strand, counting down.
GATGAGGATATCTACAATTTGATGGCGGGTAGATGTATATAGGAGGTTCACAATTTTTCCATCTAACTTTTCTTTAATGAAATTACGATCAATTTCTACATGTTCGATTTGGTCATGATGAATAGGGTTTCTTGTAATTCTTATTGCACCTTCATTGTCACAATGCATACTAATAGGTTCAGTAGTTGTGAAGTCCAGTTCATTGAGTAGTCTTCTTAACCAAGTTCCTTCGCAAATCCCATGGGCCATAGTTCTGAATTCAGCTTCTACACTACTTCAAGTAACTACTGATTGTTTCTTACTTTGCCAAGTTACAAGATTCCCATATATGAATGTATAGTACCTAGTGGTATATCTGTGATCCACTATAGATCCTACATAGTCATCATATGTAAAGACTTCAAATTTTCTAGTGGGATTCTTACTGAAGTACAATCCTTTTCCTGGTGTCATCTTGAGATACCTAAGTATACGATAGACTGTCTCCATGTGTTCTTTAGTGGGACTGTTCATAAATTGACTTACAACATGGACTGAAAACCAATATCTGGTCTACTGTAGGATAGGTAAATGAGTTTTTTCACTAATCTTTGATAACGAACTTTGTCCACAGGTGCACTATTTTATTTGCTTCCGAGTTTTACTGTAGGGTCCATAGGAGTTTATGCCAGTTTACATCCCATAATTCTAGTTTCTTTGAGAAAATCAATTATATTTTTCCTTTTGAGATATAAATATGCCTTTATTTGTTTGTGCTACTTCCATTCCTAGGAAATATTTGAGTTTTCCTATATCTTTGATCTCAAATTCCTTGGCTAGGAACTCCTTGAGTTTATTCATCTCAATTGTAGAATTATATGTTAGAATAATGTCATATTCGTACACAATTAAGATAACTATTCTGTTATTGGCGAAATGTTTGACAAAAATTGTGTTATCTGATTGGAATTGATTGTACCCATATCTCTAATGCATTGAGTTCTTCAAGAATGGAAGTCTTCCATTCAGGTACCTGAAAAGCTTCATGAATGGAATTTGGAACCTGTATCTGATCAAGGTTGCTGATAAATGCCTTATAACCTGGTGAGAGACTTTTATAGGAAACAAAGTTGTAGATGAGTTAGTTTGTATGAGATCTTACACCTTTCCTTATAGCAATTGGAAAATTCAAATCATTAGGTGGTAACTCAATAATATGAGGTTCAATGATGTTACCTTGTGAATTGTCAGAATGGCCTGTGCTTAGGTTGGACTCTTGGATTGGCTCAAGATATGCTCGGTTCTCCATTCTCTCTTAAGTTGTTCTCCTCATGGAGTAGAAAAAAAGATCATTGTTTGGAATAGGGAAGTTTGGATCTGTTGGTAGAGGAGTTGAGGTTTTATTGGGATTATTAGGAGAGTTTGTTTGAGACACTAATTCACTCTATGAAATTTATAGGATATGATTTGAGACAGAATTTGTGGGAGACGGAGTGGTAATGCTATTCCAAAGTTGGTATTCATTTCCAATATTCTCCCCTTGAATGACAAGTTTGGATAGTACAGATATTGTTTAAAGAATGTGACATCCATTATATTATAGAATCGTTTGGTGATAGGAGAGAAGCATTTGTATCCTTTCTAGTATGATGAATACCTTAGGAATATGCACTTGATGGCTCAGGGATCAAGTTTACCTCTATGATATATATGTACATAAATAGAACATCCAAATATTTTAAAGGGAATGTACGACACGATTCTAGTGTGTGGGTATGACTCAAGTAGAGTGTTGATAGGTGTTTTGAAAGTGAAGACACGAAAGGGTATCCTATTGATAAGACAGGTAGCTATAAGGACAACTTCCCCCCAGAAATATTGAGTTATAAACATAAGGGATCTAGCTACCTCGAGAAGATGCATATTCTTCCTTTCAGTCACCCCATTTTGTTGAGGTATGTCAACACAAGAGCTTAGATGGGCAATCCCTTGACTTAAAAGAAAATCACTAAGAATGGAAGTAAAGTATTTTTTAGCATTGTCAGATTTCAATACTTGGATTTTTTTAAAAATTAGGTTTGAATCATGGTCTTGAAATTTTTAAAGATTTGACCTACTTCATATTTTTCTTTCATGAGAAATAACCAAGTGATTTGAGTATGATCATCTACAAATAAAATGAACCAACATGTCTCTATTATGTTTTTGATTCGAAAAGGTCCCCAAATATCAGTGTGAATTAATGAGAAAGGATGTAATTTTTTATGTGGAAGATGAGGATATGAATTTTTAACATGTTTTGAAAATTGACATACTTCACATTAAAAATCCTTTGAATGTTTATTTCTAAAGGATGAAGGAAAAAGTTTTTTCAAATACAGGAAATTAGGATGACCTAGGAGATAATGATTCAACATGATTTCACCATCATTATTGGACTTAAGATTTAACAAAGATTTATTATGATAAGAATCCTTGGATACAGCTTGGAGGGCTTGTCTTGCTGAAGGAACTTCACTTTTGAGAAGATAGAGTCCCGAGCACTCTTTAGCATTGTCAAACATCTTCCCCGAATCCAAGTCCTGAAATTCACATAGATTATGAAAAAATTTAGCCACACAATTTTTATCATAGGTGAGTTTAGTAATTGATACAAGATTACAATCAAGTGTGGGAACAAAAAGGACAGATTCTAGAATAAAAGAAATTGAAATTTTTGTGGAACCAATCCATATTATTTTGGATACTAAACCATCAGCAATTATGATAGTGTGTCCTTCTTGGTAGGTTTTAAGATTCATGAGAAGAGAAGCATCACCCATTATGTTGTCTGAAATACCTGAATCAACAATCCTCACAACTTGTTTCACACTAAGAGCGTTGAGGGTGTTATCTAATTGAGATACATTGGCAGATGATGTTGGAAAGGATTGTCCAAATATTTTATGGAGGAGATCAATTTGTTCCTTGATAAATAGAGCAGATTCATGTGAGGTAATTCCATTGGATGTGGAGGCAATATTTCCATGGCCATCTTTGTTGATGTGCCGTGCGGAGGGTGGCTTTCAATCATCTGGCTTGCCATGAATTTTCCAATAGGGTTCCTTAGTGTGACCAGGTCTATGAAAATGGTCACACCAAGGTCTTCCTCTTCAAGGATGGTTGTCTGTATGCTGAGATTTTTGATGTCCTCAAATAGCAAGTGCAGACCCTTCTCCAGTCATGGAAATGGTAGATTGAGGACCCATCATCACCTTTTTTTGACTCCCTTCTTGACAAACTTTGGAGAAGGCTTCACAAATTCTTGGTAAGGGTTTTGTTCCTAGAATTCTGCCTCACACATCATCAAGATCTTTATTGAGTCCCATTAAAAAATTGAAAACCCGCTTCTTATCAACAATCTATTTATACAAGATGCCGTCTGCTGGACATATCCATTCGTGAACCTCAAAGAGGTCTAATTACTTCCAACATTGAGTGAGAGAGTTAAAGTATTAGGTAACTGATGACTCTCTTGGACGAAGATCATGGGGGATGGTTTCGTTCTCAAATAGTTCAGACATATTATTAGAACTAGAATAAGTATCTCTAGCGGCATCCCATATTCCTTTGGCAGTTTTATAGAGAAGAAAGTTCTTTCCACTCTCGTTTGTCATGGAATTTATCAACCAAGATATCACCATATTATTCTTGGATTTCCATGTTCTATGTTACGGGTCATCTTTGTTCGGGGCTATTGCATCTCCAATGAGGTAATTGTCTTTCATCTTTTCGCATATTAACATCATGACGGATTGGGACCACTGAAGGTAATTGTGCCCATTTAATTTGTGACTGGTGATAGGAAAAATATTATTTTATGTGGAACCTCCATTGGAACCAATCATGATAGGTTTTCCTGTGGCCATTGATGTTATTTCAATTGGGGTTTATATATGGGTTGATTAAGCCTACTAATTTAGGCAAATATGTGGTAGGGCTAATATTTGGTTACTGGGTTGGGTTGCAATTTGGTTTCTAGGTTGATATTTGTTACTGGGTTGGGCTAGGTTGGGTTGATTAAGCTTACTAAGTCTCTGTTGCGACTCGATGCTGAAATAGAGAGTGAATGCAAATGTTGGGCTTATTGAACCAGATGGTGACGATGATGAACCAGATGATTAACGATGATGATGAACAAGATATTCAGCGATGACAATGAACCAAATGGTTGATGGTACTTGAGTTTTTCAATATTTGATGACTAATGTCTCACGATATTGAGTGGTCGGCGATGATGACATATTTGATGGTCATGAGAACAGTGGGTTGGTGACCTGGCGATGAACCATATGGATGATTGAGATGAGGTAGGAGCCTAGTTCTCTCTGATCGTGAAAACTCAAAGAGTTCGCTATCACTACTGATAAAGAAAATGAAGATGCTATAGTGCTTGATCTGATAGCAGCACTTTTTCAAAGTACAGAGATGCACAACTTACAAATAAATTTACCTGGTTGTTTCGGAAAAATTCTAGGTAGGATTGGTTTTGAATTCAAACGTAGATGGGTTGGGAGTTTAGCAAGAGAGTTGAAAGACAAGCACTAAGATTGTATTTCAAAAATGCTCTGACACCATGAAGAAAATATTGAGAGAGATGGTTGAAAAAATATGAAGTATTATTTTATTTCTTTCTCTGTTTTTTTTCAAATGTATTTACAGTAATATAAATAGGATTTGGGGTTAGAATAATATACCACTATTACAACATGTACACAACTACTAATACAACCTATACACAACTATTATTATTTGAAATTCTACAATTCTATATTGTGTGAGACACTTGTGTATGTGTTTTAGGTTGGTCATTGGTAGGTTTTGCAGGATATCCATGTTCTTGAGCTTATGATGGATTGGAGGGATGATGGTGATGTTTTCTTGGTCCAAAAATTTGGCGAGTTCTTGGTAGGTGTGATGGTTCTGGGGGTAAAGTAGTTGTTATAGTTTGGAAAGAGTTTTCAACAACTTATTTCGAATAGCTTTCTTGTAACAAAAGAGTGTGGAGTTTCTTATTATCATTTTTGGACTAAATAAATGCTTGCTAGCTGTAACTTCACTACTTCCTATTTTAATTTTTCCATTTGAGCACTTTTATCTATAGATATGTATTTAGAGCTAACATTTACTAAACTAGCAGCATGCAACACTATTTTAGAAACTTTAGCCCCATCTATTAGGCCAGATGGATTACTAGAATGATATCCTAATCCTCGATGAGATGTAAGGTGGACTTCTTGATAAAATATGTGCTCCATAGAATAAACCCAGGACCTTAGGGTATGGGATGCTTGATGTGGTTCTAAGAAACAGATGTAGTACGATGACTGAATCTGATAAAAAGTGAATTTCCTAGTGCACAATATGATTCTCCTAATTTTCTAAATGAAAGGTCTTGAATTCTTAATATGGACTAAAAAACTCAAGGTCCTACAATAGGCGTCAATTATTTGGAGGAGAATTACAAGTATTACAAGGTTTAGTGAGATTGTAAAAAAAGAAATCTGATCCTCTTATGGATCACTCAGGTCCATATATATAAACATTACTACCCCCAAGTGTTGGCACATCAGTGGAATGACCATGTCTAACTTGCTATCAAATCCTATCATACGATGAGATCACACCTGTGTTTTTTTGCACTTCATGTTTTTATGTCGCCTTGGTAGGTTGTATACCTTGGTCACCTCATTAGGGTCATGCCTTTAGAGTACCTCGAGTTCCATAACCAACCCATATAATAGGCACCCTATACACTGTATATTTTGTGTATTCAAATAATCTCGTATACATACATCATATATCCCATGTGTACTCTAAACACATGGGGTATCTTGGTATATAACACCCCAAAAAAGATTTAATTCATACATTGTTAATCTAATGATCAAATATATTTTTTATTAATAATTTTAAATCATTACATATATTTGATATAAATTTGATGGTTGAGATTTAAAAATAATATAAATAAAAAGAAAAAAAATAAATAGAAAATCCTAATCTGGTTTCATCATATTAGTGATTATGAAGCTGTTAGAGATTTTGACATTTTATTATAAAAATATTATTTACAATGGGAATTACTATTGCAAAGGTGATTAAAATATGTGCAATTAAAAGACATTGTTGTCCTTGCACTAGATCATTAAAACGAATAAATTGAAATAATTTATTACTTCAATTGGTTTTCTCTATCTTTAATTTATAAAAAATAGAAAGCATAAAAAAATATAAAGCATGATAGAATCTCCTTGTATTTTCTTTGAATTGTTATATTACTCATATTTGTAGCTTACACACGAATTCCATGCCTTCACATTTTCATCTCGGTTGTCTGTCTTTATTTCTCGCCGCTAGCTTATCCATAGTATAAGATTCGTTGCGTGTTACTATTATTTTGATTTAGATATCTTTTTATTTAAATTTTAGAGGTAATATTTTAATTATATTATTATTTAAAAAAATACAAATTTGATAATTTTTTTTATTTAATTCATTAATGTTTTATATGTGTAATAATAATATAATTACGATATTGAAAGAGTTTTTTTGGATAAATAATTAATTGATTGTCTCAAAATATCTTCTATATATCATTTAATTAATTTATTATTTAAAAATATCATTTAAATATCATATGTATATTATTCGACATATAAAAAATTTTAATTAAATGATAAATTACACCAAAATAATATATTTTTTAAATGAAAATACCACTAAAATATTACTTCTAAAATCTAGGTAAAAAAGAATTCCAAAAATGAAATAATAGTACCATTAAAATAACAAATAGCCTGATATTAATGCTTGCATGATTATATATATAAATAAAGGTTATTAAATAGAGAAAAGTATTTATATTTAAAATTATAAATTTATTCCAAAATAATTAATATTTTTTTTAAATTTATCAATATATTTATTCAATAATTTATTTAAAATATTATAATTTAATCTATATATATATAAATTATAATTTTTACTATGGATAAAGATAATAATTTGTAGTAGTCTTTCTTATTAGGGTATCATGGTAAAATAATTTTGTAATTTTTAGATTCTTATATTTTATTGTTGTAATTTTTATAAAATGTTTTATTAATCATATAATTTAAGAAAAGAACTGATAAAGTATAATTTAGACCTAAAATAAGATTTTTTTTCACATTGAATTCACGTGGGATATTAACATAGGGGGTATTTTAAGATTTTTTTTAAAAAATTAGTATCTTTGCCACTAACGACAATATCTTCCCTCCAATAAGTTCTTCCTATAGTTTTTAAGATTTATTTTTATATTTTAATTTTTGATATGTAATATACTACATGAGAAGATAAACCCCCAACCACCAAGGTGCTTTTGTGGAGTGGATGTGATGGAGAGGACATCTTAGACTTATCGAACATCCTTTATCTTTTTTGTTTTGCCTCGCTTTTTTTTTGTTTGATTTGTTCATCATATTTATGCAAAAAAGACTTAATTGTTGTCACAATTTTTAAATGGGTACGTAATGGTATAAGAAGAAGCACACTAGTTGTAATTTTTTCAATGGATTGATGCACCAATCACTAAGAAAAGCTAGAGGTTATTTGTGGGTTGTTGAACCGTATTCATGAATTAGAATATACAAAAGAAAGATAGAGGAATCTTTTACTCGGTGTTCTAATATGTTCATGGTTGTTTTTATATTTTATCTTATGTAATTGAATGAAAAATACAAGACATTGGACTAAGTACACACTTTTAGGAATTGACTTTTTTTGCCATAATTTTTATGGATCTGTTATGTCTACCCAATTGTAATTTTTTGCACAATCTTTTAGTTGTGTCATTGTTGTTAAATGGTATGTATGCAATTTTTATCATTAATGAAATGAAAGTTATGTGTGCATTAAGTATGTTTGTCACGAGTTCAAATTCATATTGAGAACAATTTTAATACAAGGAAATAAACCTATAACGTATGATTGATTAAATATTAATATTATTCTGAATCAAATTATGGATCTGTTATGCAATTTTATGGATCTGTTATGTCTACCCAATTGCCGTAGTTCATATGTTTTGTTGATTAAATATTAATATTATTCTGAATCAAATTACAACATTATAAGTATGATTGATTACACTATTTTCGTAGAAAATCATAGAATATTATTGAATAATTATATTACTAATTTAAATTCATATTTTATTGAAAGTAACTAAACTATTTCGGATAAACAAGAATTGAAATAAGTTCATATGAACCAAAATACCTATGATCACATAATGGTTCACATGCTCCAAATTTATCATTCACAAAACATAAAGTACTATATAAAAATGAATGCATAAAGTAACATTTTCAATCAATGCTATTAAGAGCTTACAAACATGTACACATTCTATATAATACACTACATAAACTTATACTTTAGCGATATTGTTCTTCCTATTCTTGGACGAATTGTTCCTTCTTGCCTTGCTATTTACACCTTTAGGAGTAACTTTCATAGTATGTGAAACCTTAAAAAATTAAAATATGAAAAGAAATGTTAAGTTAATTTTAAAACCATGGCATAAAAAGATCAAATATTCTACATAATTACCTTCCAACAATAATATTATTGCACATACACACTTAGTCAATACACTTTTACATACTTTCTATGAACACTTAGCACACACACTTTCACATCACACACATTGCACACACACACACTTTTCATAGCTACAAACACACATGGTTTTAGCATACTACACAACACATATAGTACACACACTTTTACATATTTACACATTGGTTCACAGTTTAAATAACACATATCACAACACAAGCCTAATCTTTCTATGTACACACAGTACAACACATAGTTTTAAACCTACTAGAACGCACACACAGTTGTAGCACACTACAAAGTTTTCACAACACATATCAATATATTTGTCTAATCTTTCTATGCATACACAATTCCTATCCACACACAACACATGCATACTATTCACAACTACTAGCATGTACACACAATACACATACACTTTTTCATAACTACCAGCACACACACTCAACACACGCGATACACACCTATATCATGCACACGTAACAACTATCCACACATAACAAACATCACTACACGCATCATTCATAATTTTAAAATTTTATACACTTTCACAACATATCACATATAGTTTTAGCACACTTCATAACACACATCACTACACTTTTACACATTTAGCCACTTCCACACCACACACTACACATATATTTTCACAGAGAGTGATTGATAACTTCCACAACACATATACTTTTACACACTTACACTAGCATACCAAGTATCTGCACTTTTATATAGTTTGATGTTGGATCATAATTTGATTCAGAAACATTTAGGAAACCATATGAACGTAAATTTAAACATAGAGGAAGTAAAAATGGATTGAAAATATACCTCCTATCATTGATCAAATTTCACCACTTCACGGAAATTTCAATGAGTTTTTGGTTTGATGCTCTGATTGTTTTTCACACTTATTCTATGTGTTTGATGGTGTATGTCAAATTAATTTTTAGACAATAGTGAGATGACCTAATGTCTTTATAAAGGTTCTCCCGTCAAGAACATTTTGGTTTTGTATGGTTTCTTAACCGACATATGGTTTTGAAAACAAAACCGTTACCATGTTGATGCTTAATGTTGCACCATTAGTACTGTAACGTTAAAATGTTACATTCTCTCACTTGGTACAAACGTTAAGCAAAATTCTCTTGAATAACAAAATACATGAATCGTGGTGATATGTCCTCTAAGAGCGAGCATTATCTTACATGTATTACAATGCATTTAGTTTCTCAAGTATTATACTTTATGTGGTAACAAAACTTAATAAATAAATCCTATATTTATTCTTGGTCAATAAAATATATATTTTCTTAAATAAATTAAGGTGCATATGAATATGAGAAAATATCACAATATATAAGAGTTTCATTAATAAATTGTATATATATACATTTACAAAGTGGAACTAATTCACTTTTTCTCTACATGATCCTTAAATTTCAGTGGTGTCATGCCTTTAGTAAAAGGATCAACGATTATCAACTTAGTGCTAATGTGTTCAATGACCACTTTCTTGTCCTTAACACATTCTCTTATGGCCAAGTATTTAATGTCAATGTGCTTACTATGACCACCACTCTTGTCATTCTTAGCCATAAACAAAACAACTGAGTTGTCATAATACAATCTTAATGGCCTAGAAATAGAGTAAACTATTCTAAGCTCGAAAATGAAACTCTTCAACTATACACCATGTGATGTGGCCTCAAACCATGACATGAACTTAGCCTCCATAGTGGAAGTAGCAATCAAGGATTACTTCGTACTCCTCCAGGACACAGCTCTACTAGCAAGTATGAAAATGTAACCAGATGTTAATTTGCGTGAATCAACACAGCTAGCAAAGTCCACATCAGAGTAGCCAATTACTTCCAGATTGTGGGTTCGTCTATACATGAACATATAGTCCTTGGTTCCTTGAAGGTACCTCATCACTTTCTTTATAGCTCTCAATGGTCTAAACTTGGATTACTCTGATATTGCCCCAATATTCCAACAGAAAATGCAATATCATGTCTTGTGCAAACTTGAGCATACATCAGGCTTCTAACAGCAAAAGAATATGTAATATTCTTCATTTGTTCTCTTTCAAAATCATTATTTGGGCATTGGTCCAAATTGAACTTATCGCCTTTCATAATAGGAGCAATACTTGGTGAACAATCTTTCATTTGAAATCTCTCTAAAACTTTATTGATATAGGTTTCTTGAGATAAACCTAAGATGCCTCGAAGTCTATCTCTAGGGATCTTAATACCAATGAAATAAGATGCCTTACCCATATCCGTCATATCAAAATTTTTAGAGAGGAAGTGTTTGACCTTATGTAGCAAACCCTTATCATTTCCTACAAGCAAAATATCATCCACATATAGCACCAAAAAACAAATCTTACTCCCACTAACCTTCTGGTATATATATTGATCCATGATGTTCTCTTCAAAACCAAATGAACTAATGACATTATGGAATTTCAAATACCATTGATGAGAAGCTTTTTTTAACCCATATATGGATTTATTAAGCTTACAAACCAAATGCTCACTATCACTAGAGAAGAATCCTTCAGGTTGTTTCATATTAACCTCTTCCTCTAGGTTACCATTAAGGAAAGCCATTTTCATATCCATTTGATGCAAATCCAAATCAAAATGGGAAACTAATGCTATGATCATATGAAGTGAATCTTTCTTAAATACATGAGAGAATGTCTTTATGTAGTCGATTCCCTCCCTTTGAGTGAATCCTTTGGCAACAAGTCTTACCTTATATCTCTCAATGTTTCCTTGTGAGTCTTTCTTTGTCTTGAAGACCCATTTACATCTAATGACTTTTACACCATCAGGCAATTTGATAAGATCCCAAACTCGGTTAGACACCATAGAATCCATCTCTTCTTTCATGGCATTGTACCATAAGTTCAAAACCTTAGAACTCATGGCCTGTGAAAATGATTTGGGATCATCCACAGCTCCAATGTTACAATCAGATTATTGTAGATACATAAGATAATCACTAAGAATTATCGATATTTTAGTTATAGTAGATCTTCTTAATGTCACACCACCATTTCCCTGGGAAGTATGAGGTTCAAATTGTTGTTCATAAGTTTCAATTATCTTCTGAATAACACGATCTATTGGAATAATGTCAACATATTATAGAATTCCAGTGATTGGTTGTTCAACACCAACTTGTACTTGAGGGGTGTTGTGAACAACAATCAATCTATCTCCTGAAGTATAAGGTTGAGACTCTAAGTGATTAGTATCAGAAACTATGTTCCTAATTTGATCGCTCCCACTAAGCAGGTCATATTCAAGAAACTTTGCATTTCTTGATTCCATAAACATAGTTTTGTGAGATGGATAGTAAAATCTATAACCCTTTGACCGTTCGGCATATCCAATGAAATACCCACTACTAGTCCTTGGGTTTAGCTTCTTCTCTTGTGGATTATAAATCCTTACTTCAGACGAGCATCCCCAAAAGTGCATATCACAAACTCGGTTTCCAACCTTTCCATAATTCAAATGGTGTCTTTAAGACAACCTTGGTTGGAACTCGATTTAATATATATACATCTGTCTTTAAAGCTTAAATCTACAAGGATTTAGGAAGATTGGAGTTGCTAAGAATACTCTGTATCATGTCCAATAATGTTCAATTTCTACTTTTTACTACACTATGCCTGGTTATGGTCTGGTGAACCAGGCATAGTGTATTGGGCAATTGTCCCATGTTCTTGAAGAAACTTAGCAAACAAACCAGTCGTTTGTCCATTCTTAGTGTATCTACCATAATATTCACCACCTCAATATGATCTCATGACCTTTATTTGCTTTCCACATTGTTTATCTACTTCAACCATAAAAATCTTGAAGGCATATAATGCTTCGCTCTTATTATGAAGCATGTATAAAGGTGATAAAATATTTTTGACCATGAATGTCCATGTCTGGACAACATATATATGTATGTATGATTTCTAATATGCTTGAATTCCTATTGGCACCTTTCTTTGACTTGTTATTCTGCTTTCCCTTAATGCATTCCACACATGTCTCAAAATCAATAACATCTAAGTACTAAGTACCCTATCTTTCACTAATCTTTTAATCCGTTCTATAGAGATATGTCCTAATCTCCTATGCCATAATGTAGAAGAGTCCTTGTAAAAAATATACCTTTTAGTGCCAGCTTGAACATGGATAGCATTATGAGTGGCATTATTTTGTAGATTAATGCAGTTTAGACCATCAGAAAAAATACCATTCCTAACACAATTAGATTTATTAAATAAACTGAAAGATATTTATGAAAAGTGAAAGGAATAACCAAAAGGTACAAGTCTTGAATCGAAATCAAGTTTCTAGAGAAACTTGGAACATAAAAGGTCTTTTTTAATTCAAAAATAAAACCACTATTTAAAATCAAACTGCATATTCCTACAGCCTCTACATGTGAGCCCATCTTGTTACTGGATAAGATGTATTATTCACTTCCCACTGGCTACCTTAGATTTCACATACCCTATAAGGAGTTTGCAACATGGATTGATGATCCAAAATCAATCCATCAGGTGTTAATATTAACATTAACCCTATTTGATTTATAAAAAACAAATGAGATTGGATATTACCTTTATTCTCAAGCCATTTCTAGAATTTGAAACATCTTTCTTCATGTGTCCCTTATTTTTACAGAAGAAACACTTGGCTTCTTTCTTAATATTAGCCTAAGGTGAAATTATCCTTTTTTACTTTCTGTTTGTATTGAGATTTGCCTTTTCCGTACGTTGTAGCCAATATTACACTTTCACCAAATTCCATAACAAGCCTCCCTTCCTCTTGAACACACATGGTCATTAGTTCATTGATTGACCATTTATCCTTATGTGTATTGTACAAGATTTTAAATGGCTCATACTGATATGGGAGAGTGTTAAGGATATAGTGCACCAGGAAGGATTCTAACATGTCAACCTCAAGATTCTTAAGTTGAGTCGCAATGTCTCTCATTTGCATAATGTGCTCGCACACACCTTTCACACTGGTGAGTCTTAATGAGGAGAACTTCATAATAAGGGTGCTTACTAAATCCTTATTTGAAGTGATGAAATGATCATCAATGGCCTTTAGTAAGTTCTGAACATTGTTATACTAATCAACAGAACCACGAATACTAGCAGAGATCTTAGTCTTTATGAAAATCAGGCTAAGGCAATTAGATCGCTCCCATTGTTCATAAAGCCTGATATTCACTAAAGTGCTGGTTTCAATAATTTTAGGTGGTTTGTTTTTCCTAATAACATAGTCAATATCCATCCACTCTAGATGAAGGAGAATTATTTCCTTCCATACTTTATAATTATCCCCTTTTAGATCAGAAAATGTTGTTGCGGATATCAGAGAAATTTATAGGTTGAGAAGCTGCAATTAAAGATTATATGCTTATTAAAATTTGAAACCTAAATTATAGTCATTCTTTACCAATCTAAATCATGAAAAATATGAATATAGTGACATAAAACTTGTCTGTAGGTAAATTAGAAAATATAATTTGATATTTTATCATAATTAATCACACAAAAATATAATAAACATTCTTATGGGATAAGATTTATTATATCACATATGATTAATTACAATTAATATTTATTTTATAAATGTGATCTTAAATAAACTTTATTATAGTTTTAATTAATTAAAGATATTATGGTTACTCCCTAATTAATTAAACTATATGAATAACTTAAACATTAGCTAAATCTTTGGGCTCAATTATTGCATAAAACTATAAACAATATTATTTTAATTTCAAATGTGCAAATATTATCTATCTTAAGATTGCATGTATGACAATAAACTATACAAGCAATAATAATAATAATAATATAAGCACTAATTAAATCCATAAAGAGTCATTAACGATTAATTTCATTATGCATAAATTATTTAACCAAGTTTTCATATGTATAATTAATTACAAAATTTATACATACAAATACCAAAACAAATAATTTAAGCATAATGCATTTAAATAAATTTTAATGTGTCCAAAAATTATTTAAATAAATATCACATGTATAATAAATATTCTATATATGACAAACCTAAGTTAAATAATTAATCACATTAAAATTATATTCGGAATTTGTTTTAATAAAATCAAATTCTGAATATGTATATATATATAAACATGTTTCATTCAAAATAAACATTAGATTCGTTGCATCCCAGTGGATAAGGTGCTTATTGTGAGCTACGAGACCTGGGTTTGATTCCATGCAATAAGTGTCCTCATTACGAACCAAACGGATACCCGATCATATCTCACTATTCTGGCAACAAAAACTAGCATTCTTTTTATCAAAATTTTTAGAATTTAATTTCCAAGTGATTCATTGTCTTAGTTAGTATCAAAAACGTCATTTTAAATAAAAAGTTAATTAATACATTCCAATGAATAGGAACGGAAAATTGGATTTATTTTTTTTCATGGTTTTTAAAGTTTCAATTCACGGGATCATTATAATATCAACACTGAAATAATTTATAATTTTCATATGTATCAAAAACAAGCAAAATAAAAAACCCAAATTCTTAGTTCCTCGTGAAATAGAGTAAAACAAGGGTGTTTTTAAAATGGTTCTGATACCAAATGTTGATCTTAATTTGATCCAAAAACATTCAAGAAACCATATGAAAACAAATTTAAATACAATAGGAGCAAAAATGGATTGAAAATATACCTCCTGCCATTGATCAAATTTCACCGGTTCACGGGAATTCTAATGGGTTTTTGGTTTGATGCTCTGACTGTTTCTCACACTTACTTTTTGTGTTTGATGGTGTATGTCAAATTAAGTTTTAGACAGTGGTGAGAGGACCCGATGTATTTATAAAAGTTCTCTCATCAAAAACCTTTTGGTTTCATATGGTTTTGTAACCTACGTATGGTTTTGTAACCAAAACTGTTACCACATTGGTGCTTAATGTTGCACCATTAATATTGTAACATTAAAATGTTGCATTTGAAACATACATATATTTTTCATAGTATTAGACATTTATGCATAACCAACATATAGTTTTACACATGTTTTTCACATAAAATAGAAAAACATTCATTATTACTAAATAAATTCGTTCTTTAATGACCCACAATACTCCATTTCTTAAAATCATTCGTTCACACATATCTTTCAAATCATTTTCATAACCTACCATTACAAAAATATCCAAATCTATCGCAATAATAAAAAGAATTATAGAATTTTACCAAAGTTTGGTCCTTGGCCTTGAATTTACCTCAAACATAACTCTTATAGTCTAACCTCATCTTCAATATTATCACTATCCTCAATAATAGAGAAAAAAGACCTTTTTTATGCCTCATGGTAGCTTCCCAAGCATCTCTAATTGTTGGGTTATTCATTGATAATATTGTTTAGGGAAAATTGCCTTAGATGATACTCATGTACTTTTATTTTTGACCTCTCACAACTTTTGAGCACATGTTAATAATATTTTGTTTTTTTACACATTCAAAAGTACAAAGGTGAGGTTTTGAACCATAGAAACTACTTTTGAACATATGTTTTAAATGAGATTCATTTTTGAACACGTGTTCAATTTTGAGTGCCCTCACTACTTTTGAACACATTCAAAGAAATTTATTTTTGTATATGCATTGAAAATCATAAAGGTCACTGGAGCTTTAACAACTCTAGCAAAAGACGGCTCTCGAAGCTCCAGTGAACCATGCTATGCCTCTATGTAAGGTTTTGGACGATGAACATTTATGCTAAAAATGTGTTTCGACAATTCCTCTATGCTTTGCTTCTTTTTATTTTATCTGCTTTCATTATAAATTGTTTCTAAGGCCTTAGAGTTTCATGTTTTCTATATAATAACTAAAGACCTTTTTTTATTCGATTGGGACTTGAAAAGAAGATGCCAATGGTACTGATAGTATTCTTGAGGATGTCTTATAGACTTGGAAGAAAATCGAAAAGTTTACAAAAACGTAGTGACTTTATTTATAACCGAGAAAGGGGATACCATTCCACCTAACTGATTTTTTGCCTCTTGCTTTCGTTGAGCTAAGCTTTGGAATGAGACTCGACAACTTGATTTTGTGGTTCTTAATCGTGTTTGTTATGGCTATGTTCAACAAGGACAAAGGTGATGGCTAGTTTCGACGAGGGGGAGGGCTAGCAGGAGAGGGGTTCGACAAGGGTTTCAGTTTTTATTTTTCAATTTTCCTTTTTCTTCTTCTTTTAATTCAAAAATATGAAATTTCCCCTATAAATTTTTCATGTAATGGCCATGTATACGCCACGTTAGTAATTTTAAATTATTCGATGAAAATATTCCTTGTTTTGTACAAAAATTTAATTATAGGACTAATTCACCTCATCCTACAAATTACAAGATTAAGCTATATGTTTCTAATAGTTATTGGACTTAGAGGCTTCACTACCTTTGTTATCATATGTTTTTATTTTCAATAGTAACTTTGTTATTATGAGCAGGAATGTGTCACATATGGATGGTAATCGTTATGTTGATAACTATAATTCTTCTATAGTCACTACTACAATATGTGCTTATGGCCTCGGTTTTTAACCGTGACCGTAGGTCTATGGCCACGGTTATAAGAACCGAGGCCTAAGTGAGAGAGACCATAGGTAACGATTTATGGCCTCAGTTTTTTAACCGAGGCCAAAGGAGATACTTATGGCCTTGGTTATTCAAAAACCGAGATCATAGGTACCCCTTTTGGCCTCGGTTATTATAAAAACCGAGGCTATAGATACGCTCTTTGGCCTCGGTTTTCTAATAACCGAGGCCATAGGGTATACATAAATTAAAAAAAAATTATAATTACAATATTAAAAATTAATATAAATTACAATAAATTTATTAAAACAATATTAAAAATAATATTATATTAAAATTAAAAGTATAATTACATTCGAGAGTTTATTCTACACTAAAACATAATAAAAATTACTATTACAAATTGACTTTTTTCTATTAATTACAAGCATAAATATGCTATAAAAAAGATTTTAACGATAATTTCGAATTTGCAATTGATTGAAAAATCTCTCAAGTCTTTCTTGACTCCATCTTCTACAAACCAGCACCAACACTAGCGCAGCGTAGCAGCACCAATGCAGCGAACTAGCACCAATACCAACAGAAGCTAACACCAAGCAAATAAGACCAACACCAAAGACTAAGATCAGCAAGACCAAGACAAAGACTAGCACGCAGGCATCAAAGACCAGAAATTTCATCCTCATTTCCGGCATCTTCTGCTTTCTCACAAGTAGACAGACAATATGCATTTCAATGTCAACTCATCAAGTCTATGTAAGTGATTTCTCAACCTTCATTAAGGATTTCTCATCATTTTTTGGAAAATCTTCATATCCATCAATGGTCTTCCCCCAGATTGAGGCCTGGTATGCTTGGTAAGTATGATGCTGCTGCACCTAGTGCCTACCATGAAAAAGAAAACAGGAAAAAAAACTACAATACCATGTGATCATCCATAGGCCTAATGGCAACCAATTCATGAGAAAATGCTAACTCCCAATCAAATTTACAACTTGTTAAAGCAGAAGCTTTCATTTTATCAAATTTACAACCTGTTTAAGTAGAAGATAACATAAACTACATAATCATATCAAATACACAATGAAAAAAGGAAGTTTCATGCAGGAGAGCACATAATGGACCAACAAATGGTCCATAATCACCACTTGGTACTGAATCTACTAATGTAAATGAAAGGGCATTACTGTGGACTTACTCTACTAGATGATAGGGGAGCACATAAATCTTTCTCAAACCTTTGGATTTTGGTTTCTCAAATCATATTGTAAGTAAAAGCATCAAATTCAGAGGAAAATAAAATATCTTTAATGTTATTGTCCATTTTGCTTTCTATTTCTGTGAAAAGGAAAAAATACAATGTCTTTAATCAAATCAATAACCCTATCCACTTTAGCTTTCTTTTTCCAAAAAGTTTACTTTCCCGTGAATGAACACAAACAAACAAATCAAGAAATGATCACTAAATTCTTATGAAAAGGAAAAAAAAGGTAAAAGATAAAAACAGAAGATCCAACATCTAGCTACTAAAAACAATATAAGACATTAATATACCCAAAAAAAGAAATCTATATTTATGTAATTAATTTTTTTAATATCAAACAGTAAGTTAATCTTGATGCCAAACCACAAAATAAAGAAAGCAAGCACGCATGAAATTAATCAGGATTGAAAAAAATGAAGTAAATTAAGTAGGTATAAGAATTACCAAATAATACATCGAAGAACAACAATTTGAAACATGAGACTCTGATTGAAATCATCGTACATAGCCTTAAGCAAATGGATGCCCATGACTAAGGTATTAGGCAAAGTAGCAACTGAGAAAAGAGGGATAAGCCACTCCAAACCACCATTTTTAAAGAAAAGAGTCCAAAGAGAGAGTAAATAGAGAACCAAAATCTTTTAAAGAAAAGAGTCCAAAGGGAGAGTAAACAGAGAACCAAAATCTTGGAAAGAGTATCAGACAAAATGTTTCTTCTTGATTTTAGGTCTTGTGATTTCAATATAATATCAAGAGCTAAAAGATGAATCACAGAGCAGTGGAAAAATGAAAGGTAGTAACTGGCTCAATATATATTAGATCATAAACTAATCAAACCCTAGCAACCAAACTGCACACGTTCAAGGATATATGAAACTTAACGTAATCAGATAACAATAAAATGTATATGTCGTGAAACATAAGAAACTTAAAAATTAAATCAATGTTACCCTTGATTTTGAACCAAGCCTTTGCACAGTGTTTATGGGTAAGAACCAAATCAGTTTTACAAGAACATCCCAACTCAATAGGAATTCCAGATTCAGAATTGGTTGAGTCGAAGCTTAGATGGAAAATCAGTTTGTCAACGCACCAGCGACCAGCGCCAGCGAACATCGACCAACGCCAGCAAACAGCGAACAACGAACAACGAACAACGAACAACACCAGCGAACCAGCAACCTGCGAACCAACGACCAACAAGAGGACCAAGAAAGTTGTGCGACAGGGCCGAGGAAGAAGGAGAAGAGAGGGGAAGAGAAAGGAGAGAGGGGATGAGGAAGAAGAGAGGGGATCGGAAGATATCGATTTGGGAAAAAAGAAAAAAAATTTGGGAAAAAATATAAAAGAAAAAAGAGATGGGCCGGCGAAAGGAAAAAAAAGAGGGAAAAAGAAAAAAAAAGAGGAAAGAGGAAAAAAAGAGAAGAAAAAAAAGGAAAAAATAAAAAAATGAAAAATTTTGATATAAATTATGGCCACGGTTATTGTTAAAAACCGAGGCCATAAACATACCCTATAGTCTCGGTTTTTATTTAACCGTGACCAAAGCTTTTTAGCCTCGGTTTTTATAAAAACCGAGGCTAAATTTCCGAGACTAAAAGTATATATTGTAGTAGTGATTAGGTTGAAATATATTGGATTAATAACAGTATGTTAGGAGCCAGTAGTAGTTTATCCACGATTTAACCACACTTTTTTATTTTTTAGCATTTATTCAAAAATATATTTAGTTTAAAAAAATTAAATATTAATATAATTCTTACTATATTATTTAAAATATTGACATTAATTTTTATTTTTAACTATTTAACACACGTTTCTATGTAAAATAAAAAATATAAAAACAAGAATAAATAAAATTCAATCTAATTATTTCAAATATTATGTATTTTATTATGTAATTGTATGTATATAAATAATAATATTAGTATATATTAGATTTAGATTAACCACAGTTTTAATATTACAATAACCATCTCTGACCCACCTCTTATCGCTTACGGTTATTTTTAAAAAAAAATTGTATTATTTTTGTGGATAACTATAGTTTCAAAATTTCTCATTCTTAATTGTAAGTAATATATAAAAAGGATAATTATTCATTGTTGGTAGTTTTTTTAATGTGATACTTTTATAGGGATGATAATTTGCGTGCTCTAGTAACTTTTAGCTTGAATCAAATTTAATTTAAGTTAGTAAAAATGAGTTTAAATACAAATCAAACATAATTAAACTAGTTCAAATCAACCTAAATTGGGAAAAATTGTTAATTGTATATTTTTTTAATTAAATGATCTTTATGTATGGCTTAATAAACAAACATTATATATTGTGAAGACTAAAGCTCTTATAAAACTATTTACATTTGATTCATTTAAAAAAAAAGATGATTGCATATCATAATAGCAAATAATCTCTTAAGCATATCCTTATTCAAAATTAAATCTATAAGTACTAAAAATTTATAATATAAAAAGAAATTTATAATAGTAAAACTATAATTCAATTTGTCAAGATAAGACTTTGGCTAAGTTAAGATGAAAAAAACTTTGTAGTGATATGCATAACAAACATAATATATATGTTTTTGGTCCCTTTTACACAACACTAATAATTAACATAATTACTAATGTATTTTTGACAATTAGAATTAATTGAAATAATCTCAATCATTTAAGACAATACTTATAGTAAGACTACATGAGAGTGAATTTTGGTCCTATGAGAGTCAACAATAAAGATTAAAAGAGATAAGAAAATTATTTTAGTTTAATATAGGTTTTTTTTTAAATTAATCTAACATAAGTTTTATTTTATTTCATTTTGAACTAATGGACTAGTCTAACCCAGCACAAATCCGTCCCTATTTTTTTGGGTTGTTTGAGTTAGTATGAATTTAACTAAAATTTAATTCGATTCATGTTTGATTCAGTTAATTACATTATGACAAAAATTGTCATCCCTATGCACTTGGTGAATGAGGTGAATTGTACTCAAGTGAATTAAAAAAAAAGATTTACATATTACTTTATTAAAATAAAAATCATTGTGATTGGTGATTTGAAACCTAAAATATCATGTATATATTGTAAATAATCAAAGGTTATAATCAAACGGAGAGTATTAGTTATTTTGAAACATTTTTTTCTTGTTATTAAACATGTTACTGTTATAATTGTTCTTACTTTGGATGTGTCCAAGGGTTGAGACATAAAGCAACTTGATGTTAATAATGTCTTTCTCAATAGACAGTAATTAAGGATGTGTATATGTTATCACCACAAAGATTTGAGGTGTAGTTTAAAGTTTATGTCATGCGTTAGTTGAAAAAAAGCCTTGCATGACTTAAAAAAGGCACCAAGAGCCTAGTATGACAAGTTAAAGGATCATATCATTTTGTTGCGTTTTCATCTATCCAAAAGGGATGCCTCCATGTTCATTCATAGTATCGATCATTCTATGATGACAGTTCTTCTAGTTTATATGAATGATATTATCATCACATATAACAATTCTACTTTTATCCAACAATTCATTAGTGATCTTCACTCCAAATTTACCTTAAAAGATTTTAGAATGTCTTTCTTTTTGAATATTAAAGTTAAAAGAAAGTTATACTATCTTTTTTTGTGTTAGAAAAAGTACGTTGAGTGCTTCTTGCACGAATCATACCAAACTTGTTGTAACACCAACTAGCTTAGGGAAAAAACTATCCAAGTATGATAGTTTTTTTCTATCAGATCCTTATACGTATTTATAAGAGTATCGTTGATGCATTATAGTGATGTATTATTACAACATTTAATATTGTATTCATAGTAAATAAAATATACCAATTTATACATTCTTCAACTCATGTACATTAAGATACAACTAAATGAGTGCTTAGATATCTCAAAAAAAAAAGGTTATGGTTTGTGGATTCAAAAGTCAGATAATTTAGATTTGATATGTTTTACAGATGCATATTAAAGAAGTTCTATTGATGACAAAAGGAGTACGAATACTTTCTACGTATTTCTTGATAATAGGTTGATTTCATGGAAATAAAGTAAAAAGTAGTGCCATGATCAACAATATATAGTGTCAAAGATTAGAGCTCTAACTCTCGAAACAAAATCCTATTTTACATGCCAGAACAAAGCATGTAAAATAGATTTCTTTTTGTTAAAGAAATGATGATAGATAGCTTAGAAATTCAACTTGTCTATTTACTAACCAAAGCATTTTCATCGAGTAGATTTAAAAGTCTGATACATAAACTTTATGATTTTATCAAATCCTAAGCGTAAAGAAAACATGTTTAATGTATATATGTCAATGTTATATCGAATATAGTCACTTTTTTTTTTATATATTTTGCATGACGTACATATAACATACTTATAATATATTTACATATTATTTTAGTACTGGACTCAATTTGATTGGTAGAGCACCACCCCAAATAGAAAGTATCCATATATTGTTCTTAGACTAATCTCAGACGTCTACCATCAAACAATAACATGTTATTAACACTGCTTATGTTTCACTTATTAACGCATGTTACCGGTGGAAAGTAGACATGTTATTACTTCAAAAGCAAGCCGATAGTAATCTACTGATTTATTTGAAATGATTACAAAATTTGTAATGTATAAGCGTACTCGAATATATAAAATCATAGACTTCACTAAACGTAAAAAGTAAATTATTAATTTTTAGATGTGATGCATTTGCATAAATATATATATATATATAGTTAATTCAAAGTTACCGAAAGTTATAATCTAATGAGAGTACCTTTAATAATAATAAAAGTTAAAAATAGTGACTTTACATTTCTAAACATTTCAAATTAAAAGTGTAGTGTACTGTGTAGTGTTTACCCTTACACAAATAATTTAGAGAACCATTCACATCATTATTTTATTATTAAATTTTATGGATAAATAAATATTTAATTATATTTAATTTTAATTTTTTAGTTACAAATTTATATAAGAAATTCTTTAATTTATTTCATTATAAATGTTTGTTTTAAAGTATGTGTGATAATTATTTTTTTCTTTTACATAAGATGTGTGAAAGTTAAAAATAAGTAATGGTTTTTTAAAAAATAATTTTTTTAATGAATTAACATGACCTTAATTATTGGTCGAATAATAAAATAATAATAAAAAGAAACTATAATAGTTCACTAAGCAAAGAAAATAATATTTTTTATAATGAAACTAATAAAATTTTATAATTTTCATAATTATATTTAAATATATATTATCAAAGGTAAGATAAAGACATATATACTTATTTCTTCCCATAAATATTTTAAAATGATTTTTACGAAAATGAAGTTAACAAAATATTTATAAAATTTACATATTTAAAGTTCTCATAATTATGTTCCAAGAAAGAGTTTTTTTTATAATAATAATGTATCCTTATATTTTTAAATGTATCTTTATATGTTCAAGTATTGTTGGATTATTATTATAATGTATTTATTTCTCTTAATACGATTTGAATATTTATTTTATTTTCATTAATATTAAATATAAAACATCATCCATATCATTCGTTTAATTTATTTTACAAACATGAATTTTATTTATATTAAGTTGTAAAAAGTAGTAAAACTTAAAATATATTTTAATATGAAAATATTTTTATATTTTATATGTTATCTTATTTATGATCTACTTTACTTTATATGAATGTTTGATTCAAATAAATAATATTTTCATAAATTTTATTCTATATAATTGCTTATAAAATTTTATCATATGTGAATTTGTATTTTATTTCATTTTTGTATTTTTAATTGATTATTTATTTTATAGGAATTAACATGTTCACCTTAAAATTAAGTATTAAATATAATTTTATGTTTTAATTTTTATATAATTGAAATAAAATATTTTATTATATATTTATATATAATATACCTGACTGTACAAAAACACACAAAAATATTTAGCGGTGACACTACAAAAGAGGGTGATAGTTATTAGATAGTAATTTTATATAATATTATGGAGGCACAAAATTATGTGTTACCTTTATTAAAATTTTAATAATATATAACGAATATAAAGTGATATAATAATGTTTTAAAAATATTTTTTTTATTAGCATTCATATTATTTTTTGAAACTTATTATTATATAAGTTATTTGGGGTACCTACTTAAATATTCAAAAGGTAATATTTTGATCAAAAAAGAAATTTGCACACAAAAAATTAAAGGGTATTTTAATTTTTTCTTATTTTTACTCTTTTACCTTTTTTTTTCTTCCTCATTATCCTATCTTGGATTTAAGATTATTAATTAATTTTTAGAGATGAAAATTTAGGATTTATTATTTAAGTTTAGTTAAGTTTT
Organism: Hippophae rhamnoides; assembly: GCA_033030585.1. Taxonomy (NCBI): domain Eukaryota; kingdom Viridiplantae; phylum Streptophyta; class Magnoliopsida; order Rosales; family Elaeagnaceae; genus Hippophae; species Hippophae rhamnoides. The sequence goes on along the minus strand of CM065427.1, from coordinate 57,631,309 downwards.
AGAGATTAATGTTTAGTGAAAAATAAATAAGAGAAAATCTTATCTAAATAAATAAAGTGTGAGAAAAAGATGAAAGAGAGTGAAAAGAAAGAAAACAAAAGGAAAAAGATAGAAAAAATGGAAAAACAAATTAAAATTAATAAATTATTCTTTTTTTATTTTATTTATAAAAATTATTTTTTTACCAAAATGAATATATTTTTAAAAATATAGATACATTTAAAAATATCACTCAACACCTTCAACAATAATAATTAATAAAACAATAATAGGAGTAAAAATAAAATACACCTCCCGATAAAATACCTCAACTGAAATTCATAAAAATCTTTAGGGATGGTATAGTAATTGGCTTTAAATTTAGGTGTGTATTTTTACTCAAATGTTCATTAAAATTAATTATTTTGAATAAATTACTATTTTTAAAAATATATAAAATTTTAATGAATATAAACACAAATTTATACATCTTTAAAAGTTATTATTATTGATTCGAGATTGCCTAACTTATTTAAGTATATAAAACAAATTAAAATTAAAATTTTAACTTATAAATATGTGAAACTTATAATTATTATTGTATAAAAAAGTATTTAGACTAAAAAAACAAAATTTAAAAAAATCAAGTTTTTCGTTCAATACAGCCTTGAAGGAGGGAGTTTGGAAATAATGGGTTTGAAGTGGAAATAGTTATAAATTATTACTACTACAACAAACACCATAAGTACTGTTACAACCTAAACAACAGATATACGTACATTTCCTTTATTTGTTATTTTTAATGTTTGTTGATGATATTGTAATAATTAAAATTATTATTATAATAATAATAACTTAGTAATAATAATTTTATTTACTAATAAGTTAAAATAAATATTTTATATATTTTTATTATATCAAAATTAACATTATTATTAATATTTTATTTAATTATCTAGAACTTTATATTTAAATTTTATGGATTTATTTATTTGAAGTTAAAAAAGCAAGTCAAGGAAAAATGAACGTAGGAAGGTGATGAAGGTGGAGACAAGGCTTGGGTTGGTGTTGGGATTGTGAATGTGAGAGTGTTTTAATGCGAAGAGTCTGTCGTTTTAGAATTTGTAGGTGTAGTTTCAGAATTAGTACCAAAGCCAAGAACTCTTCTATTCTCAGTTAAGAAGAAAAAGGGGAGAGGGAGAGGCGGAGAGAGAGAGAGAGAGAGAGAGAGAGAGAGAGAGAGGTGTTGTGTCGGGTTGAGAAGAAGACATGCATAGCACCTAGCTTGCAACAAAACCCATTTCTTATTTCCTCAAGACTTTACCAAATCCAAAAAGGTCCTTATCTTTATCTCTATTCCTATCTCTTACTCTCCTAACTACTTTTCTTCATCTGGGGTTTACTTATTTTGTCTTCTTTTCCCGGTTTTTATTTGGTTTTGATAAATTCATTTGTAAATCCAATGTATTTATATGGATGGTTGATATAATATTCATATCATTGCTTGTAAATACATGGTGGAGCTCGTTTTGGGAGCAATGTTGCGATTGAAATGGTGGGTTTTTTGAATTTGGTAATAGTTATTTGAGAGAATAATTTATGATTTAATATGCTTGTGTCAGAAAGATAGATTTAAAATCTTAGCCTTTTGAAGTTGGTTCCCAATCAAGCAAGGGCTTTTCTAATGGTAAAAGTGGGGTTCTTCTGAGACACAATTTATTGATCCTGTTATCCTCTGTTTCTCTTTTCTATTATTAGATTTTTTCTTCATTTTCTTTTGCCTAGTTGGTAAATAATGTTTTTCTTTTCCTCTGTTTGATGAATCACTTAATATATTTTTGACTTTTATGTTTTAGAAATGACACCTTTAACTAGCTTTTCAGTTATCAATATGATATATTCTTGCTCTTCCTCGTTTAATATGCATGTAATGGTTTCCTCATTGCTATACTGGATCATTGATAAACTAATGTGTAGTTATTGTCTTGAATTCTGGTTGCTTTCTTGTTTATCTTAAATTCTAGATCTATTGCTTTCTTGTTTATGATAAACTAAAGTTTATGATACATTTTGTTTTGGGTGGAATTCCCCATTCAATTTAGTACTTGGATAGGAAGTTCCATACTGCCTATGGTGCTATTAAGGGATATTAGCCTTGGATTCTGAAGCCAGCTAGGGTTGGCATGACTTAGAAAACTGAGGATAATAAGTAAATTTGGAACACTAGAGATAGCAATTAAGATGGAGGCAGTGAAAGCACTGTCTGCCTGTTAGCGATGTATGCATATAATTTTTCTTCATCGTTTCCAATCAAAGTTCTCTGTATTCCACAGGGAAGGGGGTGAGAGTGGGGGGAAAGAGATTGGATGGTGTATGTACTAATGCATTCAATGCTGTCAACTCTTGTTGGTTTCCCATTTTGAAAATACTTTTGATTTTAATCCATCTTTTTGAATCAATGTTTGATTTCTCTCATATAGAAGGAGGTTGTAGTGAGCTAACAAGATTAGATGTTGTATCTATTAATGTATTCTCTAATCCCAACTCTTGTTGGTCTCTTTTGGGGAATATTTAAACTGGTGTTTCTTTTTACGGACTTACTGTGTTCACTATCAACTTATAAGTTTAGTTGGTATATATAAAAGCCTTAGTTTCAAGGTTTTTTTTTTTCAATGCTTAAAAGTAATTTTGTTTTTTTGCCCAATTGGTTATGTTCGTTTTGATTAAATTATAGCACAATGTGGCAGTTTATATCAAATTTGGTGTCTGGTTGCTGATAAATGCGCAAACTCAATATAAGCTCAGGTTTTTCTTGTTTCTACAAAGTTGAAGCTTTAAAAAGTTTATTGCCTTAATTTACAGTCACTTTGAATTGTAGTTTAAGAAGATGCAGAAATTGGGCAAGAATGATTCTGGTATCTGCTCTGCCCAGATGGAATCTCCATTAATTGCTGACTGTTTATCGTGGGATAATTCAACTGAATCTCATGTCCAACAATCATCTCTTTCCAATAGTCTAAGCTTAAAGATGGGAGTTCCAGCAAAACATTGTCATAAGGCCAAGCAGTTGACCTTTCAATTTCATGATCAGGATTCATCCTCAACTCAATCAACCGTTCAATCTCATTCAGAAGTTGCTAGCATGAAAGAGAACAACCTGTATGGACAAGGCATCATTTCATCACATTCAGGTACATAATTACATTTCACCCCCTCCCTCCCAAACAATGAAAACAAAAAGGAAGGGTTTTGTGCTTAGTTGATCAGATCTTTGGCCACATTGTTTTACCCTCTTATTGGTTAGTGCTCTGTGATACTCTCTTGATTTTCACAATGAATTCATTGCTCAGGAAAACAGGTAAACCTGTTAAAGGAACAAGCATGCCATGCTGTATCTGACCACTTATAATGGACAATGAAAGATTAACCAGTTACTCTTTATTTGCTTTCATTCTACTTACCATGATATATAAGAGAGGTTATAGGGATTCAGTGTACATTTATAGGATTTAGCACTTTCTTTTTACTATTTGAAAATTAAATCTAATTTGAATAATTTTCAACTTCCTCAGAATCTAATGGAATCCAGGGCAAGCTTGTTGGAGGCCACATCAAAACAACTACATCCATGGGAACTCAGGACTTTGTCTTCCCATCACAACTTGATTACAGCCAAGCAATTGTAAGTTGACCTTACTCTGAGGTTCACTAGCTATGAGAGCAGATGAAAAACTTACATCTCTAGTGGCATATTTTCAGGCTCACATTCCTTTCCAGTATGCTGAACCAATTTTTAGTGGTTTAATGGCTGCTCCTTTTGGACCTCAGTCTATGGTAAGCAGTGATTAGTACTGTGAATCTCGGTTTATAATTAGAATTTTTGGAAGTGTGTTTATCCATTATATGTTGGTAACTTCTAGGTTGGGTTTATGAAGTGACACTGAGACACTAAAAACCCAAATGACACTTTCACCCTAAAAGACTAGTAACTTTAAAAGGAAACCTAAAGAAACACAATTCAACAATTTATTCTCCAATGGGACTGTTCATTCCAAATGCATAATCAACAGCCTATGCTACTTCGGTAGACTTTCAAAGCTATTATTTATAATTTTTTTTCCATCAAGTTTATTGCAGTTATGATACCATCATAAGAATCATAAATAAAAATTAAAATAATTTATCTTGCGTACATAATAATTTTCACTTTGTTGCTTCCTTTTATTAGCTTGAAAAGGACCTTTGTTTATGCCTCATGGTAGCTTCCCAAGCATCTCTGATTGTTCAATTCTTCATTGAGAATATTTTGTAGGGAAAATTGCCTAAGATGACACTCATGTGCTTTTATTTTTGACCTCTCACAACTTTTGGGCACATGTTAATAATATTTTGGTTTTTTTTACACACATTCAAAAGTACAAAGGTCATCGGAGCTCCGAAAATTCCAGTGGTCGACAGTTGTCGGAACTCCAACGAATGATGTTATGCTTTCAAGTTAGGTTTTGAGCCATAGAAACTACGCTTGAACATATGTTTTAAATGGGATTCATTTTTAAACACGTGTTCAATTTTGAGTGTCCTTACTACTTTTGAACTCATTCAAAGAAATTTATTTTTGTATATGCATTGAAAATCATAAAGGTCACTGGACGATGAACATTTCTGCTAAACATGTGTTTGGACCATGCCTCTATGCTTTGCTTCTTTTGTGTTTTATCTGCTTCATTATATATTGTTTCTAAGGCCCTAGAGTTTCATGTTTTCTATATAATAACTGAAGACTTTTTTTTTTATTCGGTTGAGACTTGCAAAGCAGATGCCAATGGTAGTGATAGTATTCTTGAGGATGTTTTCTAGGTTTGGAAGAAAATCGAAAAATTTGCAGATTATCATTTTTAATTCCTGTGTGTTTAAAACCCTGTGGATTATCCTTAATTTTAATATGGATTCTGATTCCTTGATCTGTTACTAATCAATGATTAAGACTAATACAACCAACCTAACTGTGGTGTTCTTCACAAAGAAGTACTTTCACTTTTATCATCACATGAGGTATTTATCATTGAGATTTCACCAGATTCATAATCCCCAGATGATTGGAGTGACTTCAGCTCGAGTACCTTTGCCTGTTGATATGGCAGAGCATGAGCCCATTTATGTCAATGCGAAGCAATTTCAAGCAATTATCAGGCGCAGACAGTATCGTGCCAAGCTTGAAGCTCAAAACAAACATGTCAAAAATAGGAAGGTATCCTCTGATAATTTCCACCCTTTCTGTATTATCAGATTATCGGTTTTAGTGAAGCATGTCATATGAATTGGTGTAACTTGCTTGTTTGAATGACATATAAGAGTTTCTCTGATCATGTGAATATATGCAGCCATATCTTCATGAATCTCGGCATCTTCATGCTTTAAAGAGGGCTAGAGGATCAGGTGGACGCTTTCTCAATACTAAGAATCAACAATCCAAACCTACTCGGACTAAGCATGGACTGGATGGCTCAGGCTTTGCTCAGCTACATCTGAGTGGGAATGTTTCAGAACCTGAAGTTCATCAGCATGAAATCTACGGAGATGGGTCTTTTACCACCTCGTGCTCAGAAGTCGCCAGTGCCTCAAACAGTGACAATATCTTTCAGCAGCAACCAGATTTCAGGTTCTCTGGCTACCCTGTTCACATTGGCGGGACCATACAAACTCACTTAATGGGTATGCGTGGGGATGTGAACCATCATCTTTTACCCTCTAGTGAAAGATGTGACCCTCCACGGTCATCATAGCAGCATGTAATTGCCATCAAAAAGGCAAACAGCTGCTGAATTCCAAATGGCAACTCATCCTTGGCTCTATAGTAGTTTACTTTATTGTTTCTTTCTTGTCATTTTAGTCGAACTCGAATTAGTTTAAATTTGTACTATCCGTGGCTTAATCTTTCTAGGATTTCAGTACAACATGCATGTTTGAAGAATTATGATGTTGAATTGATGTTTGATGCATCAATAATTCTTCTGTCATGGTAATTATGTTGGTCTTTCTGCTTCCAAATGATGTTTGATTTAGATTGTTGCTGATGGATCTATCGATTATAAATAACTTCTCCTTTATTATGTTTCACATAGGGAAGCAGCTCTATTTCTATGAGATGTTAATGAATGGAATTTTCATTTTATGATGCATATTTTGAATTTGTAGAAGTATTCGCTATTGTTTTCTCCATATCTCCCATATGTATTGGCTACAATGTTACACGGCTTGCATTTCCACGAAACAGTACACGGCTAATGGGCTAGGAAGATCCAATAATGGAGCAAAATTGCTGTGCTTTTTTAGCACTCAAGGAGAGAGGTATGAATTTATATAACAGATCTGTTGTAAAAAATATTCTTTCTTCTAAATATGTTATACACTATATATACAATTGATATGTTATTTTTTAATTATATATAATTTGTCTGGATTAAGAACACTATTACAAGCTTTCCATATAAATTTCTTGACCTTATTGGAGACTTTCAAGGTCTGGTCCACCAGTTCTGGTTTGAGAAGTTGCTACATTCAGAACCACAGTTCCCTTTATTTTGCACCGTACTTTTGATATCTTTTGGTAGCCGATAGCTCGACTTAATTGAAAGTCAAATTTTCTTCTATACACTCAGATCAGACTATTCTTATGCCGACAGGATTACCTCAATCACATGTTCTAGAAAACAATTTCAAACCAAATTCTCCTTCCAAACACCAACTTCACATATCAACTCAGACACTATGGTCTTAGCATGAAGTTTTGGAGGAGAAATTTCCTTAAACTATAGGATGTAGGCAACCATTCATTCCTTTACACAACTTCACAACCATTACTAACCCTTTATCTAGTGCCCTTCATAAGATGCTTTTCGAGAGAAAAGAAGTATATGGAGTATTAGCCTCAAGAACACTTGTCACCTAATCTCCATCAATGTTTTGATTAAAGAGATTGGTTGAAAGAGTAAAGATTCCTAAAATCCATCCCACCTACAACCCTAGGCTTGCACAACTTGTCCCATGTCATCCGAATGATGAAATTTTACTCGAGGTCCAATCCCTACAATAAATTTTTCTATAAAACTTGTAAATTAATTCATAGCATATGTGACTGAACAAAAGAAAAAAATCATATTATATGTGTGAATGGGCTAAATCACTGCCTATAACAGAACTTCCTTTCCAGCTTTTGATAACGTCTTTTCCTTTCGATATTTTAATTTTCTCCATACCATTTATTTAATTTGATGGATCATTGTTGTGTTATATGGCTCAAAACACATGATTTATTATGCTAATTGAGCCCAATCATTAAACCTTTCGTGGCTTCACCCACCGATTATCAATATGTAGCCATTATATTAGAGATGTTAATGGATCCAATCTGATGATGACCTAATTATATCGGGCTATGATTCGATCTGATTTTTTGTTCAAAAAAATTAATTTTTTTTATCTATATATCAGATGAATCAAATTAGGTATTGATTCGTACATTAATGGATATCCACGATTCATCTGAATTGTTGAAAAAAAATTCATTTTTTTCAAAAATTAAAACATTACGTTTGTAAGAAACTTTCTTGTACAAAATATAGTTTTAAAAAATTTAGATTTGGATTGATCCACGAATCAATTCGACTTAGCTCGATCCACGAATCAATACGTCTTGATCCAATCTGATCCGTTAAACTTGTATAAGAATCATGATCCAATTTGATTCTATCCAAAGTGGATTACATTGATCAAATATTTGTGAAACTCTGATATAAAAAAGAAGAGAGAAATCATTAACGGCTCATTCAACTTGGCGGTAAAGAAAGTATCAAACTTGATGTAATTTGAAGACCATGATCAACTCTAACCCTACACCAATTATCTAAATTTGTTGCAAATTTTAGTGTAGAGTTACTCAAACCTTACACTAAATTTTGTACCAAATTCGATGTGATGAACAACGTTATGTTAAATTTGACATAACACTATTTATCTCACCAATATTGTTCACGTTGCATGTTTTTTATGAAAAATTTCTAAATTTTTTATTACATATAATAAATTAAAATTACATATATGCTATAAAATTAGTAAAAAAATTACTAAATACAACTTTTGGTGTAACATTTGGTGCAACTTTAAAAAAATATTCCATTTTATAAAATAAATATACTTTTTAGTATAATATTTGGTATCGTGGGTTGGAGATGAATAAAAAATTGATTTTAATTATGGTGCAAAATTTAGTGTAAAATGGTATTAAGATTTGGAGATGGACTAAGGCTATATGTTAGTTTTGATTATACATGTAAAGTGGGTTGTCTTAACCCATTACATGTTTTATTTATTATTTTTAATAATTTCATATGTTAAAGTTATCATATCTCATCTCATCCTATTTAAAGTTGTATCTAATAGGTTTATAGTTATTATAAATAATTATGATTGTTATAAATAATCATGTTTTATTTTTTATTTATTTTTTAGTTTTACTTGAAACAAGTGTGTGGTCTCGATTAATTTAGGTTCTCTTCCACGAGGGATTCAAAATATATTTACATGCTCAAAACAATTTTGGAATAAATCATAAATTGAGCCTCAAAGTTATTTCATTGAGAAGGAAAAGTATAATTGTTTTGTGTTTGTATCGCATGAGAAAACTAAAACACATTAACTAACAATACATTAAAGGCGTATCCTATAAGTAGTAAGATAGTGTAAAAAGAAGGTTCTTTTTACGTGAGCGATGAAAATCCTTGGATGTTTAGCCTAAAAATATGAAATTCTAATCGAATTCTTGTAAGTCCTCAGACATGAATGTCATTTAATTTCAATAGGCCTTGTGCAATCTAATTTTTACTAAACGTAAATTTAACAATTGATTATACATTTAAGAGAAAAGAGAGAAAAAATATAGCAATCATCCTAATCCTTTTTTCCTACAAACATTATTTCTCTCCTAAAAATTGCTCTAGAGATAGGTTTCAATGTGATAGAGAGTTCATGTACAAATTCAATTTGTATGTTCAAACTTTGCTAATTTATTGTTTTATTATGAGAAATATTTTTTCCTTAGATCTCAAATTTCTGTGTGAGGGAAATTACTTATCTTAAGGCAACAGAGTAATATGAAACTTGGTCTTTTTTTAATTTTTTTGTTTCTTTAAATTTCTTTATACTTTTCAATTTATGCTTTCTTATATTTTGATTCATTTAGATTTATATATGAAGTAAGATTTTGTTTATTCATTACTATATTTTCCTACAATTTGAGGATAAGTTTCTTCCGAGAACAAACAAGTTTCTTCGTATATCTTATTTTCACATATTTTTTGGTTTTTCTGATAACTCTTATGGTTTACCATAAATGGTTTTTAGCACTTTTCATTTGTTTCTTTAGTATTGTTGCTCTTTTTATTCTATTCAATGGGTTCTTAAGCATATTATATTAATATATTTGTTTCTATCTTGTTACTATCGTGTAGGGCTCATGTGGAAGGGGAAGAAAATAAAAAATATAGGTGCAACCTCATTAACTACATTTGAGAAAAATTAAAAAATTAAATGAAACCCCATTAACTATATTTGACTTTGGTGTCTATAATTTTTCTTATAAATAGGCAATGTTTTTGCCTTAGAGAGACACACCAAAAGAAGAGAAGCAAAGCAAATCCAAAGTAACAATTTCTTAATGCAATCACATCTATCTTCTCCCACTATTCATCGGTGATGGTTGCTTCCTTCTTTTCTTTTCCCAACAACGTTTTATAGACCTTTTATTGAATGAGAATATCCTTCATCCCCCTTTTCTATAAAGAAAAATTATTATTGCCATTAAACTTCTCAATATCTACCTTCTCACTTGACATTTTTTTGTTGTGTTTCTTTTTCTACAAATAAATATGCCCTGGACCTAATAAAATATTTTTTGATGTGTCAAATCAGTCTATGTTGCAACCACAAAATATATTAAGAAATTTACTAGGCCAACTTTGATACCAATTGTTGGGACACAATGGGTAAAAATAAAATAAATTCAATATCTTAGATAGTGTCTTGTAAAATATTAAATAAAAAAATTGCAAGACTGCAAAAGAAACATGGGAGACCTTAGAAAATCGGTACATGTCAAATAACCTTGCCAATAAATTTTATTTGTGGAAGGAGCTATAACATATGAGGAAGGTAAGCATGATGTAGCACATTAACAATTTCAACATCAAGCTTTCTCACTTAGCAAGATTCAATGTGAGTTTCGACGATGAAGAGAAATTTGTGATGTGGTTGGCATTACTACCCTCATCATATAATCATCTTATAATAATTCTGACTTATGCGAAAGAAAAGATGGAGTTTGAAGTTATTGTAAAAGCCCTATTGTCATATGATAAAAAAATAGGGAGAGAGACTCAAAAGCATAAACCCTTATCACAAAGTTTAGAGGAAAGATATAGTATAGAGAACAAAAACCCAAAGGCAAGAGTAGAGGAAAATAAAAAAATATGCCAATGTTGAATGCCATCACTGTAAGAGGAAGGGTCTCATTAAGGAATTTTTTCAGGTGTTTAAGAAGGAACAAAAAAAGAACAAAGGGAAAGTAGTGAATAAAGATGACAACAGTGATGATGAGCAAACAAATATCATAGAAGAATTCAATATCATTTATGATGAAGATTTTTTCAATCTTGCATCACACGAGACCAGTTGGGTGATTAATAGTGGTGCTACAATTCACGCTACATCACGTAGATAATTTTTCTTATCATACACAATTGAAAGTTTTGATGTTGCTAAAATGGAAAATGAAGACCTGTTAAATATTATTGGTATATGAGATGTTTTCTTGGAAATAGAGAATGGAACGAGACTATTTCTAAAGAATGTTAGGTATATCCCAGATATGCGCTTGAATTTGATCTATGTACGCAAACTTGCAAATGAAGGATATTGTATCTTTTTTATTTATGACAAATGGAAACTTACAAAAGGCTTCTTAGTAGTGGCTAGAGGTGAGAATCATATAACTTTGTATATAATGCAAGCAAAGCTCTCCACTGACATAGTAAATACCATGGAAAAAGACAGCATAGTTGAATTATGGCATAGGAAACTCAATCACATGGGTGAAAAAGGCATGATAAGTTTAGTCGGAAAGAAGATACTGCCTGGAATGGATGAAGTATATTTGGAGAAATGTGTTGATTGTTTAGCAGGAAAGAAAAACAGGGTTTCTTTCAAGAGTTCCCCTCCTTCCAGAATGAATAATATTTTAGATCTAATTCAGTCAGATTTGTGTGGAATAATACCAAAGTCACTTGGTGGTGCTCAATAATTTGTTACTTTTATTGATGATTATTCAAGGAAGACATGGGTGTATCTTTTGAAGACAAAGGATCAAGTGCTAAATGTCTTCAAAGAATTTCATGCCTTAGTTGAGAGATAGATTGGGAAGAAGTTGAAGTGAATTTGGATAGATAATAGTGGAGAATATACAAGACCTTTTCATGCTTATTGCAAAAAACATGGTATTCGGCATTAGATGACACCTCCAAAGACACCACCGTTGAATGACTTAGCTGAGAGGATGAATATAACTGATGGAGAGAGTTAGATGTCTACTATCATATGCAAAGTTTCCTAAAAATTTCTAGGGTGAAGCCATACTCATAGTTGCACATATGTTGAATCTTTCACCCTATACTCTTCTTAAGATAGATGTTCCAGATAAAGTGTGGTCAAGAAATGATGTTTTCTATGATCATCTGCAGGTGTTTGGCTACAAAGCATTTGTTCATATCCCCAAGGATGAGAGATTGAAACTTGATGCCAAGACAAGACAATGTATTTTTATTAGTTATGGTCAAGATCAATTTGGCTATAGATTTTATGATCCGGTTGCAAAAAGACTTGTCAGGAGCTATGATGTTGTATTTGGTGAAGATGAGACCATTGAAGATATTGTAAAAATGAAGAAAGATGTTCCTAATTCCAATAGTGACTCATCAGATTTGGAATTAATTCCTCCAACAATAGTGTCAAGATAAGCTGAAGATGAAGACCAAGTTTATCCTTCCGATGAAGATGATTCTCCCATAGAAGTTGATTTTGAAGACGGGGGATATGATGATGTTCATTATCCAGCACCAACACCTATGACTTCTCCTGTTCCATTGAGAAGAAGTGAAAGATTGAGATGACCCTCTACCATATATCCTCTAGATGAGTATGTAACTTTCATTGATGGGGGAAATCTTAGAGTTATAAAGAAGAAATGGTTGTCAAATCCAAACAAAAATGGATTGAAGCCATGCAATATGAGATGAAGTCCTTGCATGAGAACAAAAATTTTGAGCTAATGAAGCCGCCCAAAAAGAATAAGGCTTTGAAAAATAAATGGGTATTCAGGGTGAAGCATGAAGAACAAAATTCCAATCTGTGATACAAAACCAGACTTATTGTCAAGGGATTCATCCAAAGAAAAGGATTTAACTTTGACAATATTTTCTCACTAGTTTTGAAAATGACATCCATCCATACTATGCTAGGGTTAATAGTAAGTCTTAACCTGGAGGTTGAGCAAAGGGATGTCAAAACTACCTTCCTACATGATGACTTGGAAGAAGAGATATACATGGAGTAGCTAGAGGGTTTCAAGCAAAAGGGAGAAGAGGATTATGTTTGCAAATTGAAGAAAATATTTTACGTCTTAGAATAGGCACCAAGACATTGGTACAAGAAGTTTGAGTCTGTTATAGGGGAACAAGGCTACAAAAAGACTAATTCAGACCATTGTGTTTGTGTGCATAAATTCTCTAATGATGATTTCATTATTCTTTTGCTCTATATGGATGATATGTTGATTTTTGGTCGAAATGTTTTCAGAATCAACAACTTGAAAAAGCCGTTGAGTAAGTCTTTTGCAATGAAATAATTAAGGCCAACAAAGCAGATTTTTGGCATAAGTATTATTAGAGACATAGGCACCAAGAAATTATGGTTGTCACTGGAGAAGTACATTGAGAAATTACTTCAGAGATTTCATATGGACAAAGCTAAAGGGATTAGTTGTTCTCTTGCTACTTCCTTTATGCTAAGTTCTAAGTAGAGCCCTTCTACAGAAAAAGAGAAGGAAGAGATGGAAAATGTTTCATATGCTTCAACGGTTGGAAGTCTGATGTATACCATGGTTTGTACACGGCCAGATATTGTTTATATAGTTAGAGTTGTGAGTAGATTCCTTCCAAATCATAAAAAGGAACATTAGGCTACCATGAAATAGATTTTCAGGTATCTTTGAGGTTCTTCCAAAATATGACTATGTTTTGGAAATGAAAAACCTATGTTAGTTAGATTCACAAATGCAGTATGGTTGGTGATGTGGATTCCAAAAAATCCACTTCATGTTTCCTGATTACATTTACAAGGGGAGCTATGTCCTGTCAATCAAAGTTACAAAAATGTGTTGCACTATCCACTATAGAAACAAAGTTTATAACAACAATGGAAGCATGTAAAGAGTTTCTATGGATGAAAAAGTTCCTGAAAGAACTTGGGTTGCAGCAAGACAATTACCAATTATTTTGTGATAGTCAGAGTGTTATCCATCTTAGAAAGAATGTCTCTTTTCATTCGAGATCAAATCATATTTATGTGAGATATCACTAGATTAGTAATGTAATGGAGAATAAACTATTACAATTTTAGAAAATCCATACATAGGAAAATGGATCAGACATGTTGACGAAAATTCTTCCAAAATAGAATTTTGAATATTGTTGTTTAGTTGCTGGATTAGTGGAGCCCTCCATGTAGTCGGGAGGAGGAGATTAATAGGTCCTGCTCACATAGAAGGGAAAGAAAATAAAAAAATATAGGTATAGCCCCGTTAACTACATTTGAGAAAAAATAAAAAATTAGGTGTATCCCCGTTAATTACATTTGACTTTAGTGGTTGCAATTATGCCTATAAATAGACAATGTTTTTGGCTTAGAGAGATACACTAAAAGAAGATAAGGAAAACAAAGTCAAATAAATAATTTTCTTTAATGAAAAATATTGTTTTGTGTGATAGAGTGAGAGAATATTTTAGAAAAATATTTGGATATTTTTCTAAAAAGGGAGTGACAAAATAATGAGTTTTAGAAATACCTGTGTCACTATTTTGAATTTATCTCAATATTTTGTATTACTTTTCACTTTGTATCCATTAATTTTATTAATAGAAGAAATATTTTTCAAAATTTATCTCGTGAACGTAATTCAAATTAAAATAAATCAATGGTGTTATTATTTTAATATGTTAAATCTATTTTATTTTTAACAGCCCCAAAATATCCCTCATTTTAACTTATTTATTTTAATCATAAATCTGTTTTCGATTGGTATTTTTTGTTTTCTGCAGATACTACGACTGATTCTAGTTTTTATTTTCTCCACTTTTTGCCAGTTTAATTCTTATTTTAGTTAATTGGTTTTAAACTTATTGCTTTTACTTTTAAACAATCTGGAAAATAACTTTCATATCCTTTTATATATATATATATATGAAATCACAGGAAAAAAAGATGAATTAAAATATAGGTGAATTAGGTATAAAGAGCCAACCAGATTTACCTAACGAGTAAATAAAAAATATAAAAACAAAAATGGCAATTAGATCATGTGGAATATATATATATTATTATTATTATTTTGCCTTTCATTTCTATCTTTGTTTAATTTGTTTATCCGTGTATCATTTAATGCACTTATAGTATCATTGCTATATTATTATTTACTGCTACTCATTTGCACAGTTCTTAATTGCTTTGCAGCGGTAGACGACAGATTTCCAAAATCACTTCTTTCTAAGTTCTACACACCCAAAATAGCTTAGAAACTTGAAAAAAGAAGCACTACTAGGGTTTTGACATTCCTCCTAAATCTTCACCTCTCTCTACCATTCTTCATCATTTTTCATTAATTCTCGGCTCGATTTTTCTAATTGATCATGTGGCCTTTGCTGATTTTCATTTGTCCTTGCTTGCCTTGGATACAGCAAGGCAGATTGGGTTTTTCTCAGTGAAAGTTAGGTGTTTATGAGCTTGGTCTGATGCTTTAAACTGGTTTTTGAGTCCTTTCCATCAGTTTGAAAGAAGCTTTGAAACAGTGAACGTGATTTACGTTAGTTTTTTTTTTCTTTGCCATTTCTGTTTAAGAATTCGATCTCCGTATTGTGATTATGCTCTATTTTCATGTAGTTCTCTGTATTGTCTCGTTTCTTTCCATGAGTTTGATCTTATTGGAATCATATCTCTCAGTGAGTTTCATCTATTTGGTGGATTGTGATTCGGTTTTGTTGGTTTGTTGGCCAAATGTGTCTGTTAGGTTTGTTCTCACCGAAGTTTTCTTCTCGATTTATTTACTGAAATTTGTGGTGCGTCTTCCGTGATATTGTGGGATGTTATGAATGCACTATTTAATGTTGAGCAGTTGTGTTTGTTGGAAAATTATGAATCAAAATTCTCAAAACTCAAGAACAATTTTTCAGAAACACTCAGAAATTATTGAATTTTTGTTTCTAATTTATTTAGCTTGATTATTACATTACTAATGAGATGTATTTAGAGAAACAACAAATAAAATAAGCCATACAATCTAAACCTACCAAAACAATCTAAACCATACAATTATCTTCTTACCTAACCCATTGATTTTTCTTCTTCTCACCAACCATGAGCTGTATTCTTATCAATCCAGATCATGACCATAGAAGCTTCCACGAGTTGGACTTCAAATGGGCTAAAATGTTTCAAATTTTGTTTTTGATTTCTTTGGGCTTGTAAACAAGTTTACAAACCAACACTCCCCCTTAAACTTGTTTTATGATGTCGAGCAAATTTCTCGATTTGACAAAATCTTCTTGCATGAGTGGTTTAGTGAAGATGTCGGCAATTAGATCTTGTGATTTTACATACTCGAGTTGTACATCCTTTCTTGTGATGCATTCCCTGATGTAATGATATCGAGTATCTATGTGTTTGCTTCGATCATGGAAAACATGATTTTTGGCTAAGGCAATGGTTGACTTGTTATCGACACAAATTTTGGTTGGCTCTTCTTGTGTCAAACTTAGCTCCTTTAACAAGTTTCTCAGCCAAATTGCATGGCAAACACATGAGGTAGCTGCTACATATTCTGCTTCACAGCTAGACAAGGTGACAATCGGTTGCTTTTTTGACATCCATGTAAAAGCAGTATCTCCCATGAAAAACACAAATCTAGAGGTGCTTTTTCGATCATCTATATCTCCACCAAAATCGCTATCACTATATCCAACAAGCTTGTAATTATTAGAAGCTGAATAAAACAAGCTAAAATTAATTGTACCTTTTAGATAGCGTAGGATTCTTTTTGTAGCTTTAAAATGGGTGATTGTCGGTTTTTCCATATAGCGACTAATCAATCCAACGGCATACAGGATGTCAGGCCTTGTACACGTGAGATAACGCAGACTTCCAACTAAACTTTTGAAAAAATGTTGGATCCACATTTTCACCATCTTCATGCTTGGATAGTTCGATTCCACATTCCACTGGTGTGTTGATCGGCTCGCAATCGTTCATCTTGAACTTCTTTAGTATCTCCTTTGCATATCTTTCTTGAGAGATGAGGATACCTTCTTCCTTTTGCTTCACTTCAATTCCAAGGTAGTATGCCATTAACCCGATATCTGTCATTTCAAACTCTCGGGTCATCACCTTCTTAAAATCTTCAAATAGCTTCGGATTACTTCCGGTGAAGATGAGATCATCTACGTATAGACAAACGATTAGAATATCGCCATCTTCAATCTTGATGTAGAGTGAATGTTCATAGGGACACTTGGTGAAGTTGTTCTCCAGAAAGTACTTGTCGATGCGGTTATTCCATGCTCTTGGTGCTTGTTTTAACCCATAAAGAGCTTTCTTCAACTTCAATACCTTGTCTTTGTGACCTTTTGCTTCATAGCCTGATGGTTGCTTAATGTAGACTTCTTCTTCAAGGACTCCATTTAGAAAAGCATATTTTACATCCATTTGATGTATCTTCCACTTATTTTGAGCTGCCAAAGAAATGATTAGTCTTATAGTTTCTAATCGAGCAACAGGAGCAAATACCTCATCATAGTCAATTCCAGCCTTTTGACTATATCCTTTTGCTACTAGCCTCGCCTTGTGTCTTTCAATCTCTCCCTTAGCATTCCTCTTTGTCTTGTACACACATTTGACACCTATTGCCTTATGCCCTTTGGGAAGTGAAACAGGTTCCCATGTTTCGTTCTTATCTATAGCATTGATTTCTTCGTCCATCGCATCTCTCCACTTCTTCTCTTGTACAGCTTCTTGAAAGCTCACTGGTTCACAATCAGCAAAGAGACAGAATAAGGTAAGATTATCTTGTCGTTCTGTTACCTCATAAAGATCTTGTAGATTTCTTGTACGTGTCACGGCTCTTTCACTTCCACTCAAAGATGATGACGAATCTTCATGAGTGATTGGCATTGGTGAAGTAGGTGGAGTCATTGGCTCTTGTTGAATTTCTACAGATTGCTCCCTCATTTTCTGCTCATCTTCTTTAAACTAAGGAAAGAAATTGAAGTTATGTGCATGGGAGTTAAAATCCCATTCTCCTTCTTCATCGAATACCACATCTCGACTAATCACAATCTTCTTATTTTGTGGGTTGTACAGCTTATAGCCCTTTGAATTAGTATCATAACCGATGAAGATAAAACTCTCGCTTTTATCACCAAGCTTCGTTCTTCTCTCATCTGGTATATGAGCATGGGCTATACTTCCAAAGACTCTTAGGTGGGAAATACCAGGCTTTCTTCCACTCCATGCCTCTTGCGGTGTATTTCCCCATACACATCTTGTTGGAGATTCTTTTGACAAGTAAACTGCACATGCTACTGCTTCTGCCCAAAACTCTTTGGGTAGTTTCTTTCTTTTGAGCATGCTTCGTGCCATATTGAGGATTGTTCGATTCTTTCTTTCAGCTACACCATTTTGTTGGGGGGATCTTGGCACTGTTAAAGATCTATGAATTCCATTTGCTTCACAGAACTCTTGAAACTCCTTGGATGTAAATTCTCCACCTCGATCTGATCTCATGGCTTTGATTTTTCTACCACTTTCTCTCTCCACTGTAGCTTTGAACCTCTTGAATACTTCAAAAACTTCTGATTTCTGTTTCAAGAAGTATACCCAAGTTTTTCTTGAAAAATCATCAATAAAAAGAAGAAAATAGTTACTGTTACCGAGAGAACTAGGCTTGATCGGTCCGCACACATCAGTATGGATTAGCTCGAGCGGCTTCTTGGCTCTTGAGTCTGACTCCTTTGGAAAGCTTTTCCTGAATTGCTTCCCGAGTAGGCACCCTTCACAAAGTTGATTAGGATGGTTAATGCAAGGTAGTCCCTTCACCATCTCCTTCTTAGACAACAGCTCCAATCCTCCAAAATTGAGATGTCCGAATCGAAGATGCCATAGCCACGATGCATCTTTATAGCAGGCTTTCAGACACTTTGCAAAGTCATTTTGTATGTTGATCAAGAACATTCTATTCTTTGACATCGGCACGTTAGCAATGAGGTTATTCTTATCATCTTTTATAGAAAGATTACAATCCTTCATATGAATATCATAACCTTTCTCTAACAGTTGTCCTAAACTTAAAATGTTACTTTTCATATTTGGGACATAGTAAACATTGGAAATAAATTGATGTTGCTCATCTTTCAAACGAATAAGAATGTTACCTTTTCCTTTCACTACTACGTTTGAATCATCTCCAAATGAAACATTTCCACTTACTGACTCATCTAGTTCCACGAACATGTCTTTCCTTCCACACATATGGTTGCTTGCTCCGCTGTCAAGATACCAGGCATTTGGTTGACTACTATTACCCTCCTTTCGTGCTAGAAAAAGAGTTTCTTTCTCATCGGTCTTCTCCTCTATGTAGTTGATTTTCTCATCTACTCTATTATTGGGAGCTCTACATTCTGAAGCATAATGTCCAAATTTCTGACAATTATAGCATTGAACTTGAGATTTTCCATACCTTGAGTTTGTATTACCTCTTCCACGACTTTGTGTTGAGCTTTCTGCTCTCTCAAAGTTGTTGGAATTGTTGTTGTAATTCCAACCTCTTCCATGACCATGGCTTCCACCTCGTCCACGGCCTTTACCTTTACCTCGGCCACGTTGGTTTCTGTCATTGCCTTGGATTTCTTGCTTATCCTTGAATTGCATCTTGAAGAGTTGCTCAGTGATCCCTTGCTTCTTCTTATGTTTTTCTTCATATGCTTGTAATGACCCATTGAGTTCATCAATGGTCATCTCTTCCAAATCTTTTGTTTCCTCAATCGTCACGACGATGTGTTCAAATTTGGAATCTAATGAACGAAGTATCTTCTCCATTATTCTAACATCTCCCAATATCTCACCGTTTCTTTTTAATTGATTAGAAACAACTGCGACTCTCGAGAAATAGTCAGAAATAGATTCGGAAGCTTTCATATGTAGAGATTCAAACTCACCTCTTAGTGTTTGGAGACGAACCTTCTTCACTTTCTCGACTCCTTTGAAAGAAATTTGAAGCTTATTCCACGCTGCTTTGGAAGATGTTGCATCTGAAATCTTCTCAAACCCATCATCATTTAAGGCTTGATAGATAAGAAAAAGAGCTTTCTTGTCTCTCTTTCTCAAATCTTTCAAAGATTCTTTTTGCACTTGCGTTAGAGTAGCTTCATCGTCTGGCTCACTTAAGCCTTTCTCTACGACTTCCCACACATCATGTGCACCCAAAAGAGCCTTCATCTTGATACTCCAATTATCATAGTTGTCGTTGTTGAGTGTCGGGACTTGAAACGATGACATACCTCCATTTGACATAACTCTCAATATAGTGAGAATTTGTAAATTCTGATCGCACAGATGGATTCAGAACGTCAAAAAACCTTAGAAGGAACTCCGTGGGAAAATCTGATTTTTTTGGTCAACGGTCAAAGTCAACTATCAAAGTCAACTTTTTGGTCAACTGTCTCGGCAGCTCGGTCAAACGGCTTGACGGCTCGGTCAAACGGCTTGGTGGCTCAGTCAGCGGCTCGGTCAACAGGCTTCACGGCTCGGTCAACTCGGCTGACTCAGTGAGTTAACTCACTTTCTGGCAGAAACTTCCAGAGGATCGTGGCGGCGCGTCCGAACTCCGATCTGGATGATTCTTGCGGCGTCGGATTTGTCTCGTCGAGAGCTTCAATTTGATATACAATAGTGTATATTTATATTTCCAACTACAGCTCTGATACCACTTTGTTGGAAAATTATGAATCAAAACTCTCAAAACTCAAGAACACTCAAGAACAATTTTCCAGAAACACTCAGAAATTATTGAATTTTGTTTCTGATTTATTTAGCTTGATTATTACATTGCTAATGAGAGGTATTTATAGAAACAACAAATAAATCTAAGACATATAATCTAAACCTATCAAAACAATCTAAACCATACAATTATCTTCTTACCTAACGCATTGATTTTTCTTCTTCTCACCAACTATGAGCTGTATCCTTATCAATCCAGATCATCACTATAGAAGCTTCCACGAGCTGGACTTCAAATGGGTTAGAATGTTTCAAATTTTGTTTTTGATTTCTTTGGGCTTGTAAACAAGTTTACAAACCAACAATGTTATGTTTGATAGCTTTGCAAGTAAACACAAGAAGCTCTTTTATGTGCAATAACATATAGGTGTCGTTTCATGGAATAAGATGGGATGTAAATTAAACATTTTTATTTGGTTTGATCATTAGAATCAAAGAATGAATATTATAATGTTTGATTTAGAATTAAAATATAATACTAATATTGTATATTATCTTAATATCTATATATTCAATAAAATTTAAATAATATTATTTAAGTATTATTTTTTTGTCAGAAAAAATAAATTATTAAAATTATTTTTTTTAAATAATTATTACTTAAAAATAAAATATATTATTAAAACTATTATTTTTTCAAATAGTGTTTAGGGTTTTGATGTTTAGGATTTGAGATTTGAGGTTTAAGGTTATATTTGTGGGTTAAGATTTAGGGTTAAAATTATTATTTTTCTAAATAGGGTTTTGGGTTTTGGTATTTGAGATTTAGTGTTTAGTGTTTTAAGATTTGAGATTTGGGGTTTAGTGTTTAGGGCTTAAGGTTTAGTATTATATTTAAAGTCGAGATAAAATTGAAAAAAAATTAAGATGAGATCATGATTTAGGGCTTAATGAAATCATGATTTATTCTATTTTAAGAATCAATTCTATTATATTTTCATTTTTTAACACAACTAAACATAAAATTAAAAAGAATCAATTTTATTTCAATTTATTTCGGTAAACCAAACATAATGATAAACAAACAAAGTGTATAAAAGATGAAAATATTTATTCGTTAGGTAAAGAGAGGAAAATCTAACTGTGCTTCTAATTTCATAATTGAAGCATCTTATGTACTATCTGTGATGTGATAGATTTTAAGAAGTCATTGGACAGCTAAAGCTTCACTCGTAGATTCTATGATTTTGGGTGCGTCGTTGGAAGCTTTTCGTACAAAATAAGGTTTATTGGACGTGACAAATAAATTAGTTTTGCGTGTGATTACAAAGTGTTCTATTAATTTCATTTCAAGAGTACATAGATGTTTAATAGTAAAAATTAATTACATTTTAATGTAATGAAGACTAAAACAAATCATTATGTATCATAGAAGAATATTTAAATTGTCCAAATTAATTAAGATATTTTACTATATATACATAGAGTTGTTTTCGTATAATTTATACGATGTATATAATTAGACAAACTTTCGATCTTATATGTTGGTTATTAGCCAATGAAATTTCTCATTTGAACCAAACAAATAAAAAATAGCTATTCCAGCTGTTCATGTTATTTGAATATATATAATTTAATCTTGCAGTTCTTATTAAGTTCAGCGTTTTTTTTTTTTTGGGTAATAGTTTCTTTTTACTATTGATGTTATTTGATTTCGTTATGTAGGTTTCATTCATATTGATTATTGATTATTGATTATTGTTAACATTTATTTTAATCTTTTTCCTTTACTGTCTCATTCATACTAATAAAATAAAATTATTTTTTCAATATTTTATTTTATTAATAAATAAAATAAAAAAATTGACTTTTTAGTATGATATTTTATCATAAAAATTATCAAAATATTGAATGAAAAGTTAAATTTATATCATAAAACTATCAAAATATTAAGTAAATAGGAAAATGTATTATTCTTTGATAAATTTTATAAATTTTACAAAATGTATGGGACTTGATGCACAAAAACCTTATAAGAAATTTTGTATATTTTAAAATAGCTCATAAGAACACAAATTTCTATATAAGAAATGAGAAGTATATTTATAAGGTTGGTCTAAATACGAATTACACAATTTTTAAGAAAATAACATTTTAATCTCAATAGAGAATTTATGGGATAAATTAATTAGTTAATCATGCTTGCATAATATTATTTTAGTTATTAAAAATATAAATTAAGATTATTAATTTTTTTCATTTTTGTTAGAAAATATCCTAGGATAAAGATCAAATTCTTTATTAATTAAACTTTAACTTACCGCCTTCAATCGGGCCAAAAATTTAAATTTTAATTAAATTATACTTTTTTATAAGAAATTAACAAGCCATTTAATTGTCACTTTTAGTCGGACCAATAATTTAAATTGTCATTCAAGGTGTCAAAGTTAGATTAAAGTGTTGGTGTATCTAAGAACTAACTTTTAGATTTTAAAACTATTATAAAATATATATTTTCAATAATATATATTCAAATAGTAATTCTTATAATTGTTTTTTGAAATAGAGTACTCTAAAGATCGAAACGATCAAATCAAAAATTGAAGAGTTGACTCTAAATCAAATTTAGATAATCAAATCATAAATCTAACTTTCATATTTTAAATTTGTTACCAAAAATATTTTATTAATATATTTTTCTATAACAAATTTTATAAAACTTGAATAAAGAAATAAAACTTAATTCATTTTATGAAAATATTTTACCAACATTAATATTTCACAAACATAATAATATTACTAATATCATATTGTATTTTCAGTTAGAAATACTTATTTAATAAATGATTAGTAAATTAAATATAACATTCAGAATAATACATAAAATTAATTTGAAAATAAGAAAAATACATTTAAAATTTATATCTCAAGCGTATCCTTCTAAATACAAAGTTTCAGTGTTTTTTTTTTGTATCTGAAAAAACTCCAAACATATTTGTGAATATTGCTTATTGAAAGAAAAATACTACATAAACTAAAATTTATTCAACTTTTAAGTTGAGAGAAGAACTTAAAGAAAAATTATAAAAACTTAGAATCTAGAAAAGAGAAAAACTAAGAAGCCGTGGGATGATAAGGGATGATTTGTTATGAAGGGAAGGGGTCCTTTTTATAGACTAGAAAATATTGAAAAAGGAGAAAAATGTGGATTATACAGTCATACATGGTGGCATGCATTTCTTTTAGACAACATTATTATCCAGTCTGTAATGCATTGAAGTAACGATCCACAAGTCTCATGTTGCAGCACACATAAATGATCACCTTGACCTACATGTTTCTGCATTTCTAGAAACTCTTTTATTTTACACCCTTTACATTAAATTTGAAACATATGTAAAGCTCACATATGTTATTTTCAAGTTTACAAATGAGTGATTCTAGGTACTATTCCTCAAGTGTTTATCAATTGAGTCAAATTTGAAACTATAAATAATTGAAAAACAACACAATATGCTTGTGATTTTGAAAAAAAATATTTTCTAAAATAATGATAAAATTATGCTAATATAAATCTATTTTAACATTTAAAATGCATAAAACCAAGTTATTAGTGCTTTTAAGTACTCATCACAATCTCCAACTAGCTTCTTATTAGTCTTTAACAAAGAAATGATAAAACTAAAAACTAAAACAAAATTAAATTATCTTAAACCATTTTTGTAGATTGACACTATTACATTTAGCATGTATAACAAGTCTTTTAAACTTCTAGATTTTCCTACCAGATGAATTAAGTCTCATAGGGTTTTCAAAGATGATACCCACAAATATCAAACTAAAATGCAAAAAGTTTAGAAAAAATAAAAAATTAATTAATAAATAACAAACTAAAATTTTAAAAAGGTATAAAATTTGGTATAAAGCATAACAAAATAACATAGAAAAAATTTTCTTGCTTTTAATATATTTTAAATTCACAATTAAAATCCAAAACACAAATTATTTTAACATAAAAAACATTTATATTTTTTTATAACAATTAGTTAAAAATCATATTCATATCCCACATAAAAAAATCCATCAATATTAATTTACTCAATTTAAGTGTTTGAAATCTGAATTGCTTTAACTCTAAACCTCACAAGTCATACTTTTAAAATCACACTTATCCTAGGGTTCAAGCACTCATTCAAAGGTATATACAAATAGAGTTTATGTAAAGAAATGAATTAATATGTTTGCATATATTTAAAGAAGAAAAAGCTCAAAGTAGTGCATAATATTAATCTCATGAAATGAATAGAATGAAATGATTTATAAAGAAATAAAATATTATCCTCACGCATCAATCAAAATCTTCACATAAAAATGTCAAATTATATGCCTTTTAGAGATGAAGAAAATGCAATGAGTTTTATGGGATTTGTTTCTTATATTTTTTTATTTAGTCATTTCTCACAACTTTGTAGAATTTTTGAGTCATAGTATTTAATTTATATTTTTTTTTCTTTCTCTTTTTTTTAGAGATATTCTGTTTATTTTTTAGAGAAAGAACTCATGTATACTTTTTACATATTTTATATGATTTGATGAGTGGCTAAATTTGGTTTTTTTTGTATTGACTTAAATAACCCCATATATGTCTCTCTCTTTTTTGGAAGTCATGCATGAATGAAAAAAATGGCATATACTTCCAATTTCTACTTAAGTCATTCAATTTAAGTAATAAAATAAATATATGTCACTCTATTAGATGTAAAAATCCTAATATTTAATGCAAAAGCGGATTTTGGCAAATAAAAATGGATGAAGAATTCCAAAAATTAACAGCATTTAGTTGCCCCGGAGGACAATTCCAATGAACAGTTATACCATTTGGATTAAAATAAGCTCCAAGTATTTTCCAAAGATATATGGATAACATTTTTAAGATATTTGTTGTGTTTACATAGATGATATTTTGGTTTTCAGTAATGAATTAAATAAACATTATTTGGATATTATCAATATTTTACAAGAATGTAGAAGAGAAGACATTGTACTCTCTGAAAGAAAGCAGTACTTGCTCAACAAAAAATTAAATACTTAGGGTTGGAAATTGAAGATGAAAAATATAATCTACAAACTCATATACTAAATAATATTCAAAGTTTTCCTAATGAATTAAAAGATAAAATCAATTACAAAGATTTGTAGGATGTTTAACATATGCAGACGCATATATCAAGAAACTTGCAGAAATGAGAAAACCATTATAGGAAAAATTGAAAAAAGATCATATCTAGAAATAGACAGATATAGATACTCTATATATGGATTGAGTAAAAGCAAAGGTAAAAAATTTACCAACTTTATATCATCCAGGACCAGATGATAAGATGATAATTGAAAGAGATGTTTCATAAGAATATTAGGGAGCAGTTACTAAAGCAAGAGTAGATGACAAGGATGAATATCTTTGTAGATATACATTAGGATCTTGCCAAGGTTCAGAATTAAATTACCATAGTTATGAAAAATAATATTTAACTGTTAAAAAAGCTATTAAGAAATTTGCAATATATGTCATAAGCTCCAGATTCATTGTTAGAACATATAACAAGAATTTTGGTTATTTCTTAAGAACTAATATTACAGGTGATTATAAATAAGGAAGACTAGTTAGATGGCAACAATGGTTCAACCATTACAATTTTGATGTTGAACATCTTCTAGGACATAAAAATAGCTTAGTTGATGCTCTAACCAGAGAATTAGTACCTCTAAATATATTTATGCTTTCAGTAATGGAACGTCTTGATA
The DNA here is from genome assembly GCA_033030585.1 of Hippophae rhamnoides. Lineage (NCBI taxonomy): Eukaryota > Viridiplantae > Streptophyta > Magnoliopsida > Rosales > Elaeagnaceae > Hippophae > Hippophae rhamnoides. The sequence goes on along the minus strand of CM065427.1, from coordinate 57,605,155 downwards.
TCAAAATCAAGATAAAGGAAAAGGAGATAAAAATCCTATAGGAACAACTCGAGCTGCTATATCTCGAGAAATCTCTTATGGGGACAGGAAAGAAACATGAAGAACTTAATTAATCAAAATAACCTCTAGAGATCAGAAGCTCAAACAAGGAACTTTCATTGAAAAAGAAAGAACCTACAAGTTCACAAAAAAACTTCTGAAACCATAAAGCTCAATTGGGCAGATGAGGCAGAAAAAAAGAACAAAAAAAAGGTTTATGTGGTCTATAATTACCCAAAACCAGGAATTTATAACAATTAGGAAAAAGCTAGCAAATTTATTCTAGGAATTAGTGGAGTAACTCATAGAGCTTTCACCAACAGGATAGGAGCTAAAAGTAGTTATGCCAATTACAAAACACCAAAACTAATAACTATAGAGGAGATAGTAAGAAATTATTCTGTAGCACTACAATAGCAACCAACAGCTCCAAGCAAATTGACAAATCTTGGAAAGATAGCAAGAGAACATCTCCTCTAAAGAAATCAAAAATAATAAAGCATTCAGTACTATTTAGGGAGACATTTTCTAGAACTACTTCAATCATTGAAGATGAAAAAGACCAATATAGAAACCTCAACAAACCACAATGGTTTAGTCTCTATAATTTGGCCAGAAAATCTACCCAAGAACATATTGAAGATATGAACTTCAATACTACAGACAAGGAATTTCCTACAAGAAGTAAATTCAATATATTGGAAAGAGATGATCTAATATTTGTGTATAAGATTAATAGAAAATATATATCCAGGAATTAATTTAAGTGAATTAAATTATTTTCCAAAATTTTTTAAAAGAGAAATCAAGAATTTCAAAAGAAAAATTAAAGCAGGTGATAAACCTGTTTATCTTAGATTTTTCAATTCATTAATGGACTATAATGAGGAAGGAAGTATTAGTCCCTACTATTTCATCAAGATAGGAATTTCTAACACAAACAGAGAAGTTCCCAAACCAATGGCACTTTTAGAAAAAGAATTCAATACAAAAGAATTCTATGTATTGAGAGGGTTAAATGTTAAGCCAAATTTACTATGAACTCATGAAGATTGATAATTTTACTCAGATTAAAGTAAATTATTCAACTAGTAAAATTATCATCATTTCTTACAGTACCATGACCCTGTCAGAAGAAGATGGTGAAAAAATCACCAAATATTAAACCAATTTTAATTGCAACAACCTGGAAATTGGTCAAGAAATAAAGAAGATATTCTGCTTCTATGCCAGAAAAGCCACCAAAGACCAAAATTGCATTCTCTGCATCAAAGATGGAAAAGATGAAGATACGTCATAATCAACATCATCAAAGGAACTGTCGGCAGAAAATGACAAAGAAAAATAAGAAAATAAACTATCGACAGAAGACTACAAAAGAAATAAAGATGTAAACCCTACATCTTAGTATGCAGCATGTGCCAAGGAAAAAAGTAGTGGCTATCCTTTAAAGTAGAAAAATAGATGAATTATTAAAACAAGGGTAAAATAATAATTTTAGTCTGGTAAAGAGGGATTTCTTGTTCTATAAAAGGAACCCTTATTATCATTTCAAGAAGGATACAAACACACAGAAATCCAAAGCTCTCTACTCTGAAACACTCTAGCATAGAAAACCTCTCTATCTAGAAATCTCAAAACTAATAATGTTATATCCAGTAATTATGAGTGGCTAAGTATCCCTTTCAAGGTTCTTATTTGGCCTTAAGTTGTAATGATTATTATTCTATGAATAAATGTAGTTAAGTTACTCTTCTTTAGTAAGTCAACTATTGAGCACCATTTATATACAGATGTAGAAGGTTCATAATTTCTAGAAGGGCGTTGAGGTTTAAGTAAAGCTAAGGCATAACATGTGTAACAAAAGTAGACGAATAGAAGGGAAGATCGTGGTGGACCCATCAAATTCAGGTATAATAATTATAAATTTAAACGAGTTAAGAATCTTGAATGTTTAAATATTTGCTTACAACAAGATATAATATTGCTAAAAAAGGAAAATGGAAATTATTTTTAAAAATAAACAACTAATAATTCCAATGGAAATCAAAGATACAAATCTAATTCTATTAGAAACATTTGATAAAGGTTATTTGTATCATTTAAATGAATATTTTAAAAATGAAAATTATGAAACTTGTCTTGAAAATTTTAAAAGATTTAAAACCTTATTAGATATCTATACAGATTATATTAAAGCTATTATAAGCATTATAGACCATCATGTTTCAAGGACATTAAAGGGTTATTTTAGTCAAAAATATGTAAGAATAGAGAAATAAGAATTCAACAAATTAATGTTTGGATATTACTTCTTTGAAGATTATAAATACATTGTATGTACACAAGAAAAACTTGCTTGTATACTACAAATAGGAAAAAATAATATATATTTAACACATATGATTTATCAAGGTAATACTGTATGAATATCGAATCATTAGAACATAAATTAGAACTATTAGATTTAACAAATGAAAGAGTAATTTTTAATTTTAAAAGACAATCAATAGATTCAGGATTAGAATTAAACAACCAATATAATGAATAACATAATATACTATGAAATTGTAATGAATATAAAAGAAAATTAGATTTATATATAAAAATAATAAATTTTTTAGATAAATTATTATCTTCAATAAATAAACAAAGACCATCAACTTGGTCAATATTAACCCCCGATTAAAAATTGTATCGATCCCTAAAAATTGATATCATAGCTTAAAAATAATAATCTAAATAGTAATTGATGAAAAATTAACACCATTAAACTCTAAGAATATTTTTGATATTTTATAAACCTTAAGGATATAATTAAAGATGTGTCAAACATCATGGATGTGTCAAACATCATGTACATTTTAGATAGTGTTATGTTTATTAAATATAAAATGTAGTATGCAATTATAAATATAATTAAATTATAAATAAAATATATTTTTTAATTATAATATTATATTTTTACAAGGGAGAGTTTACTCTCTTAACCCATGACACAAAAATATTTTATCCATCGATGAAATGTGGAAACTTTTATGGACTACCCCAGCCCGTGGGAAAATTGAAAATACTATTCACACACATATGAACTCTTAGTCGTTTTGCACACAATTACACGAATTTGTTTCCTTTGTCAATCGTAGAGTTTTGACTTTGGAGTCGGTTTTCTTGTGACACAGTGACATAGTGAGACAAAAGCAATGGAAGGAGATGGTGGAGAAGCACAACATTACAATAATCCTCACACTGTCGTAGATGTTTTCAACGATTTCAAGGGTCGTAGAACTGCTTTAATCAAAGCTCTCACTACAGGTTTCTCATTTTTCTTTTCTTTTCTTTTCTTTTCTTCTTTAATGGGTTTGCTTCTCCTTTGATGTCTTCGGAGTCCCTGAAAGGAAAATTCTCTAAAACTTGTGAATACCAAGAAAATTATTTGGTTTTCAAGAATACCAAGAAAATTATCTTACGTGTTAGAAAGGTCTTGAAGGTTCAAATGAAAAAAAAAAAATTCTTGAAGTTTCCAAATTGATTCGTCTTTCCATATTCTCTTTTCTTCTACACTCTAATTACTTTCTGTTTGGTTTCTCAGAAACCTTATAGAAACATGAAGAAAGTATCTGATACTATATCCCATGGCAAATATTTGGTAAATAGAAGTCCTGGAAGAAAATGAAGGGAAAAAAAGTCATAATTATTGAAAATCTTGCATCGAACCCTTTCGATTATTGTTATTAGTATATATATATATATATATATATATATATATATATATATATATATATATATATATATAATAATAATTTAATGTATTTTTTTTTAATTGTTGAAAAGGTAAACTGAAAACAATCAATATACTTCTCTTAAAAAAAAATTAATCCATGTAATGTTTGAGAACCGATGGAGATGAGAAGAGATTAAATGGAAAATACTTAGCACTTTTCCTTTATTTTCCTTGAATTCAAAACTGGAAACTAATATGTGAAACACTCGGTTTGTTTGTCTTAGTAATGACTTGTGTGGAGAGAGAAAATAAGAATTGAGAAAGAATATTGCTTATTAATTTGAGAACTAAGAGATAAATTTTATTGAAGATAAGAAAAAGCTAAAATTTGGAGAGAGAGTCGCTTTCTATAACGAGAGGAGATATTTGGATACAGATATTTGAACCATGGGAACGTGTCTTTAAATCAACACTCCTACATGGTGACACTGTTTCATATAATAATTTCTTGTTTAAAATCATAGTTATTTAATTGAAGTGTAGAAAATATTTTCTTTATTTCGTGTCTTTGAAGGATAAATTATTAATTATTTTTAAAATATTTGATTACTTAATAATATTCATGTTGATAAAATGTAAGTTAGTATTTTTTATTTTAAAAAAAAAACAAATACTCAACACGAGTGGAGAGAAAAAGGAAGATTATAGAGAAATATACTCTAAAAATAATTAATAACATTTTTTTTACGAGTATCAAATAAAATATTAGTGAGTTTGTGCACATTTCTTTACTCTTATTTTTTTTATGTTGTGATATTATTTAATATTATCTAAAAAAAATAATAACTTTTTGTATTATAATATCATACATGATATTATATATAAAGAAAACGAAAACGAAAAGAAACACTAATTTTTAATAACAGTCTATCATTATTAGATATAGAGAATTGCACGAGTATATGTTAGTTTGTTTATTAATAACTGTCTTAGAATCGAATTATAAAATCTGTAATCGAAATCGTCCAAAAACCGTTATGATTCAATGATAGTTTTTATTCACGGGTAACGATTCGGGACAATTATTAAAAAATATTTGAAAAAATTCATTTTTTAAAAAAATCAACTAATCATAATTATTAATTAATATATAATTTAATTTAAAAATATATAAATATAATTAATTTTGGGTACTAACGGTTCAGTATAATCGTACACGAACTGGACTCGTTGGTTAATGTTTGGTTTTATCTAAAATCGTACCTATTTTTGAAATTTATCTGATAAAAACCGAACCGACTGCGGATAATCAAACTCATTTTTTTTTTGCCCATTCTTAATTAGATGCCTTTGATTTTTTTTTGTTGCGTTAGTAATTTGAAATTTTTGAGCTGTGCTTGATGACTTTTACTTGTGTTGTACGTAGCAGATGCCGAAGAATTTTTTGAACGATGTCATCCTGGTAACTTGTATCTCTATTTTTTAGATATTAATGAATAGTTTAAATTAGCTTTTGCATTTTCAATATTGATTATTTACAATATAAGGTATTATTTTCATTTCTGCTTCTGACAGCGCGCTACATTGAAAATAAGCCTTTTTGCGGAGTAAATTTGCTATTGCTTATGAAAAAATTAAAGAAAGAAAGAAGAAGTTATAAGTGTGCTACACATAGTTTATGTTGTTCTTGCTTTGGTCTTTTTCTCAACATGAGTTATTTTTGCATATGCAGATAAAGACAACCTATGCTTGTACGGTTTTCCTAACGGGCAATGGGAAGTGAACATACATAATGGGGAAATTCCCCCTGACTTGCCAGAACCTACACTTGGTATTAACTTCCCAAGAGATAACATGAATAAAAATCGGTGGTTCTCTCTCATTTCTCTTCACAGTGATACATGGTTACTCTCTGTTGCCTTCTATTTTGCTGCGATATTTGGGTTTGATAAGAACGACAGGTACTACCATCTTCCTTTATAGTGTTGTTAATATTTAAACTAAGTTAGTGTGACTATGTGTTATGTGTTCACCCCTCTCCCGTTTTAAGGCACAATTTTGAATCACGCTAAAAATTAAAAGAAAAATAACATTTTAATGTATTGATGAATTGGTGATAAATGTGACATTCAACTAACTATTTTAATGATTGATTCTATTCATTCAGTCATTTGTCTTCATCTGTTTGTGATACAGGAATCGACTTTTTAATATGATACATGATCTGCCAACAATACTTGAAGTAGTGACAGGCGCTCAAGAGGAACAAGTAAAGAATAATTCTTCCGGAAAGGAATCCAAGTCAAACCTCAAAGCTGTAAGTGATTTATCATGCATGTGTTTTCTATTTGTCAATCATACTTGTACCTTAGTGGTTTCACTCTTATGTATTATGATTAAGCGTTTTTGGGATGAAGTGCTTATCTATTATTGCCTAGTCTTGGTTGTTTAACTGTTTATAATAATATGTTACTCTGGTCAAATAAACCTTGTTATTTTTGGATGACAAAAAACAGCATGAATCAGAATCTCAACCATCACAGTCCAAGGATGACAAGGGAGAAACCTTGTGTGGCGCATGTGGTGAAAATTATGAGTCAGATGAATTCAGGATTTGCTGTGACATTTGTGAGAAGTGGTTCCATGGGAAGTGTGCGAAGATAAGCCCAGCAAGAGCCGAGCACAGTAAGCAACATAACAAGTGTCTATCATGCAGTAACAAGCGAGCTCGCAATTGAGATGTCCAAAGCTTCCTGTATGATTCTATAGTTACACTTCTAGATCTTCTGTTAGAAATCAGCTTATAATTGTTTCCCCCAAATAATTTCTGTGTTTATTAGTATACATATACACATATATACAAGTGCAGGCTCAATGGCCCCTTTTCTTAATTACGAAATTTTAGCCACAAATCACATAGCTTTGGTGTATATAACAGGTTACATAAGGAGCTCCAATTATATATAAAAACAGAATTGGATGTAACATGATCTGCAAAAGTTGTTGGTTTGTAAACTTGTTTACAAGTCTAAAGAAATAAAAAAAACTTTTGGAAATATTCTAGCCTATTTGAAGTTCAGCTCATGGAAGCTTTTATGGTGATGATATGGATTGATAAGGATACAGCTCATGGTTGGTGGAAAGAAGAAAATAAATAGGTTAGGTAAGGAGATAAGTGTATAGTTTAGATTGTTTTGATAGGTTTATGTTTTATAACTTAGATTTATTAGTTGTCTCTGTAAATACTTCTCGTTGGTTAATGTTTGGTTTTATCTAAAATCGTACCTATTTTTGAAATTTATCCGATAAAAACCGAACCGACTGTGTGGATAATCAAACTCTTTTTTTTTTTTTTGCCCATTCTTAATTAGATGCCTTTGATTTTTTTTTTGTTGTGTTAGTAATTTGAAATTTTTTAGCTGTGCTTGATGACTTTTACTTGTGTTGTACGTAGCAGATGCCGAAGAATTTTTTGAACGATGTCATCCTGGTAACTTGTATCTCTATTTTTTAGATATTAATGAATAGTTTAAATTAGCTTTTGCATTTTCAATATTGATTATTTACAATATAAGGTATTATTTTCATTTCTGCTTCTGACAGCGCGCTACATTGAAAATAAGCCTTTTTGCGGAGTAAATTTGCTATTGCTTATGAAAAAATTAAAGAAAGAAAGGAGAAGTTATAAGTGTGCTACACATAGTTTATGTTGTTCTTGCTTTGGTCTTTTTCTCAACATGAGTTATTTTTGCATATGCAGATAAAGACAACCTATGCTTGTACGGTTTTCCTAACGGGCAATGGGAAGTGAACATACATAATGGGGAAATTCCCCCTGACTTGCCAGAACCTACACTTGGTATTAACTTCCCAAGAGATAACATGAATAAAAATCGGTGGTTCTCTCTCATTTCTCTTCACAGTGATACATGGTTACTCTCTGTTGCCTTCTATTTTGCTGCGATATTTGGGTTTGATAAGAACGACAGGTACTACCATCTTCCTTTATAGTGTTGTTAATATTTAAACTAAGTTAGTGTGACTATGTGTTATGTGTTCACCCCTCTCCCGTTTTAAGGCACAATTTTGAATCACGCTAAAAATTAAAAGAAAAATAACATTTTAATGTATTGATGAATTGGTGATAAATGTGACATTCAACTAACTATTTTAAATGATTGATTCTATTCATTCAGTCATTTGTCTTCATCTGTTTGTGATACAGGAATCGACTTTTTAATATGATACATGATCTGCCAACAATACTTGAAGTAGTGACAGGCGCTCAAGAGGAACAAGTAAAGAATAAATCTTCCGGAAAGAAATCCAAGTCAAACCTCAAATCTGTAAGTGATTTATCATGCATGTGTTTTCTATTTGTCAATCACACTTGTACCTTAGTGGTTTCACTCTTATGTATTATGATTAAGCGTTTTTGGGATGAAGTGCTTATCTATTATTGCCTAGTCTTGGTTGTTTAACTGTTTATAATAATATGTTACTCTGGTCAAATAAACCTTGTTATTTTTGGATGACAAAAAACAGCATGAATCAGAATCTCAACCATCACAGTCCAAGGATGACAAGGGAGAAACCTTGTGTGGCGCATGTGGTGAAAATTATGAGTCAGATGAATTCAGGATTTGCTGTGACATTTGTGAGAAGTGGTTCCATGGGAAGTGTGCGAAGATAAGCCCAGCAAGAGCCGAGCACAGTAAGCAACATAACAAGTGTCTATCATGCAGTAACAAGCGAGCTCGCAATTGAGATGTCCAAAGCTTCCTGTATGATTCTATAGTTACACTTCTAGATCTTCTGTTAGAAATCAGCTTATAATTGTTTCCCCCAAATAATTTCTGTGTTTATTAGTATACATATACACATATATACAAGTGCAGGCTCAATGGCCCCTTTTCTTAATTACGAAATTTTAGCCACAAATCACATAGCTTTGGTGTATATAACAGGTTACATAAGGAGCTCCAATTATATATAAAAACAGAATTGGATGTAACATGATCTGCAAAAGTTGTTGGTTTGTAAACTTGTTTACAAGTCTAAAGAAATAAAAAAAACTTTTAGAAATATTCTAGCCTATTTGAAGTTCAGCTCATGTAAGTTTTTATGGTGATGATATGGATTGATAAGGATACAGCTCATGGTTGGTGGAAAGAAGAAAATAAATAGGTTAGGTAAGGAGATAAGTGTATAGTTTAGATTGTTTTGATAGGTTTATGTTTTATAACTTAGATTTATTAGTTGTCTCTGTAAATACTTCTCGTTGGTTAATGTTTGGTTTTATCTAAAATCGTACCTATTTTTGAAATTTATCCGATAAAAACCGAACCGACTGTGTGGATAATCAAACTCTTTTTTTTTTTTTTGCCCATTCTTAATTAGATGCCTTTGATTTTTTTTTTGTTGTGTTAGTAATTTGAAATTTTTTAGCTGTGCTTGATGACTTTTACTTGTGTTGTACGTAGCAGATGCCGAAGAATTTTTTGAACGATGTCATCCTGGTAACTTGTATCTCTATTTTTTAGATATTAATGAATAGTTTAAATTAGCTTTTGCATTTTCAATATTGATTATTTACAATATAAGGTATTATTTTCATTTCTGCTTCTGACAGCGCGCTACATTGAAAATAAGCCTTTTTGCGGAGTAAATTTGCTATTGCTTATGAAAAAATTAAAGAAAGAAAGGAGAAGTTATAAGTGTGCTACACATAGTTTATGTTGTTCTTGCTTTGGTCTTTTTCTCAACATGAGTTATTTTTGCATATGCAGATAAAGACAACCTATGCTTGTACGGTTTTCCTAACGGGCAATGGGAAGTGAACATACATAATGGGGAAATTCCCCCTGACTTGCCAGAACCTACACTTGGTATTAACTTCCCAAGAGATAACATGAATAAAAATCGGTGGTTCTCTCTCATTTCTCTTCACAGTGATACATGGTTACTCTCTGTTGCCTTCTATTTTGCTGCGATATTTGGGTTTGATAAGAACGACAGGTACTACCATCTTCCTTTATAGTGTTGTTAATATTTAAACTAAGTTAGTGTGACTATGTGTTATGTGTTCACCCCTCTCCCGTTTTAAGGCACAATTTTGAATCACGCTAAAAATTAAAAGAAAAATAACATTTTAATGTATTGATGACTTTGATCATTGATTGAAAATTTTTAGATTTTCTCCTGAGTTCCTCCTAAGGTTTTTTGACGTTCTGAATCCATCTGTGCAGTTAGAATTTGCAAATTTTCACTATATTGAGAGTTATGTCAAGTGGAGGCATGACATCGTTTCAAGTCCCAACACTCAACAACGATAACTATGATGATTGGAGTATCAAGATGAAAGCTCTTTTGTGTGCACATGATGTAGGAGAAGTTGTAGAGAAAGGCTTAAGTGAGCCAGACGATGAAGCTACTTTAACGCAAGTGCAAAAAGAATCTTTGAAGAATTTGAGAAAGAGAGATAAGGAAGCCCTCTTTCTTATCTATCAAGCCTTAAATGATGATGAATTTGAGAAGATTTCAGATGCAACATCTTCCAAAGCAGCATGGAATAAGCTTCAAATTTCTTTCAAAGGAGCCGAGAAAGTGAAGAAGGTTCGTCTCCAAACACTAAGAGGTGAGTTTGAATCTCTACATATGAAAGCTTCCGAATCTATTTCCGACTATTTCTCGAGAGTTGTAGTTGTTTCTAATCAATTGAAAAGAAACGGTGAGATGTTGGAAGATGTCAGAATAATGGAAAAGATACTTCGTTTATTAGATTCCAAATTTGAACACATCGTCGTGACGATTGAAGAAACAAAAGATTTGGAAGAAATGACCATTGATGAACTCAATGGGTCATTACAAGCATATGAAGAAAAGCATAAGAAGAAGTAAGGGATCACTGAGCAACTCTTCAAGATGCAATTCAAGGATAAGCATGAAAGCCAAGGCAATGACAGAAACCAACGTGGCCGAGGTAGAGGTAGAGGCCATGGACGAGGTGGAAGCCACGGTCGTGGACGAGGTTGGAATTACAACAACAATTCCAACAACTTCGAGAGAGCGGAAAGCTCAACACGAAGTCGTGGAAGAGGCAATATGAACTCAAGGTATGGAAAATCTCAAGTTCAATGCTATAATTGTCAGAAATTTGGACACTATGCTTCACAATATAGAGCTCCCAACAATAAAGTAGATGAGAAAATCAAATACATAGAGGAGAATACCGATGAGAAAGAAAGTCTTTTTCTAGCATGAAAGGAGGGTGATGGTAGTCAACCAAATGCCTGGTATCTTGATAGCGGTGCAAGCAACCATATGTGTGGAAGGAAAGACATGTTTGTGGAATTAGATGAGTCAATAAGCGGAAATGTCTCATTTGGAGATGATTCTAACGTAGTAGTGAAAGTAAGAGGTAACATTCTTATTCTCTTGAAAAATGGACGACATCAATATATTTCCAATGTTTACTATGTCCCAAATATGAAAAGTAACATCTTAAGTTTACGACAACTGTTAGAGAAAGGTTATGATATTCATATGAAGGATTGTAATCTTTCTATAAAAGATGATAAGAATAAAATCATTGCTAACATGGCGATGTCAAAGAATAGAATGTTCTTGATCAACATACAAAATGGCATTGCAAAGTGTCTGAAAGTTTGCTATAAAGATGCATCGTGGCTATGGCATCTTCGATTAGGGCATCTCAATTTTGGAGGATTAGAGCTGTTGTCTAAGAAGGAGATGGTGAAGGGACTATCTTGCATTAACCTTCTTGATCAACTTTGTGAAGGGTGCCTACTCGGGAAGCAATTCCGAAAAAGCTTTCCAAAGGAGTCAAACTCAAGAGCCAAGAAGCCACTCGAGCTAATCCATACTGATGTGTGTGGACCGATCAAGCCTAGCTCTCTCGGTAACAATAACTATTTTCTTCTTTTTATTGATGATTTTTCAAGAAAAACTTGGGTATATTTCTTAAAACAGAAATCAGAAGTTTTTGAAGTATTCAAAAGGTTCAAAGCTACAGTGGAGAGATAAAGTGGTAGAAAAAAATCAAAGCCATGAGATCAAACCGAGGTGGAGAATTTACATCCAAGGAGTTTCAAGAGTTCTATGAAGCAAATGGAATTCATAGATCTTTAATAGTACCAAGATCCTTGTTGTCTCTTTAGGAGAACATGAAAACGTGCAAGTATACACGGTCACAAGTAATAAAATTTAATAAGTAAGCTATTGTTCCCATAGAGATTTGTTACTATAGTTTGTAAGTACTAAAATTGTTTCACTATGATTTTATCCAAATGATCGAAAAGTTGGAACAAGTTTTAACTAACTAAGAGTTTTATAACAAAATAAAAGAAAATTCTAGCATTGTAGTTTTCACCAAAATAATCCACTCGAATCATATTATTTTCTCTTGATTTATTTTTTTGTAAATTTAATTTGTCAACCAAGAACTTCTAATTTTATCCATACATCTATTCTGAGCTCCGTATAGACACATCTCGCTAAAATAATTCACTATATTCCTATGAGAATTAAATTCAACAAGATTCATTACGTTCTAAGTTCTCAAATGGCCACATATAAAATAAAGGTATATTTATATCCCTTATATATACATGTTATTCTATCCATGAGCAATATACACAAAAATGTCTCTTCCAAGTTTATTTAAGTGCCACAGATCAATTGATAAATTTTCCAATAATCAAAAACATTAAGGACAAATAGAATAAACAAATTAAAAGTCTCATAAATCATTTAAAAATAATTAAATTCAAGCTTCATAAATTTAGCTACAACGCAACCCTAGAAAATTAAATTACTTCATAATAAAAATTAAAATTAAAGCATTTAAGGAATATCAGTTAAAGAACACAAAGAAAATTAAAACATTTCTGCTATTAAATTTTTGGCACGCGCGGAACACAACAGAAGCCAAAAATGGCTTCTGCGTGTTCCATTGTCCAAGTCTCCAATCGAACCACCTCTCTCTGGCATTAAATGCCCTATTTATAGCTCCAAAAAATACATCAAAAAATATTAAGTGTGGGAGACATTTTTCTTTAATCATGTAGACACGCGTATGAAAATGGGGATATCGAAATTGTTATTTTAACATACGCATGGGAGACATAAAAACAGCTAGAAAGGGCATCATTTTTGATTTATTTTTAATTCAATCCACATGCCACATGTCAGCATATGATTGGCTGAAAGAATTCATATAGACATGTGGCAGCTTTTCATTGGTGGTGGGGAAAGGTTGCACGTGGTTGGCGCCGCACGGGATTGTTGCACAGAGACAAGTGGGTCCCATATAAAAAGTTGGAAAATCGTGCACTGATTTTGCGTTTTTGTGTTAACCAACACGTGCCACGTGTCTGCTTTAGATTAGCTACAGGAATATTTCAGACATGTGGCATTTCATGGTTCATTGAAATGACATGGCGTATGAAATTTCTATGGACCGCATCGCACGAGAAATTGTCTACGTAGCATACATGTGGGCCCACCCTGCATGTCAGCCTGCGCAGTAGGTGGGCCCCACTCAGCGCCAAGCAACGTGCCACTTGGGAATCGTGTCCATGCACCTGGGAATCGTGTCCACGCACCTGATCGTCACCGTTGATTTCTGATCGGACGGTATGTGGTCCTCCTTTTCTGCGTAGAAAAACAAATATTTTTAATTGCATTTTAGCCCTCCAATTTAATTTAAATTAACTTTTAAACTTTTGTTAATTGCAATTAACCTTTTTTCTAATTTAAATTAACTTTTCAACTTTCGTTAATTAGAATTAAGCCCTATTTTAATTCAAATTATATTTTATACTTTTGCTAATTGCAATTAAGCACTCTTTTAATTTAAATTATATTTTTAGACTTCATTATTTGCAATTAAGTCCTTTTTCGATTCAAATTCTTTAATTTTCTTAAAAATATATTCCTTAAGAAACTAACAGTAAATATTAATTTATTCCATTAAAATTAACTAAAAATGTCAAGAACATAGCAATTATAATTAATAAAATAGATGAAAATAACTATATAAAATACGGTTATCAATCCCCTCAACAGAATGGTGTAGCTGAAAGAAAGAACCGAATAATCCTCAACATGGTACAAAGCATGCTAAAAAGCAAGAAACTACCCAAAGAGTTTTGGGCAGGTGTAGTAACATGTGCAGTTTACTTGTCAAACCGATCTCTAATAAGAAGTGTATGGGGAAGCCTGGTATTTCCCACCTAAGAGTCTTTGGAAGTATAGCCCATGTTCATGTACTGGGTGAGAGAAGAACGAAGCTTGATGATAAAAGTGAGAGTTTTATCTTCATTAGCTATAATGCTAATTCAAAGGGCTATAAGTTGTACAACTCACACAATAAGAAGATTGTGATAAGTTGAGATGTGGTATTTGTTGAAGAAGGAGAATGGGATTTTAACTCTCATGCAGATAACTTCAATTTCTTTCCTGAGTTTAAAGAAGATGAGCAGACAATGAGGGAACAACCTATAGAAATTCAACAAAAGCCAACGAATCCACCTACTTCACCAATGCCAACCACTCATGAAGACCCGTCACCTTCATCATCTTCGAGTGGAAGTGAAAGAGCTGTGACATGTACAAGAAATCTCCAAGATCTTTATGAGGTAACAGAATGACAAGATAATCTTACCTTATTCTGTCTCTTTGTTGATTGTGAACCAGTGAGCTTTTAAGAAGCTGCATAAGAGAAGAAGTGGAGAGATGCGATGGATAAAGAAATCAATGCAGTTGAGAAGATTGACACATGGGAACTTGTTTCACTTCCCAAAGGGCATAAGGAAATAGGTGTCAAATAGGTGTATAAGACAAAGAGGAATGCTAAGGGAGAGATTGAAAGGCACAAAGCAAGGCTAGTAGCAAAAGGATATAGTCAAAAGGCTAGAATTGACTATGATGAGGTATTTGCTCATGTTGCTCGATTAGAAATTATAAGACTAATCATTTCTTTGGCATCTCAAAATAAGTGGAAGATACATCAAATGGATGGAAAATATGCTTTTCTAAATGGAGTCCTTGAAGAAGAAATCTACATTAAGCAACCATCAGGCTATGAAGCAAAAGATCACAATGACAAGGTGTTTAAATTGAAGAAAGCTCTTGATGAGCAGAATCGTGATCGCCAAATACTTTGATGAACGAAAACCGGCATCGCCGATCCTGCCAATACTTTGGTTTTATATTTATAAAACTCTCGCAAGTGCACGAATCATTTCGTAGAAAATGATAAGTATGCTCCCAAGGTCGATCTAAGGAAGGAATGTATGTGGTTTTTAATTTATTATTCAAACTTTTAAAAACGAAATTAAATCCTAAACATCCTGTCACGATATTTTGGGTTTTGTGTTTTTAATCTACTTACATAAAAATAAACATAGATTCAATAAACATTTATGCAAATTTTATCTTTTATAAATAGTGGAGTATTTATGGATATAATAACTAAGTTAATTATGCTTGATATTTATTGATTCTCCCTTTTTTGTATGAATACCACCTTTGGTGGGGTTAGATATTCTTTGTTAACTAAACAAATCAATTAACACCTATGGGTGGGGTTGATAACTAATTTGGTTAATTAAATTAATTCCTTTTTCTAAGAGATTGAAAATGAACCATTTAAATGCCACCTTTGGTGGGGTTAGACAGTTTAAACTTTATTCAAGGTGTCCAAATTAAACCTAAGAATTTAGTTATCCGAGTACTAACTTTCAAGTTTTAAAACCACTATTGAAAACATGTTGTCAATACATTTTGAATAATAATTCTTATAAAAACTTTTGAAATAGAGCTTCACTTAACTACCGGGGCGATTGTACCAACAAATAAAAAAAGAGCCTACTTTCTAAATCGACTCAGGATAACTAAACCTTAAAATCTAATTTTCAAATTTAAGTTTGTAATGAAAAATAATATATTTCTCTCTAACATTCTTAATATAAAATCTTGAATAAAAATAAAATCAATTCATTTTAGAGATTTTTACCTATTTAATATTTCGCAAGCATAACAACGTTATTATTATATCATCTTTACAAATAGCTAGCACAGTTAAGTTTAATCACAGACAAATTAAATATAACATGTAAGAATAAAGCATAAAAATAACTGTAAAGAAAACAAAATCCTTACAGAACTTGACAGATTTGCTAGAAAAACCTGCGGAATTTGCACTTCCATTTTATGAATCAAAAAGCTAATAAATTACAAAAAAAAGATAACTAGTTCTTCCCAAAGAGGGAAAAACTCTAAAACTAAGAGAAACTAGCTAAAACATAAGAAAAACGAGTTAAAACATAAGAAAAACTAAAAAAAACCTAAAAACTAAGAAATGGAGAGAAAGAAAGAGTAAAAAAATGTTAAAAAAATATTAAAAATTAAAAAACGTGTAATGGAAATGACGAGGTCATCAATGACGTCGACGTGACGTCACAAGCGGCTGTCTGCACGTGAAAAATGGGGTGAAAAAGCGTTGGGCGCGTAGGGCATTTGGGCGCTAGGCCTTTGGGGGGCAGCCGCGCGTAACTCGGCCAGCGTGAACAGTGCCGCCTTGTGGAAGCGCGATTTCCATCTTTTTGACATTTTTGACCTTTTCGACCCATTTTATGCAATTTTTCCATGTTTGTTGACCTTTTCCCACTTATTTATTAATATATTTGTGATGTATTGCTTCAAGTATTCCTCTGGAGTCTTTAAATTGCGTTTTTAAGCCAAAATACTGAAAAACAATAAAAATACCCGTGATTCTAAAATTGACAAATTTATATAAATATATGATAAAACATATAAATATATATATTTTTAATCAATTAATGCGGCATAAAATCATGGTTATTTTAGTGCTTTTGAGCACTCATCACAACCCTTAACCGCCTTCTAGTCCATAGCAAGAGAAGCGATAAAAACTAAAAATTAAACTATCCTAGATCACTTGCGTGGATTGAGATGGTTGTATTTAGCGTATGCAACAAGCCTTTAAACCACTAGAGTTGCCATAGTGGACGAGTTTGAGTCTCGTGAGGGTTTTCAGTAATGATACCCACAAACATTGAACTAAATGTAAAAATCAAAAGAATCAAATCAAAAACTAAAATTACAACAAAATCAAAAATTAATTTAAGAATAAAAGAAAACAACATATCACAAAAATGTCTCATACTTTTTAATCTCTTTTAAGATCATAATTAAAATCTCAAGCATAAGTTATTTTAATCTCTTTAAACAATCATGATTTTATTACAATAATTAGTCGAAAATCATTTTCATATTTCATGTCAAAAATGTATCAATTTAATTTCACCCAATTTCAGTGTCATGAATCAGAATTCGCTTTGACTCTATTCCTCACAAGTCAATACTCTCGAAACACTGAATCCTATGGGTTCAAACACTCATACTATTTTATATGCGAAAGAGTTGATGTATAGAAATGAACTAATATGTTCGCATATGTATAAAGAATAAAGGCTCAAAGTGTTATTTTAACATTGATCTCATGAAAGGAATCAAATGTATAAATTATAAAGATATCATATATAAAAATTATTTTCATGCATAAATCAAAATCATTAAGAAAGAATTTCAAGATATATGCCTTTTACAAATGAAGAGAGTGCAATGACTTTTTAGGAATTATTTCCTATATCTTTCTTTTGTAATTAACCTTTACTCACAACTTTGTAGGCAATGTGGGTTATAGTATGTAGATTATACTATATATTCTTTATCTCTATTTTTTCTCAAGATATTTCTCAATATATGTATTTTAGAAGTCAACCCATGTACAGATTGTACATTTTTTTTTTTGGATTTTGGTGAGTGGTTAATTTTGTGGCTTTTCTGTTTGATCTTGGTTTAGGTAACCCCAGATATGTCTTTTTTTTTGTAGCAGTCATGCATGAACGAGATATAAGCATATACTATCAATTTATACTCAAATCATTTAATCTAAGCAAAAATAATAAAAAATATACGATACTCTATTAAGATGAGAAAAAATTCATACATTCAATGCTAATACCTATAGAGATCATCTAAAAATTTGAAGAAATAAGAAATGTGTTTGGAGTAGAAAAAATATATATTTCACTATGAATAAAGGAAATTAGGCTCAAATTATATCTCACAAAGGTAGTCTCCACTAAAAAAAATTCATAAACACCGATTTTGGGTTTAATATAATTTCTACATCTTATCAAGAAATACTAGTGATGACAAAAACTAACTAATTATCAAAAATAATTACAAAATATTTCATGATATGTTTTCAAAAAATTAATCTAACAGTACAAAAGACTTAACTATTTACTTAAATTTGATTTAAAGAAATGATAATTTTTGTGAGAAATTGTTTTTTTTCAAAAATTACTAAATCACACAAAATAGAAATAAAACCAAATACACAAAAAATGAAAAGTATATTTTTTTATTTTTTATTTTTTTTATTTTTAAATTGTTAAAACTTTTTTTTTAATTAAGCATGGTAACTTTTCACCACCCCCAACCTAGAAATTACATTGTCCTCAATGTAACAACTGTAAATTAAAGATAAAGAGAAAAAAGAAGAAATATTACCTATTTCTTGAGAAAGTGCAAGTAGTAATGGAAAATGCAGGTACATCCATCATATTCATCATTAAAATGTATACAGACAGATCACTGTGAACTTCTAACATCTCAACAAATATTTTTAGTTTTAACAATTTAAAAATTATTCACATGTACTTAAAATGAAATAAACAATAAAATTAAGTAAAGAAATAAAAGAAAATTACCTAAAATGATGGGTTGCCTCCCATCCAGCGCTTAGTTTAACGTCTTAGCAAGACGTAACTTGGGGATTGCATTTTAAGTAAACTCAATGTCCCCTCATCATTGAGTCAATCAAACCTTCAGGTAAAACAAGGTTGTCTACCTATATTTTTTCAGTCATGCCCTATTGATTTTCAAATTTCTTTTTGTACTTAAAACAAGAGGCATACTTTGAGTTTTAGATAACCCACATCTAGGTACAAATCAAATAATTAAGTCATTAAAACACAATTGTACCTAGATCAAACAAAGCAACTAACTCCTTAGATTGTAATTAAAACTTTAAAATTTTGGAGATAGTTAAGAAATTTTTTTTTGTTTTTGTTTTTAAGAAAAAAATAACATAATCCGTATTAACCAAGAGTGCTCCCAGGAAAAAATGGTGGTGCAAAGGCTTCTTAAAAACCATCCTCCTAGACAGAACAACGTTCCCAGGAAAGACTAGTGGCACAAAGGCTTCCAAGAACTAGTCTCCTAGACAGAACTCCCTTAGATCTTTACTTTTCATGCTATTAAGTTAATTAAATTAAGTTAAGTAAAAATCTAAGTTAATGAAAATCTAAGTTAAAAAAAAGGTTAATTAAGTTAAGTGAAGTAAAACAAATCTAAGTTAATTAAGTTAAGTTAAAAAAAACAAAATCTAAGTTAATTAAGTTAAGTTAAAAAATCTAAGTTAATTAAGTTAAGTTAAAAAAAATCTAAGTTAATTAAGTTAAGTTAAAAAATCTAAGTTATTTAAGTTAGTAAAAAAAATTAATTAAGCTAAGTGAACTAAAAAATCTAAGTTAATTAAGTTAAAAAAAAAGTTAATTAAGTTAAGTGAAAAAAATCTAAGTTAATTAAGTTAAGTGAAGTAAAAAAAATCTAAGTTAATTAAGTTAAGTGAAAAAAAAAGTTAATTAAGTTAGGTGAAGTAAAAAATCTAAGTTAATTAAGTTAAGTAAAGTAAAAAAAAATTAATTAAGTTAATGAAAATTTAAGTAAAAACCTAAGTTAATGTTAAAAACAATCTAAGTTAATTAAGTTAGTAAAAAAAAATTAAGTAAGTAAGTTAAATAACAATCAAGAAGAAAAAAAATAGCTAAAGAAAGAAAAATAAAAAATAATAAAATAAAATAAAATTGAAAAAGGTAAGAGAAAATAAAAAAAATTATGATTTAAAATAAATAAAATAAAATAGTAAAAATTAATCTCAAAAAATTAAAATTTTGGTTTTTTTTTATTTTTTTTATTTTTTTTTATTTTTATTTTTTATTTTTTTCTTATTTATTTATTTATTTGTTTTATTTTTTAACTTAAAGTTTTTGAAATGTTTTTTTAATTTTTATGAACGGTAAAACTCTTTTTTTTAATTCAAATTTTAAATTTCTAAATTATTTTATTATTCACGTTACAATTTTTTTTTTTACTATTCATTTACGATAAAAACTTTTTACTTCAAATTTCAAATTTCTAAATTATTTTACTATTTATGCTATAATTAATTTTTTTTTATTTTTTTATTATTTTTTATTATTTTTTATTATTTTTTATTATTTTTTATTTTTTATTTTTTTATTATTTCTTATGAAATTTGAAATTTGATTAATTTTTTTTATTTTTTTTATTTAAAAAAAATCACAATTATTTAAAACACAAAAATATTTTTAAAATTTTTATAAATAAATTAAAAACGCTATTCCTTCCCCGGCAACGGCGCCAAAAACTTGATGAGCAGAATCGTGATCGCCAAATATTTTGATGAGCAGCGGCATCGCCGATCCTCGCCAATACTTTGGTTTATATTTATAAAACTAGCCATCTAATCATTTAAGTAGAAAATGATAAGTATACTCCCAAGGTCGATCTAAGGAAGAAATGTATGTGGTTTTTAATTTATTATTCAAACTTTTAAAAACGAAATTAAATCCTAAACATCCTGTCACGATATTTTGGGTTTTGTGTTTTTAATCTACTTACATAAAAATAAACATAGATTCAATAAACATTTATGCAAATTTTATCTTTTATAAATAGTGAAGTATTTATGGATATAATAACTAAGTTAATTATACTTGATATTTATTGATTCTCCCTTTTTTGTATCAATACCACCTTTGGTGGGGTTAGATATTCTTTGTTAACTAAACAAATCAATTAACACCTATGGGTGGGGTTGATAACTAATTTGGTTAATTAAATTAATTCCTTTTTCTAAGAGATTGAAAATGAACTAATTTAAATGCCACGCTTTGGTGGGAGTTGATAGCGATTTAAACTTTATTCAAGTGTCCAAATTAAACCTAAAGATTTAGTTATCTCGAGTACTAACTTTCAAGTTTTAAAACCACTAACAAAAACATGTTGTCAATACATTTTCGGATAATAATTCTTATAAAAACTTTTGAAATGTAGCTTGGCTCTAACTACGAGAGGCGATTGTACCAACAAATAAAAGAGCACTACTCTAAATCGAATAGGATAACTAAACCTTAAAATCTAATTTTCAAATTTAAGTTTGTAATGAAAAATAATATATTTCTCTCAACATTCTTAATATAAAATCTTGAATAAAAATAAAATCAATTCATTTTAGAGATTTTTACCTATTTAATATTTCGTAAGCATAACAACGCGTTATTATTATATCATCTTTACAAATAGCTAGCAGTTAAGTTTAATCACGGACAAATTAAATATAACATGTAAGAATAAAGCATAAAATAATCGTAAAGAAAATAAAAATCCTTACAGAACTTCGACGCTTATTTCCGTTGCTAGAAAACCTCCTGTTTGAATTTGCACTTCCATTTATTGAATCAAAAAGCTAATAAATCACAAAAAAAACATAACTAGTTCTTCCCAAAGAGGGAAGAACTCTAAAACTAAGAGAAACTAGCTAAAACATAAGAAAAACGAGTTAAAACATAAGAAAAACTAAAAAAAACCTAAAAACTAAGAAATGGAGAGAAAGAAAGAAGAGAGAAGTGTGTTTTAAAGTGTGTTTTGAAGTGAAGGGAAGGGGGTATTTATAGGTGAGGATGGAGAGAAAAAATGAGTAAAAAAATGTTAAAACAAATATTAAAAAATTAAAAAACGTGTAATGGAAATGCTGAGGTCATCAATGATGTCGCATGACGTCCTGAGACTCTTGCACATGAAAAATGGGGTGAAAATGCGTTGGGCGCGCGGAGGCGGCCGGTACGCGGGCGCGGCCAAGCCTAATGCGCCGCGGCAGCCTCGGTCGCGTGGATCTTGCTGCCACATTGTGCGCTTGCTACTGGTGCTTGACGTGCGATTTCCGTCTTTTTGACATTTTTGACCTTTTCGACCCATTTTGTCCAATTTTTCCATGTTTGTTGACCTTTTCCCACTTATTTATTAATATATTTGTGATGTATTGCTTCAAGTATTACTCTTTGAGTCTTTAAATTGCGTTTTTAAGCCAAAATACCTGAAAAACAATAAAAATACCCGTGATTCCAAAATTGACAAATTTATATAAATATATGATAAAACATATAAATATATATATTTTTAATCAATTAATGTGCATAAAATCATGGTTATTTTAGTGCTTTTTGAGCACTCATCAGCTCTTTATGGGTTAAAGCAAGCACCAAGAGCATGGAATAACCGCATCGACAAATAATTTCTGGAAAACAACTTCACCAAGTGTTCCTATGAACATTCACTCTATGTCAAGATTGAAGATGGTGATATTATAATCGTTTGTCTATATGTAGATGATCTCATCTTCACTGGAAGTAATTCGAATCTGTTTGAAGATTTTAAGAAGGTGATGACCCGAGAGTTTGAAATGACAGATATCGGGTTAATGGCATACTATCTTGGAATTGAAGTGAAGCAAAAAGAAGAAGGCATCTTCATCTCTCAAGAAAGCTATACAAGGGAGATACTAAAGAAGTTCAAGATGAACGATTGCAAGCCGATCAACACACCAGTGGAATGTGGAATCAAACTATCCAAGCATGAAGATGGTGAAAGTGTGGATCCAACATTTTTCAATAGTTTAGTTGAAAGTCTGCATTATCTCACATGCATAAGGTTGACATCATGTATGCCATTGGATTGATTAGCCGCTATATGGAGAAACCGAAAATCACCCATTTCAAAGCTGCAAAAAGAATCCTACGCTATCTAAAAGGTACAATTAATTTTAGCTTGTTCTATTCAGCTTCTAATGATTACAAGCTTGTTGGATATAATGATAGAAATTTTGGTGGAGATATAGACGATTGAAAAAGCACTTCCGGATTTGCGTTTTCATAGGAGATATTGCTTTTACATGGATGTCGAAAAAGCAACCGATTGTCACCTTATCTAGTTGTGAAGCAGAATATGTAGTAGCTACCTCATGAGTTTGTCATGCAATTTGGCTGAGAAACTTGTTAAAGGAGCTAAGTATGACACAAGAAGAGCCAACCAAAATTTATGTCGACAACAAGTCGACCATTGCCTTAGCCAAAAATATGGTTTTCCATGATCGAAGCAAACACATAGATATTCGATATCATTACATCAGTGAGTGCATCACAAGAAAGGATGTACAACTTGAGTATGTAAAATTACAAGATCAAATTGCCAACATCTTCACTAAATCGCTCAAGCAAGAAGACTTTTTTAGATTGAGAAATTTACTCGGCATCATAAAACAAGTTTAAGGGGGAGTGTTGGTTTGTAAACTTGTTTACAAGCCCAAAGAAATAAAAAAACTCTTTGAAATATTCTAGCCCATTTGAAGTCCAACTCATGGAAGCTTCTATGGTGATGATCTGGATTGATAAGGATACAACTCATGGTTGGTGGGAAGAAGAAAATAAATGGGTTAGGTAAGGAGATAGGTGTATGGTTTAGATTGTTTTGGTAGGTTTATGTTGTATGGCTTAGATTTATTAGTTGTCTCTATAAATACTTCTCAATAGCAATGTAATAATCAAGTTAAAATAAATCAGAAACAAAAGTTTGAGAGTTTCTGGAAAATTGTTCTTCAATGTTCTTGAGTTTTGATCCATAATATTCCAACAAAAGTCTCTTTAACTTAATGAAAAATAACACAAACGAAGGAACAAACGAAGTGGTTCTTCAGATTTCAAGTACCAAAGAATCCTTTAATGCCACTAAACCAACCAGTGGAGATTATCCTTCTAACCCTTTTTCTCCGAATGGTTTTAGAGAGTCAAATCTTGAGCTAACAAAGCTTCAAAGTCCCAATTATGGAGTTCCAATGTCTCCTATTGCAGGCTCTACTTCATCAGAGTTTACGGTTTCAAACTCTAGTCCCATCACGAATAAGCCTCCAAAAGTTCCAACAGAGATCGTTCTAATGATGATCCTCCATAGCAAGGATCTATTGAACCTAAACTTAAAAATCGTGAGAAAACGTAAGGAGAAGTAGAAATAGTAGGTTGTGAGTGACGATACCTCCAGTAACATGCTTCGCAGATGGCCATATCGACGAATGATGAGAGAAAATAGAGCGAGGGATTGAAATGGAAAGATAGACAAGAAGATAGTAGATGAATAAAGAGGGTTCTGGAAACACGGATCTTAATTGGGGACAAAATTGTTAAAACAACCAATAAAAATGATGTCGTAAAGCGGATTTGGTAAAAAAAATGTATTAGACATGAAAGCATGCTACTACATGTTAATAATTCTTATTTTATGAAAATAAGAAAGGGTGACCAAGTAGATAGCTTGCATGAAAGTAAGAGCCAAAAATGTCAAAGCAATAATCCATATACAAAGTTTGTCCTTAACTGGAGCTCCACTAACAAGTAAAAATATTACACTAAGTGATGCCGTAAAAGAGGTGGTGTTCTAAGCTACGAATAAGAGCAAGTCATTTCTAGATAGATAAGCTTCCACTACACTTCCAAAATTGCACGAGTTTTGTAGATCTAATCATTTTTATCTAAAGGGAAGGTATTATTTGTAGTGGTAGCTTGTTGCCAAAGATCACCCAATACTACAAAAGTGGTATTTAAGTCGAGATTTAAAGTCAATTTTTGGAAAAAGCTCACTTATAATAAATTTAAAGTCGATTCGTTGAAAAAATGACTTAAAACACGTAGATTGTTGCATCGATTGACGTGTTTAATTGACGCTACGTCATACATGTAGCGTCGGGTCAATACATCAACTGACGTTACACACGTGGATATTTTCCTTTTATCATATTTCTTCCCATTTAGACAGAACATTCAAACACTGTAAACACTCAAAAACCCAAAACCGATCGACACTCATCCTCCACTCTTTCTCATTTTTCGGCCACCTATGAACACCAATTTTAACATCGTTTAATGGGTTTTCTTCCTCTTCAATTTATCTTTTAGATCTCCTATTTTTTTAGCGGAATACTCAAATTTTTTATACACATTTTTTCACTTACAAAACACTACTTTTTCTTCATTTTGTCACTTCATTTACTCTTGTAAATATTTATTTGAATCATTTTACACTTATTATTTATATTTCTTTATTTTTTGTATATTATGTGTATAAATTTGTGTATTAATAAATGAAAGAGATTTGTTTGTTTGCTCATAGTATTTGCATTTTTATTTATGAGATTTCTAAATAATTTGTAGTTATTATGATGATATTACGTATCTCATTTGTTTTATATGTCTATATATATTGAGATTTAGAATGCTCATTGTACAGATCTCTTCCATATCTTTTCTTGATAATGATATATCTGGGTGGTTATAATGAAATTAAATTGAAATTGAAATTACTCTATTATAATAAAAGGGAAATATGTTAATAAGAATAATTATTAATTTATCAAGTTGTGTATTGTTAGTATACAGGTAAATTACTCTGGTTGATATTATAATTTGTTAAAATGAGTGTTTAAGGTTGTTAAATTGAATTCAATTTTTTTGATATTATAATTTGTTAAAATTCAATTATTTTTGAGAAAATTAAATTAAGGATAATGTATTAACAAAGGAGAGAGACAAAAGTGTATTATTATATGTGAGTAAAGTTTTGAAAAGTCCAAGTAATTAATTAATATTTAATTTTTCAATTATTTATATTATTTAAACTTTATTAAACAGATTTTGGTTTCTTATACTATTATGTGATCGAATATAGGTTCTGAGTATAGTAGAAAATGAGTAAAATGTGTAAAAAAAATACAAAATTTAAAGTCAGTTCAACATGTGAACCCACTTTAATCTTAAAGTCGGTTCAACGTGTGAACCGACTTGAAATTTTAAGTTTCTCAATTTAAAGTCAATTATTAACCGACTTTAATGCTTAATTTTGGCATAGAGACCTGGTGCCCAAAGGTTGCAGTTTGGAATGACATTGTTGTACTTACAATGCTTACTATCATTATTGATCCATTTGTCTCTTGCAACCAATTACTTTTGTACTCCATACTAGCAATCCATTTGTATATTTTCCATAATTTTCTGACTATTTTTTTTTTGAAAAATAACTCATATATTATTTATTCTTCTTATTATAATCATCATCATGCAATTTATTATCTGAGGCTACACTGGAAGTATTTGCACTAATTTCAAGTACCATTAATTCAATTTCATCATCAACTACTCTATGATTATTATTACTATGAATCACTTATGCTTCCATGAAAGTTTGTTGGATTTTAAGGTCTTTCAAGTCATCTGGGAGCTGTAAGATTCATCTTGTCTTTGGCATTTGACATTTGAGCTGTCACCTCAGGTATTGTTATTAAAAGAAGATGATTAGCAGTGGATTATTAGTAATGAATGAAAAAGAAGAAGATACCAGAAAAGAATAGGAGAGAGAAAGTGAAGAAAATCATTTTATTTCAGTTAGTTATTTTTTAATAGTACATATATGTGTTTAAAGAATTTATAGCACTAACTGCATACAACTAGCATAACAACCTAACCATACCTTGGTTAGTTAGTAACCACAGTTAAGTAACCATAGTTACATTACAGTCTAACACTCTCTCATAAGCTTACGTTATTGGAAGAATAGTGAGCTCAATCTTCAGTTCATAGAATTGTTACGTATGTAGAGGTTTGGTCATAATATCAACCAATTTCTCTTGAATAGGAGTATACTAAATACATACATCACCAGCCATAACCTTCTTCTTAACAAAATGGAAGTTAATTTTCACATGTTTGATTCTTCACTAAGTAGCCTGCACTATTGTTATCATAATACACCATTGGTGCATAAGGTATTTCTACTTTCAATTCTATTAACAACTTCTTTATCTATGATACTTTACATATTTCCAATGAAAATAAATGAAATTTAGCATATGTGGATGATTGAGACACTACCTTATGCTTTCCTGAGCTCCAAGATACCAATGAATGTCCAAAATACATAGACCACCCACTAGTACTCTTACGATCATCAACACACCCTGATCAATCAAAATTTGTATGGGAAATTACTTTAAAAGATGAGGATGGGTATAAGTAAATGCCATGATCAATAATGCCTCTTAGATACCTTAAAACTCTTTTCACTATTGAGAAATGTACATTAGTTAGAGCATGTAAAAACTAACATAACTTGTTTATAGCATATGATATCACAGGCCTTGTTAGTGTACAATACTATAAAGTCCCCACTATGGACCTATATTGCGTAGGATCCTATAGTAATTTCCCATTTGTCATTGACATTCTTTTTCTAGCACTCAGAGTTGTGAGAACTAGTCTAGCTTCTGATAGCTGTGCCTTTTCAAGCAATTGTTTGATGTATTTTTGCTGATTTATATGAAAACACCATTATTTTTTATGACTTCAACACCTAAAAAGAATTGTAACTCTCCCAAATCCTTTAAAGAAAATACACTATATAGTTTTTGTATTATTTCTTGGATAAAACTAGCGTTGTTCTTAGTCACTATTAAGTTATCTACATAGCTAGATGAGTAGAATCATAATCTTAGCTTTCTTTACAAAGGTCATTATCATAGATATATCTTATTGTGAGCAAGTAAAACCCCACTAAATGAGACTAGTGCTTAGCTTTGTGAACTCCGCTCTAGGAGCTTGATTTAGTCCATAGAGTGCCTTCTTCAGTTTGCACAAACAATTTGGATACTTAGAATGCAAAAAAACCTTGTGGTTGATGCATACAGACTTCTTCCTCGAGTTCTCCATTCAAGAAAGTATTGTTTACATCAATTTGTCTCACTACCCAACCTTTAGACAATGCCAACGTGAGCACAACTTGAACTGTAGTAGGTTTAACTACTGGACTAAAAGTCTTAGTGTAATCTATTCCTTTCACCTAATCATACCTTTTTGCCACAATTGTTGATGTATACCTCTCCAATGATATATCAATCTTTAATTTTACTATAAATACCCATCTATTCCCAGTAATTTTCTTTCCTTTAGGTGGTGGCACTAGTTCCTATGTAGAATTAGAAATTAGTGCCTTGTATTCTTTCTTCTTGGCTTCAATCCATTCAAGATTTTTAAAAGCTTCCTTCACTGATGTGGGTTCTATTAAGATCACCTATGTAACAAATATTTTAGGCTTAAACACACCATGTTTAGGTAAGGCAATTGAAAGATCAATTCCTTGATGATTAAAAACAAATGTAACAATCTCAACTATTTTGGTTAAAGGGAGTTTCATGTAATATTTGCACTGCTTCAATTGATATAGTAGGTTGAGAATTAGAACTTGATGAAACATTATCAATTTCTAATGGTTGTGTTGTATTAAGGGTCACTATTGCAATACATACATATAGTCTCGGACATTTAGCCTCCGTTTTTTTGAAAATCGAGGCCATAGATATAACCTATGACCTCAGTTATTTAAAAATCGAGGCTATAGACATACCCTATAGTCTCAGTTATTTAAAAACTGAGGCCATATACATGTATTATCAATGTTTTACACCAAATACCAAATTTCTTTATCATTTTTTTTATTTTTCTTTCGCAAATTTTGTTTCCCTCTTTTTTTTTCTCTTTTTCTTTTTCCCTCTTTTTTCCCTTTTTTTCTTTTTCTTTTTCCCTCCCTCTCTTTTTATTTTCCTCCTTGTTCCCCAGTGCTTTCCCTTATCTCATTTTCTTTTCTCTTTCCCCAACACGTACCATTCATCACGACCTAGCTCTATCAAGGTAGTGGAGATTCTTATACCAATCACCCTCTCTGCCGCTCTGTGTGTTTCTCTATGAACGGAAATGGCCTCAACCTTTCACTTCTTGAAGTAGTGGAGAAATCAAAAAACATAGTGTAGATTATCGACCTACTAACCCTAAAGAAGCTCATGCTATCCTTCGAATTTGTTCACCTTCTATTACTAGAGAAGTGATGAGTGC
This sequence comes from Hippophae rhamnoides, assembly GCA_033030585.1. Classification (NCBI taxonomy): domain Eukaryota; kingdom Viridiplantae; phylum Streptophyta; class Magnoliopsida; order Rosales; family Elaeagnaceae; genus Hippophae; species Hippophae rhamnoides. Next base: position 57,576,205 of record CM065427.1, on the reverse strand, counting down.
TCAAAAAGCACTAAAATTACCATGATTTTATGCTCATTAATTGATTAAAAATATATATATTTATATGTTTTATCATATATTTATATAAATTTGTCTTTTTCGGAATCACGGGTATTTTTATTGTTTTTCAGGTATTTTCGCTTAAAAACGTAACTTAAAGACTCAAAGAGGAATACTGGAAGCAATACATCACAATTATATTACTAAATAAATGGGGCAAGGTCAACAAATATGGAAACAATTGGACAAAATGGGTCGAAAAGGTCAAAAATGTCAAAAAGGAGAAAATCGTGCCCGGAAGCGACCCGTCCAGCCTTGGGCCAGCCGCGCCGGCGAAACCTTGTAACGCGCCAGTCTTGTTCATCCGTGCCAGGCCGTTGTGTCTGTTCATCAACGCGCGAGATGCGCGTCGGCGATCTTGTTCATCAACGCGCCGACGACTACGCGCGCCCGATTGCCTACCGTCGCGCGTGACGCCATTTCACCCCATTTTTCCACGTCACGGCCGTAGCGCGTCACGCGACATCATTAATGACCTCATCATTTCCATTACGCGTTTTTACATTTTTTAACATTTTTTTTAACATTGTTTTACTCATTTTTTCTCTCCATCCTCACCTATAAATACCCCCATTCCCTTCACTTCAAAAGCACACCTTAAAAACACACTTCTCTCTTCTTTCTTTCTCTCCATTTCTTAGTTTTTAGTTTTTTTTTTAGTTTTTCTTATGTTTTAGCTAGTTTCTCTTACTTTTAGAGTTCTTCCCTTTGGGAAGAAGCTAGTTATATTTTGTAATTTATTAGCTTTTGATTCAATAAATGGGAGTGCAAATTCCGTTCCAAGTTTTCTACAACGGGAATGGCATTGAAATGCATCAGAAGGATTTTATTTTCTTTATGATTATTTTTTATGCTTTATTCTTACATGTTATATTTAATTTGTCTGTGATTAAATTTAACTGTGCTAGCTATTTGTAAACATGATATAATAATAACGTTGTTATGCTTGCGAAATATTAAATAGGTAAAAATCTCTCAAATGAATTGATTTTATTTTTATTCAAGATTTTATATTAAGAATGTTAGAGAGAAATATATTATTTTTCATTACAAACTTAAATCTGAAAATTAGATTTTAAGGTTTAGTTATCCGGTCTGATTTAGAGTAGTGCTCTTTTATTTGTTGGTACAATGCTTAGGTAGTTAGAGTGAAGCTACATTTCAAAATTTTTATAAGAATTATTATCTGAAAATGTATTGACAACATGTTTTGATGAGTGGTTTTAAAACTTGAAAGTTAGTACTCGGATAACTAAATTCTTAGGTTTAATTTGGACACCTTGAATAAAGTTTAAACTGTCTAACCCCACCAAAGGGTGGCATTTTAAATGGTTCATTTTCAATCTCTTAGAAAAAGGAATTAATTTAATTAACCAAATTAGTTATCAACCCCACCCATGTAGGTGTTAATTGATTTGTTTAGTTAACAAAGAATATCTAACTTCACCAAAGGTGGTATTCATACAAAAGGGAGAATCAATAAATATCGATTCATATCTTTAATAACCTAAATAATATGACAAGCATAATTAACTTAGTTATTATATCATAAATACTCCGTTATTATAAATGATAAAATTTGCATAAATATTTATTGAATCTATGTTTATTTTTATGTTATTAGATTAAAAACACAAAACCCCAAAATATCGTGACGGGATGTTTAGGATTTAATTTCGTTTTTAAAAGTTTGAATAATAAATTAAAACCATACATTCCTTCAGATCGACCTTGGGAGTTATACTTATCATTTTCTAGAAATGATTAGGTACCTTCCTTCATGAGAGTTTTATAAATATAAAACCAAAGTATTGGTAGGATCGGCGATGCCGGTTGTCGTTCATCAAGTTTTTGGCGCCGTTGCCGGAGAAGGAATAGGGTTTTTAATTTATTTATCAAAATTTTAAAAATATTTTTGTGTTGTAAATAATTGTGATTTTTTTTTGTAAAAAAAAAATTAATCAAATTTACAAATTTCATAAAAAAAATAAAAAAATAAAAAACAAATAAAAAAATTAATTATAGCATAAATAGTAAAATAATTTAGAAATTTGAAATTTGAAGTAAAAAGTTTTTAACGTTCATGAATAGTAAAAAAATTAACAAAAAAAAAACGAACATTTTTAAATAAAAATTGTACCGTGAATAATAAAATAATTTAGAAATTTAAAATTTGAATTAAAAAAAAATTTACCGTGCATGAATAGTAAAAAAAATTCAAAAATTTTAAGTTAAAAAAACAAATTCAAAAAAAAATTATATTGTAAATAGTAAAATAAAGTTACCATTCATAAATAATTAAAAAAAAGGTTTTAAAAATAAAAAAATTCTAATTTTAAATTGTTTAATAAATATAGTGTTAATAGTAAAATAATTTTGGAATTTGAAATTTCGAAAAAAAAAATTAAATAAAAAAAAATAAAAATAAAAAAAATAAAAAAATAAAAAATAAAAAATAACCAAATTTTTAATTTTTTGAGTTTAATTTTTATTATTATTTTTTTATTTATTTTAAATCATAATTTTATTTTTTTATTTTCTTTTACCTTTTTCAATTTTATTTTTTTTTTATTTTTCTTTCTTTAGCTATTTTTTTTTCTTCTTGATTTTTATTTGACTTAACTTAGTTTTTTTTTTACTAACTTAATTAACTTAGATTGTTTTTAACATTAACTTAGGTTTTTACTTAAATTTTCATTAACTTAATTAAATTTTTTTTAAGTTCACTTAACTTAATTAACTTAGATTGTTTTTACTTCACTTAGCTTAATTAATTTTTTTTTTACCAACTTAATTAACTTAGATTTTTTTAACTTAACTTAATTAACTTAGATTTTTTAATTCACTTAACTTAATTAACCTTTTCTTTAAATTTAATTAACTTAAATTTTTATTTAATTTAACTTAATAACATGAAAAGTAAAGATCTAAGGGAGTTTTGTCTAGGAGACTAGTTCTTGGAAGCTTTTGTGCCACTAGTCTTTCCGGGGCGTTGTTAAATGCAGGAGGATGGTTTTAAGGAGCCTTTGCACCACCGTTTCTTTCCCCGGAGCATTTCTTGGTTATCGATTATGTTATTTTTTTTTTCTTAAAAACAAAAATTTTTTTTTGAACTATCTCCAAAATTTTAAAGTTTTAATTACAATCTAAGGAGTTAGTTACTTTGTTTGATCTAGGTACAATTGTGTTTTAATGACTTAATTATTTGATTTGCACCTAGATGTGGGTTATCTAAAACTCAAAGTATGCCTCTAGTTTTAAGTACAAAAAGAAATTTGAAAATCGATAGAGGCGTATTGAAAAAAAGTATAGGTAGACAACCTTGTCTTACACGAAGGTTTTATTGACTCAATGATGAGGGACATTGAGTTTACTTAAAATGCAATCCCAGTTACGTCTTGCTAAGGCGTTAAACTACTATTTGGATGAATGACCCGTCATTTTAGGTAATTTTCTTTTATTTCTTTTATTTAGTTAGTTTTATTGTTTATTTCATTTTAATTACATGTGAATAATTTTTAAATTGTTAAAACTAAAAATATTTGTTGAGATGTTAAGTTCAGCAATGATATGTCCCGTATACACTTTAATGATGAATATGATGCATGCACCTGCATTTTCCATTAGTACTTGCACTTTCTCAAGAAATAGGTAATCTTTCTTCTCTTTTCTCTTTATCTTTAATTTACAGTTGTTACATTGAGGACAATGTAAGTTCTAGGTTGGGGGTGATGAAAAGTTACCATTCTTAATTAAAAAAAATTTGACAATTTAAAAATAAAAAAATAAAAAAATAAAAAAATATATATAATAATTTTTTATTTTTATTTATATGTTCACATTTTCATTTTTTGTGGGTTTGGTTTTATTTCTATTTTGTGTGATTTAGTAATTTTTGGAATAAAAAAAAAACTTTTTCACAAAAATTTATCATTTCTTTAAATCAAATTTAAGTAAATAGTTAAGTCTTTTGTACTGTTAGATTAATTTTTGAAAACATATCATAAAATATTTTGTAATTATTTTTTGATAATTAGTTAGTTTTTGTCATAACTAGTATTTCTTGATAAGATGTAGAAATTATATTAAACCCAAAATCGGTGTTTATGAGTTTTTTTAGAAATGGAGACTACCTTTATGAGATATAATTTGAGCCTAATTTCCTTTATTCAGAGTGAAATATATATTTTTTCTACTCCAAACACATTTCTTATTTCTTCAAATTTTTAGATGATCTCTATAGGTATTAGCATTGAATGTATGAATTTTTTTCTCATCTTAATAGAGTATCATATATTTTTTATTATTTTTGCTTAGATTAAATGATTTGAGTAGAAATTGATAGTATATGCTTATATCTCGTTCATGCATGACTACTACAAAAAAAAGACATATCTAGGGTTACCTAAACCAAGATCAAATAGAAAAGCCACAAAATTAACCACTCACCAAAATAAAAAAATGTACAATCTATACATGTGTTGACTCTCTAAAATACATATATTGAGAAATATCTTGGAAAAAAAAATAGAGATAAAGAATATATAGTATAATCTATATCTATAACCCACATTGCCTACAAAGTTGTGAGTAAAAAGTTAATTACAAAAGAAAGATATAGGGAAATAATTCCCAAAAAGTCATTGCGACTTTTCTTCATTTGTAAAAGGCATATATCTTGAAATTCTTTCTTAATGATTTTGATTTATGCATGAAAATAATTTTTATATATGATATCTTTATAATTTATACATTTGATTCCTTTCATGAGATCAATGTTAAAATAACACTTTGAGCCTTTATTCTTTATACATATGCGAACATATTAGTTCATTTCTATGCATAAACTCTTTCGCATATAAAATAGTATGAGTGTTTGAACCCATAGGATTCAGTGTTTCGAGAGTATTGACTTGTGAGGAATAGAGTGGAAGCGAATTCTGATTCATGACACTGAAATTGGGTGAAATTAAATTGATACATTTTTGACATGAAATATGAAAATGATTTTCGACTAATTATTATAATAAATCATGATTGTTTAAAGAGATTAAAATAACTTATGCTTGAGATTTCAATTATGATCTTAAAGAAGATTAAAAAGTATGAGACATTTTTGTGAGATCTTGTTAATTTGTGATTTTGTTGTAAATTTAATTTTTAAGTTGTTTGTTTTTATTGTTTCTTTTGATTTTTACATTTAGTTCAATGTTTGTGGGTATCATTACTGAAAACCCTCACGAGACTCAAACTCGTCCACTAGGGCAACCTAGGGGTTTAAAGGCTTGTTGCATAGGCTAAATACAACCGTGTCAATCCACGAAAGTGATTTAGGATAGTTTAATTTTTAGTTTTTATCCCTTCTCTTGCTAAGGGACTAGCAAGAAGCTGGTTGGGGGTTGTGATGAGTGCTCAAAAAGCATTAAAATTACCATGATTTTATGTTAATTAATTGATTAAAAATATATATATTTATATGTTTTATCATATATTTATATAAATTTGTATTTTTCAGAATCACGGGTATTTTTATTGTTTTTCAGGTATTTTCGCTTAAAAACGTAACTTAAAGACTCAAAGAGGAATACTGGAAGCAATACATCACAATTATATTACTAAATAAATGGGGCAAGGTCAACAAATATGGAAAACATTGGACAAAATGGGTCGAAAAGGTCAAAAATGTCAAAAAGGTGGAAATCGCGCATACTGAAGCCCATCCGCGTGGCCGCCAGGCCCGCGCGCCAAGGCAAGTACTGGCCCATTCATCCGTGCGAGCTGCGGTCATGATGCTGTTCATCCGCTTGAGAGATGCGCTGCGCGGATCTGGATTCATCCGCGCACAAGATACTACGGCGTCCATGGCCTCTTTCACAGCGACGGCCGCCATTTCACCCCATTTTTCACGTCTCGGCCGCCCATGACGTCATGCGCCGACATCATTAATGACCTCGTCATTTCCATTACAGCGTTTTTACATTTTTTAACATTTTTTTAACATTGTTTTACTCATTTTTCTCTCCATCTCCTCACTATAAATACCCGTTCACTTCAAAAGCACACCTTAAAAACACACTTCTCTCTTCTTTCTTTCTCTCATTTCTTAGTTTTTAGTTTTTTTAGTTTTTCTTATGTTTTAGCTAGTTTCTCTTAGTGTTAGAGTTCTTCCCTCTTTAGGAAGAACTAGTTATGTTTTGTAATTTATTAGCTTTTTTGATTGATAAATGGGAGTGCAAATTCCGTTTGCCAGGTTTTTCTAGCAACGGGAATGGCATTGAAAATCTTGTAAGGATTTTATTTTCTTTGCGAGTTATTTTTTATGCTTTATTCTTACATGTTATATTTAATTTGTACGTGATTAAATTTAACCGGTACTAGCTATTTGTAAACATGATATAATAATAACGTTGTTATGCTTGCGAAAATATTAAATAGGTAAAAATCTCTCAAATGAATTGATTTTATTTTTATTCAAGATTTTATATTAAGAATGTTAGAGAGAAATATATTATTTTTCATTACAAACTTAAATCCGAAAATTAGATTTTAAGGTTTAGTTATCCTGGCTGATTTAGAGTGGTGCTCTTTTTTATTTGTTGGTACAATCGCCCGGTAGTTAGAGTGAAGCTCTATTTCAAAATTTTTATAAAATTATTATCTGAAAATGTATTGACAACATGTTTTCAGTGGTTTTAAAACTTGAAAGTTAGTACTTTCGGATAACTAAATTCTTAGGTTTAATTTGGACACCTTGAATAAAGTTTAAACTGTCTAACCCCACCAAAGGTGGCATTTAAATGGTTCATTTTCAATCTCTTAGAAAAAGGAATTAATTTAATTAACCAAATTAGTTATCAACCCCACCCATAGGTGTTAATTGATTTGTTTAGTTAACAAAGAATATCTAACCCCACCAAAGGTGGTATTCATACAAAAAAGGGAGAATCAATAAATATCAATTCATATCTTTAATAACCTAAATAATATGAGCAAGCATAATTAACTTAGTTATTATATCCATAAATACTCCATTATTATAAATGATAAAATTTGCATAAATATTTATTGAATCTATGTTTATTTTTATGTTATTAGATTAAAAACACAAAACCCCAAAATATCGTGACAGGATGTTTAGGATTTAATTTCGTTTTTAAAAGTTTGAATAATAAATTAAAAACCACATACATTCCTTCCTTAGATCGACCTTAGGAGTATACTTATCATTTTCTACGAAATGATTCGTGCACTCGCGAGAGTTTTATAAATATAAAACCAAAGTATTGGCAGGATCGGCGATGCCGGTTTTCGTTCATCAAGAAGTCACAAAGATGGGGATAAATTAAGGAGGTTACAAGTTGTACAAAAAGATAGGCTAATTGGGTCTTCCAATAAAACCCTAATTTTGGACACTCACATAACCCTATGAGGTATGTCATCTCTGGTCTCGAGCTTTCTTCTTGAGCTATGCCTTCTTTTTTCATGAATAGATAACCGAGACTTTAAATTTCTTTGTACTCTATGCCTTCGATCATAACCCTTTTGCCAAGGAAGAAAAGGTTAACTTTCTCTATGCTATTTGTCATTACATTGATTCAATATTTTGTCACCTCTGGTTTATCTCCTGGGTAAATGTTAATATTGTTTTATTTCCTTAATACTAATATTAGACCTTGTTACGTGTGGAGGAAATTAAGCATGTTTTCCATTCTGCCATATATATCTGATTTCTTCTTTTGTTTTTCTAAAACTATTTGTAGTTATGTTCTTGTTGCAATGAGAGTCTTTCATGATTCAAATGCAGTTTCTAAAATGACTTCACTGGCATCAAGGTAAGTGCTACTTTCTTTTCTATTGTCCTTCTAGTAAAATTCAACATAATGGCAGTGAGGATCTTATACATGTTTTGAATTAATAATTTGATGTATCTTACTTGTTCAATTAAAATCTTAATGTTTAACCAAAGACAACTTACTTCAAGCAAAAAGGGAAGTGTGGTTGTGAATGTGGACTCAAGCTAGTTTGGACCAATTCTTCTTGGAAGTGATGGAACATCTTGGTCAAAGCTGGTAATGGACATGTATCTTCTAGGAACATCTATTAGGTAGTAGTCTTTAATCACTTTGTTTGGCAATGTACTCCTAATGATCCTTTGGTAGTTTTTACTGTGCATATACACCTGCAAATGTCCTTAATGAACGTACATGAAGTGCTTTGTACATTGAATTTTGTTGTACTAAGTTCACCAAGTATGGTTATTGGTGTATCTTGTGTCATTTGAATTTAAACAATGTGACATTTTAGCCGAAAAGTGACATGCATAAATTGAAGTATAAATTGCATTAGGTAGTCATTAGCCTGAACTTGCTTACTCTAGATCTATCTTTTTCTGGCAGAAATAGTATTTCAATCTGTCTTCTTACTTAAAAGAAGTTGGCTTTCCCTCAGCTTAGTTTCTTGAAAGGACCAGGTTTAAATGGTGGATAATTACATGAATGGATCAAAATTATCACAGAAGTGGCTAGGTTTTAGTCTTTCAATTGATATCTTTGATTATTGATATCGAAATGGTTGGTTTCAAAATGGTTTCTTGTAGTGTGTAATTGATACTAAAATTGCACATGGTATGGATGTATTCGTCTTGCTTCCTAAGCTCTCAATAGAAATCTTTGTGCCCTAATTTCAATGTCAAGTAACAATTTCCTACAATGGAAACAAAATTGAGCGACTTGTCTATTTTATTGGCTTGAAGTTTATTCTTGTTCATAGAACGAGTTAGGATAAAGATATTTGTATTCTAGAAGTTCTTGGAGAAGAAAAAATGATAATGCTAGCTAAATCCTTCTTGTTCTTGCAAAACTTAAACTTGCTCGTACTTTCATATTGAATAGGTAGGAACATGCTTCTACATATTGCTTGATATACTTGGTTATTTTGCTTGAGATTCCCCGTGCCCCCACCCAAATAAAAAACTTTCAACATTTTTTGTGAAGGATTGTGCTTCCTTATTTCCACATATATAAATAATTCTTACCTATAAGCTAATTTTGTTTTTATGAAGTTTCTACTGTGATGCTTTCTTATTTTTTATTATTTTGGTATACAACTACCACTGAACCCAGGTTTTTTAGGAAAGAATTTTAATAGGTTAGATGAATTCTTGTTACTAAATTATCTTCCAACAAAGAGCTGCAAGAGGAAGGAGAAAGAAAGTTGTCCATAATCCTTGTCTACTTATGATATTTTGTGCACTATGGTCATTGGTTAACATTTAAGGAAATTTTTTTACAAAAAGAATATTATCATGATATTACTTTGATTCTTTATTTTTGGTGAAATATCCATGTCCAAACTGTATGACATAAACATGGGGTGGGTATCAGGACACTCAAATCTAGTGTAGATTACATAAAATTTAGAAAAATGGGCGTGTTCAACTGCTAGTGACTTTTCTAGATAGCTAGCTAATTGGTACTCTATAGACATCTATTTTACTCCTGCTGCACTTATATATTGGATATAGGACACAATATCGCATGATATTTCTATAGTGAAGTGAATTTATATCTATATTAGTCTATGCCCATTTATTGTTTTCTTTTGATGCAGATTTTATATGTTTTATTTGTTTGTTGCCTCCACGAGCAAAGCATTTCCACGATTATGATAAATGTGTGCTTCAATTTGATCATCATTGTGTTTGGCTAGGAGCATGTGTCGGACAGGGCAATGGAAGTGTGACAAATTACAATTTCATTGAATGACCAAACATATAATTGTGTATAAATAAAGTAATAGAAAAATATAAAGATTAACACATGAGATTTTTAGGTGAAAACAACTTAGGTTACACCAATGACTTAAGAGAAAAACCATCAGTCCACTAGATCATCTAACTATCCATTATGAAAAATAAGGTCCAATTACAAGGTTATGACTCAAACTACTCATCAAGGTAACACTCCCTAAGTAATCTATTTATAAGTCACTACTTCCATCATAGTTTCTAAAAGAAAGGTTTTTAGATTTGGACGAATGTTCCGATGAACTTGAATCATACGAGTTAATCGAACTTATACAATTGGCACCTGAAAATTCCACAAGTGAAAATGTGAGTCCTATAGAATATTCAATAATAAACAATCATAACTAGATGATTTATCAAATATATAAGATAAATCAAAACCAACTAACAACCCTAAAATAATTAGTTTAAAGCACAATATCACAAATATGGTAGCCTTATATAACTATAAATATTTGACAAATTAACTCCATGAATAAGTCTACTTGAATAGTTTTAGCAAAATAAGAGAGAGAATAAGATGAATAGAATAATGCTCGATAATGATATTGTGTGGTTAATAAAATTGTGAGTCAATGGTACGATTACATAGCATGAGTAGAAACCCTAAGTTAAAGGTTAATTACAAAACTATTCTTAAAAGTATTTAAAAGATCTTAAAAACATGAAAATATGGTAAAAATACTAATTGGTTAAATTAAAATTAGGTTAAATTTGAAAACATGATTGCTCGATCAATCGAGTATGCCCGATTGATTAAGCTCTAGTCAAGCTCGATCAATTGAATATGAATAGTTGGATCAATCTAGTTAAATCTCAATCGAACTAGTGAAAAATTTAATTAATTTAGAAATAAGTGGATTTATCAAGTCATTAATCTAGATCGATCTAGTTATATTAAAAATTGATTCAGCTAGTTTTAATTAAGATTGATCGATTTAGTCACCATGTAATAGATCGAGTGATTTATTTGAATAATGTTCCTATATATCTAATATGAAATCTAACACGTATGAAAACAGAGATATACCTAAGATGTAATCATTGAGGCTTAATAGTTTCTTCAGCTTGAAAATTTCTTAAAGGACACATCTTGAAACTAATATTACATACAAATATTTTGTTCAAAAATATCACCAATACTCACAAACCTTAAAATCTCCCCCTTTGGTATATTCGCATGACAAATCTCTCTCTTACTACATAATGCTCATAAGAAAAAAAATTACATAGTGGAACTATCTTATGATCCGATGAACCATCTTTGCTTGTATCTTAACAGATCTTATTTGCACTGAAAAATAGAAACAAAAACAAGCAAACAACTTGTATGGAATGACTCATTGTTCATTATAGTTTAGTGTATCTAATAATAGAAAAAAGAAGAATATTCAAAAGAGAATTAAACAAATTATAGAAATTAAAAACAACCCCTCCTACGTGAAATATCCCCAAAACAATTCAAAGTAATTCAAATATAAAAATCTCCCCCTAAATTAACTCCTTGTTTTCTGCTTATGTTAACTCCTTTGATTTTCTTATGAGAAGAGGGAGTTTGTTTTCCAAGTTGACATGGTCCATAAAAAAGGTTTTTAGTTTCAGAGAGCATCGATAAGCCACACATAATTTCCTTTTTACTCAAATTAACAAGATCTTTAAAATTGATATGTATCATCTTTTGATGTCATAATGAAATAGAATGATCATTAGCTAGGTTACAAGTAGTAGTAATATGGCCTATATCAATGCAGTAGCAATTATCCTGAAATCTAGTTCCTTTAACCATGCATTTACCTTTTGGATATATTATAATATAATGATTATTGGTAAATTATAAACTATAATTTTTATCACAAATTTGATTGATGCTTATGAGGTTGAATTTAAGTCCATTAACATGTAGTACATCATCTAACCTAGGCATACCATCAACCTGAATTGTACATTTACCAATAATCATTTATTTATTTCCATCACCAAAAGTAATTATTCCTTTATTATATTTTTCAAAAGTTTTGAAAAGAGAACGATTACTAATCATATGTCTAGAATAACCATTATCAAAATACCATACAATAGAAGACTTAGCTTTAAATATAGTATGGGATACACAATAATTTAAATCAGATTTTTTAATCCTAACTTTTCTAGTTTTTTCAATCATGTGCTTATTTTTGAAAACATGATTGTTGTTTCTTGAATAGGATACATGCAGATTATTTCTTTCTACCACAGTTGTGACATATAGGAATAAACTTAGAAGCAGATGCATGAGACATGTAAGAATGGTAAGCATAAGAAGGTTTTACAAACAGAGTTGATTTTGAAAAGGTTGGTGTAGTCATATACATATCCTAGCCCTCTCTTGTCTCTAAAAGGCTTTCTATAATCAAGAATATTATTCAATCTTTTAGCTCCAATTGTTAGCCTTTTATAGCTTTCATGGATTATTTTAGCTTTTGCACCAATTTTGCTTTATTAACAACAAGCTTATTAATTTCTTCTTTCAAATTTGTAAGACTCAAATTCAAAGTATTATTTTGTTCTTACAAAATCTTATTTTTAGAAGGAATAGAAAGTTTAATTTCCTCAATATATGAACTATCATCCCTAGTAAGATAATCCATAACAAGGTCCTAGGCATACTAAATGTATCTAGTAATGGCTCTGATACCAAATAAGAAGTTACTTTTTTAGTTATGGATCTATTAGTTAGAAGATTAGTGAATAGAATATCGACAGAAGTATAAAAAATTAAAATTTTGTAGAATTTTTAAACATGCAATTGCTTGTAAATAAAGTAATGCAAAAATATAAATATTAACACATGAGATTTTTAGGTGAAAACAACCTAGGCCACACCAATGATTTAAGAAAAAAACCACTAGTCCACCAAACTACCTAAATATCCACTATGAAAAATAAGATCCAATTACAAGGTTAGGGCTTAAATTACTCACCAAGGTAACAACCCCCAAATAATCTACTTACAAGTCATTGCTTTCATTATAGTCTCTACAAGAAAGGTGTTTAGATCCGAACCAACTTTCTGATGAACTCATCTCACATGAGTTAATCGAACTCATACAACTGGCACCTAAAAACTTAGCACAATATCTTAAGTGTAAATGTGTGTCCTAGAGAAAATTTAATAATGAACAATCCTAACTAGATGATTTAACAAATATATCATATAAATCAAAACCAACTAGCAACCTTAAAATAATGAGTTTAAAGCACAATATCATAAATATTGTAGACTTGTTAATTCACAAACACAACCATAAATGTTTGAAAAATTAACTCAATGAAAAATCCTACTTCAATAGTTTTAGCAAAATAAGAGAGAGAATAAGATGAATAGAATAATACTCAATAATTCTCTTATGTGGTTAACAAAATTGTAAGCCAATGGTATGATTAAATAGCATGAGTAGAAGCCCTAGGTGAAAGGTTAATTACAAAATTACCCTTAGAAGTATTTAGAAGAGCTTAAAAATATAAGGACAATATAGTGAAAATATTAATTGACTTAATTAAAAATTAGGTTAAATTTAAAAACTTGGTCGTTTGATCAATCTAGACTTAGCTTGATTGATTGAGTATACCCGCTCGATCAGGTGAAAAAATTAATTAATTTAAAAATAAGTGAATTGATCTAGTCATTAATCTTAATTGATTGAGTTAATTCAGCTAGTTTTAATTAAGCTAGATTGATCTAGTCACCACTCGATCGATTGAATGATTTATTTGAACAATGGTCCTATGTGTCTAATATGAAATCTAATTTGCATGAGAACAGAAATATACTTGAGATGTGATCGATGAGGTTAGATAGTTTCTTCGGCTTAAAAATATTTTAGAAAGACACACCTAGAAACTAATATTACATACAAATATTTTGTTCACAAATATCACCAACACTCACAAAACTTACATAATGACTAGAGAGGGAAAATGATAAGGGTGCTTAAAAGCTTTAAATTGGATGGGTCTCTCTATAGAGCATATGAATATCCAAGAGATACTAATGAAGATGGAACTATAACTGCAACTTATCGATACTAGCTTAGGCAAGACCAAATGATAGCTTCATGGTTCATCATTTTTATGAATCAAGATTACATAAAGAAAGTAGGTGACTAGGAGACAAGTGCACAAATATGGTCGATGTTATAAGGGTTCTTTGTATCTCAATCTATAACAAAAGTAATGTAGTATAAAGTTGAGTTCAATTCTATCAAGAAAGGTGGATTATTGATATCCAATTTTGTCCAAAAAGTGCAAACACCAGCATTTATGCTAGCATCAAATGGTTGTGCAATTAGTGAAGAAGACTAAGTTCTTACACTATGTAATGGTCTTCATATTGACTATGATTTAGTAGTTTCAAATATTCAAGAAGTTTACATTTTAGTATAAGAACTTACCCACAAGAAAGGCTTGAAATAAGAATTTATGCATTGGCATTGCTACCTTTAGTCAATGTGACATCAAAAACTGCAAAACTTGGGAGTAACAACATGAATCTTGCACAAGAAAATACCAAAGGGCTCCATTAAACCAATAAGGTAACTCAATGCTTGCAATGACTAATTCTAGTCATGACCAACAATTTAATCAAGTTCCACTTTCATCAAACTAGTCTATTAACCAATATTTTAACTAGCTATACCCACTAAATCAATTCTATGATCCATATAAAACAATAATAGAGGTTGTGGTTTTAACAATGTGACAAAACCTTAGTGCCAAATCTATGGAAAACTTGGTCATTTTACAGGTTCTTGTCGATTTAGGTTTAACCAATCCTACACTATAGTCACAAGCAATAAACCACCTGCTCAATTTCAATATATCAATCAAAACCAATACAACCAACCTACATACCCTTAGTACTATCATCCTCAATTCATTGCTCAATTTTCAAGTGGGTATAATGGCTTTAATAATCAGTTACCTCATCGACCCAACAACTTCTCTAACTACCTATATCAATAAGCTAATCTTGTTATGGCTCAACCTTACTATTCTTAGTTACTTACATCATTACAAAACCAACTTTACCTAACACAAGGACCATCTAGTTCATCAAACCTGAATCAAACTCAAATGACTTTAACCTATCCCCAAAACTCTAATCAAAGTGTTCAAATATATTCAATATTGATTAATGTAAATCTAGCCAATGTAATGTATGCATCAAGTCCCTGTGTGTTAATAGATCCTACATGGTTCTTAAATTTTGGTCCTTCACACCATGTAACCTCAAACCCTTCCAATCTTACTTTTAAACAAGAATTTGACGATAACCAATAGTTCATAGTAAGAAGCGGTGATGCTTTACAAATAGAAAATCTTGGCATGAACACCTTTTCTAATAAAAAATCATGATAGAAATTTTGTGCTCAAGAATATATTACATATCCCAAAAATTGCTAAAAATATCCTCAGTGCCTCTTAATTCACTAGAGATAATTCTGCTACACAACAAAACTCAGGGTCAACTGTTGTTGCGAGGGAAGGCTAATAAGAGACTATAATAATTTTAGCTAAACTTGAACATAAAAAAGTTATAAAACTCCCGCAAAATCTACCAGTGAAGCCTTCCAAGTCCAACTATAAAGTACCTCTATAGCTCATACTAATAAAAACTAATGTAAATTGTGATCTCAAATTGTGGTATAAACTTTTGGAGCATCCAAATGCTAAAATTGTAAATGATGTTCTTAAGAGTTGTCAAAAAAGTCCAATTACACATATCAGTGATCAATTTGATGTGTGTATTGCATGCCAAATGGTAAAATTTCATCTTTTATCTTTTACTAAGTTAATGAATAAAAGTTACACCTGGATTTATTTCTTAAAAGAAAATTGTAGGGTGAAACAAGCCTTCTTATGTTCAAAACCAAGTTAAACTGACTCATGGAAACAAACTAAAAATATTACAATCAGATGGAGATGGTGACTTTAATTCACTGAATCATATCCTAACTAGGTATGGTATTCAACTGCAAGTGTCACGCCCTTCACTACTAAAATAATGATCTTTAGTCTCAAAAAGTTAGCCTTAGTATTTTAAAAATCAAGGCCATAGGGTTTTGGTCATGGTCTAATAAAATTTGTGATCATAGTATATACATATAACCTCAATGTTTATCAGTAACTGTGACCATGAGTTAAACTATAAAAATTACTTAAATATAAACAAACTTATATAGTCATGGTTATTAAATGATCGTGATCTAATTAAATAATAGAATTCTCAGTCTTTTTTAAAATCAAAATTAAATAATATATTGTGTGTATTTTTCATTTACAAAAATTACTTTACAATTTGTCCATTTCTCTCTTAATTTAATTTCATGTATTTTTTCTCTTTTACACCACACCAAAATTCTCTATCAGTTTTTTTTCCTCACAATTTTTTCTTTTCCCTTCTCTTTTTTCCTTTTTTCTCATTCACGCTGGCATTTTCTTTCCAATCTTGCCTGATCTAATCTCTTCTTCTTTTTTTCTTTTCCCCTATCCCGTAACCTCATCTTTCCCTGTGTAGCTAGTAGTTTCTTTTCCTTCATCGCGACCCATCTTCAATCGTACCCAACTCCACCGTACCCCTCTTTATTTCTTCCCAACCCTAGTTTCATATACCCAACTCCCAGATTCTTGAGCTTCTTTATCAACTAGATCCATTACTTCTCGCGCACCTCCAACTTAACTTGGTACCTCTACTAGTTCCCGGTCATCCCTCAACCTTACCTGGACCACTAGTTTTTGGACAACTGTTATGGTTGATCCCCTTCCTATAGGTCTAGAGAGTGTGAGGTTTTTGTCATTTTGATTATTTTTGTATGTTTTTCCTTCAAGAAAATGCTATTGCATGATGTGCTTTTACATTGTATTTTTTTCTCAACATAAATAGGGTCTAGGAATTGTTAAACTACAAGAGTGTTTTCCACTATACTTTAGGTTCAGTGGTCCTCTTAGAATCCTTGGAGTTTCATTTATGTTCTTTTTCATATCTTGATCAATACCATTTGACATCCAAAGTGCAGCAAAACTAATGCTTTTCAATTATAAAACCATCATTAGTAGTCTATTTTGAGTATTTAGTACATATAATAATTTTGTCCAAAGAAAAGTGGTTGGGGGACGTAAAATAATTTAGTACATATAAGAATTTAATACCATTTGAAATATAATAATCTTGTTGCTTATATATGAATGCTACATTTTTTCACAATTCCTGGATTTCTAAGGGAGAAACTAGGTGGGTACAGCTGGAAGAGATAATATTTATTAAAGTAATATGGAAACAATAATCCATGAAGGATTTCACTAATACTAGCATGGTTTTATGAATTATGATTACAGGACGAATAACAGGGAAGAATATAGTAACATAGTTGCACTATACTATGAGTTTTTAAGGAGTGCAAATGAGTGGCTATCACACAGATTGATTGATGTAAGATATTTTTAGCCAATTCTCAGTTTTAAAACAATTTTTCTTATATGTCAAGTACGTCGTTGGTTTTTTATGAGATTGTCAATATTATTTTCTATTTGCTCGATATTGATATTGTGCTACAATTTTGTCATATTTTAGCAACCTATCAATCAACTTGCTTTTGGAGTTGTTGAAGTGGTTCTATCTTGTCTATTGTTACTTAGCCTTGTATATGTTATATACAAAGAAGTTTACAGTGTGGGGAAGCAATGCTTTTTTGTCATAGTGAATACCATGCATACCTAGATTTTAGATGAGGCCTTTGTTATGGGTGTCATATTGATCCATATCCTAAGTATGAGTTCAAGTTCTTTTGTGAAGGATGTGTAGGTCCCTCCTACATGGAATAGAAAGAAAATAAAAAATGTTAGGTGCAACCATAAATGTTAGTTGTTTCCATAAATGGTACGTGCAACCTCAATTGACAAATGTATATAATATTGATGGACAATTTTGCCTATAAATAGACAATGTCTTTGCCTTAGAGATACATCAACACACCAAAATAAGAGAAGCAAAGCAAAGGCAAAGGAACAATTTCCTTTGAAGAAAAATAGTGTTGTGCGTGTAAGAAAGTGAGAGAGAATATCTTAGAAAAATATTGGGATATTTTTCTAAAAGGGGAGTGGCAAAATAATGAGTTTGGAAAAAACTTGTGTGACACTATTTTGGGTTTATCTCAATTTGTTGTAATGTCTCTCACTTTGTACCCATTAATTTTATTAGTGGAAGAAATATTTTTTGGAGTTTGTCCCGTGGACTTAGCCCAAATTAAAGGGTGAACCACGTTAAATGGTCGGTGTCATTATTTTACTTTGTTGAATTTATTTTATTTTTACCTGTTGTGCCCAACAACTGGTATCAGAGTTGGTTTAGTAAAATTCTTAATATGCTTTGTGGTTACAGCATAGACTGATCTGCCACATCAGAAAAGATTTTATTAGGTCTAGGGTGTATTTATTTGCAGAAAAAGAAAAACAACGAGAAAAAAAATGTCAAGCCAGAAGGTAGATATTAAGAAATTTAATAACAATAATAATTTCTCTTTATGGCAAAGGAGGATGAAGGATATTTTCATTCAACCGAAGGTCCATAAGGAGTTACTAGGAAAAGAAAAGAAGGCAGCAACCGGTATTGAGAATTAGTGGGAAGAAATAGATGAGATTGCAGCTAGTACAATCCGTCTAAATCTCTCAGACAGTGTCTTGTAAAATATTGAATCAAAAAATTGCAAGACTACTAAAGAAACATAGGAGACTCTAGAAAATGTGTACATGTCAAAGAACCTCGCCAATAAATTTTATTTGTGGAAAGAGCTATATCAGATGAGGAAGGAAGATAATGTGAGCATGATGTAGCATGTTAGCAATTTCAACAGCAAGCTTTCTCACTTAGCAAGATTTAATGTGAGTTTCAACGATGAAGAGAAAGTTGTAATGTTGCTGGCATCACTACCCTCATCATATAGTCATATCGCGGCAACTCTAACTTATGTAAAAGATAAGATGGAGTTTAAAGTTGTTGTAGAAGCCTTCTTATCATATGAGAAATAGAACAAGGAGAGAGATTTAGAAGCACAAGCCCTTATCACAGAGCCCATAGGAAGGAGACAGTACATAGAACAAAAACCCAGAAGCAAGAGTAGAGCCAAATCAAACAAATTTTCCAATGTTGAATGCCATCACTGTAAGAGGAAGGGTCACATTTAGAAATTTTGTCGTATGTTCAAGAAGGAACAGGAAACAAACAAAGGCAAAGCAGTGAATAAAGATGACAGTAGTGATGATGAGCAAACAAATACCATAAATGAGTTCAATATCATTTATGATGAAGATTTTGTAAATCTTGCATCATATGAGACCAATTGGGTGATTGATAATGGTGCTACAATTCATTCTACATTACGTAGAGAATTTTTCTCATCATACACACCTGGAAGTTTTGGTGTTGTTAGAATGGGAAATGAAGGCCTATCAAAGGTTGTTGGCAGAGGAGACGTTTACTTGGAAACAGAGAATGGAGCCAGACTATTTTTGAAGGATGTCAGGCATACTCCATATGTGCCTGGATTTGATCTCTGTATGAAAACTTGTAAATGAAGGATATGGTAGCTCTTTCATTTATGTAAATGGAAACTTACAAAAGGTTCCTTAGTAGTGGCTAGAGATGAGAAGTATACAACTCTATATATAATGCAAGCAAAGCTCTCCACCGACAGAGTAAATTCCATGGAGAAAAATAGAGCAGATGAATTATGGAATAGGAGAATCAGTCACATGAGTGAAAAAGGTATGACAAGCCTAGCCAAGAAGAAGATACTGCCCAGAATGGATGAATACATTTGGAAAAAATGTGTTGATTGTCTAGCAGGAAAGCAAAATAGAGTTTCTTTCAAGACTTCCCTTCCTTTCAAAATGAATAATATTTTAGATCTGATTCATTTAGATTTGTGTGGACCAATGCCAAACTCACTTGGTGGTGCTCAATACTTTGTGAATTTCATTGATGATCATTCAAGGAAGACGTGGATATATCTTCTAAAGACAAAGGATCAAGTGCTAGATGTCTTCAAATAATTTCATGCCTTAGTTGAGAGACAGACTAGGAAGAAGATGAAGTGCATCCGAATAGACAATGATGGAGAATAGATAGGACATTTCCATGCTTACTGCAAAAAGCATGGTATTCGACATCAAATGACACCTCTAAAGACACTAAAGTTGAATGGTTTAGTTGAGAGGATGAACATAACTTTAATGGAGAGAGTCAAATGTCTACTCTCACATGCAAAGTTGCCTAAACATTTCTGGGGTGAAGCCATACTAATAGTTGCAAATGTGCTTAATCTTTCACCCTGTACTCCTCATAAGATGGATGTTCTAGATAAAGTTTTATCAAGAAAGGATGTTTCCTATGATCATATGTTGGTATTTGGCTATAAAGAATTTGTTCATATCCCTAAGGATTAGAGATTCAAACTTGATGCCAAAACAAGACAGTGTATTTTTATTGGCTATGGTGAAGATCAATTTGGCTATAGATTTTACGATCTGGTTGCAACAGACTTTTCAGGAGCTACGATGCTATATTTGTTGAAGATTAAACCATTGAAGATATTATCAAAATGAAGAAAGATGTTCCTAATGCCAATGGTGACTCATCAAATTTGGAATTAATTCCCCCAACATCAGTGCCAAGATAAGTTGGAGATGAAGACCAGGTTTATCCACCCGATGAAGATAATGCTCCCATAGAAGTTGGTTTTCAAGATGAGGGAAATGATGATATTCATCATCCAATACCAACACCTGTAGCTTCTCTTATTCCACTGAAAAGAAGTGATAGAGTGAGATGACCCTCTACATCATATCCTATATATGAGTATGTAACTTTCACTAATGGGGGAGAACCTGAGAGTTATGAAGAAGCCATGGATGATGAATCCAAACAAAAATGGACTGAAGCCATGCAAGATGAGATGAAGTCCTTGCATGAGAACAAAAATTTTGTGCTAATGAAGCTGCCCAAAGGGAAAAGGGCTTTGAAAAATAAATGGGTGTTTAGGGTAAATCATGGAGGACATAGTTCCAATCTATGATACAAAGCCAAACTAGTTGTCAAGGGATTCATCCAAAGAAAAGGTGTTGACTTTGATGAGATTTTATCTCCAGTTGTGAAAATGAAATCCATTTATACTATGCTGGGGTTAGCAAAACATCTTGACTTAGAGGTTGAGAAAATGGATGTAAAAGCATCCATCCTACATGGTGACTTGGAAGAAGAGATATACATGGAGCAACCAGAGGGTTTCAAGCAAAAATGAAAAGAGAATTATGTTTGCAAATTGAAGAAAAGCCTCTACGGCTTAAAACGGGCACCGAGACAATGGTACAAAAATTTTGAGTCTATTATGGGGAAGCAAGGCTACAAAAAGACTATTTCAGACCATTGTGTTTTGTGCAAAAATTCTCTGATGATGATTTCATTATTCTTTTTCTCTATTGTGGATGATATGTTGATTATTGGCCGGAATATTTCCAGAATTAACAACTTGAAAAAATAATTGAGTAAGTCTTTTGCCATGAAAGACTTAGGGCTAACAAAGTAGATTCCTGGCATAAGTATTATTAGAGAAAAAGGCACCAAGAAATTATGGTTGTCACGGGAGAAGTACATTGAGAAAGTACATCAGAGATTTCATATGGATAAGGTTAAAGCGATTAGTTGTCCTCTTGCTAATCACTTTAAGCTAAGTTCTAATCATAGTCCTTCTATAGACAAAGAGAAGGAAGAGATGGAAAATGTTCCATATGCTTCAGCAGTTGAAAGTCTGATGTATGTTATGGTTTGTACACAGCCAGATATCGCTCATGTAGTTGGAATTATAAGTAGATTCCTTTCAAATCCTAGAAAGGAACATTAGGCTGTAGTGAAATGGATTTTTAGGTATCTTTGAGGTTCTTCCAAAATATGCCTATGTTTTGGAAATGAAAAGCCTGTGTTAGTTGGATACACAGATACAGATATAGCTAGCGATGTGGATTCTAGAAAATCCATTTCAAGTTACCTGATTATATTTGCAGGGGGAGTTGTGTCATGAAAATCAAAGTTACAAAAATGTGTTGCATTGTCAACTACAAAAGCAGAGTTTATAGCAGCAACAAAAGCATGTAAAGATTTTCTATGGATGAAAAAGTTCTTGAAAGAACTTGGGTTGCAACAAGACAGTTACCAGTCATTTTGTGATAGTTAGAGTGCTATCCATCTTGGAAAGAATACCTCATTTCATTCAAGATCAAAATATATTAATGTGAGATATCATTGGATTAGGGATGTAATGGAAAAGATCACATACATAAGAATTATGCATCTATGCCTAGAAACTATGCATGTTATTTAATTAAGACAAACAATTAAATAATTCTCTTAAATCTATTTAATTACCTCTATAGATAAATTATTGGCCAAACAATTAATAGCATACAAATCAGATTAAATAATATAATTAAATTATAATTATAATTGGGATAAAATATTAGATCATCACATGGTAAAAATTGGGTTCATAAGATCCCAGATTAATAAATTAATTACACATAATTGTGTTCATAAAGCTCATATTTTTCATAAAGAAAGACATAAAAATTGATAAATAAAAGAGTAAAAGAATAAATACAATCAATTTCTTGAATTGTAGAATTAATCTTCTCTTGAATCTCCACAAAAAGTATGTATTTTCTTGAAATTTTCTCTCTTTTCCTCTCTTTTTAGCTCCAAAAATTGACCAAAATTATGCTAATGATGGTCTATTAGGGTTTATGGGGTAATTAGGGGCTTAAATATTTCTCATGTGCAATCTAGACCATCAATTTGGCTTCATATCAATGGCTACGATCAAAACAAGCAAAACTGACAGTTCCAGTCAATCACAGTGTGACACGTGGTAGGGGAAATTCACTGGGAAAATCAGGGAGCGACGCATGGCAGGGGAGATCAGTCAGAGTCAACGCTTGTTGATTCATCGACATACAATTTGACGTGATTAATGGAAATGGATGGCGTGATGCAAGGGTGGAACGCGTGGACCAACTTTCAAACTTGGATTGAATGTCGTGTTGACATGTGGCACACATTCGTCCCCTCACACATGGCGTAATGTGATTCACTCTACGTGCTTGGGTGACATCTACATGGCTTAATCAGTCAGCTCCTCTGCCTGCATGGCATGCCACGTGGTAACTCTTGATTGGTTCTGCGTTAAAAATTCCAAAAATTATATTTTCACCCCTTTTAATTAAAAAATTTATATTTTAATATTTTTGGCCATAAAAATACTATTTATTGAATAAAACAAGTAAATATTAAGTAAAAAAAGTGTGATAATGACTTTATTTTCATAGAGTCATCAGGGCTAATAATATTTGCAATTATGAGCATCAGAACATTATGTACTTTTATTACTTTACCATGGTATAGGCCCTTTAAGTGCAATATTGCCTTCTGAGAGTGCAAAAATGCCCCCTAACAATGCAAACACTGACAATATCTACCACATCTCAACTTCTGATTTCGATGAATTTCAGAGCATACCCATGCTTTCAGAGTTTAGGAATTTTACCTCTATGATTGGATGCATGTACATATTTTCTTGGTATCTTTTGTAGCTTTTTCTTCACCAACTAATCAACTCAATGCCAATATTTTTACTGCTTGTGCAAGTTTCATATGTGATGTTGTGTTCTTATTACAGTGGACCAGATGGAAAGCATTGGGTTGGTGTAAGTTTTACAGCATCATAAATTGCTTTGACAAAATATTATGTTCATCCTAAATATTACTCTTCCACCACTGTCATGTCAAAATAAAAGAGGTATAACAAAGATAAAGAAAATTGCTAAATTAAAGCTCACAGAAAAAGGTACAATTGAATTTGATAATCGATGCAACCCAATTGGAAAGAGGGAATCAAAAATGATTGGTTGGATATATGTGTTAGGAAAAACAATGATTAGGATTATTTACAATGACTAGCCCAAGAAAGTTTCTAAATTAGAAAAAGACATGATATGGGCAAAATTGACTATAAGAACACATATTCAACTTGTGCTTTTTTGTCCTTCATTATTTAGTTATAATACTAATTTTGTGTGAATTTTTTATGAATTTATTTCCTATGCATGTTATATTTCTTATAGTTGCATACTCATGTGTGGTCCTCTGGCTAAGGTTCTTTTACAATTTCAGATTAAGCCTCTAGACATTTTTTGTGTTCATGGATGCTGATTTATCATAGTATGTAAGTTATTTTTGTTTAAGATCTCAATGATACCACTTAGATTGTTGGCTATGACTAATCATATCAAAATAGTTGGCTAGCTAACAATAATTTAAATGTGTACATTATAGTTTAATCATGAAGGAACTTACATCGATGGTGAAATTGATTAGATGAGAAATGAGTGGGTGGAACTTAGACCATCTATACCCTCTTATCTACTTTTTTTGTTAGCTCGATTTAGATTGTGGACAATTTGATTAATATTGTTATTGATAAATTTTTTGCATGTATTTCATATTTCGGAACACTTTAATTAGCTAGCTAATAATGCTTATTATGTTTTAGTGTATAAAATCTCAAATGTAATTGCAGTAATAATTTTAATATTATATGACTTTTAATATTGTAATTTATATTGAAAAATGGGGTTAATTGAGAAGTATATGATCACGATTTAAATGTAACCGAGACAATAGACATACCATTTGGTCATGGTTTTATAAAAGACTGAGACCAAATGTATGTCTATGGCTTCGATCTTTTAAAGAAAGTGGTCAAATAGTATCTCTATGGCCTCGGTATTTTATAAAACTGTGACCAAATGTATGTCTATAACCTTAGTCTTTTAAAGACCATAACCAAATGGTATGTCATGATTTTATAAGACCATGACCAAATGATATGTCTATGGTCACAGTCTTATAAAAGACTGAGACCAAATGGTATGTCTACGGCCTTGGTTTTGTATAAAATCATGACCAAATGATATGTCTATGGCTTCGGTCATATAAAAGACCATGCTCAAATGGTATGTCTATGGTCTCTCCTATTTAGCCTCAATTTTTATAACATTGGCCATATATATACTACTACGGTTAAAAACTGAGGTCATTTATCAATTTTGTAGTAATGCTTACATAGCCCAACAAAATGGCCTAATACAGAGGAAGCATAGTCACATATCTGAGTTGGGATTAACTTTACTAGCTCAAAGCAATATGCCATTAAAATTTTGGGATGAAGCTTTCTATGCAACCACCTATCTAATCAATAGGATACTTATAATAATGCTTGGCTTTAAAAGTACCTTTGAAATGCGCACTAAGCATCCACCTGACTATCTATCATTAAAGGTGTTTGGGTGCACGTGTTTTTCACACATGAAACCCTATCATAACCATAAGTTTGATTTCAAAACTAAACCTTGTACATTTCTTGGTGATAGTCACGTGCATAAAATTTACAAATGCTTGATATTGAGTGGGAAGGTCATAATTTCAATGAGTGTGATATTTGATGAAAAAAAATCCCATTTGCTCAACCTCTACCTACTTTATCAAGTACACTAACCAAATTCAAACCACTCTTAGGACAATTCATACAACACCTAGTATTATCATAATGAATAGCAAACAAATAGGTGACAATAAACTTGATATAAACAATATTTAATTACTTAATAGTTTATTAATAAATCACCATGATAATACCATATCTTCTAACAACATGTCACCTAGCACCAATATGTCACTAGTAGCTCATCATGATCTAACCAACCTATCTCTCATGAAAATACATATCAGAATAAATTTTCTCATCAAAGTATACACCTAATGACTACAAGACTTGGTTGGCATAAAAAATCCAAAGCCATGTTTGCAACTCAAAATATGCCTATTCCCAGAATATATAAAAGATTCACTCAAAGATAAGGGTTAGTTTGTAGCTATGAAAAGTGAATTTGATTCCCTAAGTAAGAATAACACCTAGATATTAGTTCCATCTCCCAAAGAAAGAAAATCATTGATAACAAATGGCTCTTTCAAATAAAACAACTCTCTGATGGCACTTTAGAAAAATTGAAAGCACAAGTAGTGGCCAAAGTATTTATTCAAGTGGATGGCTTCTATTTCTTAGAAGCCTTTAACCCAATTGTCAAGCTTGGAACTATGAGAATAATCTTGACAATAACTCATACCATTCACTAGTCTAAATGGCCATTAGGCATAAACAATGATTTCCTAAATGGAACTATCACATAGGAAATGTGTATGCATTAAATGCCTAGGTTTTTTTGACAAAAATCATCCTGAATTTGTATGCAAACTGTAAAAATCAATATATGGCTTAAAACAGGCACCTAGAGCTTAGTTTAACAAGCTAATTTCTACCTTACTCTAGCATGTATTTTCTAAATCCAAGTATGATGATTCCTTGTTTCATTTAATCAACAAATCCTACAGGATGTATGTGTTAATATATGTGGATGATGTCATTGTAATTGGATCACATACAGAGAAAATTGATGAGTTTATCAAGCTACTTAGTGATGAGTTTATCAAGCTGCTTAGTGATGAATTTGCCCTTAAAAACATGGGAATCTTACACTACTTTTTGGGAATTGAATTCATTCACTTACTCAATGGTAATCTGCTATTAAGATAATCCAAATACATAAAGAGTTTACTAACTAAAGCCAAGATGCATGATGTCAAACCAGCTAAATCATCTATGATTACAACAACATAATTATCGACTACAGATAGTGAGTCATATGATAATCCCAGCATGTATAAGAGTATTGTCAATACCCTTCGATATGTCACTCTAAATAATCCAAACATAGCATTTTTAGTTAATAAATTTTGTCAATATATGGCTCATTCATTACTCACCCATTGACTCGCAACAAAAAGAATTTTGAGATATTTAGTTGGCACATCATATTATGGGATATAATACAAAAATTTAACCATATCATATATATGTGCATTTTTAGATTTAGACTGGGTTGCACTATACAGGAGCATTTTTAGTACCCTTCAATATTCCACTCTAACTCGTCCAAACATAACATTTTCAGTTAAAAAGTTTGTTAATATATGGCTTATTCACTACTCACACGTTGACTCAAAACAAAAGGAATTTTGGGATATTTAGCTTATCAACATCTAGCCTATGTATTTTCTTGTGTGCAAACCTTGTGCTTTGGTCGGCAAAGAAATAACCAACTAATGCAAGGTCTAGTACTAAAGCTAGTCGAGTATAGATGTCTTGTATCCACGGCTATTGAAGTAACATGATTGCAAATTATGCTCAACGAACTATAGATTGAGAGCTTAGACAAACCTATTATGTGTTAAAAATCAACACCAACATAATAATTAAAGATGTAGAGAAATAAATGAAGTAGTTGAAGAAGTAGAGAAATAAATGAAGTGGTTGAAGGATGTAGAAATAAATGAAGTGGTTGAAGGTTGTAGAAATAAATGAAGTGGTTGAAGGTTGTAGAAAAAATAAGTGTGTAGATAAGATTTGTGTGGCTAGGATTATTTTTTAGTTTTATATTTGTGTAGTGTAGATTGCATGGTGAGGACTATAAATATCCTACCTTGCATTTGGTTTAATCATTTCATCAAAAACAAATAAGTTTTTGTATTCTTAGTTTGAGTGTGAGTTGAGAGCTTTCTCTTTAAGTGTTTGTATTTCTCTTCAATTTGTGAGTTGCCTTTGAAAAGTGTTATAGTGGGTATAATACAAGTACTTTGTTTACTTGTTTGGATCTAATATTAGTAAATTTAGAGTTGTTTATTCTAAATTTTATTCAACAATTGGTATCAGAGCAGGACAGTCAGGGATCATTCTTAGTGGAGTTATCTTGAGTCGTGAGGAGTTTGGTACTCTGCAAGTTTATTAGTCAAGCTTGTTCGGTATAGTCGAAGTCTTGCCGATACGATGGGTGATCTTCAAGTAGTTTGAGGAATCAAGAAGCTCAACAACAAAAACTATAACACATGCGCAACATGTATGGAGTCTTACCTATAAGGTAAAGACTTGTGGGATGTTGTTGGTGGTGATGAAGTTACACAACCAATAGTGGAAGATGCAAATGGCATCTTGCAGAAGTGGAAAATTAAAGCAGGCAAAGCGATATTTGCTTTGAAGACCACAATTGAAGAAGAAATGTTGGAGCATATTCGGGATGCAAAAACACCAAAGGAAGCATGGGACACTCTTATTACGCTCTTTTCAAAGAATGATACAAGATTGCAACTTTTGGAGAATGAGTTACTATCGATGGCGCAACGCGACATGACGATTTCCCAATACTTTCACAAGGTAAAGTCATTATGCCGCGAAATTTCAGAGTTAGATCCAAAAGCTCCTATTGGGGAAACGAGGATAAAGAGAATAATTATTCATGGTTTGAGACCCGAATATCGAGGGTTTGTTACCGCTATACAAGGATGGCTAACATAACCATCTCTTGTTGAGTTTGAGAATTTGTTAGCCTGTCAAGAAGCTATGGCTAAGCAAATGGGAGGAGTCCAACTGAAGGGTGAAGAAGAAGCACTCTACACTAGCAAAAGCAAAGGAATTTTCAAGCGGTACAATGGAAATGGATATAAAAATGATGGCGACAAAGGAAAAATTCAACAAGGAAAGGGAGGCTTTCATCCAGGGGGAGCTTGGAAGAACCGCAATAACAATAGAAAATTTGACGGTGAATGTTACAACTGTGGGAAGATGGGTCACATGAAAAAAGATTGTTGGAGTAAGAAAAAGCCTGTTGAAAGCAATACAGCTACTTCCAATTCTAAGGAGCATAGCAAAGATGGTTGGGATGCCGAAACATTATTCGCTATAAAGGAAGAAGAATTGACTCTTACGGTGACAACATCAAAACAGATTGACTACAAGAATGACTGGATCGTAGATTCGGGCTTCTCAAATCATATGAAAGGTGATAAATAGAAGTTGGAAAGCATGTTTGAGTACAAGGGAGGTCGTGTAGTGGTGACAGCTGACAACTCAAGGTTACTGATAGCCCACATCGGTAAGACGATAGTTACGCCTCGATATAGTACTAACCAAGTACCACTTCAAGATGTTTATCATGTCCTAGGAATGAAGAAAAATTTGCTATCTATGGCTCAATTAACATCATCAGGCCACTATGTCTTGTTCGGTCCCCGAGACGTGAAGGTGTATCGTGATCTCAAAATCTCAGACACACCGACAATGGAGGGGCAACGATTGGAATCAGTCTACGTGATGCCAGTAGAATCTGCATTTGTAGACAAGACAAGAAGAAATGAAACAGAAGATCTATGGCATATGCGGTTAGATCACGTTAGCTATTCCAAGCTAAGTGTGATGGTGAATAAGTCGATGCTTAAAGAGCTTCCTCAACTAGATGTGCGAACAGACACAATCTGTGCAGGATGCCAATATGGTAAAGCTTACCAATTTCCATATGAGGAATCAAAGTTTAAAGCAAAAGAACCATTGGAATTAGTTCACTCTGATGTATTCGGTCCTGTTAAGAAACCATCAATTGGCGGTATGCGATACATGGTGACATTCATTGATGACTTCTCAAGGTATGTGTGGATTTTCTTTATGAAAGAAAAATCTGACGTATTCTCAAAGTTTAAAGAGTTTAGAGAGTCAACTGAAGGAGAAGTTGGAAAGAAGATATGTTGCTTGCGCACAGACAACAGCAGAGAATATAGCTCAAGCGAGTTCTCTCAATACCCAAGGGAATGTCGAATACATCATCAATACACTTGTGCCAACATGCCACAACAAAATGGTGTAGTAGAGAGAAAGAACCGACATCTTGTAGAAATTTTTCGGAGTATGCTACATGAAAAGAATGTACTTGGGAGGTTTTGGGCTGAAGCAATGAGGACTGCAGCCTTTATGATTAATAGACTTCCTCAACCAAGGTTAGAATTTGTTTCACCCTTTGAGAAACTATGGAACATGAAAACTACAGTTAGCTACTTTCGAGTATTTGGTTGTGTGTGTTATGTATTTGTTCCTGATAATTTATGGAGCAAATTTGAATAGAAAGATGTTAGATGTATCTTTGTGGGATACGATAGCCAGAGAAAAAGGTGGAAATGTTATGATCCAACGAGTGGAAGATGCTACACTTCACGAGATGTGGTGTTCGATGAAGCATCTTCTTGGTGGTCATCAAAGAAGGAAGCATTGCTAGACTCAAGAGAATTTGGAGATAAGCTGCAACAAAAGATGGGGGAGCATACTATTCAATTCCAACCAAGTTTAGATGAATCCAGAGATCCAAACAATGATGGTGCCAAACAAAGAGTAACTCAGAATCCTTGGCAAACTGGCATATATCAATAACTAAATGAAGAAGGTGGGCTTAGTGAAATAGAAGAATCAACTCCATAATCTCAACTCCGTAGGTCAATAAGAACACGAAGGCCAAATCCCAAATATGCTAATGCAGCCATAATTGAAGAAGCAATAGAACCTAAGACGTTTGAAGAAGCATCACAAAGATCTGAGTGGATGACAACTATGAAAGAAGAGATCGATACACTTCAGCAAAATCAAACTTAGGATCTGGTGCGAAAGCCAAGAGATGTGAAACCCATATCTGTCAAGTGGGTTTACAAGATAAAGCGTAGAATAGATGGGTCAATCGAGAGGTATAAGGCACAATTGGTAGCTCGTGGTTTCTCTCAACAGTATGGACTAGACTATGATGAAACGTTTAGTCCAATGACGAAACTTACAACTGTTCGAGTCCTACTTGTACTTGCAGCAAACAAAGATTGGAAGTTGTGGTAGATGGATGTGAAGAATGGTTTTCTTCATGGAGAGCTGGATCAGGAGATCTACATGATCCAACCAATGGGTTTTCAGAGCCAAGATCATCCTGAATATGTGTGTAAGCTGCGGAAAGCACTCTACGGATTGAAACAAGCACCCAGGGCATGGTATGATAAGATTGCTGAATTTCTAACACAAAGTGTTTATTCAGTAACACCTACAGATTCCAACTTGTTTGATAAAGCCAATGAAGGAAAGATAGATATTGTGCTAGTGTATGTTGATGACTTAATCATAAATTGTGATAATGACGCAAAAATTCTTCGAAGAAAGGAGAATTTGTCAATCCGTTTCCAGATGAAAGAACTTGGCTAGCTTAAGCACTTCCTTGGTTTAGAGGTTGATCACACACAAGAAGGAATATTTCTTTGTCAGCAAAAATATTCCAAAGATTTGATAAAGCGGTTCGGAATTCTTGAATGTAGACCAATTTCGACGCCGATGGAGCCAAATGCCAACATGTGTGCACATGAAGAAAAAGATTTGGAAGATGCGACAATGTATCGAAAATTGGTAGGTAGTCTGATATACTTAACCTTAACTCGGCCTGACATTTCTTATGCAGTTAGTGTGATGAGTCGGTACATGCAAAATCCAAAGAAACCTCATTTGGATGCAGTTTGACAAATACTGAGATATGTTAATAGTACAATTGACTATGGTCTTTTGTACAAGAAATGTGGAGACTGCAAGTTAGTTGGTTACTGCGATGCAGACTATGTAGAAGATCATGACACCAGGAGATCAAAAATTGGATATGTGTTTAAGTTAGGTTCTGGAACAATTTATTGGTGTAGCAAGAGACAACCAACAATATCATTATCAACCACTGAAGCTGAGTATCGAGCAGCGGCAATGGTAGCTCAAGAGTGTACATGGTTGATACAGCTAATGAATAATCTACATCAACAAGTAGATTATGCAGTATCGTTGTACTGTGACAATCAATCGGCAATTCGTTTGGCAGAGAATCCGGTCTTCATGCAAGAACTAAGCATGTTGAAGTACACTATCACTTTATCAGGGAAAAGGTTCTACAAGAAGAAATTGAAATGAGGCAAATCAAGATAGATGATAAAGTTGCAGACTTGTTCACAAAAAGCTTAAGCGTTGGTAAGTTCGAAATGTTTCGCCATCAGCTTGACATAGTAAAAATAGTGAGAGTTGGTGTTGAGGGGGAGTGTTGAAAATCAACACCAACATAATAATTAAAGATGTAGAAAAATAAATGAAGTAGTTAAAGAAGTAGAGAAATAAATGAAGTGGTTGAAGGATGTAGAAATAAATGAAATGGTTGAATGTTGTAGAAATAAATGAAGTGGTTGAAGGTTGTAGAAATAAATGAAGTGGTTGAAGGTTGTAGAAAAAAGAAGTATGTAGATAAGATTTGTGTAACTAGGATTATTTCTTAGTTTTATATTTGTGTGGTGTAGATTGCATGGTGAGGACTATAAATATCCTACCTTGTATTTGGTTTAATCATTTCATCAAAAACAAATAAGTCTTCTTAGTTTGAGTTTGAGTTGAGAGCTTTCTCTTTGAGTGTTTGTATTTCTCTTCAATTTGTGTGTTGCCTTTAAAAGGTGTTATAGTGGGTATAATACAAGTAATTTGTTTACTTGTTTGGATCTAATATTAGTAAATTTAGAGTTGTTAATTCTAAATTTTATTCAACATTATGTGGTGTGATCACACTAATGCCATATCACTCACATTCAATCCCATATTTCACTCACGAACCAAGCATTTTGAATTAGACTATCATTTTGTTAAGGAAAAATTGTCACCCAATCAATTAAAAATTCAATTTGTCCATTCCTTTGATCAAAAGAATGATATGTTAACTAAGGTTCTACCCACGGCTCAATTCAAAAACTTTAGGAGTAAACTTAGTGTCACTCGCATACCGTTAAGTTTGAGAGGAGATGTTGACACTATCATAGATGTTGAAATATTGGATGAGCACGACAAAAATAATAAGCATGGAAACCTAAGCAAAGTTGGTACCAAATGATATCACTAAGCTGGCAAGTATAGCAACATTCTTCAGTAACTTGTAAAGGTTATGAGCAACTACAAAGTCTACGCAGAGATCTTTGGTGTAATTGTTAAGCTGACAATTGTAACTTCATTTTCTGTTAGTTTTTGATTGATTTGAATACCCATTTGTGATGAATGCATAAATGTAGTATAAATACAAAGCAAAGATTGTAATTGATCATCATCGAAAAATACAATTACAAGTAATTATAAAAAATAAAGTTAATGCACTATTCATCATCTTCTTTTCCTCTCCATCAATTTCAATTATTATTCTTCAATATTAGTTAGTGTTCTTTCAATTTGCACATAGTTCATCAATTTCTTAAACAACTTAAAATTAAAAGAATGAAAAGTTACTTGTTATTTAACAAACTAATCTACACAAAATTTTGCCCAATTTAACTTAATTTACGTACCAATTCAACACTCCCCAATTATTAATTGCGAGAGCAAAATTGCACAAATTATA
Source organism: Hippophae rhamnoides (assembly GCA_033030585.1). NCBI lineage: Eukaryota > Viridiplantae > Streptophyta > Magnoliopsida > Rosales > Elaeagnaceae > Hippophae > Hippophae rhamnoides. Next base: position 57,542,889 of record CM065427.1, on the reverse strand, counting down.
AATAGGATTTTTATATTGTAGTGATTACCACAAACATTATTTATATATATTTTTAATTATCTTGTATTATAATAACATGTGTTTGTGATGTTCATTAAATTTTGTACATAAGAAGTGAGATAACATTTTATATTTAAAAATAAAATAAAGATAAATATAATATATTATATAAAAATACAAAGATAAATATAACAAGTTGAAAAAAAAATTAATGTACAAAAATTGGGATATATATATATATAAATTTTAATTGAGAGATAAAAATGTTAAAAAATTTAAAGTTATTGATATATCTAACAGATATACTGTAACTCAATTCTTCGTATAATCAGATAGCCCCCGAAATTCGAGCCCAATTTGCCGGTCGGCTCGGTTGTATATATTCATAATTTACGATTTAGAACATCAACAGTTATCCGTTTTAATCGCTGGAGTGTTATTTTTGGAACGGTTGAAAATCAGTACTCGTTAAACTTCACTGTGGTCTAAGCCGCCCTGGCCCCACTACTATTTTTGTCTCATCAATTCTCATGATGTGAATTCTTCCTTCTTTATGTATTTGTTATTCAATATTTATTTTTAAGAAATAATTTTTTTTTAATTTTTAATTTTATTAATTTAAAACAATATATCATTGTATATTTTAAAAATAAAAAATATTTATATCATAATTCAACTGATTTGATTCGTTGTATTACCTCACAATACGTCCACTTTTGCTTTGGAAAAGCAAAAGATTAATCTAAAACGTAGGTTTTATATCCCCAATTAGTAGGCTAGATCCTTTGTTTCACATTATCAAAGAAAAATTACGTTGATTTGTTGTGCATGATGTTGATTATATATATATATATATATATATATCATGGAAGTGTTTCTTTTATTGTGATAAAAATAATACTCATTTAAAATAAGTGAGTCATTTTGTATCAAAGAATTTAAAATTTTAATTATAAATTTTGTATAATAAATAAATAATATAAGTCATTCAATATTAAAAATTTAATCATAAAAAAAGATAATTAAATTTTATATTGTTTATAAAAATTATATTAAATACGTAGTTATTTTAGTTATGTAACTACATGATTTATATATTTTAATCGTGTAATTTTTAAGTGAAATCTATTAATTATATAATTTAAAAATATTATTAATTAAGTCAAATTTTTAAAAAATAAAATTTCATCATAAATAAAATAAAAAATATATATTTTATTATTAAAAAAATAACCCATTTATTTCTCTTTATCTCCCAACCTCTCCGTCTTTTTATTATTCTTTCTCTTAACTCATCGTTATTTATTAATAAAAAATAAAAAAAATAAAATTAAGAGAGAGAAATAGTTAATAGGAGAGAGAAAATAAATGAAAGAGGAAAAGAGTAAATGGAAGAGAGAGAAATGGAGAGGTAGAGAGAAATGGAGAGAGAGAAGAAGGCTTGATTTTTTAATTTTTTTATTAAAGTATATATTTTTTATTTTATTCTTAAAATTTTTTATTTAATTAATAATATTTTTAAACTACGTAATTAATAAAATTTATCCTAAAAAACTCGTTATCTCACTACGTTAGTATCTTTACTTACGATATGGGAAATTTATTTTATACATAAATATTTTGAGTCAAAATGTGAGTCGCTTGGTACAATCATTTATATTTTTAATATATTTATATTATATTATGATTTTATTTAAATCATATATCTTTTTTTCTTTTTATATTATATATGTATTTTTTTTAGATATTCATTTGTTTTTTTAACCCATTAATCGAGTTAAGTTTTTATACCATATAAATTTTATATAACTTATAAATAATATAAAATATAAAATCCTAAAAAATTAACTTTAATATCTTATGATTTATAAACATTGCATTAACATATTTATTTATTAATATAAAATACTCCATTATTTTCCTATTCATATTTGCTTAATTATTTCCATCAAAATGAAATAATAAAAGTATATATATTATTGGATAATGATAGATAATGATATAAAAAATTAATTAATTTTATGATGTATTATTATAATTTCATTAATTATAAAAAATATATTAAAATTTAAAAATTTAAAAAAATATATCAAAAATAAAACACTAAATATATATATATATATATATATATATATATATATATTTTAGTTACTATATAATTTTTAAATTAATTATAACTCCTAAAATATAGATTTGAATAGGTTTAAACAATAATTTAAAAACACATATTAATTGAAATATATATATATATATTTACATTTTCTATTTTTTATATTTTTTAAAATTTTATATATTTTATATATTTTTTATAATTAATAAACTTATAATACTATAAAAAAAATTATATATTTTTTGTTAATTAATATACTTCTATCACCCTCCTCCTAACCTATTTGCTTTATTGATTGTACTAAAGATGATATGTTGGAAGCAGACACGTTTAGCTGCTACGCGTATGTAATGCTTTTATGTGCTTTCTCCTCCATAAGTAGCACTTATATACTGTAATTAGCTTTGATATTAATAAAATGTTTATAAGAAATATTAAATTAAAAAAAAGGTGATATATATATTTTAAATTAATATATATTTATAAAATATAAGTTTAAATAGATTTAAATATATAATAATTCATTTAAGAATAAATATCAATTAAAAAATACATATGTATGTATTTACATATTTTATTTCTTATATTTTTTAAAATTTTAAATTTTTAATATACTTTTTATAATTAATAAACTTATAATATAAAAAATAATAAATTTTTATATATTTTTATTTTAATTTATGCACTTTTATTATCTTTCCTTCTATCTTATTTGCTTTATTGATTGTATTATAGATGATGTGTTGGAAGCAGATACGTTTAGCTGCTATGTATGTAATGCTTTTATTTGCTTTCTCCTTTAGAAGTAGCACTTATGTAATTAGCTTTGATCTTATATAATCATGTATTCGTCCCTTCTTTCTTTTTTCTTTTTGTCGAGCAAAGTCACAACAGAATAATCATAAATGTACGTTAAGCAAATCTCTCTCTCTCTCTCTCTCTTACCATCTTTTTTTTCTTTTTTTTTTTTGCCACTTTTATTTATTTGTATACATGCATGTATTCCTCTTTATTCTTAATTTCCTTACTTTCCAAAGCTTGCAACAGCCAATTTCCCCATTTATAGTTGCGACATAGCACGACATATACAGTCAAAGCTTCAATAGCAACATCTCGCAACAACTTTGATCAGCCATTACTAGAATCATCCACAGCAATTTAAGATAACTCTTGTTTAAAACCACGTGTGTTAGGTCTAGCTAGTACTTCGTCTTGACAGCATGCGTTGTTGTAAAGCAATTCAGTGCAATGCCGGGCTTGGTCTGGCAGGACCGGGCTAAGGGATCAGGCCATAGATGTGTGAATTAGGATGGAAAATCTAAGTTTGTAAGTAAATTATATTTTATCACATTTTTTTTTATGGCTGTCGGGATGTAAATAGATGGGATATTTATTTATTTTTAATAAGTCTAATAAATAAAATTATAAAATATGTAAAATAAAATATATTTATTTATAATAATCATAATTATTATAAATAATTATGAAACCATGTTACAAAATAAAATAAGATAATTTTATTTATAATAATTATGAACCCATTATAAATAACTTTAAATGAGATGTGATAGGATAGAATTAAATAATTTTTAACTCATTAATTCATCAAAGACAATAAATGTGACATGAGATCAGATAAAACAATTAATTTATTTGACATCTTTAATAGGTAATATATGTTGTGCCTAATATACGAGTGATGTAAGACATTGCTTCTACCTTTGTTTGTTTTACATAATGTTTTAGGTTCTAACTCTTTTCCACTTTGCATAAATATTAATTATTCTTTTGATTCAAATAGGCATCTAAGACCTAGATGAGGAGTGAAAACATTAACTTAAGAAATCTTTTCACGAGTTTTATTTCAACTCGATCAAACAAATCTCACAATGTGAATTAAGCAAATAGTACAACGAAAGAATAAAATAACATGCTTAATTCAACATATTGCAAAAATAACCAACATATAAGAAATAACAATATACGGTAAACACACTAATGACGGTGTGCCTCACAAGCTCCTGTCCAAACTAACAATATGTATAACCAGATCAAATAGCATACTACATATGAGATAGGCATACAAATTTGAAAAGCAGAAAGGATTTTCAATCATTCAAGACTTCATATATGAGAACATATTCAGTATATGATTATTATACTCTCACAGCATACCAAAAGAAATAGTCCACCACCATTATATAACCAAGTTAAGAAGATATTGATTCCTTATAGACTCATAACAAACTTGCAAGCACATAAAGCAAAGGCCATAAAAAGAAAGCGATAGAAGCAACGAGGAAAGGCAAGAAAGCATGTCGCAACATAAAGCAAAAAAACTTTTTAATCAAAGTCTAAATCGAGTATATTGGTACATACATGATAGTAACTCAAATTATACTAACACAAAAGCAGATCATTCATAACAATAGATATAATGAGATAAAATCATATAAAACCTACCTATGTGGTAACATCCTTGAATTTCTTATGGAAACCACTCGATAGCAAACAATCCACTAAAAACAATAAACAGATATAACTTGATAGAAATATAAACGTAAATACCTCTATCAGTTTGGACCTCTACCTTATTTGCCTATTAACGCCCTCGATTACTACCTCTATAATAACCTAGTCCGACACACGGACTCAGCTTTCCTCCAAAGCCAAAACCACACAAAGTAATGTGACCGTTAATCGAAGATCAGTAATGTGAACCTAATAGTGAACATTTAATTGTGGAAAATATGCTCAATCATGAACCACAAATAAAAAATGTGCGAATATACTCAACCACAATCATCTATAATCACTATCTTGGGAACACTCAACAATCCTAAAAGCCTAGTATTGCTCACTTCATACCATTAAAATTGCCTTAGCCAATCACAGTCAAAGAATGTCATTTTACTCTCATTCAAACATATCATAATCATTGAAATACACTGAAAGAGATTTATGATACAAAAACTTATATTCACCTCACCCAAAACCCACTAGAAACACCACCTTGAATACTCACCACTCAAGAGCATGGTTTTCTCATTTAGTCACGAGTCACTAATAACGAACCATACTCAAGGTAATAGTGATCTGGAATTAAAAAAAATGCCAATTTGATAGAACTTTGCTACATTTTTCTCATTACAAAACCCAAAGAATTGGGTCTTTATAGCCAAAACTCAAGCTCATGGGGTACCTTGCTAATGGTCTCATCGATCACTATTGTCAACCCCTGGTGATGAGTCCAATAAGGCTTCCAAAAATTCCATTTTTTTCAAAAAAGTATTGAATAATTTCATAAATATCCACATATAAAACTTAACAATGAAAAGGTAGGCATACAAAGTGTAATTGACTATATACATGTGTTCATTATTGATCGTCAATAACCAACCTTATATAGAAAAATATAAATATACTAAGTAAAATAAATAAACTCTATGTTTTGCACACAGGAAGCCAATAAATACATAAAGGACTATAGGACTTACAATCTTTCCCTTTAACTTTTCATGTTAAAACATTGCATAACTAAGTATAGATGCATATCAATCATGAAATGATTATGAAGATGACCTAAAGATGTTTGTTCCTATGAACAAATTATTGATTCACACCTTATATCCAGAGAAATACACCTAATCCTAGTGCATCCATCTTGTGCGATCCATCCATCTTTTGCGGTCCATCAATCTTTTTGATTAACTCTTCACCATTTTGTTAGTTTGAAACACAAGGTTCACAATACCTCTGCACTCTACAAGTTAGAAACTCGAAGATGTTGATATACTCCTTAAACTTGAAGGTGTCAATCTACATCTATAACCTGCATACATGAAATAAACACATACCCAGTGAATGTATCATACAGAAATAATATGTAGTCTTTCCATATATTATCGTGTTACACATACATACATAAACACTGATAGGCTAAGCATAGTCAACATGTAGCACAAACATACAGACGTTCCCAATATATATGAAACACTCTCCCAAATTGTATGCATATCAGATAACTTAGATGTAGTGCAAACGACAATCATCATCCTAAACAACAAATAGCATGTTAATAAAAAAATACAAGGAACAAACAAATACAAGTTGTGCATACTTTTTTCCCTTCTTAACATGGAATGTTGAACCAAACACATACATAGTATACAACATGCCATATCCCTATATGAAGGAGAGAAGTAAAAAAATGAAATAAACCTAACACTCATGCGACACAGTAGAAAAGATTAGAGCAAACACAATAAGGAGTAACACATGCATTCATACAAAACAGATAGAAAATAACACCAAGATTGAATGCATAGACAAACAAAGAGAAGTGTAGATAAAAAATCTCTTTGAAGTGAAACATAGCACAGAGCCTATATACGTGTGTGTGTGTGTGTGTGTGTGTGTGTGTGTGTGTGTGTGCATACATACATACATACATACATACATACATACATATATACATATAGAGATAGGGCATAAGGGATTTCATACGATGCTTACAACACATTGACCGAATGGACAGTCAAACACAAATGCCACATAAATGTGCCAATAAATCAATAAGAAGAAGTTAACTAGGAGTCCAATTATCTTCCAAGTCGACATACTTCTAGTGGCTCAACTTTCTTAATCCACTAACACCTGAGTAGATTTGATCATGCAATCTCACTTCATACTATGCACACACATAAGGAAAGACATCTTAATTTACCAAAGATAATATGTGTCATGCATCTCCTTGAAACAAAACATAGCACGGAGCTTATATGTGTGTGTACATATATATATATATATATATATATATATGTACACACACACATATATATAGGGGGCATAAAGGATTTCGTAATATACTTACAACACATTGACCGGATGGGAAGTCAAACATAAATGCCACATAATTGTGCCAAATAATTAAGTAAGAAGAAGTTGACTAGGAGTCCAATGTGTACATATGTGTGTGTGTATATATATATACATATAGATAGAGGGGGCATAAGGGATTTCGTAATACACTTAAAACACATTGACCGGATGAGCATTCAAACACAAATGCTACATAAATGTGCCAATAAATCAGTAAGAATAAGTTGACTAGGAGTCCAATTATCTTCCAAGTTGACATACTTTTAATGGCTCAACTTTCTTAGCCCAGTGACACATGAGTAGATTTGATCCTGTAACCTCACCTCATACTATGCACACACAGAAGGTAAGACATCTTAGTCTACCAAAGAAAATACGCGTCATGCATCTAAAGACAAAATGCCAAGCAATCAACTACATGTAAGAAATATACAACTACTTACTATACAAAGAAAGCTAGTAAACACATAGGATAACAAGTTAAATAAGAGATTTCATACAAAGCATGAAATATGTCATACTAATTGTCCCATTTATGCATGCTTCATATGAAGTTATATCACAAAAAAAGGATAGAAAATCATCACACTAACATATAAGCAAAATAAAAACTCATAAATAATGCAAATATTAATGATGCAAAACAAACATAGCACTCTCCCTAACATCATCCATTTAACACCAACCTCTCTCCTTAAATGTATGCATGTTTGGTAGTAAAGATGTTATGCAACCTATAGTCTCAAAACTCTCCTAAAATAAAAGCATCTACACATAGTAGAATACAAATAATATAGAAGCATGGAAGAATACTAAGCAAGTTAAGATAAGTGTAGGTCATAAATTCATACAAGAGAAACAAGCTAGTAAGAGAGAGAAACAATCAATTTCATGAAACACAACAACAACTAACATGGGAGATGAAAAGGATGACCTTAAAGGATATCATAGGTCAAAAAGGACAAAGATGTGCCTCAAGGGAGATCAAATTGACAACAAATTGCAAATTGTTTCCTCAAAAGAGATCATAAACAACATTTACATCCTCGCTAGTCAAGAGAAGAAAAGAACTAGTGAGCAAAACAAGAAACATCCCCAAGATAAATAAGAAATAAGAGATGTTATTAAAACATATAAGCATGTAAGGAAGATTCAGATTTCAACACAAAATCAAGAGATATGCTTAGATTGGGTCAACACCCTAACCACTAAGAATGCCAATGAAACATACTAGTCTATCCACCACAATGCATGTAAGTAAAGAGCCCTAAAGATAGGAAAATAATCTATATGACATGATGCACAAGACAAACCTGAACAAGAATATATACACAAGCTTGTAACAGAACATAGTTTTCTCCAAAAAGGCATTTAAAGCACAAATAGGAAGAGTATGAACCATGATGTAGTAAAAGAACCACATAAGACATACCAGGAAAAAGAGAGAGGCACCTAGTAAAAGAGAGGAGATGCAGTCTATATGACATGGTATATGAATGACAATATTACAGAAAGAAAAATCCAAATACTTAAACACTACATGATGAAATTATATGACATAATGCTCACTCAAATAGCCATATAAGAATAAGCATGCAATAAGCAAGGCAAATATTCACAAAGAGCATGTCAAAGCAACTAGCAGAGGATAGTACTAGTAAAGAATCAAATAGCCAAGCATAGCAATAACTAAAATCATTAACATACTATCTAAGATAAAGAAGCAATGAGAAAGACATATGTAAAATAAGAAAATAGGGAACATGCAAACCATAAAAGTTTATAGAGATAAACAATTTCACAGAAAAACAACAACCCATACAAAGGAGACAAAATGAGTATGTATGTGTAGATAGAATTATAGAATTGAGCACCCAGGAAGTTAAGCCTAAATAAGGGTGATCTCGCTCTGATACCAACTAAGAGTTCTATGCATAGGAACAACTATGTAAAGATCAATTGTTCTTCTGAGCAAAATATGCATCTGAGACCTAGATATGAGTGAAAATTTCATCCTATGGAATATTTTTGCAAGCTTTATTCCAACATGATCAAGCAAGCCTTGCAACTGGTATATAAGAAATAACAATTTGTAGTGAATATACTATTAATAGTGTACCTCATTGACTTCTACCCAGAGTAACAATAAGCATAACCAATTCAAACAACATACAACATGTGAAATAGGCATACAAACTGGAAAATATATAAAGGATTTTCAAGCACTTCAAAACTTCATATATGGGAACATATTCGGTAAATAATTGTACTCTCACATCATACCAAAAGAAAGAGGCCAACACCATGTACACAATCAGAGTAAATAGATATTGACTCCTTAGATACTCATACCAAACTTGCAAGCACATAAAGCAGAAGCCATAAAAAGAAAGCAATATACAAGCAACAAGGAATGGAAAGAAAGCAAGTCATAACATAAATCAAAAAGGCTTTCTAATCAAAGTCTAAATCAAGTATGTTGGTACATACATGGTAGAAACTCTGATTATACTAACACAACAACAGATCATGCATAACAATAAATATAACGAGATAAATCCATATAGAATCTCTACCTATGTGATAATATTCTTGGGTTGCTTATGGAAACCACTCTATAGCAAATAATCCACTAAAAATAATAAATAGCTATAACTCGATAGAAATATAAATGAAAATATCTCTATGAGTCGAGACCTTTTTCCTAATATTGTTTTCCTTGCTTACTACCTCCATAATGACTTAGTCTAACACACTGACCTAACTTTCCTTCAAAGCTAACAACACACAAAATAATGTGATTAGTAATACAAGATCAATATAGTTGACCTGATAGGGAACATCCAATTATAAAAAATACAATCAAACATGAACCATAAACAATAACTTGGGAAATACACTGAACCTTGATCACCCACAATCACTATCTTAGGAACACTCAACAATATCAAAAGCACAATATTGCTTACTCCATACTAGTAAAATAGTCTTAGCCACTCACAGTCTAATAATCTTATTTTACTCTCGCTGAAACATAGCACAATCATTGAAATACACTTAAAGTGATTTGTGATATGGAAACTAATATTCACCTTACAGAAAGCATCACCTTGAGTACTTTCCACTTAAGAACATGGTTTTGCTCAGTCATTCACAAATCATTAATATTGAACCACTTCTAAGGTAATAGTGATCTAAAAGAACAAAAATGAGATGTTAATTTGACAGAGTTTTGTTATATTTTTCTCAAAGGGAAATTTATAGCCAAAACTCAAGCTCACGGGATACCTCATCGAGGGTCTCACCAACCACCTTTAGCGACCCCTCGCTGAGGGGTCTAGTGAGGTGGTCCGATAAGGCACACAAAAGTTTCATTTTTCATTTCAAAAATTGTTAAGTAATTTTCATAAATACCCGCACACGTAACTCAACAATGAAAAGGTCGACATACAAAGTGTATTTAATTATATGTCTGTGCATTGCTAATTTTCGGTAGCAAATCTTACACATAGGAAGATAAATACACTAAGTAAAATAAATATACTATATGTTCACGGGAAGCCAACAAAGACACTAAGGATTATAGGACTTACAATCTTCTCCTTTGACTTTCCTTATCTAAACACTATCCAACTAAGAATAGACACACATCAATTATTAGTTCTTGAAGGTTAAAGGAACTAGACAAGAGGAAATCCTTAGTGATGGATTGGTTAATGGGATGACATTTTGTAACCATTATAAAATTAACAATGACAAGAAAGTGTCATTATCTTTGGTAATGTGCAATAAAGATAACATATTGGAGTATGTGTATATAGACTTGCATAGGTCAAAGAAGAGACTATCAATAGGGGGTACTAGATATATTCTTTATATTTTTTATGACTATTCACTTCTACAATATTGATATATGGCCTCAATTTTTAACCATGACCATAGGTCTATGGCCACGGTTATAAGAACCGAGGTCTAAGTGAGAGAGATTATAGACTGTTACATGTGTCCTCATTTTTTAACCAAGGTCATAGGGTATGTATATGGCCTTGGTCTTTAAAAAAACTGAGGTCATAGGGTATATCTATGGCTTTGATCTTTAAAAAATCGAGATCATAGGGTATATCTATGGCCTCAATCTTTAAAACTGAAGTCATAGGGTTTGTCTATGGCCAAATGGTATGTCTATGACATCGATCTTTTAAAAATAGAGATTAAATGGTATGCCTATGACATCGATCTTTTAAAAACCGAGGTCATAAGTTATGTTTATGGCCTCGGTCTTTTAAAAACTAAGGCCATAGGGTATGTCTATGGCCATAAATTAAAATTAAAATGCAATTATTAATTACAATATTGAAATTCAATATAAATTATAATAAATTTATTAATTATAATATTAAAAATCATATTATATTAAAATTAAGAGTGTAATTACATTTGAGAGTTTATACATTAAAACATAATAAAGCTTTACTAGTTAATTCTAATATTTACAATGAAGATATACAACCTAAAAATAGTTTATATAATCAACTTGACAAAAGAATAAAGTGAACCTCAATTGATCCCCCCGAGGAGGTATTAATTATTGAGTTGTTTAGTAACTCATCTTGTTGGCCTACCAGGTTCCTAAATATTGATGGAAAAGGAAATGGTATTGGTAGTGGACATTGTGTAGCTGAAAGGTGGAAAAACAATGGTCTTGATGTTGCCTTTTTATAACATGCTTCAATTGTATCTTTTACTTCAACTAGCGAAGCATTGTGACCTCCTTCAGAAAAGAAACAAAAGTTATACAAATATCTAAAGTTAGGACAAAGTACTTATAAAAAAATCAGGTATACCTTTCAAACAAGATGTCCATTAATGGTTTGGAAACTTCTGCATCTTCAAGTTGCAACTATGTTTTTATGCTTTATACGTATAGCCCTTAAAATAAAATGCTTTCAAAACTAGCAACCTTAACATTACAAGAAAGAACTGGATGCTCTATGGCCAAATCAGAAAGGCAATATAAACAACTCTGAAGAGAATAGAGATTACTTCATCCAAAAGTTTCATGGACAATAATGGATTCAATTGAGTCTAAGCCATCAACATTCTCGATTATCTCTGGTGTTAGAATTTGCAAGTTCCTTAATAATGTTTGCTCAATATGTTTCCCTGTATATAATTATGAATAGTTTATCAATCACATTAGTAAAAGCTGAGAACTAATATGTAATGCCATGCAGATATATAACATTCAAAAAAGGAAATGGCATAGAAACATCTAAAATAGCCACTGAATTTTGCATACCTTGCCCTACTAGCATTTGTACAGTTTTGTGAACATCAACAGAACTAGAAACATTATATGAGTTTACAGTAGGCCCAACCTATTCTATGCAAAAAGGAAGACTAATGTTGTGTTTGGTTGGAGGGAATGAAAAAGAATCAGAATTGATTCATTCCATTTATGTGTTTGGTTGACCTGAAAAATAGTTAGGAATGGAATCAATTCCTAAAGGAGAAGGAATCACAATTCCTTCTCCCTCCTTTAGGAATCATGATTCCATTCCCATCTCAATTTTGTTTTTCCAATTTTACCCCAACTTCAAATATAACCCAAATCCCAAATCCCAAATCCCAAATCCCAAATCTCAAATCCCAAATCCCAAATCCGAAAAACTTAAATCCTAAACCCTAAATCCTAAATCCCAAAAACTTAAATCTTAAACCCTAAATCCCAAAACACAAAACCCTAAACTATAAACCCTAAACCCTAAACCTTAAATCCTAAAACCCTAAACCCCGAATCCCAAACCTCTAAACCCTAAACCCTAAAAACTAAACCCTAAAAACCAAACCCTAAAACCCTAAACCCCAAACCCTAAACCCTAAATCCAAAACCCCAAATCCTAAATCCCTAAACCCCAAATCCTAAAACCTAAAACCCTAAACCCTAAATCCCAAATCCTAAAACCCTAAACTTTATTTAGAAAATTAATAATTTTAACCCTAAATCCTAAACCCCCAAATCTCTAAACCCTAAATCCCAAATCCTAAACCTCAAAACCCTAAACCCTATTTAGAAAAATAATAATTTTAATAATATATTTTCTTTTTAAGTAATAATTATTTAGAAAAATAATGATTTCAATAATGTATTTTGTGTGACGAAAAAATAATAATTAAATGATATTATTTAAACTTTACTGAATATAGAGATATTAAGGTAATTTACAGTTTTTTCCTATTCCATTCCAGTGGCAAACAAAACACTTTAATACTGATTACTTCTTTGATTTCAGTGATCAAACCAAACAACATTGTTTCCTTTCCATTCCAATTCTGATTCCGATTCTGATTCTGATTCTGATTCCATTCTGTGAACCAAATGCCACCTAAGAGAATGAAAAGCAACAGCATTAACTTCGCTTTGCATGTTGTTACCAAATAAGGTAACTAGTGATAAATATAATACCGCTTGGACTTCCTATAGTTTGAAAGCTACCCTATATCTGATCCTCTCCATTAGCTGGTGGAAATTTTTGCATATTAGCTTTAGGAACTGTTCACAAGTATTTAAAGTAAGAAACATTAGTATAACACAAAAGATAGACTGAATGGATAGATAAACTATGTATTGACTTCATACCTTCATAGTTTGTACTATTGTTTTTACCATTATTGACAATGGCCTGTTTTCTCGAAAGGAAGTACAAATGACATTAATCAACAACATCAACATGTAACAAAATGTGATTCTACTCATTTAAATTAATAAACAAAAATTTTATTATACTCATTTAAATTAATAAACAAAAATGCAATTATACTCATTCAAAAAACCCATAGAATCACAGAAAAACTTTTAAAATATTACAAATAACCAAATGAAAAATAAATCAGAATGGAAATGGAAAACCTATAGAAGAAGAAGCCAAAGTTCTTTGTAGCTATGACAAAAGAAGCTTCTTTTGTCATAGCTACAAAGAACTTTGGCTTCTTCTTCTATAGGTAAGCTTGATGAATTATTTTCTCCAGTCATTCATCACTTTCAGGAAGCATCATGTGACATATAGCAAGGCATTTAAAAAATTCTTGAAAAGAATAATGAAAAGCTTTCATCACATTTTTGAACTAAAAATGTATCCTACTGCCTTGCCTTCATGGATTTTATGAGTGCATGGTTCACAAACTTGCTGAAAGGTATGTCTTAAGATCAAAGGCAAACCTGTTCATGAAATAGCCTAATGTTACCCTAGTTTTCTTACAGATATGTCCAATGAAAATTGTAAGGTTTGTAATTCTAGTTCTCCCTTTGAGTTGAACAATATACAAATACACACATATTAAACCAACTTTCCATGACATATGGAGACAACAATGAAACCTATAAAAGAGTAGGCTTACATTTTACACGTGAAAATCCATAACTATATTCCTATGTAATATATGCTCAACATAAGAACTCTACTTTCCATGCTTTAATGCCAAAGAGTCTACTTATGTGACCATCCTGAATACATTATATATACAAACATTACTTTCAATGTAGATCTATCATAATCATCAAAAAAATAAAGTCAAACTATCCCTGTAACTCAACTTGAGAAATAATTTTATAGGATATCAATGGTTGACATAAGATTGAAAAAATAATTTATACTCAGCCTTAATGGACAATTAGATATCACTATGTGTCCTCATATTTTTTATTTTTTGTATCTTCATGTAACATTGAGTTACCATGTCAGGGTAAATAGAAATCAAATAGCCCTTTAGCTCCCACAAAGCAACGAAGCCACAAATCTATCTAAGCCATAACAAATAGCATGCAAGAAAATAATTTTTATAAAAAAACTGGAAACTCCTCTATGGGCAACTAAAAACTGCTCAATCCTTCAAAAGATTCCTAGTTACATGCTGGAATTGAAAGAATCTTTACAAATAAATAATTATCAAAGAAATTATGAATTAAGTAATTATCTTCCATTTGTTTAAGTAGCCATACCAGGAACTTAATGTTCTTTCAATATCAGAGTAATTTTCAAAACTAAAAAATAGAAAAGATGGAAATACAACAGTTGGCATGAAATATTTGCACATAGATATAGAAAAGATGACATATTTGCACAACCTATAAAAGTTATGACATACTTATGAGGTATCTGCACTCTACTAAGGATTGATTCCAACACCATCTGCACACATAATAGGCAAAAATTCAACACGCAAAAGACCTTAGATCGAAGTTCCATGTATCGTCCACAGAATAAGACTACCAATGATTCCGCATCCTACCACCTCGTAAAAATCCTTATTAACATAAGCTAATTATGCCGTAAAGCATAGCCCATCTTTTTAAATAAAGAAGCCAATATATTCAAAATTGTGAAGCATATACATTTAAAACTATGATTATATATTTTTTGTTAGAGATACTTACGAGTCGTCCAACTGTTCAGGGTTGATAAAGTTGCCACTACCTTTAATAGCAAGGATCCAAGATTTCTTGGCTTTGGCAGTTGTAGCTACTATAAACAACTTCCTAGGAGGAACACCATCACCATTAATTCTAGTTCTGATACCAGCAAATAACAAGGCCTGACTCTTATTCCCTCCACATAAGAATGATGAGCCATCCAATCCATTTAGAACTATACCTATTGTAGCAGTATTGTACCAAGAGAATAGAGACTAGAAGTATAAATGTTAAAGGATAAAACATTCAATGTGTTATTCAAACTTTGATATGAAGGAATGTTAAAGGACAACTTCCCGAATGTAGCAATTACACTTAAATCAGGCAGTAGCGATCTTGAGATTCTCACTTGGTGTAAAGAACATCCACTCATGGGTGATGGTAGAGTGGTTTCTTTAATCTCTTATAGTCGAAGGTGTGCTTGCGTATTTCAATGTAGAAAAATTAGTCAAACGAAAATATATATTCTAGTATAAATTATTACTGAAATCATAAGATATTTAGAGCAAAATAAGGTCTCTTTTTAGTTATTTGAACAACTATTGGGTCAGTTCTTTCTACTGTCCCCCACCCTCCACCCACCATGCCCAAACAAAGGAAAGAGAGAACCCACAACGAGTTATTTTACCCCCATGGCCAAGCTAAACATATGAAGCTAACTACATTGTCCCTAGTACCTACAAGGTTATTTTATTAGTGAAGATGACCATTAAGGACCATATAAATCATAAGCATATATCATTGGAGATAAATACTAATAGGTTATATATGTTAAAATATTGTGTTTCTCTGATAATTATCAGTATATTTTATTATTGTTTCTGTTCTGTTTCTTTACAAGAGTTGAGATATATGTATACAAAGAAAACGAAAATTAAACAATAACCATAATTCCAGCACATCCATGTTTTATGGCTCTACTAATATTATTGTATGCTCCATGTTTTACTCCACTGAGCATTGGTGTCTGCCACTGTTGTAGCATTCACCACAACAAACACCAACACTCCTCCTCAAGTTGGTGCATATATGTCTCTTATGCCCAACTTGTCAAGAAGTGCTAGAAGTTTCTTTGTATGACGATTTTGTGAGTATATCACCCAATTGATCTTCCTCGATTTAACAAATGGAACAATAATCTTTTCTTCAAGATTCTCGTTTGATGAAGTTTCGATCCACTTCAACGTGCTTCGTGCGATCATGTTGAACCGATTTGTGAGATGGAAATGGTCGCTTTGTTATCACAAAATAAGTTCATTTTAGAGTTAAATGCAACACCAATCTCAAGGAAGTTTTTCAACCAAAGGAGCTCACATATTCCTCGACCATTCCTCAAAATTCAACTTTGCTTGGATAAGGCAACTACATTTTTCTTCTTCGCTCCTCCATGTAACAAGGTTTCCCCACAAACGTAAAGCATCAAAAGTAGAGATTTCATATCCTTCATATTCCTGGCCCCGAATCTGTATATCCAAGGTCTTCCAATCGACCATTCTTTGAAAACATAAGTCCTTTCCCAGTGGAGGATTTTAAGAACGAATTCGTACGACCGCATCCATACGGTCTTCACTTGGGCGGTACGAACCGACTCACAACATCAGCGGCATAAGCAATATCGTCGATGTGAGATAAATATATGACTTTACCTACTAACCGTTGATATCTCTGTTCATCTACTAGGTACGGTCCACATATTCTCCGAGTTTATGATTTTGAACCATTAGAATATCGACAGGGTTTACAATCTAGTAGTCCTTATTTAATAGTCCAGAGTATATTTCCTTTGGGAAAGACATATGCCTTGTTTTGACCTTGTTACCTCAATACCTAAGAAGTATTTGAGCCCTCCCAAGTTTTTCATTTCAAACTCATTTGACAGCTTGTTCTTGAAGCTGTAGATTTCTTCTTTATCATCCCTCGTAATGATCATGTCGCTCTATATAGACTATAAGAAGTATCTTCCCTAATCGATGTTTTAGGGAAAAGAGTACGATCGTAGCTTGCTTGGAACCCATATTTCTTCATTGCCGAACTCAACCTACCAAACCACGCTCGAGGTGATTGTTTTAGTCCATACAATGCCTCGTTGTAATCTACATGCAGCTTTCTTTTCCTCGATGTAACAAGATATCCCGGTGGGATATCCATGTAAATCTCTTCTTCAAGGTCACCATGTGAAGGAAGGCATTCTTCACGTCAAGTTGGTGCAACGATGGCCAATCTAAATTTGTTGCAAGAGATAACAAAACTCTCAAGCGCTTTTTAGTTTAGCCACAGGCAGAAGGTTTCTTGATAATCTATCCCATGTTTCTGTGGTATATCCTTTTGCTACAAGCCCCACCTAGATCGATCAACTAACCCATCTGGCTTTATACTCTAATGGAGAAAATCCACTTGCATCCTACCATCTTCCTCCTTGAGGCAACTCGCTAACACCCACGTGTTATTCTCTTCTACAATGCCTCAAATTCCTCTTTTATAGCTTGAGCCCATTTTGGATCAGATAAGGCTTCTTCAATGCTACTCGGAATTTGACACGAGGAGAGTGTTTGTGTAAATGCCCTGATAGGTTCTGATAACCTTTGAGTAGATACATAATTTGCTATTAGATACTGCTGTCGTTCTTCTCTTTCTCGGGAGTATCGATTTGGAGGTTTACCTCGATTGTGTGAAAAGGTAAAACATAACCAACAGATGTATCTATAGTATTAGTTTGTAAAGGTGTGATAGGATAGCTTACCTCGTGAGTGTTCTCAGCAGAGTGATCGTACTAGAGAATGGAGTGGTACATCAACCACTTCATCTTCAAGAGATTGATTACTACTTCGCCTCGAATTCAAGTTCAAGCTCTGGGTCCCCATCTTGGCTCCTCCATATTATTGGCACGATTCGAGTATGTTGTACTTGGTGTCTAATATTTCAACATCGAAGCCAATTTCGTTTCTTCACCATAACTCTCCTCCCGAAGAGTGTAATTGGATACCCTGATGGGAAAAACATTCTGATTCGAGGAAAGTGACATCCATGGTAGTATAGATTCTTTTAGTAATTGGATCATAACATCGGTAACCCATTTTTTGTACACCATACCCCAAGAATACACATCGGACAACACATGGATCCAACCTAGCTCATTGATTTTTATGGAGGTGGACAAAAGCAACACATCCAAAAATTCGGGGTAGAAGCATCAAAATAGTAGGCAAGGGAAAATGATCAGATAACACCTTTAATGGAGTCTGAAATTGTAAGGTTTTTGTGGGCATACGATTCAGTAGATACACAGTTGTAGTAACATCATCCCTCCAGTATTTATTAGGCATATGTGCACCCATTAGTAAAGCCCGAGCCGTTTCTAAAATATGCCGATTCTTCCTCTCCGCAGTCCCATTCTGTTGTGGGGTTTGTGAACACGAGGTTTCATAGAGAATACCACGGTTTTCCAAGTATGTCCGGAATTGTTGACAACATACTCACCTCCATATCGACCTAAGTATCTTAATTTTTCGAGAAAATTGTTCCAACCATGGTGTGAAACAGGTGAAATGTAGCAAATACTTCATCTTTATGTTTGCAGGTAAAGCTATGTCATTCGTGTATAATCATCAACAAAAATAACAAACCAACGACGACCCGACGACGTAATGTGGGAAGGTCCCCAAACATCGAATGTTCCAAAGCAAAATGAGTCATACTTTTATTCATGCTCATAGATAAGACGCCCGTGACTTTTGCTAGGATACAAGTATCACATTTGAAATCCGAATGTGTGATATTTGAAAATAAACTAGAGAAGTGCTTTTAAATACCCGAATGGATGCCCAAATCTATGATGACATAGCCAAATCTGTCGTTCCTTGTTACCAACAGTATGTTGCATGTGATTGGCTCTTCCTGAACTGAGGTCATCCACATAATATAGCCCTCCTCTCCTAGTACCACACCCAATGATCTCCTTGGTGAGAATATCATGTAGAAGGCAAAAAGTAGAATACATCAATACTACACAATTAAGGTCTGAAGTGACCTGACTTACAGACATTAGTCGGTTTGACAGAGAAGATACTAGCAAAGTATTAGATAATGATAATGAAGGAGAAAAGGTCACTATTCTAGCTCATGTAACTGGATAAGTGACCCCATTTGCATTGGCAACACGGCTCCGTCTTGGTTGGGTTGTATTTAAGAGATCGTTTGGGTCAAACGTCATGTGATCTGTAGCTCCAGAATCCAGAATCCAATCCTCTTTATCACTACGAGTAGAGATGTGAAATGCTTCAGATAAAACCATTTCCTACGGTAGAACAAGCCTATGGATTTATCCACAGGGAAGAGGTCTGCCTGACCTCTTCCCTATGGATGAATCCATAGGCTTGTTCCACCGTAGGAAATGGTTTTATCTGAAGCACATCACTTCGAGTTTTATCCAATCTATCATCAAGTCCATCGAGGAAGGTATACACTCGATCTTCTTGTACGATGGAGCTGTATTTTTGTATATCAATCGCACACTCCATTGGATTAGGACGACGAAAATCAATCTCATGCCACAACCCTTGAAGGTCATTGTAGTATTTTTCAATGGATCCATCTGCTTGCTTCGTACGAGTAACTCGACGGCGAAGATCATACACTTGAGATGTGTCTGTACCATCATAGTAGGTGGTAGCTGCAGAATCCCAAACCTGTTTCGCAGTTGGGAATCGAATAAAATTTGCAATCAATGAGGGGTCCATCGAATTGATCAACCATCCTTTAACAATGGCATTTTCAGTGCGCCATCTCCCGACCAGGGTCGGTTTCACATAGGCGAGGAAATTCCCATTAATATATCCCGCTTTATCTTTTCCGAGATATACATCTCTACCACCTTGGGACCACAAGGCATAGTTGATCCTCCCAACTCGATACTAATGGGCAATGGGACGCTTTAGTTAGCGGAGGTTGTGAGACGGTCTGAGCTCTGGCTAGAACTTCTGTCATTTTCATCTTCAAGTCTTCCAATATGAAATTGGTGGTTAAATCTCTAGATTCTACCATGAAATCTATATATAGAAAAAAAAATCTGTAACCCTAAAAAATTTCCAAATGAGCGCAGCTTCTGCGTTGCTAACCCTAATTTTTTTTCCCTCCGTGCGCAACCCTTTCTTCACGCAGTCTTTTCTCCATGCAGCCTCTTCTTCACGTAGCCTCTGTTGCGTTTTCTTCCCTCAGCTGCAGATAAACCTACAGCTCCAACCAACCACACGCACAGAGACAACAAAAACTATAACCCTAAAACAGATTCTCATCCGCACAGCCCTCTGAAAGTGGCGCTCTTCGTCTGCTGCTTTCTTCTTCTTCTTGTCTACTACTTTCTTCTTCTTCTTTGTCTACTGCTGCTATAATGAAACAGCGCCTTCCATTTTCGTCTATAATAATTTTTATTTATTTTCGCAGAAGAGTCACTTCTTCACCTGCAAATCCTTCATGTGAAGCGGTGTTCTTCTTCACCGCTTTGGCTGGACTGTTGCGAATCCTGGTCACTAACAACTACAACCGAGCGTTGAGCGTAAAACGCCATCTTGATACTAGATGTTGTTTTTTTATGTTTTTTTTCTCTCAGTATTGCAACTGATCGGTTTCAAAAATAAGAAATCAAAAACTAGAAACAGCTTCGGGACCTTTATAAACCAGAAATTAGAACTCAGCAAAACGAAAAACTGTAGCTACAATCAGCAGCCACACCAGACACCAGAAATCAGGAATCATGAATCAGAAATCAACAAATCAGCAAATCAACAAATCAACAAATCAGAATCAGAAATCAAAAATGGTAGTTCCATCATAAATCACAGGTAGTTCATTAGTCAGCAATATCTTGCTCTGATACCATGTCAAAATATTGTGTTTCTCTGATAATTATGAGTATATTTCATTATTATTTCTGTTCTGTTTCTTTACAAGAGTTGAGATATATGTATACAAAGAAAACGAAAATTAAACAATAACCATAATTCCTCAAGACATCTACGTTTTTACGGCTCTAATTAATATTATTGTTCCATTCCATGCTTTTACTCCACTGAGCATTGGTGTCTGCCACTGTTGTAGCATTCACCACAACACACACCAACAATATAGTCATGAAATTACTATTGATGAGTCTTTATCAAAGATTTTCATGTAACATAATTTCTAACATAGAAACATAATCCATAAATATTTGGATAAGAGAAATTAAGTATTATCCAACTCACCCAATCAGACCAATGGAGCAGGCCAACATAAAAAGTCCATTAAGATAGCCAATCTCAACAATCTCGTCGATTTCTTGTTTGGTGAACATTCCACTACTAGCAAGCAAGTCCAAAAAAAGAGACCCAATAACACCATCTACATTAAGGACCAAATTATTTTCCTTCGAAAGGGTATAGGTTTCAACTTGAATATCATATTCCAAATACTTAACTAAAAGAAAATGTGTGCGTGCAAATTTATGTAACAACTCCACTCTCTTATCTCTATTGTCATGACTCTTAATCCTTTTAACAAACAAAAATTTCCAAAACTCAGTTGATCATTTCCTTTATTGAAAGGATGATGAAGGAAGAAATAAATATGTCCATTTTACAAAAGAAAAATTAAACATTAGACCAATTCAATAAAAAATTGTTAGATTTGATAAATAACTCTGTCATCTGAGATGGTGGATATAATAGATGGTGGATATAATATGGATTGGAGCCCGAACCTTTCCAGTATTAATAATAGAGATAAGGAAGGCAAGGTGGTAGAGATAAGAACGATGAGACAGTAGAGATGAGGACGACAAGACTTAGAGACGAGGATAACCATACACATAGAGTGATAGAGAGGGTGAATTATGAATCCAATGCAAAAACCCTAAAATGATATCTAGTATAGCGCGAGGGGGAGAAAAGGAAAAAAATTAAAATATATATATAGGGGAGAAAAGGAAAAAAGAGAGAAAAAGAGGAAAAAATTGATAGAGAAATTTAGTATGTGGTGTAAAAGAGAAAAAATACATAAAATTAAATTAAAAGAGAAATGAAAAAAAAAAATTAAAGTAATTATTGTATTTTTTTAAATGAATAACTACATAATATATTATTTGATTTCAATTTTAAAAACACTAGAAACTCTATTATTTTAATTAGATCACCATCATTTACTAATTGTGACTATATAATTTTTTTTTATATTTAAGTAATTTTTGTAGTATAACTTATGGTCATGGTTACTGATAAAAAATGATGTTATATATATACACTATAGTCTTGGTTTTTATTAGATTATGGCCAAAACCCTATAGCCTCAAGTTTTTTAAAAACCGAGGCTAAATTTTCGAGGCCAAAGATCACTATTTTAGTAGTGGTACTCTAGGAAACTTTGGGTATATTTACTGAAAAGTAGAGATGAAGCTTTAGAGAAATTTGAAGAGTGAGTTTAGAACCAAACAAGGATGAAGATGATGAACCTTATGACAGAACGTGGTTTGGAATTTTGTTATGAAGCCTTTGTTGGTTTATGTAGAAGATTTTTTTTGAGATTCCTCAACAGTTTAGGTTGGTAGGAAGGTTAATAATAACTCTTCTGAAGTGATTTAAATGAATTCTTTCTAGTACCAAATTACCCCAAGATTTTGGTGTTAGGTTATTTCTACATTAGGGTATCTTATTAATAGGTGACCATCAATGCCTCTAGACTTTAAGGTACCTAAAGAAGTACGACCATATGAAGGTGGTTAAGTTGTTTATGCATGGGTTGGATGTGAGAAGTTAGAAAATAGGGTACTAAAATTCTTTTTCTTAGGTAATCCAAGTGGTGTTGATGGTTATAGGCTCGGGTGTGATGATAGTAAGAAGTGCATCATCAATAGGATGTAACATTTAAAGATGATGTGATATTCACACAAGTCAGTTTCAAGTATTCCATTAGCTTACCAAGTCTGGCCAAATGAATTTGTAATGAGGTAAAGCTATTGGAATGTGTGTAAAGAAATATGGTAGATATGCATAGGCAATCAAAAGATAGACTTAATAATGATAAATAACATTTTCAAAATAATACTGAGATAGTAATCGACACTTCACCAGTCGAACCATTTGTGCTACTTGGTGATTTCTCTATAGGAAGAAATCGAGTTCATTTTGAAAAAATGGCTTTTGGAATGTTAGACCTTACCTATGTATCATGTAGGAAGTCAGTGATTTCTAAAGATGCTATGTGTAAGGAGGATATCCACATATGGCATGAGGCCTTAGATGACAAAAAAGTTATCTATATGACAATGAAGCACAAGTACTTATTCTTAAACATGTAAGCAATAGTGAAGACTGTTTGGAAAGCATGTTGGAAGATGGTTTACTTGAGCTTGACTTGATGGGATACGAAACCAGTGTTAGAGCAACGAAGTTTTTACAACAAAAATGTGTCATAATTCAACACTTTGACTTCTTTATTACATTATCTCCTATTAATATTGATGTGAATGTAGAGATGGTAAAATTTATAGATTCGTTTTATGTGAGAAACTTAATATATGCAATGATTATACTATTGAAGTACCTTAAATGTATGGTTGGAATTGGTCATATTTGTGGTCAACTTTTGTACGTGAAGTTTGATATGTTAGGTTGTGTGATTTTAAACTTCATAATTGTATTTGATTCAATAAGCTATGAGATCATGGTACAACTAATTAAGACTTGGTATTCTATTGTGATAAGATGGATTACTAGGTTGGTCGATATAAAGGAAGCTTTATGGTTGATGTGGTTGATTTGGGAAACTATTGAAGAATACTTTGAGGTAGAATTAGTGATAAATCACATGGTTGAAGACTCAATTGATATTGAACTTGTTACTTTGGACAAGTGGTGTTGCTCAGTGGAAGTGACCACCTATTCATGGTAGTTAAAAGGTGATAGAGGACCCAATCAATGGTTATTTCCAAGGATTGGAATCAAGATAGAGAATTGTAATATTGTGACGTAAATCCATGGGATGTTTGATCAACCAATACAGTTTTGAATGAATTCCAATTAGCTCAAAGGATCGAGATAGGGTTCGATCTATCAAGAATCGACCGTGCATTGATCTAGTAGTTTCTAACCAATTTTTTTATTCTTGATTTTGATAAGTTGATTGATCAAGCAAAGGGTTGATCAATCGAATATGTAAATTTTCACACGAATTGACGAACAGAGGCACAAGAATCTATACATGGGGACATGGAATCGAGTGGAAATTTTGGTAAATGACCTAGGGTTGTATAAGCACCCGTTTGTGCCTTAGAATTGGGAGAGCAAGAAAAGATTTGGAGAGCTTAGAGAGAAAGAAAGGCAAGTGAGGAATAGTGATTTTTTTCATTGAAGATAGGAAAGAAAGCTTGGTGTTCTTGGATAACTCTTTGGGTTTAAGCTTCTCTAAGGTATTGTTCTCTCCTATTCAATCCATTGTAAGCATTAAAATATAAGTATATCTTCATTTAAGGATTGTGAAGCGTAGGGGTATTATTAAGGCTTAAATGAGATTGTGTAATGCTTGTATGAAGAAGAGAATAGATGATTGTAATGCTATTAAGTAACATTGGTTGTAATCCTATTTGATTCATAATGAAATATTGTTTGGGTGATTAAGTTGGGAATTTAAACTCCATTATTTTGAAAAAGAACCATGTTAAATCTTGTGTATTGATTTATTGTTTTCTTTATTCATTTTATTCATTGTTGTATATTGGTGTGGTTGCTTTTGTAATTGTTATTTACGGTTAATTTTATTTTATTGTTCTTTTACTCATTTTTTGATTGGATAACATCCCGCGGGTTGCTCAGGTCTAAAGAAGACCTTATTTAATATTTTTTTGCTACTGTTGCTAAACTGGAAAAGCAGTTTATTTTGCTTTTTTTGCTGCTGTTGCTAAACTGGAAAAGCAGTTTATTTTGCTTCTTGAATAGTTTTTTGGAAAAGCAGTTACATCGAGCATTTAATGATGACTACTTAAATTTACGCATGCTTGTTAGCTCGTTACTATTATTTCTGACTTCTACATTATCACCCAATATTGAACATAACAATCATCCTTGGTAAGGTAAGGATAGATACTCCTTATAACAATTCATAGAAGGAATACCAAAAGCCCTTTTGAGAATTTGTTTCAGTACTATCATAAGCACCTACACTAAAGCACATAGCAGATTTCTTGAGATTAGCATTTTTTCAAAAGCAACTTCATAGGTCAACAATATATCCTTCAAATTCTCACAATAACCAGCTTTTAATTCATTAAATATATTGATTTATTTGCACGAAACTTTATATTTTTATTTATTTTAATTCTGTTAAGTTCCTTGTCTTCTTTTTTTTTCTTCTCTTTTTCTTTTTGTAAAATCGATCTATCTAATCTTATTTGGTGAGGGATGGTAATTATTTCTTTTAGTATTTTCCTTTTTTTTCTTAGCTGCACATTGATCCATTTAAAATGCTAGTAACATATAATTTTATAAAATACATAATATCAACAGGTGAACGGATAAGATACTCGTTATATGGTATATTTTTTTCAAGATTCAATTATTCATATATTTTTTAAATGTGTTGTTTGATGGAATTCATTTGAAAGAAAAGTAAAAGTGATTATACTTATAAAATTACAAACATAAACTTCATAATACAAACCAAACGAAATATATATATAGAAAATTACAAAATGAAATATCTAAAGTTAATACCAACGTCTAGGATTATCATCAATTATTTTTTGCATCTGGAACCAGATTAATTATAATCTCTAATTGACGGCTGCTTCAATACATCCAAACTTGATCAACATAAGTCACAGCTTCTTCACAGCCCAAATGAAAAAACGAATTAAAAGGAAAAGTACAACCGTGGATAACAAGGCCCACCATACATAAGATGACACCCTAAGGATAATGTTTGTTGTATCATCAACAAGAATGGGGCTCACCAAGATTATAGCTAGCTGGAAAGTACTGGCCAAAAATGTCAAAGCAATAAACATGGCTATAACCAAAATCCACATACAAAGTTTGTTCTTAACTGGAGCACCACTAACAAGTAAAAATATGACACTAAGTGATGCCAGAAAAGAGATGGTGTTGCAAGTTAAGAATAAGGAATATTGATTTCTCCTCAGATAACCTGCCACTGCTGTTCCAACAAGGCACGGGTGATCTGGGCTACAATCATTTTCAATTGGCCAACAATCATTTTCAACAAGGCACGTATTATTTTTAGTAGTAGTTTCTTGCCAAAGACCACCAGGTGGAGTGATTGCAGCTTGAAACGACATGGTTGCAATCACAGTGCTTGCTATCATTATGGACCCACTTGTCTTTTCCAACCACTTACCATTGTAGTCCCCATTATCAATCCATTTGTATAACTTTCTTAAAAAATTTAATATTTTTTTTGAATAATAATAAATATAATTTGTCCTCTTCTTCTTATGATCATCATCATGCAATTCAATCCTTGAAGTATGACTACTACTTTCAAGTACCGCTAATTTGGTTTCATCAACAAGTACTGTATGATTATTATTATTAGGAATCAGTATACCTGCTTCCATGAAGGTTTGTTGGATTTTAAGGCCTTTCAAGTACTTTGGAAGCTGCTGAACCATGTTTAAGGCCGTAAGATTCATCTTATCTTTGGCATTTAACATTTCCGCTTTCACCCCTGGTATTGTTACCAGGTACTTTATGCTCTACATATATAATACAGACGGCAGCCAACAACTTTTTATTAAAAGTTTGAACATATGTTTAATTAAAAGAACCAGAATGATAAGTTATATGAAAAGTATAATTTTGTAATTGTACCACGACTTGTTATACAGAGAAGTGCTGGAGAACATATGCTCATAACCCTTTTTGTTTTCTTAATATATATATATATATATCTTTCAACAAAAAAGAGAAACACTTATAAATGAACCTTAATAATTTAATTACCTGAAGTTGCTTTAGGAGAACAGCAAGATGCAAAATGGTATAGCCTCCAAGACTCTCTTTTGAGTTAAGAAACTCGTGATTCTCATAACCAACATATTCCACAAGTAGCTTCAGTGCCTCCAAATGGTTATGTTGAATACACAAATGTAGTACTGTTTCTTCATAATCTGGAAGGACCACCACAAAAATAGACTCAGGTTGTGCATTAATAAGTAGCTTTATGACCTCCACGCGTCCTCTCATGGCAGCATAATGAAGTGGGATCTTCCCATCTTCATCTCTCACTAAGCACATTTCTTTATTTACTTGTAAAAGTGCTTCAACAATCTCAACATGTCCCTTAGCCGAAGCCAAGTGAAGTGGTGATCTTTTGAGGAAGTCTAACTCGGCAGCAAGTTGAGGTCCTTGGGGCTTTTGGGAAAGTAGTATGAGAGTGAAATCAAGGTGACCAAGCAAAACTGATACATGTAAAGGAGTTTCACCCAAAGAGGTTAAGCAAGTCTTACTTAGAATAAGTGGGTCATTTTGGAGCAAACACTTTAAGCTTGTCACTGAACCCTCCATTGAAGCCTCATAAAGTCTCTGTACTCCATCATGATTTTCTTCAAATTTACTTAATTCCATCGTACTGAAATTTATCTTTTTAATTTACTTTATAAACTCTGCAAATTTGTTGGGGGCTTGGAGCAGACACCTCTAGCAGTTACGAATATATACTAGTTTATAATAGGTTATGCTTCCATCGTATTCGTCGTCGTCGTCGTCATCATCAGTATTCAACCTAATATCTTTATTCATATGGCTTCTAACCCCTCCTAATTTTTTATTTGTTTGCTTCCTCCGTTCAAGTTTTTGATAAATATATATTTAATAAATATATTTAAAAAATGACACCCGTATATATTCTTTATTTTAAAATTTTAATTTTTAAGAAATATATTCTTAAAAAATAACACCTTTATATGTTTTTTACTTTAATCTACTTATTAAAGGTGTAAGCATAAAAAACATGTCGCATAAAAAACGTGTCGCATAAACTTTTATCGGTGACCCTTTTAAAAAGCAGAAATCATTGGCTCACTTATATGGCCTAGTTGCATATGCGACAAGTGTTGTCCAATTGGGCCACCAAACAAAGAAAAAAAAAACATTCAACATTCAACAATGAAACCGCCAGAGAAGAAAAATAAAAAATAAAAAATAAAAAAGTCAAAAACTTTTGTCATTTATTTTCTTACGATCTGTAGCAACGCAGTTTTAATTCTATAAAAATCTTTAATCTCATAGATGTACAGGTAAAAAGTTGAGAGAAAAAGAAAAAATAAAACCTCAACTTTAAAATTTTTTAAAGAAAAAAATTAAAATAGTTAATTTGTGAAGTTAAAATTTATAAATTGAAGATATATATTTATTATATTTTTATAAGATATCCACGTAAAGGTAAAGTTTGTAATCTAATTTTATTATATAGTTGAAGCTTTAAATGGCCTACGGGTCTCGTGGTTGTTAATTTTATTTTGCAAATTTTTTTCACGCAAAAATCTTTAGTTTTATTTTTGTTTTATTTTAATTTGGAAAGTTATCCTAAGTGCGTAGAATTTATTTATTTATACTCATCCATTTTTTCTAACAAAGTGTTATCAGAAATTTTGGTTGGTTTTTAGCGAGAGTATTGTTCACATATACAAACTATTCATATATACGTACTGTTTTGTCGACAAGTACTATTTATAGATAACTATTCATCGATATTATTTGGCGGGTACTATTTATCGTCAAAAAAGTACCAAGTTCGACAAAATCTGTTGATTGACGATTCAAACGGAGAAGAGCACAGGTAATGTAATTAAGTTGACTACATTTAATTATGTAATTTGGAAGCCGAAGATGGAGGATCTTTTATACATTAAAGATATGTGGAAGCCAATTATAATGTCGAAGGAGAAAAAAGTACCCAGTGCATACATTGATTGGACTGTGCTAAACCGAAAGTGTGCTACTCAAATTAGACAATGGATCGACAAGAGCATTTTTCAAAATTTGCTAATAAACACAATGCTTACGTTCTTTGGCAAAAGTTGGAGAAAATATATGCGAGGACAACCGCACAGAATAAAGCTAATCTAATGCAATGATTAGTCAATTTGAAGTATAAATATGAAAGCAGCGTATCAAAATATATGAGTGAGTTCCAAGGCATTGTAGATCAACTCAACTCTATGAAGATGACGAGCTACAAGCGTTGTTGATGCTGAGCTCTCTACCAAAAAGTTGGGATACTCTAGTTGTATTAGTTAACAACTCAGCTCCTGACGACAAGCTTACCATAGATATGGTAAAAGATAGAATTCTAAATGAAGATTATCGACAAAAAGATGAAGGATATACTCCTGACAGTGAAGCACTTGTCATGTAGAAACAAGAAAAGCAAGAATGGCACGGGATAAGTAAAAGTAGAAATCCTTGTAACCAAAGTCAACAAAGAAGACGTTCGAAGTCTAGATCAAGGCATGACACGAAGTGTCATCACTGCGGCAAGCCTGGACACTTCATTAAAGAATGTAGAAGGTTAAAATCAGAACAATCCAGAAATTAGGAAGCAGAAACCCAAACAAATGACACCACAACTGTCACTGAAGAAGTTTTCATTGTTCGAGATGATATTATGTCAATCTTGCATGCCAAGACACTACTTGGGTAGTTGACTCAGGCGCTTCCTATCGTGTCACCTCAAGATGGGAATTCTTCTCAACCTACACTCAAGGTGATTTTGGACGTGTGAGGATGGGAAATGATGATGCATAGAAAATTGTCGGCATTGGCAATATTTATCTAGAGACTAATCTTGGATGCAGATTACTTCTGAAAGATGTGAGACATGTTCCTGATATCCACCTCAATTTGATCTCTACCGGTATGCTTGATGATGATGGATACAATAATTATTTTGGTGAAGGAAAGTGGAAGCTCACTAAAGGTAATTTGGTAGTAGTGAAAGGCAAGAAAGATACATCACTCTACATCACAGAAGCCAGGTTGTGTAGAAGAGAAGTAAATACCACTAGGAAATAAGTTCCTACCAAGCTATGGCATAAGCGACTCGACCACATGAGTGAAAAAAGGTCTCAGAATTCTTTTCAAGAAGGAGCTCTTGCCAGGAATGAAAGGTACACCCTTCCAAACTTGTGTTGACTGTATTATGGGAAAACAACATAGAGTTGCATTTCGTAATCTCGCACCATCTAGAAAGGAAAATATTCTAGATTTAATACACACAAATGTTTGTATAATGAATTGTAAGTCACTAGGAGGTGCTCACTATTTTGTGACCTTTATTGATGACCATTCTAGAAAAGTATGGACTTTTGCTTTGAAAACTAAAGATCAAGTAGAGGAAGTTTTCAAGCAGTTTCATGTAAAAGTAGAGAGAGAAACTGGTAGACGTTTGAAGTGTGTACGTGTAGATAATCGTGGTGAGTATCGTGGACCATTTGAGGAGTACTATAGAAGTTTCGGCATCATGTTGGAAAAATCAGTACCAAGGACACCTCAACACAACGGTGTCGTTGAGAGGATGAACAAAACCATATGTGAAAGAGTCAGATGTATGCTCTCAAATGCAAAACTATTAAAATATTTTTGGGGGGAGGCAATAAGGACAGTAGTCGACTTAATCAACCTTTCTCCACCAGTTCTACTGAACTACGATGTACTAGAAAGAGTTTGGATGGGGAAAGATGTTTCTTATAAACACTTGAAAGTATTTGGCTATAGGGCATTTGTTCACATCCCAAGAGATGAGCGGTCCAAGTTGGATGGAAAAGCGAATGAGTGTATCTTTATGGGATATGCCTATGAAGAATTTGGCTATAGACTTTGGGATCCTATTAGCAAAAGGATTGTCAGAAGCAAAGATGTGGTGTTTCTTGAAGACCAAACAATTGAGGATTTTGAGAAATATGAGAAACCACAGTCAGATGAAATTCCAATTAATCTGGACCCAGCCTCTCCACCAACAAATCCTGATGATTGGGGAGTTACACCAAATACTAATAATTTTAATCCACCAACTAGCAGTTCAGAAGCAGAACAAGTCAAACCAGAAGTACAGACAAGGAGATCCACCCGAGTACGACAACCAAGTTGTATATATTCTCCTAACAAGTATGTGATGCTCACTGAATATTGTGAACCAGAGAGTTATGATGAAGCTATCACTAATCAGCATAAGACTGAATGGTTAAAATGTCTTCAATCCGAGTTGTTCTTGGTTTGGCAGCTAGCCTTAATTTGGAGGTTGAACAACTTGACGTAAAGACTGCATTCTTACATAATGATCTTGATGAGGAAATCTATATAGAGCAGCCAAAAGGTTTCCAAGTCAAGGTAGTGATATGCAAGTCAAGGTTGAACAACTTGACATAAAGACTGCATTCTTACATGGTATGTAGACTAAAGAAGAGCTTGTACAATCTGAAGCAAGCACCAAGGTAGTGGTATAAAAAGTTTGACTCATTCATGGATAAAAATGAATACAATAGAACGACGACTGATCATTATGCCTTTATCAAGAAATTCTCTTATGATGATTTTATTATTCTTTTGCTTTATCTTGATGACATGTTAATTGTAGGTCAAAATATTGACAATATTAACAAGTTGAAGAAGGAGCTAAGCAAGTCCTTTGCAATGAAGGACTTAGGACCCACTAAACAGATTCTTGGCATGACAATTACTCGCAACAAGAAAAAGCAAAAGATCTAGTTTTCCCAAAAACGGTATGTTGAAAAAGTTCTTGAAAGATTCAACATGAGCAAAGCTAAACCTGTTAGTTGTCCATTTGCAAGACATTTCACACTCAATGTGAGTCAATGTCCCTCAAGTAAGGAGAAGAAATTGAAAATGAGCAAGGTGCCTTATGCATCGGCGGTTGGCAGTCTAATGTACACTATGGTATGTACCAGACCAGACATTGCACACGTTGTTGGCATTGTGAGCCGATTCCTATCAAATCTCGGAAAGGAACATTGGGTAGCTATCAAATGGATACTCAGGTATCTCAGAGGAACCTGTATTAGAAGGATATACAGATTCAGATATGGCTGGCGATGTGGATACGAGGAAATCTATATCCGGGTACCTAATAACATTTGGAGGGGGAGTTGTTTCATGGAAATCATGATTACAAAAGTGTATTTCCTTAAGTACCACATAATCAGAGTACATTGCAATCACTGAAGGTTGTAAGGAAATCCTGTGGATGAAAAAGTTCCTACAAGAATTGCATCAGAACCAAGAAAACTATGTTCTTTATTGCGACAGTCAGAGTGTAATTCACCTTAGCAAGAACCCAAAATTCCACTCAAGGTCCAAACACATCGACGTAAGGTATCATTAGATTTGTGATGTTTTCGAACATAAACTATTGCAAGTTGAGAAGATCCACACTAATGATAACGGGGCAAATATGATGACATAGACCATGACTAGAGAAAAACTTGTTATTTGTAGAGAGATTGCAAATGTGGAGGATCCTAGTCCCACATAAGGTGGAGGGGGAGATTTGTTGGTCCAACTCATATGGGCCACCAAACAAAGAAAAATAAAAAAAAGGGGCCTTTAACATACAAAAATGAAGGCTTGTCGTCATAGAAGAAAAGAAAAATAAGAAAAAAAATGTCATTTGTCTCCATACAATCCAGCGTGAAGGATGGACCTTTGGCTCTATAAAAACCTTTGCTTCAATCTCAATAGATGTACATATCAAAAGATGAGAGAAAAAGAAAACATAAAGCCTCAACAAAAAAATTTCTTAGAGAAGAAAATTGAGAGAGCCAATTTTTGAAGTTAAAAACCCACAAATTGAAGATACATATTTATTATATTTTTGTGAGAGATCCACTTAAAGGTGAAGTTTATAATCTCATTTTATTATAGTGAAAGTTTTGAGTGACCTACGGGTCCTGTGGTTGTTACTTTCATTTTGAAAGTTTTTTCTACCCAAAAATTTTTGGTATTATTTTTATTCTCTTTTTGTTTGAGAAGTTATCCTGAGTACGTGGAATTTATTTCTTTACAATCATCCATTTTTCCTAACAACAAGCAATTAGTATATGAAACTTTATCTAATGAAAATGAAACTGAAATATTGCCAATGAAAATATTAACCTGAAGCACATTAAGTCGACATGATAATTTTCCTTGAGATTATCACGAACATTTTTCAAAATTTTATATAGAAACAAACCAATATCTATTAGTGAACATATATTAAGTATAACCCAAATGATCAAAATACCACATCTCCAAAAGGTCTAATAAATATTGATAGAACATTCTCACCAATAAAACCATAAATTAACATGTTTAAAGTTTTCATAATTTTGCTTAAAAAAAGAGTTTCTCGTAGTGAAATATATCCTTATGTGATGGATTTTTTTATAATGTATTTACTTTTCTTAATACACTTTAAATATAATATTTTCATTAATATTAATTAATATTAAATATAAAACATAATACACATCATTTGTTTTTATTTATTTATATGGATATGAATTTTATTTCTATTAAATTCTAGACAGTAATAAAACTTAAATATGTTTTAATATAAAATATTGTTGTCTTATTCATGATTTTTTCTCTCGTAAAAATTTGACTCAAAAGAATAATATTTTCAATAATATTGATATTTATTATCCTTTATAATGAATTTTATTATATATTTTTGCTAATAAAACTTTTTGATACGTGAATTTCAATGTTTTTTTTTTATATTTTTAAATTAATAATTTATTTTATAAAGAATAATATGATTACTTTATAAATTAAGTTAAGTGAATGTATCACAATCATAATTTTATATTTTATTTTTATATAATCGAAATAAAAATTATATAAAAAAGTACTTAAATTTTAATACGTAGAAAAAAATGTGTGAGTATATAATAAAAAAATTAAATTATTGTTAATTAATCTATTTATTTAATATTATAAAAAATTCAATAATAAAAAAATTATTATCTTATAATCATAACAAAAATAATTATGAAAAATTTAAATTATTTTTAACCAATATATTTATAATAAAAATAATAATAATAAAATCTATTATCTTTATAAGTACAAAATATTAATAGTTAATTCTAACTAAAAAATAATCTATATTAAATCCTAATAATATCATCTCATATAATATTTTATACTTTTAATATATTATTATATTGTGCATCACTTGTTTTTCATTCTTTTAACAATTACATGTTTTTTTAGAGGTCAATTTTAATATCATATTAATTTTATATTGTGTATAACTAATATAAGTTATTGGATCCTACAAAATTAACTCTAAAAGAATATAAATCACATATTACTAATATATATTATAAACATTTTTGTTATATACTAGCAAAATATATATATTTCTTATAGTCTTTTTAAAAATTATCCAAATGTTTTAAAGTAATGATTACTATTGTACTTAGTCTCTTAGTTATTTTATAATTTATTTAGGAATCTTAATGTTCTCAATTAAGTGATAAATTATTAAAATACAAATAATTATCTTTAAGGTAATTTAAAATAGAAAAATTACATAAAATAACACCATAATACTTATAACAATAAAAATAATATTTTAATAATATTTAAAGAGATATAATTAGACATAGTTTCACATTAAACAAGTTTAAATAATGTATTTCAATTTAATAGAGTCAAATTTAATATCATCCGATTGAAAATAATGAGCTGAATTTTTTAATAAAAAATATATACATGTTATTTTTCATTGTTTTCCTTTAAAACATTAGCATAATGTATGCTAAATTTTAATAAATAATAATAATAATACGATTTAATTAAAAATAAAATTTAATAATAATTATTTTTAATATTTTAATAAAGTAGTTACATGTAAGTTTCAATTAAATTTTAATAAAAAAATCTTGGAATCCCAAAACAGACATTGTTATTTGTAAATTTACACCATTAAAATTAGCTATAAATTTATAATGATCATAGAAGAAGATATAACTAGACAATCTCCATTAAATTTCTTAAATTAGTTTTGAAGTTAACAAGAACAGGAGCAGAAAATGTTTGGTCGGTTATGGCTATTTCATCAAAGAGTACGTAGAATTGGGTCCATATTTAGAAGAAGAAAAAAAAGTTACAACCATACAAAACTTAAGCATGCATGAGACAACACTTTATGTTTAGTGTAACATTTCTATTTCCATTCTATTATTCTTTCTTTGTTTGTGCATTCCAGCCACTGAACCCGGGTGGTTGTAGCGGTAGTGGTGATTGTCGTAGAGCATCGCAAGCGGCTGTAACGGTGGTGTTTTTCATACAAATTAATTAATAGTAAATAATAATATTACAATATTAATTAATTAATGGCATTGCAAAGGACTAGATCATCAATAGCCGAGTCTGGATTAACTACAGTAATTGCGATTGATACTGATAGAAATAGTCGATATGTTGTCAAATGGGTTGTTGATCATCTCTTAGGAAAAAAGAAGGCTTCAATCTGTACCCTAATTCACGTTCTTCGTCAAAGCTTGGATTATCGTAGGTATCTTTTCTTTTTCATAATCATCATTAATATGTTCTCCAAAAAACCTAGTTCATAAATGCATATGTTATGAATCATTTTTGGTTATTATAATTTAAGTTTATGTTATAAATCAGCACTTACAAAAGCGAAAATCAGATTCAATTTTGGTTATATAAATATATAATAATGAATAATAGTAAAATAATAAGTAATAAGAAAAATAATTGACACGCAATTATTTAAGTGGTTCAATATTTTAATGGGAAAATTTTACTCCACTAACGACGACATATCGAGAAAAAATCCACTAATAATCAAATGGAAATACAAACACCAATATTCAGAGAGTTTTACAAAATATATCAAAATATAAATACAACTAGAAAATATCTCACTCTAATTTAATGATAATATATAACAAAATAAATTAACAAACTTGTTATTTAATCAAATATTATCATTCAGATAAAATCAGTCGCTTAATGCATATTTTTGAGCCTCCCCTAAACTACCGAATATGTAGCAGCTTCGCTACTAATGGATGGTGAAAAACTAACAAAAAAACAAAAACAGCGAAGACTAAACCTAAAGAAACTAAAGGATGTGGTAGTTTTCTGCCTTCTCACGCAGTTGCTGATTTTTTTTTCTTTTGGTTTCAGCTCTCTTGCGACTACTTCTCTCTATTCTCTGCACAAACTCTCCCAAGAAACAATACATGTAGAAGGAGAAGAAGAAGAGTTATAATATTATTATTGGGATTTAGACTATACTTAAGTTTTGGGCTAATTTAAAAGTTTCTTATTAATGCCGATGAGATGTTTGTTTTTGGTTTTTTAAAATAGTATACTTAAGTATTTCAAAAAACTTAGCAAAGTATTTCATAAAACTTAGCACTTTTGTATTTCTTTTTCTCCTAACCCTTCTAAAAGTTAATTTTCTTTCTATCAAAAGAGATCGTATTCTTCAGGAACCTCTCTCCGTAAATTTGTTGTGTTTATATTTATATTTTTCTTATTAATTATTTTAAATAAAAACGCATATTTATGTTATTTCTTCGTCTAAATCTAGCTGTAAGGTAATTTTTTCATATTTTATTTATAATAATCTATTTTATGTTTATGTCAATGAAGTTTATATTTAATTGTCAATTTAGATTTTTATCTAGATTTGTAGTGTCAAATATCATGAATATTAAAATATGGTATAAAGATTTCATTTTTTTCCTAAAAAACAGTTAATATATACTTGCAACAACTAAATAACTAATTGAAGAAATAATAAAGTGAAATATAAAAATTCAAGGTTTTCTTCTGAAAAAAAAATTTAGTTTTAATTTAACAATTTTAATTGTTTGATGTATTTAAATTGATACTTTTTTATATAGATAGTAACTTTTAATTGAAATTCTATTTTCTAAAAAAACAAATTCCTATGTTAAAACAGTTAATTTATTTGCATTGGCATTATGGCATATATGCACGGATCAATTATATTCTATTAAGAATTTGACATCAAGTTTGGTAACTTTAAGTACAAATTGTATTGATTTTTGTTGATGTCGTAGATGGTTCATTCCTCAATATTTAAGATTTTGTCTTTGATAGTTCGAGATGTATTGGCCATACTGATATCTATTGTAGCATCTCAATCTCTATTCTTTACTGGTGGTCGTACAATTAGTCCATACAAGAGTTCCTTATCTTCTAAAACTGTACAATCTTTGATTTGTACTCAAAATTGGATTCGTTTATCTCCAATTATTAATATTCAAGAGTCACTTGATGAAATTGAAGCTCTAGAATCAAGTATATTGCATAAAACTTTCAAATATATATATATATATATATATATATATATATATATATATTTATTTGTTATCAAATATATATTATTATGTTTATTAGCTCATTATTTATGTATATTTTTAACTTTTTAATTTTTCATCATGCAGATGTTCTTGATGGTATTGGTGACTTAAACCTTGAATGATTATCAAAAAGAGTTCTTGTTGTTATTAATGTTTGGAGAGTGAAGTTAATTTATGTAATTGATATTTAATTTTTTGGAGTTAAATTATTACTATGTATATTTGAAGTTAAATTATGTAATTGATGTTGAATTTTTTCTTTTTGATTATTTTTGTTGAATTATTTTTAATTATGTTATCACCTACTTTTTAATTTGTATGAAAAATATTTTATTTTAGATTTTTTTATTTTATGTAATTTTTTATTTTATATGTTGAAATTATATGAGATTTGGATTTGTTCGGATTGACATTTATAGCGGTTCGGATCATATTGATATTTCATAATTTGATTATTTATGTAATTTTTTTAATAGATTGAAATTAAAATTTTGACCCTATCAGATAGAATTGGCATTTAAAGCGGATTTGAATTGAATAATTTTCAGATCGGATCGGATCAGATTTGAATTGACTTAAAATTAGTGGATTCGGATTTGTTCGGATTGATATGTACACCGGATCAGATTCGGATTGAATAATTTAAAATTTGATTTGGATCAGATCGGATTCAAATTAACCTAAAATTTACGGTTTCGAACCGATGCTCACCCTTAGTTTAAAGTTTTTATAATTTTATTCAAAAAAAAGTTTCTTGTAATAAAATATATCCTTATGTGATGGATTTTCTTTATAATGTATTTACTTTTCTTAATACACTTTAAAGTTTTCATTAATATTAAATATAAAACATAATACATATCATTTGTTTCTATTTATTTATATAAACATGAATTTTATTTCTATTAAGTTATAGGCACTAATAAAACTTAAGTATGTTTTAATATAAAATATTGTTGCCTTATTAATGATTTTTTTCTTGTAAAAGTTTGACTCAAACTAATAATATTTTCAATAATATTGATGTTTATTATCCTTTATAATGAATTTTATTATATATTTTTACTAATAAAATTTTTTGATATGTAAATTTCAATGTTTTTTTTGTATTTTTAAATTAATCATTTGTTTTATAGAGATTAATATACTTACTTTATAAATTAAGTTAAGTGAATGCATCAAAAATATAATTTTATATTTTATTTTTATATAATCGAAATAAAAATTATATAAAAATTACTTAAATTTTAATACTTAAAAAAATGTGAGTATATAATAAAAAAATTAAATTATTTTTAATTAATCTATTTATTTAATATTATAAAAAATTCAATAATAAAAAATTATTATCTTATAATCATAACAAAAAAAATTATGAAAAATTTAAATTATTTTTAGTCAATATATTTAAAAAAAATAAATAATAAAATCTATTATTTTTATATGTACAAAAAATTAATAGTTAATTCTAACTAAAAAATAATCTGTATTATATTGTAATAATTTTGTATTATATATATATATATATATATATATATATATATATACTTAAACTTCAATTAATGTAAATCTCTCCCTACTTATGAATTAATATCATTTCTTAAACAATGTTTTGATATAATATTTTATATTTTTAATATATTATTATATTCTAATTTTATTTGCATCATTTTATTTCATTCTTTTAACATGCATATATTTCTTTTTTAGATGTAAACTTTAATACCATATTAATTTTATATAATGTATAAGTAACATGAGTTACTCAATCCTATAAAATTAACTCTAAAAGAATATAAATCTCATATTACTAATATACATTATAAACATTTTTTTATATATTAACGAATATATATATATATATATATATATTATAGTTTTTATAAATTTTTGGAAAAATTATTTACATGTTTTAAAGTAATGACTACTATTGTCCTTAGTCTCTTAATTATTTTGTAATTTATTTAGGAATCTTATTATTATCGATTAAGTAATAAATTATTAAAATACAAATAATTATCTTCAAGGTAATTTAAAATAAAAAAATTGTATAAAATAACACCATAATACTTATAACAATAAAAATAATATCCTAATAATATTTAAAGAGATCTAATTAGACATAGTTTGACATTGAATGAATTTAAATAGTATACTTTAATTTGATAGAGTCCAATTAGATATCATCCAATTGAAAATAATATTTTAGATTTTTTAATAATAAAAATTGAACTATTTTTGTTATTAAAAATTTTTAAGGTATTATTTTTTATTGTTTTCCTTTAAAAGATTAGCATAATGTATGCTAAATTTTTATAAATAATAATAATATTATTATTATTATTGTTATGATTTAATTAAAAAAAATTTAATAATAATTATTTTAAATATTTTAATAAATTACCTACGTGTAATTTTCAATTAAATTTTAATAAAAAAAATTTAAAATCTCAAAACAAAAATTGTTATTTGTAAATTTACACCAGTTAGATTAGCTATAAATTTATGATGGTAATAGAAGAACGAGTCAGGATATAACTAGACAATCCTCGTTAAATTTTTTAAATTAGTTTTGAAGTTAACCAGAACAGGAGAAGAAAATGTTTGGTTGGTTATGACTATTTCATCAAAGAGTACGTAGAATTGGGTCCAAATTTAGAAGAAGAAAAAAAAGTTACAACCATACAAAACTTAAGCATGCATGAGAAAACACTTTGTGTTTAGTGTAGCATTTCTATTTCCATTCTATTATTCTTTCTTTGTTTGTGCATTCCAACCACTGAATCGAGGTGGTTGTAGCGGCGGTGGTGATTGTCGTAGAGCATCGCAAGCGGCTGTGATGGTGGTGTTTTTCATACAAATTAATTAATAGTAAATAATAATATTACAATATTAATTAATTAATGGCATTGCTAAGTACTAGATCAATAGCCGAGTCTAGATTAATCACAGTAATTGCAATTGATACCGATAGAAATAGCCAATATGCTGTCAAATGGGCTGTTGATCATCTCTTAGGAAAAAAGAAGGCTTCAATCTGTACCCTAATTCACGTTCTTCGTCGAAGCTTGGATCACCGTAGGTATCTTTTTCTTTTTCGTCATCATCATAATGATCCTCAACAAAACCTTGTTCATACATGCATTAAAATACATGTATTAATATAGGATTATATAGATATAAACTGAAGTATGCATATGCTATGAATTGTTTTTGGGTATTATAATTTTGGTTTCTTATTAATGCCTATAAGATGTTGTTTTTTTGTTTTTTAAAACAATATACTAAAGTATTTCAGAAAACTTAGCAACTTATTTTCTTTTCTTTTTTTATTAAGCCTTCTAAAAGTTAATTTGCTTTCTATCCTCTTATTTAGGATAAATAGTTTTGTTGTACTTATATTTATATTTTTCTTATTAGTTATTTTGATTAAAGATATAGATTTATGTTGTTTCTTTATCTAAATCTAGTTTTAAGGTATTTTTTTCATCTAAGTATTCATTTATAATGATCTATGTAATGTTTATATCTATAAAATTTGTATTTTATTGTCAATTTAGATCTTTATTGAAATTCATAGGGTCAAATATCATAAATATTTAAATATGGTATAAAAATTTTATTTTTTTCTAAAGAACGATTAATATACCATTTAAAACAATCAAACAACCGATTGAATAACTTTACAATAAAGCTAAGGATAAAAACTAAGGTTTTCTTTGTACGTAGAAGAAAATTTTTAATTTTAGTTCAATAATTTTGATTATTTGGTGTATTTAAATTGATACTTTTTTATATAGATTGTAACTTTTAATCTTTAATGAAATTCTATTTTCTAAAAAAACAAAATATTTCCTATGTTAAAAGTTAATTTAATTGCATTTGCATTATGTCATATATACATGGATCAATTATATTCTATTAAGAATTTGACATCAAGTTTGTTAACTTTAAGTATGAATTGTATTGATTTTTGTTGATGTCGTAGATGGTTCCCATAAAGGAGGTCGCCCACCAACTGAGGATGAGTTGAAACACATTTTCCTCCCTTACAGAGGATATTGTGCTCGAAAAGGGGTCAGTACGTAATAATTCAACCATTTAATGTATGTTCTATGTTCTATTTGTTTCTACTTTTGTAACTGTGTAAAAACATTTCAACTGACAGCAAAAAAATAAGCACTTCATGACCAAAACTAGGGCAGAATATGGTGTTAAAACTTTACATATAGTTGCCAAAACATTTTAATATGTTTTTTAAAAAATAAAATTAATATGATTCTTTAAGATAGATTGTAAGATTAAGTTGATCTTACTCTGGTCACGAGTATTTCAGATTGCAGCAAAGGAATTCATCATTCATGACCTTGATGTTTCAAGTGCTCTTGTTGATTTTGTAACCAATAACTCCATCGTCAATTTGGTTGTTGGTGCTTCTAATCGCAGTGCTTTTGCCAGGTTTCTCTATACTTGTCTCTCTTATTGTAGACCCCAACCTGTTAACATACATTCTATATATTTTTCAGAAAAAACACTACAATTGAAATGCTAGATTTTGTAACTAGTTCTTTCTGATTCTTGATTTGTAATGTCTACTTATGGTTCTTTTACGACATGCAGAAAATTCAGAGATCCAGATGTGCCAACTTGCTTACTCAAATCTGCACCAGATACCTGTTCTGTGTTTGTTGTATCAAAAGGAAGAATTCATACTGCTGGTTCTGCTGCTCGACATCCACCGCCAAGTAAAACAATTACTCCCAAGAGGCGATCTCGAAACATACCGGTCTCTAATCATGCTCATGATGCACCAGATACCGATGAAATCAACCGGTATATTATATGCCCACATTCTTAACTTCGTTCTTTATTCTCCAAACATCTAGGTCGTATGCAGATTTTGTAAATAATGGGTATATATTGAAATGTGTACCATTAACTGAACTCTTTCATTTTTTAGTTCTGGAATGTGGAACGCAAACTTACTCACCAAAGAGCATAAGTACATTGAATTTAAAAGATTGTTATAGTATGCCAATTTGCAACCTATGTTGTATACCTTCTAACTTTTCCCAGCTATTGCAGATCTAATCATGAGAGTTCCAATGGTTGTGCATCTGAAAAGTTGTCTTTGGAAATAGGAAATGAGTTCATGTCAATAAAGACCAATAACAACTCACCAAGACTATCAATGGACAGTTTTGTATCTACAATTTCATCCTACCGGGACTCGCAAGATGCCAGTGATATGTCAGAGAACACAAACTTCCAATCCAATGATTTTGGGAGTGTGGATTTTGTCACAGCCTTGGAGAGTTCAAGGAACTCCGTTTGTTCACAAACAACCGTAACTACTTATTGGACCTTTTTGTCACAACTTGAATCTGTATTTAGTTGCATGCTTATAGTATTGGTAACCACTAAGGTACATCTTGTTAAAAAAGTTTTTCATTTGTACAACCAAAGAGTTTAGCCTTTCTTGATTTTTCTAAATTCCCACATGAATAATATATATTTATTCAAGCATGAACAAAACTTATAACCTTCTTTTCCTAATGTTTGTTGGAAGTGGTTAGTGAATATATTGAGTATTTTTTTAGTAACATGATGGCTAATTGGATGCTCATTGTATGGCTTGCCTTAGGCCTTGGAGGCTGAGCTGAGGAGATTAAAGCTTGAGTTGAAGCAAACCATGGAAGCATATAATTCAGTGTGCAGAGAAGCTTTTATGGCCAAAAAGAAGGTAAGATCATACTTGTGCCTAGATTTAGACTTTTGTCGGTCTATAAATTAATATTTAGCCT
The DNA here is from genome assembly GCA_033030585.1 of Hippophae rhamnoides. Classification (NCBI taxonomy): domain Eukaryota; kingdom Viridiplantae; phylum Streptophyta; class Magnoliopsida; order Rosales; family Elaeagnaceae; genus Hippophae; species Hippophae rhamnoides. The sequence goes on along the minus strand of CM065427.1, from coordinate 57,499,210 downwards.
ATAAATTAATGAGTACTATTTTATATTAGGCGAAAGAGCTCCAGCAAGTGAGCACAATAAAAGAACATAAGTTAGAGGAAGCAAGAATTGCAGAAGAATCTGCAATGGCTTTGGTGGAGGTGGAGAGGCAGAAGACAAAGGCAGCAATAGAAGCAGCACATACAGCACAAAGGCTAGTGGGCAAGGAAGCCCGCCGGAGAAAAATTTCAGAAAAAAAAGCCAAGCAAGAGGAAGAAGAGAGGAAGAGGGCAATGATGGGCATGGAACACCATAATCTAGGTCTTCAATATAGGAGGTACACTATACAAGATATTGAAGTTGCAACAGATTACTTCAACGATTCATATAAGATAGGTGAAGGTGGATATGGACCTGTTTATAAAGGTGAGCTCGATCACACCCCTGTGGCTATTAAGATCTTACGTCCAGATATATCACAAGGGCATAGGCAATTCCGACAAGAGGTTGAAGTTCTCAGCTGCATAAGACATCCACACATGGTTCTCTTATTAGGTGCCTGTCCAGAGTATGGATGCCTTGTATATGAATTTATGGAATATGGAAGCTTGGAAGACCGGCTCTTCCTGCTGGATGATACTCCCCCTATCCCTTGGAGAGTCCGATTCAAAATAGCAGCTGAAATAGCCACTACCCTTCTATTTCTTCATCAGACCAAACCAGAACCTCTAGTGCACCGTGATCTCAAGCCAGCCAATATTCTGTTGGATCGAAATTATCTAAGCAAGATTGCTGATGTAGGCCTAGCCCGGCTAGTTCCACCATCTTCACCTGGTAATGTCACAGAGTGTCGTCACACAGCAGCAGCTGGTACACTTTGTTATATTGATCCTGAATATCAACAAACTGGCATGTTGAGTGTGAAATCAGACATATATGCATTAGGGATAATATTGTTGCAAATTATTACAGCAAAGCCTCCAATGGGTTTGTCCTACCAGGTTGAAGAATCCATTGAAAATGGTACAATTTCAGAGATTCTAGATCCAACAGTGATTGACTGGCCCATGGAAGAGACTCTTTCATTTGCCAAATTGGCTCTGCATTGCTGTCAGCTAAGGAAGAAGGATAGGGCAGACCTCAGCTCAACTATTTTACCGGAGCTGAACCGACTAAGAGATCTTGGGATGGAGGTTGGTATCAACAATAGCTGTCCAGTTGCAAAGAGATGCTAAATTTTTATTCGGCTCCAAAATCACATCACAGGTAAGATATACTTGAAAAAAATTACCTAAAATCACTAGGGTAATATTTCATTTTTTATAACTCAAATATAGGGCTTACCATAATAGCAATAGACTTTACAACAGAGCAAATATGATAAAAAATAGAATTTGTGTTAAGGCATTAGCTTAATATTGGAAAGCATTTACCCAGTGTAGGAAGACTTAGTATTGAGATTAAGTATCATGGTAAAGCTTATCATTGATAAGCCTTACTTTGGAACGATTTTAGTAAAAAAATAAAATAAAATTTGTGATAATACATAGCTTGATGTGAGAAGGCATGGGTCAAATATGTAAAGGTTTACCAGTGGCATCCAATGTTATGGTAAAATTTATCACTATAAAATAATATCTTATCATAATAGTGATAACTCTACTTCTAAAGTAATTTAAGTAAAAAATAAAATCTAATATAAATGTTCAATTAATTTGATAAATAACTCGATATAGAGTTTGAATTTTAAAGTCATTGTTTGTTTACGTTTCTGTTATATTCATAAATTTTGAGTTATTCTTTATGAGTTTCGTTCGTCATGGTTATGAGTCATAACTTATGACATTCCTTTTGATTTTATCATTTTTTGAAGCATTTATGAAATTACTTAACAATTTGTTATTCCTGAAAAGTAATCATATACCTTTGTAAATGTTCTGAAAATGTATCTATAGTTGTTTCGGTTACTAATCCGAAATTCTGATTAATTTTTTTATTGCATGCAAATTCTGACTTGTGTTATGATGAGTTACTTGCATTTATAGTACGATTATTATTCATCTTTATTCTTTAAATTAATATCTTAGATATATTAACAGAACACTCGTAAATTATGCTTCGAAATATTTCTCAACTACATGAAGAACTCTTTTGAACTATATCTCTTATTATGTATAATCAGGGAATCACAAACAATCCTAATGTGGAAAATGGAACTTCAACGTAGCCAAAGAAGGTGACCGAGCTTAAAATCCCCGAATGCAGTATCCAGCTTCAAGAGTAATTTTCAGAAAGCAAGATGAAACAAGAAGCATGTCGAAATTTCTTGGTCATTTGTGAGTAGCTTTAAGCCTCTAATGTAGAGTGTAAATTGGTGAAAAAAAACTGAAAGGAACAAGAAAGAGAAGAAGAGAAAGCAAAAATATAATTGAGATATCCTTTTTTTTAAATGTTTCTGTTTATTGTTTGTTTAACAAGAAGACCAATAATAATTGTTTGTTTACAATGTGCATTCCTTATATAGGACATGAGTTTGTTACAAACTTTAACTAATCTAATGTGAACAAAACCTTTTCAATTCATCTAACAAAACTTAATGCAAATACAACACTTAAATCCATGATGAGGCAGATCAGTTGATAATGGGTTGAACGCAAAGGAGTATTATTACTTCACTAGATAGTGAGGTGCACGGTTCAGAATTTGAGGCCATGTATCTTAACGTCGAATTTACAAGTAATACCTTCTCTACTTACTTAAGATGAGTATATGTTTTATGGCCGATGAACCAGTAATATGGTCATAACATACTATTCAACGAAAAGTTATTCTTACCCAAAAAAGATTTATATAACACTTATGCTAGCTACACTTGATAACTAGATTAAAAAGTGACTTGGAATATAAGATGAGATACATAATTATAGTAGATACAAATCATACGCCAACTATACTAAATTATATCACTGGCTAATAAATTGCATTAGTTGAAGGGATATGATCAAGCCAATTCTATCCTCTTTCATGAATTCTTTTTACCATTGAATCATGATATGCCATTACTAGAAAGAAAGAAAAAAAGACAAAAAAACTTGATGATTCGTGTTCTACTTTACCTTTTGATAAATAAAATTTTAGGTATAATATTTATGAAATTATAGATAAATCAATACATAAAATTAAATTATATCTCATCTTGATTTTAAATTTTAGACTTAATACTCAATATCTCAATACAAACTCAATAATTTAACATATTTTCATTAAAATAACATATTATATTTTTTAATTAAAAACAAATATTAATTGCGAAATAAATATTATTATATTTTACTATATATGATGCCAACATAGAAGTGTATAATAATGCCAAATGAACAACTCAATTTATTTAAGATTGATTCAATGAATTCATTAACTAAAAAGTTTAATTTCTCTTGCTTATAACTCAAATAAACTAGCTTATTAAGCTAATAAATAATACTTGAACTAATTTAACAAAATTCTTTTGCTAATAGAGCATTTTACAATTACAAGAATGTTATTATGGAATATGAACGCGTGCATGACTGGTATACCACTAGGGTAAAGAGATATAGATTTTAAAGGATTTAACTCTAACTCGCACAAACAAGAAAATAAACATTTATAAAAACCACACAGCGGAATCATAGATAATATAATATCTAAAAGTGGATAACTAAATGGAAAATGTTATATATCAAAGCAAAAGGTCAGTAAAAAAACAAATGCTTTCTAATCAGAGTTTATGCTTCAATATGTTGAGAATTATACACAACTAACTCAAATTATACTAGCACAATAAGAGATCATACATAACACTCAATATAATGAGGTAAACCTATAAAGAGAGTGTATCTATATGATAACATCTTCTGATTGCTTATTACAACCACTCACCAACAAATGATTCACTAAACAGTAAACAAGTTGTAACACTAATAGAAAGTAAAACCATTATACCAGGACCTTCATCCAAACTGCATGTTGTTTCTCTTCACTTGCTACTTTTGCAACTGTTTGGTTCAACACTCGAACCCGATTGTTCTCTATTGCCAACAACACCCGATATGGTGTGATTCGTAATCAATGATTAGTAACTGAAAGTGTATCAACTCACAATCTCATGGGACACATAATCCACTATTAATATCAAATTGCATAAGGGAGACACACAGTCAAACAACATACTGACATAGATAAATATTTGATAACTAACCGAAAAAATAATCCACTCTCAAATGTATGCTTTCCAAAATAATTTCAAAAATAGATAAAAATCCCATAATTAATTTTGACATAGTTTCAACTCTTAAACAATAGGTAAAAAGAAGAGAAAAAATGGGGTATCTATAAAGCTAAAAATGCACACCTCGTCGGCCATCTTGTCTGACACCTCACCAACCACCTCACCAAAGGTGATAGTGATGGTGGCAGCGAGGTGCTAAAAAGTTATGTTTTTTTGTTTTCAAAAATGTTGAGTACAATCCATAAATACCCACACATGAAACACGTCAAATACCACAAGTGACAATGTCAATTCGTTTACACTCTCACTCGTCAAAAACTAACAACTCTCTACCTAGCATACATACTACAAAAACCAACCTCATAGTGTATGTAAATATGCTTACATACAAAGTGCACCTAACTATGTGCATGTGTGAATTACTAATCTACAGTAACCAACCTTACATAGAGGAAGAAAAATACACAAAGTAAAAAGAAAATAGACATCTATTTTGTACACGAGAAGCCAACACACAAACATACCAACAATAGGACTTAAAAGAATAATCCTATATGAGATAGAGAAGACATACAAATATGCTATAATCCTAACACTAATACAATGCAATATATAATATTAAAGCAAAGACAATAATAGGTACCACTTGTTTCAAGAGGAAAAGACACAAAAAAGCACAAAGCCATTAGTAGGATATGAGCATGGAACATGCAACAAACTAAATGCGTGGAAAACCAAAGATAAGTGTAGATAGAAAACATATTAAAAACATATGTCATGCATTCCAACAATAGTTACTAGGCAATGAATGACAAGCAAGAGGGAAGCAGAAGGAGGAAAACATAAAAGTTGACATGTGAAACAAGAGATTGCATACAATGCATGCAACATGTCATACTAATAGTCCTATTATGAATGGTTCATATAGTGAATCTTCACATAGAATGAGGCACCATATGAACATGTAGCATAACCAAAACTCACAAATAGGAGAAACAACATGAAATAAAACAAACACATCACTTCTCTTGACAGCATACACAAAACACACACCATTCCCCCTAAAAGTATGCATGTGATATAATAAACAAGTTATGCATTCTACTTGCAAACCCCCAAACACAAAGGAATCTATACACAGTAGTCAACATAAAATATAGAATGAAGGAAGTAAATAAAGCATGTTCAAAAAATTAAAGGATCCATAGAAGATAAGAAATACATTCAACAAAAAAATCCACATATCCATCAATCCATAATGTGTTTATGTACATGACTAAATTTTTGATGCCATGCATGTGATATACAAAATTTGTTTACTCTATATGTCATCATGATATGATTATGTGAACCAAACAAATCGAAATATATACTCAAGTTGAATCAAGCTTCATATGCCCATAATTAGTCCCTTTTTACTAACGTATGTGCTAGCCAAGAAGAAATCAAATGGTCTTTCAAATATTGTAATGAGAAGCTTAGGTAAGGGTAGAGGAGAGATGACATTTAAGCTCGAACACACTTTTGTTGATCCAATCAAAAAGATTAATTAAAATCCAAGACATTTATACCCTCCTCAAATAGGGGTTCTTTTCTCTTTACTTCTCAAACTTTAGCCAATGAAGTTGAAATAATAGTACATAAACCAGATGTTTATGCAACACTTCCTCAACATACTCATCATTCCACTTTTCTTTTCTTTTCTTTCCTCATTCCTTTGTTTTTAGACATACAAACCTCAATACTTCTTTTCCTTTTTCTTTTCTCCATTTCCCCATATATATATATATATATATTCAACATTTATTTAACACCCTTCTTTCCCCCCTTTTTAAATGAAACCAAATGGGTAAAGCAGACGAATCCAAAATAGACAAGCTCAACAAAGAATGTAGAATGTAAGTAAGAATAAATATTTTGGCTAAGCCAATCTTTAGAAGCAAGAAATGAAGGGATAATATAATGGCATTGAGAATGGAGACTAAGGATATGAGAAGCTTGGTAGCACGAAAGGGTTAAACGAATCAAGGATGGCCTAAATCCTTTTTCTCTCCTAGCAGCACTTAGGATTTCAGCTCGAAAGATACTAAAGGTGAATTCTAAAGCTTTCTAGAGAAATGCAAACCTTTAAAACAAGATATCCACACAAACTTTTTAAAAATAATCTTATAAATTCATAAAAATATAGCAAGTGTAAAGAAGAGACATAATTATGAGAAATGAACAAGAAATATTTAGCCATAAATTCTCTCAAGAAATACTCATGTCAAAAAATTCATATTTCAATCCAGGTCAAATGCATGCCAAACAAAAATCAACATGATCACTTTAGAATTCATTTTTCATGTAGTAGGATAGCAAAGAGTAGTAACACCAACCTCACAAAACACAATAACAATATTTTATAAGTGATAAGACAAGAAGGATCTCAAACTAGATCAAGGCCCAAGAAGAAGTGGAAAGTTCCTCAAAAGGGACAAATAGTAAAATTCATATCATTGTTAGTGAGAGAAAGAAGAGAACCGACTAACTAGTGAACAACTTAAGGAACATCCCTAATAGAAATAAAAAAACAAGGGATGTTATTAAAACACCTAAGCAAGTGAAAAATGCAAAGGTTCTAACACAGAAATACAAGATATGCTTGGACAGGGACAACAACTTCAAATAGAAGTGCTAACAAATCACACAAGTTTAGATAAAGTATTGCAAGTATGTCAACAGTCCTAAAGTTAGGTAAGTAAACCATATGATATACAGATCCATAAGGCAATCTAGAAAAGAATAGAATGGTAAGACATACAAAGGTACATGTATGAAAAAACACCTCAAAATTCTCCAAAGTTACACATAAAACACAAGAGAAGTAAGATCAGGAAAAATTAGAACTAACACCAACATGAGACATACAACAAACTAACACATAACATACTAGGTACATGAAAGAGAAATATAGTAAAAACATGTAAGATATAATCTATATGACATGGCATATGAGGGATAAGACATCAGAAAGAAAAACCTTAGTACTTTGACTCTGCATGATGATTATGTAACTTGATAAGCATACAAAAGATCATAGTGGAAGAAGCAAGAAATATATAAGATAGACGCATATGAGGAACATGTCAAAGCAACTCGCATGTGAATGAATTAGTAAAGGATTAGTTTACCATGTAAAGTAACAAATATGATATTTAACATTGTGTATGCCAATGAAACAGTAAGAGATAGAGAGACAAGAAAAAGTGTCAAACATACATGCATAAAAAAAACAGATGTTTACATACAAAAAAATACAAACAAAGACTGGAAAGAATTTAACCAACTTAACCCCAATATATCACCCAAAAATATGATCAAAATGCATCCTACCATTTAAAGCATTTGTGAAAGGCAACATAACTCAAAGATAGTCTCTAACGTATATAAGCATGAAGTGTATATGGGACTTAAGATCTATTTTGCTTATAATTTTTAGAAAATTTAGTCGAGTCATCCATATAAGCCAAGTAAGGTGGACTTTTGAGATAGATATATTTCTTTCTACTCCGTACCTCAAATGCATAATGTAGCCGATAAGAACATGTTCATATGAGTCACAGTAACTACATCCAGAAAAAGGAGATAGGGGAGAGCAAGGTGAAGGACTCCAAGACGTACTCCCTATATATCTAGGACATTAAGGGTATCCCCGGTCTGGTTTTGAGTAAAAAAAATTAATCAAACTGGACCATTCATAATGTTCAAACTGGACCAAACCGAATCGTTTAACTATCCAAAATGTTGTAACGGAATGGTTTGGTCCGGTTTGGTTAACGGTTTGAAACGGTTAATAATACATAAATACTATACAATTTAATATGATATAGTATAATAGGATATAGTCAAATGTGATGCTCATCAATAATCATACATACATAAATATTATTTTTAAATACATAAATATATAAATAAATACATAAAATGTTATAGAAATCCAAAAGTAAAATAGATTAGACATGAAGAAATGAAGTCCCAACATCTCATTTACACAGAAATTTTAAACAGATACAAATACAAACATACAAACTCACAATCAATAACAATATATCATTAGATAATAATATTTAAAACTTGCCCATTATTAATCATCAATGATCAATGTAGTGTCTTTAATGAACTCTATGATCAAATAAAATCAACATCTTCATAAATATCTAGGTCATCATTGTATTCTAGTAAGGTGACATAGTCATTATTAATGGAGTAATGGAACCGATTTTGACTACATAATAATATCTCTACCATTTTAGGATTCAAAAAACTCCTAAATGGATCAAGAATGCGTCTTCTGGTGCTAAAAGTTGATTCTGATGCAACAGTTGAAACTTAAACTACTAACACATCATGTGCAATGAGAGAGATGATAGGAAACCTAAGTCGAGAATCTAAGTTAAGAATTACTTCTTAATATGAGACTAAAGGCAATAGCTACTAGATTTTTGAAACTGATGTAAGCTATATTAATAACACCAAATTGATACTTGCTAATAAATAAATAAAAATAAATAAGATTTCAATAGGCCCAACCATAATTATCAATTATCAATTGGCCCAAGCATTCATCTCCAGATATTTGAGATATATGCTCAGATGTGTGAACTAGTCATAACATTTTACCATCTCTTACAATATCAAACATTGTTCTTAAGGGAGGGAAGATAGGTCTACTTTGTCAAAAGAAAAGAAGTTGACTCTTCCTTGATCCACATGGAAAAACTTCATAGGGATTCTTTTCCTACTTGATCTTTCAAGAAATTCAACTTATGCTTTGGATGGTGGATAACCCATAAATGGTAAAAAATAAATATAAAAAGAAAAAGATAGAACAACAGTAGTAAATGAAATTGAAAGAATATATAGGTAACTACTATATCAAATTATTTTTGTCATGGCTAAGATTATTTCAAACCCAAGATCGTTTTCCAATATCTACATTTAACATAAAAATACCTCGTAATGTAAAGCATAAAGCTTGGATCACGAGGAGAAGTCTTTCAAAACTTCCCATTTGCGAGATAAACATCAAAAACAGGCCTTACCTCATTCAATCATACGTCATTAAACATTCTAATTATAGACTTTTCATCTTTTGACAAGAAATCTGCAACTCCAACCTCAGGAGAGCTATTGGGAGAAATACATTCAAAGTTGTTGCTTTACTCCTTATGGGACTAGGTAACACCATGTTGTCTAAATATGTAGCGCAAATACTTAAGCTCCTTATAGGCTTGAAACTATTCCCAAGAACATCCATTCTTCCCATCTGTAACTTTCGTATATGTGTCTTCTAATGACAGGCTGACGTCTCTATCATCCACAAGTAACAGATCCCCTATTTCAACCAAAAACCTTCCCAAAAAAACAAAGAAAAATTGTAGTTTCACCTATAGTTCCATATCAGAAAAAGCAAGAAGAAAGTAAAGACGTCTTAACTTGGACCATGTTTCAGGTACAACATTCAAGGATCGCCTAAAGGGTATTGTTACAGTCGGCTAGCTAGGGTTTGCACTCGCAGTCACAGAGGATAAATGAAAGTGGGTAAAGTTACAATTTATATATACGTTGCTTAATTAAAAACTTTTTAATTATTTATTATAAACTGATCCAACCGGTTTATAATTTTTTATAACCGAACCATTTGAAAATCAATTTTACTTAATACAAATAGGATCAAATCGTTTGAAAATTGATTTTACTTAAAACAAACTAGATCAGACCGTTTCATATATGAAAATTGAATTTGTCAAAGGTTTCATCCTCTTACATGATAAAAAGTTCAAAATTTATGCTCAACTTTAAAATCCTAGATCTTTTTCTACTAAAGTACCTTCATTAGTGGTTTTCAAGATGTCTCATGCTTGTTTTAAAAAAGTACAACTGTAAATACATTGATATTCATCTGGAGAAACAGCTCTAATCAATGCATAAAGACACTTGCTATTCCATTCAGATTCCTTACTCTCATCTTTGGTCCACTCAATCATGGGTTTAGGAATCATAGTGTTATCAAATAGGATTTTGGTAGGATACATCCAACCATTCTCAACAAGGAACACATTTGGTATTTTTGGGACTACAAAAAGGACTTCATTTATGATTTTCAATAGGGATAGTTCAACCTATTAAAAAGTGGAGGTCTATCTATATTAACTCATTTCTTGACTCCATCAGAGAGTGTGTGTGACAAAGGGAGATAATAGAAACAACACTTGAGGCGTTTAGGCCAAAAGGGTGCACCCACTCTAATACCAATTAAAAAGTCCATGACATAGTATACGATGAGGATAAGAATATACAGACTCCTAAAGGACTCGATCCTAACTCGCACAAACAAGGAAATAAATATTTACATAAATCACACAGCAAAATCATAGATAATATAATATCAAAAAATGGATAATTGAATCACAGATATTATATGTCAAAGCAAAATGCCATTAAACAATAAAGTTTTTTCTAATTAGATTTTATGCTTCAGTAAATTGAGACATATCCATAAAAAACTTAGATTATACTAGCTCAATAAGTTATCATGTATGAGACTCGATATAATGAGGTAAACCCTTTTAGAGATTATATCTATATGGTAACATCATCTAATTGCTTACAACAACCACTCGGTAGTAAATAATTCACTAAATAATAAACATGTTACAACACTAATAGAAAGTAAAATCACTATTACCTCGATCATCCAATACCTCTATCTAAATTACCTATTGTTGTTCTTTACTTGCTTCTTTCCACAACTATTTGGTTCAACACTCGAATCGACTGTCCTCTACAACCAACACTAATGAATATGGTGTGATTGGTAACCAATAATCAGTAAATGAAAGTGTATCAATTCACACCCTAATGAGACACACAGTTCACTATTAATATCAAATCACGTATAAGAGACCCACAATCAAACTATATACTCAAATAGAAAACAATTTAATAACTAACTGCAAAAATGATCCACTCTCAAATTTATGCTCTCCAAAATAGTTTCAAAAATGGATCAAAATATCAAAGTGAACTCTGGTAGAGTTTCACTCTTAAACAATAAATAAAGAGAAGAGAAAAAATGAGGGTATTTATAAGGCTAAAAATGCACATCTTTCCAACCACCTCGCCAAGGGTGGTAGCGAGGTCCTTGACGAAATGCTAAAAAGTATTTTTTCTGTTTTCAAAAATATTGAGTACAATTCATAAATACATGCACCTAAAATATGCCAAATACCACAAGTGATAATGTCTTTCAACCTAGCATATATATTATGAAAACCAACCCTATAGTGTATGTAAACATGCTTGCATACAAAGTGTATATAACAATATGCATGTATGAATTAATGATCTATAGTAACCAAAAGAAAATATACTCCATATTTTGTATACGAAAAGTCAACACATAGACACAAAAATATCATGACTTACAGAATATTCCAATAAAATTTACTACTTTTATTTATTTTTCTTGTTTTTCAAAAATATAATAAAAGTGTAATATTTATACTAATAATTCTCTTTATAAATAAAATTATAAATATTTTTAATTTTTTTTTAATTTTCATTTTGTTTTATTGTTTGAAAATATAAATAAACCCACCCATAAGCTACCCAACCTAACTCATTTAAAAGTGAGATGAATTTAATGTAGCTCATATAAATTCAAATTAGTGAGTTAAAACCTAAGCGAGTGAACTAGCTCAAATCATTTGACACCTATAAAAATGCATATAACAATAAATGAGAAAAATGGTATCTTTAGAATTTATAATCATATAAAGAGTAATCCTTATGTCTAGTTTATATATTTTCTATTAAAAAAAGTTTGGTCCATTAACATCGATCAAATTAAACTACAACCATTTATATACATTCAATATCAAATTTCATTTAATTAGTCTACGTTCAATATCATTGAATTCTTTTTTATATTTTGTTATTATAAACTTTAAGAATATTATTTTTTTTAATTTTCTAAAAATTAATATGTTAATAAAGATATGATAAATTTATGATAGATAATATTATTATTTTTAATATGTGTACAAAATCACACAAATACTAAGAGATATTAAATGAAAAAATATTTGTATACATATTTTTATTTTATTAATTATAATTTGTTACTGCTAAAATTTTCTTAAAAATAAATAAAATGTCTCTTTAAAGTTGTTTTATCATGTATTATATTATAATCAATACTAGTAAATTTCATTTTTATTGTATGTTAATTTTTATATTGGTTTAAGTTTTTCTATTCATTTAATCTACATGTTTTTTGAAATTTATATTATATAATGATAAATTAATAAATAACAAGTTAACCATAAGTTTAAGTTAATTAAACTTATTAAATTTTGGAAGGAAAAATGAAACTTTTTGGTCATTTGTGAGTAGCTCTAAGCCTCTAATGCAGAGTGTAAATTCGAGAAAGAAAAAAAACCTGAAAGGAACGAGAAAGAGAAGAAGCAAAGAATAATTGAGATATCCTTTTTTTTAAAGTTTCTGTTTATTGTTTGTTAACAAGAAGACTAATAACAACTGTTTGTTTACAATGTGCATTCCTTATATAGGACATGAGTTTGTTACAAACTTTAACCAATCTAATGTGATCAGAACCTTTTCAATTCATCTAACAAAACTTAATTAATGAAAATACAACACTTATATCCATGATGAGCCAAATCAGTTGATAGTGGGTTGAACGCAATGGAGTATTATTACTTCATTGGATAGTGAGGTGCACGGTTCAAAATTCGAGGCCATGTATCTTAACGTCGAATTTACAAGTGATACATTCTCTACTAACTTGAGTATATGTTTTATGGCCAATGAACCAATAATATGGTCATAACATACTATCCAACGGAAAGTTGTTCTTACCCAAAAAAGATTTATATAACACTTATGCTAGTTACACTTGATAACTAGATTAAAAAGTGACTTGGAATATAAGATGAGATACATAATTATAGTAGATACAAATCATCATGCTATACTAAATTATATCAGCTAATAAATTGCATTAGTTGAAGGGATATGATCAAGCCAATTCTATCCTCTTTCATGAATTCTTTTTACCATTGAATCATGATATGCCATTACTAGAAAGAAAGAAAAAAAGACAAAAAAACTTGATGATTCGTGTTCTACTTTAACTTTTGATAAATAAAATTTTAGATATAATATTTATGAAATTATAGATAAATCAATACATAAAATTAAATTATATCTCATCTTGATTTTAAATTTTAGACTTAATACTCAATATCTCAATACAAACTCAATAATTTAACATATTTTCATTAAAATAACATACTATATTTTTTAATTAAAAACAAATATTAATTGCAAAATAAATATTACTATATTTTACTATATATGATGGCCCTCCTTGTACAAATATTAAATTTGTCACTGGTTGAACACATAGAAGTGTATAATAATACCAAATGAACAACTCAATTTATTTAAGATTGATTCAATGAATTCATTAACTAAAAAAATTTAAAGTTTAGTTTCTCTTGCTTATAACTCAAATAAACTTGCTTATTAAGCTAATAAGTAATACTTGAACTAATTTAACAAAATTCTTTGCTAATAAGAGCATTTTACAATTACAAGAATGTTATTATGGAATATGAACGCGTGCACGACTGGTATACCACCAGGATAAAGAGATATAGACTTCTAAATGATTTAACTCTAACTCGCACAAACAAGAAAATAAACATTTATAAGAACTACACAGAGAAATCATAAAAACTATAATATCAAAAAGTAGATAACTAAATGGAAAATGTTATATATCAAAGCAAAAGGTGAGTAAAAAAACAAATGCTTTCCAATCAGAGTTTATGCTTCAATATGTTGAGAATTATACACAACTAACTCAAATTATACTAGCACAATAAGAGATCATACATAACACTCAATATAACGAGGTAAACCCATAAAGAGACTGTATCTATATGATAACATCTTCGGATGGTTTATTATAACCACTCACCAAAAAATGATTCACTAAACAGTAAACAAGTTGCAACACTAATAGAAAGTAAAACCATTATACCAGGACCTTTATCCAAACTTCCTATTATTTCTCTTCACTTGCTACTTTTGTAACTGTTTGGTTCAACACTTGAACCCGATTATTCTCTATAGCCAACACCACCCAATGTGGTGTGATTCGTAATCAATGATCAATAACTGAAAGTGTATCAACTCACAATCTCATGGGACACATAATCCACTATTAATATCAAATTGAAAAAGGGAGACACATAGTCAAACAACATACTGACACAGATAAATATTTGATAACTAACTGAAAAAATAATCCACTCTCAAATATATGCTTTCCAAAATAATTTCAAAAATAGATAAAAATCCCAAAGTTAATTTTGACACAATTTCAGCTCTTAAACAACAGGTAAAAAGAAGAGAAAAAAGTAAGGTATCTATAAAGCTGGAAATGCACACCTCGTTGGAAACCTCACCAACCACCTCACCAAAGGTGATGGTGATGGTGGTGGCGAGGTGCTAAAAAGTTATGTTTTTTTGTTTTCAAAAATGCTGAGTACAATCCATATATACCCACACATGAAACATGCCAAATACCACAAGTGACAATGTTGATTTGCTTGCACTCTCACTCGTCAAAAACTAACAACTCTCTACCTAGCATACATACTACAAAAACCAACCCCGTAGTGTGTGTAAACATGCTTACATACAAAGTGCATCTAACTATGTGCATGTGTGAATTACTAATCTACAGTAACCAACCTTACATAGAGAAAGAAAAATACACAAAGTAAAAAAGAAAACATATATCTATTTTATACATGAGAAGCCAACACACAAACATACCAATAATGGGACTTAGAATCTTCCTAGTTAACCTTTCGTGTCAAAACACTACACAATTAGGTATAGACATGTATCAAACATGAGATGATCATGAAAATGTCCTAAAGTTGTTTGTTCCCGTGAGTAATACAACAACACACACATAAACCCAAAAGACACACCTACACCAAGTGCATCCATCTTTGCGCTCCATCCATCTTTATGTATCAACTCATCCTATCTCTATCACCCTAAAACATGAGCGTCTCAACACCATTGAAGACAGTGTACTAGAAGCACGGAGACTTCACTCTATAACTATAACCTACACACACGAAACAAACACATACCTCATAAACATATCTTGCAGAAACAACGTGTATTCAAACCATATGTGATCGTGTTACCTGTACACAGTGACACAATGATAGGAACAAAATAAGTAAACATGCATAACTCCCCCTGACTCCATGCAACACTCTCTCTAGTTGCATGTAAGTCAAACAACAATAGGGAGTGAAATTCTACACTCACAGCCTATGCAACACATAGCATGGCAACAAACATATAGTTATACACAAAAACTTTTTCCCTTTTTTAACACAAAAAGTCAAAGGAATACTCCTATATGAGATAGAGAATATATACAAATATGCTATAATCCTAACACTAATACAATGCAATAGATAATATTAAAGCAAAGACAATAATAGGTACCATTTGTTTCAAGAGGGAAAGACATAAAAAAGCACAAAGACATTAGTAGGATATGAGCATGCAACATGCAACAAACTAAATGCATGGAAAACCAAAGATAAGTGTAGATAGAAAACACATTAAAAACATATGTAATGCATTCCAACAATAGTTACTAGGCAATGAATGACAAGAAAGAGGAAAGCAGAAGGAGGAAAACATAAAAGTTGACATGTGAAACAAGAGATTGCATACAATGCATGCAACATGTCATACTAATAGTCCTATTATGAATGGTTCATATAGTGAATCTTCACATAGAATGAGGCACCACATGAACATGTAGCATAACCAAAACTCACAAATAGGAGAAACAACATGAAATAAAAACAAACACATCACTTCTCTTGACAGCATACACAAAACACACACCACTCCCCCTAAAATATGCATGTGATATAATAAACAAGTTATGCATTCTACTTGCAAACCCCCCAACACAAAGGAATCTATACACAATAGCCAACACAAAATATAGAATGAAGGAAGTAAATAAAGCATGTTCAAAAAATTAAAGGATCCATAGAAGATAAGAAATACATTCAACAAAAAAATCCACATATCCACATATCCATCAATCCATAATGTGTTTATGTATATAGTTTAATATAATATAGTATAATATGATACAATCAAATGTGATGCTCATCAATAATCATACATAAATAAATATTATTGTTAAATACATAAACTATTATTGAAATCCAAAAGTAAAACAAATTAAACATGAAGAAATGAAGTCTCAATATCTCATTTACACATAATTTTTAAACAGATACAAATACAAACATACAAACTCATAATCAACAACAATATATCATTAGATAATAATACTTAAAACTTGCTCATTATTACTTATCAATGATCAATGTAGTGTCTTTAATGAACTTTATAATCAAATAAAATCAAAATCTTTATAAATATCTTGGTCATCATTGTATTCTAGTAAGGTGACATAGTCATTATTAATGGAGGAATGGAACCAATTTTGACTACATACTAATATCTCTACTATTTTAGGATTTAAAGAACTTCTAAATGGATCAAGAATGCGTCTTCTAGTGCTAAAAGTTGATTCTGATACAACAGTTGAAACTTAAACTACTAACACATCATGTGCAATGAGAGAGATGATAGGAAACCTAAGTCGAGAATCTAAGTTAAGAATTACTTCTTAATATGAAACTAAAGGTAATAGCTACTAGATTTTTGAAGCTGATGTAAGCTATATTAATAACACCAAATTGATACTTGATAATAAATAAATAAAAATAAATAAGATTTCAATGGGCCCAACCATAATTATCAATTATAAATTGGCCCAAGCATTCATCTCCAAATATTTGAGATATATGCTCAGATGTGTGAACTAGTCATAACATTTTATAGTCTCTTACAACATCAAACATTGTTCTTAAGGGAGGGAAGGTAGGTCCACTTTGTCAAAAGAAAAGAAGCTCACTCTTCCTTGATCCACATGGAAAAAATTCATAGGGATTCTTTGCCATCTTAATCTTTCAAGGAATTCAAATTTTGCTTTGGATGGTGGGTAACCAATAAATGGAAAAAAAGAAATAGAAAAAGAAAAAGATAGAACAACAGTTAGTAAATGAAATTGAAAGAGTATATAGGTAACTACTATATCAAATTGTTTTTGTCATGGCTAAGATTATTTCAAACCCAAGATCGTTTTCCAATATCTACATTTAACATAAAAATACCTCGTAATGTAAAGCATAAAGCTTGGATCATGAGGAGAAGTCTTTCAAAACTTCCCATTTGCGAGATAAACATCAAAAACAGGCCTTACCTCATTCAATCATACGTCATTAAACATTCTAATTATAGACTTTTCATCTTTTGACAAGAAATCTGCAGCTCCAACCTCAGGAGAGCTATTGGGAGAAATACATTCAAAGTTGTTGCTTGACTCCTTATAAGACTAAGGAACAACATGTTGTCTAAATATGTAGCCCAAATAATTAAGCTCCTTATAGGCTTGAAATTGTTCCCAAGAACATCCATTCTTCTCATCTGTAACTTTCGTATATA
Organism: Hippophae rhamnoides; assembly: GCA_033030585.1. Classification (NCBI taxonomy): domain Eukaryota; kingdom Viridiplantae; phylum Streptophyta; class Magnoliopsida; order Rosales; family Elaeagnaceae; genus Hippophae; species Hippophae rhamnoides. Next base: position 57,481,281 of record CM065427.1, on the reverse strand, counting down.
TATCTCCTAATGACAGGCTGCCGTCTTAATCATCCACAAGTAGCAGATCCCTTATTTCAACCAAAAACCTTCCCAAAAAAACAATTAAAAATTGTAGTTTCACCTATAGTTCCATATCATAAAAAGCAAGAAGAAAGTAAAGATGTCTTAACTTGGACCATGCTTCATGTACAACATTCAAGGATCACCTAAAGGGTATTGTTACAGTCGGTTGGCTAGGGTTCGCACTCGCAGTCGTAGAGGATAAATGAAAGAGGGTAAAGTTATGATTTATATATACATTGCTTAATTAAAAACTTTTTAATTATTTATTATAAACTGGTTCGACCAGTTTATAATTTTTTATAACCGAATCGAACCGTTTGAAAATCAGTTTTACTTAATACAAACAGGACTGGACCGTTTGAAAATTGGTTTTACTTAATACAAACTGGATCAGACCGTTTGAAAATTGGTTTTACTTAATACAAATTGGATCAGAGTGTTTCATATATGAAACTATTCGGTTTGATCCAATCCGGACCAGTTTTTTGATTTAAACTAGTTCGACTCAGTTTTTGGATACCCTTATAAGACACCGCCTAGTGATATAGCCAATAGTGCCATAGTGATTATATGGTAAGGATAAAGGAGTTGGGAAACTAAAGTCCCTGACTATGGAGAATAGAACACAAAAGAAAAGAAGAAGAAGCGCTTACAATGACTTTCAATGAGGATGAGAAATCAATTTAACATAGTGTGGCTTCAAATTCCCAAGTTCACTACAGTGGTGATAAGTGGAAGTGACAATACGTAAAGGTAGTGAACCACCATTGGAGCGACAGGAAGTGTTAGCCTTAGGTAAAGGGTTCATCTTGCCAGGAGAAACAAGCTAAAAAGACATAACCTACTTACTTTTTGGTTTTTTAGAAGTAGACTTCATCTTTGACTCTTGATTGGTTGATTTTACAAACATAGCAATACTCGTTATTGAAGTAGAAATCCCTTCATTATAACTTATGCTACGTTTGTCTCCAAATGTTTTTGTACTTGTTGATAGCGGAGGTAGAATGAGCTAGTTCCTTCTCACTAACACTCAACTTGTCTTTCAAAGCTTTAATCAACTCTTTCTTTTCATTAAGGAAGTTTTCAAGGTACGCTGGAGAATTATTCAAAGCTCCAACTTTCACATTTAGTTGTTCAACCTTAGATTTCTTTTCTGTAAGAGAGTAAGCTAGATATTTTGATCTCCACATGTTGAACAACAAAGGGATTAGGACAAACAAATAACTATGTTTTTTGCTCGAAATAGAAACCTTCAAATGTTCCTCAAGTTTCTTTACTTGCTCATTATTTGCATTAAATTTTTCTAATAAATTGTCATATTTCTTTTGAATGAACTCATACTTATTTGTGAGATCATACTGTTATCCATAAGTAGAGGACTTATTTCCTCTATATTTTTCTTCAACTCCCTAATCTTGCGTTCTTTTTCATCAAGGCTCTCTATAGCCTCTTTCTTATCCTTTTCATACTAAATATGCTCCAAGAGTAAAGCATTGTAAGAATTGAGCAATTTAGCTTTTTCATCTTCAATTTCATCATCTTTACGATCTCCTCTTGAATTTCTGAGGTAGTAGTCAAAGGATCAACCATATTACTAGAGGCAACGAAGGCCATAAAGTTAGTATCATCCTCATCATCACTATTGGTATTGTCTGAAATAGTGACTTCAACTTTCATTGCACGTTTGATTATTTATTTTAGTTTCTGAAAGCATTAAGCAACAATGTGTCCTTGCTTTCCACATTCAAAGAACTTTATTTTATTCAAGTGGCATTTACTCGGTTTCTCATAACCATTTTATGAGTCTTCATCATCTCTAATAGATCTTGAGATTTTGGAACTATAAGTATCTCTCCCAGTAGTCCCAAAAGAAGGTTTCTTCTTCTTGAAGAACCTGGTAAATCTTTTGAGCAAGGAATGCCATTTTCTCCTCATCAGGATCAAAATCATCATTATTATAATCTATGATACATACATATTTGATTGGTTCACTTCCCTTAGTATCCTTGAAGGGTAAGCTTTTTTTTTCCTTTTCAGAAGCAATATGCTCTTGTCTTGGTAAAAGGTGATGTAGTTCGAAGACTTGTAAGTCACCAACTATATCATTAATAGTAAGTTCACATGGATTATACATGGACTCAAGCATAGTAGCTTTGGCATGAAACTGATAGGATAAGTTAGCAATGATTTTCTCAATCTGTTTTTCCTCACTAGGTCTACCCAAGTTATAGAAATAATTGACAATGTTGGAAAAGTGTGCATAGAGTTTGTCAAAGGTTTCATCCTCTTACATGATAAAAAATTCAAAAGTTCTGCTCAACTTTAGAATCTTAGATTTTTTCTACTAAAGTACCTTTATTAGTGGTTTTCAAGATGTCTCATGCTTGTTTTAAAAAAGTACAACTCTAAATACATTGATATTCACCTAAAGAAACAGCTCTAATCAATGCATAACGACACTTGTTATTCCATTTAGATTCCTTACTCTTGTCTTTGGTCCACTCAATCATGAGTTTAGGAATCATAGTGTTATCGAATAAGATTTTAGTAGGATACATCCAACCATTCCCAACAAGGAACACATTTGGTCTTCTTAGGATTACAAAAGGCCTTCATTTATGATTTTCAATAGGGATAGTTCAACCCATTAAAAAATGGAGGTCTAACTATATTAACTTATTTCCTGACTCTATCAAAGAGTGTGTGTAACAAAAGGAGTTAACAGAAACAACACTTGAGGTGTTTAGGCGAGGTTTAGGCTAAAAGGATGCACCCATTCTAATACAAATTGAAAAATCCATGACCTAATATACGATCATGATAATAAGATATAGATTTCTAAAGGATTTGACACTAACTCGTACAAATAAGAAAATAAATAACTAAATTTTTTAAAAAGATGAGTAATGTTGTATATATTATCATATGTACAATTAGTAGTACATAATTGTTTAAAAAGATAAGTACTTTTTGCACAAAAATAAACATTCTGAGAAAAAAACTCTTTAGGTTTTATAAAATTATTAAAAAGAAATCCTCAATTTAAAAAAATAAGTAATTATAACTCTTAAATTATTATTTTATTATATTATTCTGCTTTAAATATTTTAACTTTGTTATTTTATTTTCGTTAAAAGAACTATGTTTTTTATAATTTTAATAAATTTGAAGGCATATCTTTATAAATGACGATTGTGTTTGTGTGTTTGCTTGCTTTTTAATAACCACTAGCGATTTTCTATCAAAATTATTGTTTGCCAAACGGCGGTGGGCCAGTTCGGGTCAATAGCCACGACAAAAGCCCTTTCTTAAGACGCGGGATTTAAATGGGTTGGTGCTATTTGAAAATAAAAAAAAAATGGTAGAAAGGTTATTATATTTCAGTACTTCTTTTTTGTTTTTTGTTATTATTACTATAAATCATTTATTTTATTATTATAATATAATTAATTAAACTTAAATCATTTATTAGTTATCACTTAAAATATTACTAATTTTCTTTTTTTAAAAAATAACATTTAAATAAAGCATGTAAAATTTAGCAGTTCATTGAGTGAAGAGCATTGATTGATAGTTTTGGAATCTTATGGATAAAAAGACACAAAAAAACACATCACACTCTTCTCTCTCACCTGCAGCTATAAAGTCACAACTTCAGTACACATTGCAACTAGATCGTGAGATTACTTCTTTGCGAGAAGGGGAGGGAGGGAAAGGGTTGTTTGTGCATATTATATTCATATTATATTCAAAAGTTTAAAAAGAAATTATTTGTTAATTTAATAAAAAAAAATTTATTTTTAATCTCTAAATCTTAATCAAGTAGCAATTTTTTTTTCTCTTTCCTCTTGAAATTATATCTCAATTTTTTTAGTTTTTTTTTCTCTCTCTTCCTTTAATTCCCAACCTATTTTTTTCACTTCTTATTTTAATTTTAAAAACAAGATAAAAAAATATTTTAATTACCCTTTATAATTTTAAAATGTCGAATATAAAAATTATAAATTTTTAATAAATAAATTTTTGGGTGAATAAAAAATAATAAAAATAATTTATATTTATAAAATATAAAAATATATTTAATAATAAATATATAATTTATTATAACAAATAACTTATCAAAATTTTATTATAAATTAACTTAAAATAATAATAAAATAATTAAAAAATTATTAATAATTATTATTATAAAATAAATCATAAAAACTGGACTTATAATTATAATAATATTATATTAGATAATATTTTCACACAAATTTTACGATATAATATGTTATGTTTGTATTGTATATTGTAAAAAATTAGATATAGAGGTTTCATAAATTTTTTTAATAATTTAATTATTTTTATGAATATTATTTTTTATATTATAATTATAATTAAATATTATAATTATTTATTAAATATAATTATAATTAATAATAATAATATATTATATTATTTATGAATTATCAAAATATTTATTATATGATTTTTAATATATGTATAAATTTATATTTATTTTATTGTAAAATAAATTATTTTTTATTTTTTAAAATAATTTTTTAATATATAATATGATAAAAAATATTTATGTATTTAAAATTAATTATAAATTTATAAGATGTTAATATTTTTTTTATGTTTATAATAATTATTTTTTATCGAATAGAGTTAATATATTTATTTTAAATAAAATTGATTAAAAATTTTAATTTTAAATTTATGGTAAGATTTTAATTATTTTTAAAAAAAATTTAAATTGGGTTCATTTTTAAACTATTGTAAAAAAATTGGCTCTTATAGACAAAAATCGGGTGGGAAAGGAAAAGGGAGAGAGAAAGAGAGAAAAATGGTGGGGAGCAACAGAGGATGCAAACGGGTCTGTGTATTTGCTGTGGTTTGCGCTCTTTTGGCTACTAATATCATAGCTGAAGATGGTACACATTTTTCTTCGCCCTTATCTACATTTTCTTTTCTTTTCTTTTTCATTATACCCTTTTGAGTTTCAGTGTTTGAAAGTTCTGATATTTTGAAACTGATCTGTTTGTCCAAGTTTTTTTCTTTACCATTGCCCTAGATTCGCAAATATTTTGAAATGTTTTGGTTTTTTAATTTTTCCAAATCTTCTCTACAATGTGATTTGAATATAATGGATTAGCATCATCTGTGGATTATTCTTTGGCCATTTATATTTTGGTATTTTTTGAATGGAATTGCTATTTTAGATTCTGGAATTTCACACCATGATCGTCAACTTGTGCATTTTTTTCCCTGGGTCGTCAATGGAGACAAGGCTGTGTTTTGCTGTTTCATTTAAAATTTAGAGAACGATTGGTAATGTTTCAGAAGAAAACGGAGAATAACTATGGCGTTTTAGGTCTAAGCGGTAAATATTAAATTGACGAGGAGTCAAATGCAAATTTTATTTTACTTTTCTGTGTTAAGATGAGGCATTTCTTTCTAAGAATAAAGCCTTTTCATCATCGTTCTCTCTTCTGTCAAAATGGTAAGGGTATGTATGTAAAAGGGTATGTGAAAATGGACTGGTTTGTATTGCCCTTTGCTTTTAAAAGAAATTCTTGAAAATAGAACAAAATCCTTATAATTTATTTACGATAAGTTTTTAATAAATTATAATTATGTGGTATAATTTTATTATTAAATATAATTAAATTTATATATTATATTAATAATTGTAATAAAGTTATGTATATTTAAGTGCTCATAAATTTACTAGTTATTTTTTTTCCTACTTTTCTTATTAGTAGTTATAGACACTGCACGTAAAAAGTCTTTTTAAAAATAATTAGTACCTTTTTTTGTGGATAATTTTCTTGAAAATTTATGAGACTTAATTAAACTTTTATATATGAAAATTAAATATAGCAACAATGGCTCGTTAGTAACACAAACTATATAATATAGCAACAAAAATTAAATAATTTAATACTAAGAAAATAATGTTGATTATTTTCTCACACAACATGGAAGCATAATAAGAGCTAGTACAACAACTTATTTATTCAATGCATCAAAGAATAGGAAAAAAAAAAAAGAAAATCATAAATATGTTAGGTGGCTTTGGTTCGTGGGATGGGATGGGATGGGATGGGATGGGATGGGATGGGATGGGATGGGATGTTGTTTGGTTTGACCATTGGAATCAAGTTTGGAATCAAGATTATAGTATTTGGTTTGCTATTGAAATGGAATGAAAAAAAATGTAAATTACCTTAATACAGATATTCAGTAAAGTTTAAATAATATCATTTAATTGCTATTTTTTTGTCAGACAAAATACATTATTGAAATCATTATTTTTCTAAATAGAATTTAGGGTTTTGAGATTTGGGATTTAAGGTTTAGGGATTTAGGATTTGTGGTTTAGAGTTTAGGGTTATATTTATAGGTTAAGGTTTAGGGTTAAAATTATTATTTTTCTAAAAAGGGTTTAGGGTTTTATAATTTTGGATTTAGGGTTTTAGGATTTGGAATTTGGAGTTTAGGGTTTAAGGTTTAAGGTTTAAGGTTTAGGGATTTGAGGTTTAGGGGATTAGGGTTTAGGGATTTGAGGTTTAGGGATTTAGTGTTTAGGGTTTAGGAATTTGGTATTTAGGGTTTTAGGATTTGGATATAGGGTTTAGGATTTAAGGATTTGAGTTTAGGATTATATTTGGGATGAAGGTAAAATTGAAAAAAAAAGTTCAGATGAGAATGGAATGATGATTTTTAAAGGAGTTGAAAGAATTGTGATTCTTTCTCTTTTAGTAAACGATTTCATTCCGTCTCCCGTTCCGTCCAACCAAACACAAAATAGAAGTAATTAATTCTTCTTCCGTTACATTCCATTCCCTCTAATAAAACATGGGGTTAAATTAATACAATTATTTTTTTATGGTTTGTTTTTACTCCATTAGTATAAATGCTTGTGTTTCTATTTATTTATTTCTTATAATTAATTCATCAAAATGAAGCTTTTGCTACTAAAATATGAAACTGTATCTAAATGCTTTCCTATGATAATTTTGCATTTGTTCTTAGCAATGATTAATTCAAATTGTTTGATTAAAGTCTACTAAGGGGCAAGCTGAAAAAGTACTGGGTGGCCCCTAAATGATGCCTAATGTCTTTTTTAATTATCTTATAATTTGATAAAGTGGTGATTAAGGTCTTAGAACTTCAAAATTCTATGTCCCACTTCATTGACTACTCATTTTGTGAACACTCTTTAACACACTTTTAGCATTTAAAATAAGGAAAATGCATTTTGTTTTGTTGCTAATTACATCACTCAGTATTATTTAGGTGTTTAAAATCTTTCATTCTTATCTCTTTGTTGCTCTGATATAACATCAGCTCACATATATGATCTAACACCTATCTATCCAAGGAAACAATGCAATACATTGTTTTTTTAATTAATTGAACATTTTTTTCATTCAAACAAATTTTGTTTATTAATTTTGTTTTTTTTTTTTTTTTGCCCTTTTGTGAAGAAAAAAGTCTTTTTCTTACTTGATAATAATTAGTCCTTTTATGTTTTTATTATTTAAAAAAAAACATATCTTGTTCAGAGTGCATAGTGGAGAGATATAGTACTTTTTCAAGTGAGTGTAGCTGGTTTTTAGGAATCCGGGCATGGAAGATGACCCCACTTGTGGTCCCATCCTTGACGATATTGCTATTAAGTAGCTTTTTACTCATGATTGTCCTGAAGGTAAATAGGGTTTGTATATTATTTTGATATTTAAAAAATCGTGATCATAAATTATGTATATGTTATCAGTTTTTAAAATTGAATTTATGGCCTTAATATTTAAAAACAGAGGTTATGTCTATGACATCAATCTTTTAAAAAATGATGTCATATGATCTCAATTTTTAGACCGAGGCTGTTTTTATAAGACTGAGGCCATAATATATGTATAAGGTTATAAATTAAAATTAAAATACAATTATTAATTACAATATTAAAAATCAGTATAAATTATAATAAATTTATTAATTATAATATTAAAAATCATATTATATTAAAATTAAGATTCTAATAACATTTGAGAGTTTATACATTAAAATATAATAAAGTTTTATTAGTTAATTTTAATATTTACTATGAAGATATACTATAAGGTTCCTAAATATTGATGGAAAAGGAAATGGTATTGGAAGAGGACATTGTGCAGTTGAAAGGTGGCAAAGCAATGGTCTTGATGTTGACTTTTTTATAATATGCTTCAACCTTAACTTTTACTTTGGCTAACGAAGCACAGTGACCTCCTTTAGAAAATAAACAAAAGTTATACAAATATCTAAAGTTAGGACAAAGTACTTATGAAAAAATCAGGTATACTTTTCAAACAAGATGTCCATTAATGGTTTGGAAATTTCTGCATGTTCAAGTTACTATGTATTTATGCTTTATGCGTATAGCCCTTAAAATAAAATGCTTTCAAAACTAACAACTTTGACGTTACAAGCGCTCTATGGCCAAATCAGAAAGGCAATATAAACTACTCTAAAGAGAATAGAGATTACCTGAGCCAAAAGTTCCATGGACAATAACGGATTCAACTGACTCTAAGTTATCAACATTCTCTGTTATCTCTGGTGTTAGAGTTTGCAAGTTCCTTAATAATGTTTGCTCAATCTGTTTCCTTGTACATAATTATGAATAGTTTACCAATCGCATTAGTAAAAGCTGAGAACTAATTTGTGATGCCATGCAGATATATACCATTCAAAGAAGGAGATGGCATAGAAACATCTAGAATAGCCACTGAATTTTGCATAGCTTGCCCTACTAGCATTTGTACAGTTTTGTGAACATTGATAGAACTAGAAACATTATATGAGTTTACAGTAGGCCCAGTCTCTTCCATGCGAAAAGGAAGACTAAGAGAATGAAAAGTAGCAGCATAAACTTCGATTTGCATGTTGTTACCAAATAAGGTAGCTAGTGATAAATATAATACCGCTTGAACTTCCTATAATTTGATAGCTATCCTATCTCTTGTCCCCTCCATTAGTTGGTGGAAATGTTTGCATATTAGCTTCAGGAATTGTTCATAAGTATTTAAAGTAAGAAACAACATTATAACACAATAGATAAGACTGAATGGATAGATAAATTATATATTGATTCCATACCTTCATAGTTTGTACTATTTTTTTTACCATCATTGACAAAGGCTTCTTTTTCCAAAAAGTACATATGACATTAATCAATAACATCAACATGAAACAAAATGTGATTCTACTCATTTAAATTAATAAACAAAAATGTGATTCTACTCATTTAAATTAATAAACAAAAATGTTATTATACTTATTTAAATTAATAAACAAAATTGCATTTATACTCATTCAAAAAACTCATAGAATCACAGCAAAAAATTTAAAATATTACAAATAGCCAAATGAAAAATAGATCAGAATGAAAATGGAAAACCTATAGAAGAAGAAGCCAAAGTTCTTTGCAACTGTGACAAAAGAAGCTTCATCAGATGATGAAGCTTGATGGATTATTTTCTCCAATCATTCATATCCTTCAGGAAGCACCGTGTGACATATAGCAAGGCATTTAAAAAATTCTTGAAAAGAATAATGAAAAGCTTTCATCATATTTTTGAACTGAAAATGAATCCTACTGCCTTGCCTTCATAAATTTTGTGAGTGCATGGTTCACAAACTCCTTGAAAGGTATGTCTCAAGATCAAAGGCAAACCTGTTCATGACAGCCTAATTTTATCCTAGTTTTCTTACAGATATGTTCAATGAAAATTGTAAGGTTTGTAATTCTAGTTCCCCTTTGAGTTGAACAATATACATATACACACATATTCAACCAACTTTCCATGACATATCGAGATAGCAATGAAACTAATAAAAGAGTAGGTTTACATTTTACACGTGGGAATCCACAACTATATTCCTATGTAATATATTCTCAATATAAGAACTCTACTTTTCATGCTTAATGCCAAAGATTCTACTCATGATACCCTCATGAATACATTACTTTCAATGTAGATCTATCACAATTAGCACCAAAATAAACTCAAACTGTCCCAGTAACTCAGCTTGAGAAAGAATTTTAGAGGATATCAATGGATGACATAAGATTAAAAAAATAATTTATATTGAGCCTCAATGGACAATCAACTATCACTATGTGTGCTAATATTTTGGATTTTTGGTATCTTCGTGTAACATTGAGTTACCATGTCATGGTAAATAGAAATCAAATAGCCCTTTAGCTCCCACAAAGCAACGGAGCCATAAATCCATCTAAGCCATAACAAATAGCACGCAAGAAAATAGTTTTTTATAAAAAAAAACTAGAAACTCCTCTATGGGCAACTAAAAACTTCTCACTCCTTCAAAAGGTTCCTAGTTACATGATGAAACTGAAAGAATATTTACAAATAAATAATTATCAAAGCAATTATGAATTGAGTAGTTATCTTCCATTTGTTTAAGTAACCATACCAGGAACTTAATGTTCTTTCAATATCAGAGTATTTTTCAAAATTGAAAAATAGAAAAAGATGGAAATACAACTGTTAGCATGACATATTTGTGCATACATATAAAAAAGATGACATATTTGCACAAACTATAAAAGTTATGACATACTTATGAGGTATCTGCACTCTACTGAGGATTTATTCCAACACCATCTGCACACATAATAGGCGAACATTCAGCACACAAAGGACTGAAGCATAGCCCATCTTTTTAAATAAAGAAGCCAATATATTCAAAATTGTGAAGCATATATATTTAAAACTATAATTATATGTGTTTTTTTTAAAGATACTTACGAGTCGTCCAACCATTGGGGGTTGATGAAGTTGCCACCACCTTTACTAGCAAGGATCCAAGATTTCTTGGCTTTGGCAGTTGTAGTTACTATAAACAACTTCCTAGTAGGAACATCATTACCATTAATTATAGTTCGGTAACCAGCAGATAACAAGGTTTGACTCTTATTCCCTCTACACAAGAATGATGAGCCACCCAATCCATTTAGAACTGTACCTATTGTAGCAGTACTGTACCAAGAGAATAGAGACGAGAAGTATAAATGTTAAAGGATAAAAAATTCAATGTTCTATTTAAACTTTGATATGAAAAAATGTTAAAGGACAACTTCCCGAATGTAGCAATTACACTTAAATCAGGCAGTAGCGATCTTGAGATTCTCACTTGGTGTAAATAACATCCTCCTATGGGTAACGGTATAGTGGTTGCTTTAGTCTCTTCTAGTCGAAGGTGTGCCTGCGTGTTTCTGTAGAAAAATTAGTCAAATAGAAATATATAGTCTAGTATAAATTATTACTAAAATCATAAGATATTTAGAGCAAAATAGGGTCTCTTTTTAGTTATTTGAATAACTATTGGGTCAGTTCTTTCTACTGTCCCCCATCTTCCACCTATCATGCCCAAACAAAGGAAAGAGAGAACCCACAACCAGTTATTTTACCCTCATGGCCAAGCTAAACATATGACACTAACTACATTGTCCCTAGTCCCTACAATGTTATTTTATCAGTGAAGATGACCATTAAGGACCATGTTAATCATAAGCTTATATCATCGGAGATAAATACTAATCGACTATATAGTCATGAAATTACTATTGATGAGTCTTTATCAAAGATTTGCATGTAACATAATTTCTAACATAGAAACATAATCCATAAATATTTGGATAAGAGAAATTAAGTATTATCCAACTCACCCAATCAGACCAATGGAGCGAGTCAACATAAAAAGTCCATTAAGATAGCCAATCTCAACAATCTCGTTGATTTCTTATTTGGTGAACATTCCACTACCAGTAAAAGTCCAAAAAAAAAAACCCAATAGCACCATCTACATTAAGGACCAAATTATTTTCCTTTGAAAGGGTATAGGTTTCGACTTGAACATCATATTCCATATACTTGATTAAAGGGAAACATATTTCTGTAACAAATTCACTCTCTTATCTCTATTGTCATGACTCTTGATCCTTTTAACAAACAAAAATTTCCAAAACTCAGTTGATCATTTCCTTTATTGAAAGGATAACGACGCAATTATCAGGGGCGCGCTCTACCACTGAGCTAATAGCCCGTCGTGCGGGCCTCCCGCTGGGGGCCCGCAAGAAAGAAACAAATATGTCCATTTTACAAAAGCAAAATTAAACATTAGACCAATTTAATAAAAGATTGTTAGATTTGATAAATAATTGTCATCTGAGATGGTGGATATAATATGGGTTGGAGATCGAACCTTTCCACTCTTAATAATATAGAAAAGGAAGGCGAGATGGTAGAGATAAGGATGGCGAGACAGTAGAGACGAGGATGGCGAAACGTAGAGAAGAGGATGACGACACATACAGAGTGACAGAGAGGGTGAATTTTGAATCCAATGCAAAAATCTTAAAATTATATCCAACGTAAAGGCAAGGGGGAGAAAAGGAAAAAAAATATAAGGAGAGAAATGAAAAAGAGAGAGAAAAAAGAAAATATTGATAGAGAAATTTAGTGTGTGGTGTAAAATAGAAAAAATATATAAAATTAAATTAATAGAGAAATAAAAAAATTTCTAAAGTAATTATTGTATTTTTTAAATGAATAACCACACCATATATTATTTGATTTCGATTTTAAAAACACTAGAAACTCTATTATTTTAATTAGATAATCGTCATTTAATAATCGTGATTATATAAGTTTTTTTTATATTTAAGTAATTTTTGTAGTATAACTTATGGTAATGGTTACTGATAAAAATCGAGCTTATATGTATACATTATAGCCTCGGTTTTTATTACACTGTGACCAAAACCCTATGATCTTAGATTTTTTAAAAACTGAGGCTAAATTTTCGAGACCAAAGATCACTATTTTAGCAATGACTCTAGCAAACTTTGGGTATATTTATTGAAAAGTAGAGATGAAGCTTTAGAGAAGTTTGAAAAGTGAGTTGAGAAAACCAAACTAGGATGAAGATGATGAACCTTATGATAGAACGTGGTTTGGAATTTTGTTACGAAGCCTTTGTTGGTTTGTGTAGAAGATTGTTTTTGAGATTCCTCAAGAATTTAAGTTGGTAAGAAGGTTAATAATGACTCTTCTGAAGAGATTTAAATGAATACTTTCTAGTGCCAAATTACCCCTAAGATTTTGGTGTTAGGTTATTTCTATAGTAGGGTATCTTTTTAATAGGTGATCGTCAATGCCTCTAGACTTTAAGGTACCCAAAGAAGTATGACCATATGAAGGTGGTTAAGTTATTTATGCATGGGTTGGATGTGAGAAGTTAGAAAAAAGAGTACTAAAATTCTTAGGTAATCCAAGTGATGTTGATGATTACAAGCTCAGGTGTGATGATAGTTAGAAGTGCATCATCAATAGGATGTAACATTTGAAGATGATGTGATATTTACACAAGTCAGTTTCAAGTATTCCATTAGCTTACTAAGTCTGGCCAAATGAGTTTGTAGTGAGGTAGAGCTATTAGAATGTGTGTAAAGAAATCTGATAGTTATACATAAGCAATCAGAAGAGAGACTTAGTGATGATAAAGAACATTTTCAAAGTAATACTGAGATAGTAATCAACACTTCACTAGTCGAACCATTTGTGCTATTTGGTAATTTATCTATAGGAAGAAATTGAGTTTGTTGTGAAAAAGTAGTTCTTGGGATGTTAGACCTTGTTTATGTATTACGTGGGAAGTCAGTTATTTATAAAGATACTATGAGTATAGAGAATATCCACATATGACATGAGGCCTTAGATGACAAAATAGTTATGACAATGAAGCACAAGTACTTGTTTTTAGACATGCAAGCAATAGTGAAGACTGTTTGGAAAGATGTTGAAAGATGATTTACTTGAGCTTGACTTGATGGGATACGAGACCAGTGTTAGTGCAACGAAGTTTTTACAATGAAAAGGTATCATAATTCAACACTTTGACTTCTTTATTACATTATATCATATTAATATTGATGTGAATGTGGATATGGTAAAATTTATAGATTCGCTTGGTGTGAGAAACTTAATATATGCAATGAGTATACTATTGAAGTATCTTAAATTTATGGTTGGAGTTGGTCATATTTGTGGTCAACTTTTCTATGTGAAGTTCGATAAGTTGGGTTGTGTGGTTGTAAACTTCATAATTGCATTTGATTCAATAAGCTATGAGATCATGGTATAATTACTTAAGACTTGGTATTCTACTATGATAAGATGGGTTACTAGGTTGGTGAATATGAATGAAGCTTTATGGTTGATGTGGTTGATTTGTGAAACTATTGAATAATACTTTGAGGTGGAATTAGTGATAAATCATATAGTTGAAGACTCAATGGATATTGAACTTGTTACTTTGGACAAGTGGTGTTACTTAGTGGAGGTGACCACCTATTCATGGTAATTAAAAGGTGGTAGAAGACCCAAGCAATCGTTATATCCAAGGATTGGAATCAAGGTAGAGAATTGTAATATTGTGATGTAAATCCATGGGATGCTTGATCAGCCAATACAATTTTGAATGAATTTTGGGTAACTCAAAGGATCGAGATAGGATTCGATCTATCAAGAATCGATCGTGCATTGATCTAGCAGTTTTTACCCAATTTTTTTATTCTTGGTTTTAATAAGTTGATTGATCAAGTAAGGGATTGATCGATCGAGTCTGTAAAATTTCACACGAAATGAGAAACAGAGGCACAAGAATCTATACATGGGGACATGGGATCCACTTGGGAATTTTGGTAAATGACCTAGGGTTGTATAAGCACCCCTTCTTTACCTGGGAGAGCAAGAAAAGATTTGGATAGCTTAGAGAGAAAGAGAGGTAAGTGAGTAATAATGATTTTTTTTCATTAAAGATAGAGAAGAAAGCTTGGTGTTCTTAGATAACTCTTTGAGTTTAAGCTTCTCTAAGTTATTCTTCCCTCATATTCAATCCATTGTAAGTATTAGAATATAAGTATATCTTCATTTGAGAATTGTGAAGCATAAGGATATTATTAAAGCTTAAATGAGATTGGGTAATGCTTATATGAATAAGAGAATAGATGATTGTAACACTATTAAGTTGCATTGGTTGTAATCATCTTTTATTCCTAATAGAATATTCCTTGGGTGCTTAGGTCGTGGATTTAAACTCCATTATTTTGGAGAAAAATCAGGTTAAATCTTGTGTATTGATTTATTTTTTTCTTTGTTTATTTTATTCATTGTCGTATATTGATGTGATTGTGTTTGTAATTGTTATTTACCATTGATTTTATTTAATTATTCTTTTGCTATTTTTTGATTGGGTAACAACACAGGATTGCCAGTTTATGTAGCCTAAAGAAGATCTGAAAAATCATAACATAAAGCAATAGTTATTCTTTTTTTACTTTTAATGATCATATTGTAATAATAGTAATAGTTTCTTTATATTTTCGTTCATCTCTTAGATTCGATAATAATATTATTTAATTTTTTTGCTACTGTTGCTAAACTGGAAAAGCAGTTTATTTTGCTTCTTGAATTGTTTTTTGGAAAAAGCAGTTACATCGAGCATTTAATGATGAACTACTTAAATTTACGCATGCTTGTTAGCTCGTTACTATTATTTCTGACTTCTACATTATCACCCAATATTGAACATAACAATCATCCTTGGTAAGGCAAGGATAGATACTCCTTATAACAATTCATAGAAGGAATACCAAAAGCACTTTGAGAATTTGTTTTATTACTATCATAAGCACCTACACTAAAACACAGCAAATTTCTTGAGATTAGCGTTTTCCCAAAAGCAACTTCACATGTCAACAATATATCCTTCAATTTCTCACAAGAACCAGCTTTTAAATCATTAAATATATTGAATAATTTGCACGACACTTTATATTTTTATTTATTTTAATTCTCCTAAGTCGTTTGTCTTTTTTTTCCTTTTTTTTTTTTTGCAAAATCGATCTATCTAATTTTATTTTGTGAGGGATGGCAATTAGCTCTTTTAGTATTTTCCTCTTTTTTTTCTTAGCTGCACATTGATCCATTTAAAATGCTAATAAAAGATAATTTTATAAATTACATAATAATATTAACAGGTAAACTGATAAGATAAGACACATTATACTTATAATCATTACAATGGTATATTTTACTCAAATATTGATTCAATTATTTTTTAAGTGTATTTTTTAAATGTGCTGTTTGATAGAAATTATTTGAATGAAAAATAACGATGATTATATTTATAAAATTTTACAAAAAGATTTCATAATACAAACTAACGAAATATATAAAAAATTACAAAATGAAATATCTAAAGTTAATACCAACGTCGAGGATTATCATCAATTATTTTTTGCATGTGGAACCAGATTAATTATAATCTCTCATTTACTGGTGCTTCAATACATCTAAACTTCTTCAACCCAAGGCGCAGCTTCTTCACAGCCCAAATGAGAAAACGAATTACAAGGAAAAGTGCAACCATGCATAACAAGACCAACCAGATATAAATTGGCATTATAAAGATAAGTATTAAGTTATACTTAGTATTACTAGGGCTCACCAAGTAGATAGCGAGAATGAAAGTAACAACCAAAAATGTCAAACCAATACACATGGTTATAGCCAAAATCCACATACAAAGTTTGTTCTTAACTGGAGCACCACTAACAAGTAAAAGTATGACACTAAGTGATGTCAGAAAAGAGATGGTGTTGCAAGCTAAGAACGAGGAATATTCATTTCTCGACACATAACCTGCCACTGCTGTTCCAACAAGGCACGGGTTAGTTTGGCTACAATAATCATTTTCAATTGGCCGACACTCATTTTCAACAAGGCACGTATTATTTTTAGGAGTAGTTTCTTGCCAAAGACCACCTGGTGGAGTGATTGCAGCTTGGAATGACATGGTTGCAATCACAGTGCTTACTATCATTATGGACCCACTTGTGTTTTCCAATAACTTTTGATCGTACTCCCCATTATCAATCCATTTGTATAACTTTCTTAAAAAATTTAATATTTTTTTTAAATAATAATAAATATAATTTGTCCTCTTCTTTTTATGATCATTACCATGCAATTCAATCCTTGAAGTATGTGTACTACTTTCAAGTACCACTAATTTGGTTTCATCAACAAGTACTGTATGATTATTATTATTAGGAATCAGTAAACCTGCTTCCATGAAGGTTTGTTGGATTTTAAGGCCTTTCAAGTACTTTGGAAGCTGCTGAACCATGTTTAAGGCCGTAAGATTCATCTTATCTTTGGCATTTGACATTTCCGCTTTCACCCCTGGTATTGTTACCAGGTACTTTATGCTCTACATATAATACCGACGGCAGCCAACAACTTTTTATTAAAAGTTTGAACATATGTTTAATTAAAAGAACCAGAATGAAAAGTTATATGAAAAAGTATAATTGTAATTGTACCACGACTTGTTATACAGAGAAGTGCTCGAGAACATATGCTCATAACCCTTTTTGTTTTCTTAATATATATATATATATATATATATATATCTTTCAACAAAAAAGAGAAACAATTATAAATGAACCTTAATAATTTAATTACCTGAAGTTGCTTTAGGAGAACAGCAAGATGCAAAATGGTATAGCCTCCAAGACTCTCTTTTGAGTTAAGAAACTCGTGATTCTCATAACCAACATATTCCACAAGTAGCTTCAGTGCTTCCAAATGGTTATATTGAATACACAAATGTAGTACTGTTTCTTCATAATCTGGAAGGACCACCACAAAAATAGACTCAGGTTGTGCATTAATAAGTAGCTTTATGACCTCCACGCGTCCTCTCATGGCAGCATAATGAAGTGGGATCTTCCCATCTTCATCTCTCACTATGCACATTTCTTTATTTACTTGTAAAAGTGCTTCAACAATCTCAACATGTCCCTTAGCCGAAGCCAAGTGAAGTGGTGATCTTTTGAGGAAGTCTAACTCGGCAGCAAGTTGAGGTCCTTGGGGCTTTTGGGAAAGTAGTATGAGAGTGAAATCAAGGTGCCCAAGCAAAACTGATACATGTAAAGGAGTTTCACCCAAAGAGGTTAAGCAAGTCTTACTTAGAATAAGTGGGTCATTTTGGAGCAAACACTTTAAGCTTGTCACTGAACCCTCCATTGAAGCCTCATAAAGTCTCTGTACTCCATCATGATTTTCTTCAAATTTGCTTAATTCCATCGTACTGAAATTTATCTTTTTAATTTACTTTATAAACTCTGTAATTTGTTGGGGGCTTGGAGCAGACACCTCTAGCAGTTACGAATATATACTAGTTTATAATAGATTATGCTTCCATCATTCCATCGTCGTCATCATCATCATTCCATCGTCGTCATCATTATTCAACCTAATATCTTTATTCGTATAGTTTCTAACCCCTCCTAATTTTTTTATTTGTTTGGTTCGTTTATGCAAGTTTTTGATACATCCCCTACATGTGTTTATAATTTTCAAATTTATTTGCTGATATATATTATAAAATACAAAGAGGTGGTATATTATATCATAAATACTATTTGGTCTCTCACTTCATTTAATCCTTTAACTTTAAATTTTTTAATTAAAATATTGTTTTTTAGGTAACATTTTAATATAAAAATATTAAATAATATTTTAATTTATTCGTAATTAATCTTTTTAAAAATATTAAAAAATTAAATAATACCTCTTATAATCTAATGAATAGAACAAATAATATAAATCTTTAACAAAAAATTTTATATAAAATAAACTTTAAGAATATGCCTTAAACATATAAAAGTTAAAAATATAAAATAAATTTAACATATATTTAATACATTTATAAATAATGTTTAGTAGCTCATTGACTTGGCTCTCACAATAATGCAATTTTTTTTCATGAAAAAAAACCTATAATAAAACTTATAATTTTTTTATGGGACATAAAAATACAATTAAAAGTGCATATACTTAGAAATTTCATATGATGTGTCTTTACTTATCTTTCCTAATAAATTAATTTGTCGTTATATTATATGTGGTTCTCATTCACTTGCTCTCAATGCATGTACATTTCATCCTTGGAAAAATCTAAGATGTGAATAGAACATAAAACTAAAATTGAAAGTGCCAAGAAACATCACAATTCAAATAATGTGAATCTAAGTTATCTCATTGACTTGACTCCTTCAAAAACGTGTTTCATTTTTTACCCATTTTATACCAAGTCATAATAATTTTAAATATATTAATTTCTTATATATGGGTACATTATATGATCAAACACTGTTTTTATATATCTATTAGATATATTAAAAAATATTAGAAAATTAACTATTCTAAAAACTTAAGCTATTGAAAGAATTATAAGTAATATTTTATAAATGTATTACTACGTATAAGTATTGTCTATGCATCATGCATACTAAATAGTTACAATTCTAATAAGTAAGGCTATTGAATATCTTGAATACAATATCTCTAACTCTAATATCATATTAGAAAAAATTTATAAATTAACTCTCAAAAAAGTTTAAACAATTAGAAAAATATTATTGTCTAAGTATATAAAAAAAATATTTCATTTACATTCATTCAAATTACATTCATTCAAATTAATGAGAAATATTACTCATGAGAAATAATGTTATTACTCATATTTCTCTACCTTGTCTAAGTATATTACTCATGAGAAATCTTTCATTTACATTCATTCAAATTAATGTACTAATATTGTCTAAGTATATAAAAAAATGTCTTATTAACAAAAAAATAATAGTGTAAGTTGTAATTTTATATGTAATATTAGAATTAAGGTGACGTTTGGTTCATAGAATGAAATGTGAATGGGAATGGAATGAAAACAATGTTATTTGGTTTGACTATTGAAATTAAAAAAGGAATGAGTATTACAATGTTTGGTTTGTCATTGTATTGGAATGAAAAAAACTATAAATTACATTAATACTCCTATATTCATTAAAATTTAATAATATCATTTAATTATTATTTTTTCGTCAAACATAATATATCATTAAAATCATTATTTTTCTAAATAATTATTATTTAAAAAGAAAATATATTTATCATTTAAAATTATTATTTTTCTAAATAGGGTTTAGGGTTTTGAGGTTTGGGATTTGAGATTTAGGGATTTAGGGTTTATGGTTTAGGGTTATATTTATGGGTTAAGGTTTAAGGTTAAAATTATTATTTTTCTAATTAGGGTTTAGGGTTTTAGGATTTGGGTTTTGGGATTTAGGGTTTAGGATTTAGGGATTGGAGTTTAGAGTTTAGAGTTTTGGGATTTAGGTTTTAGGGTTTAAGGTTTAGGGTTTATGGTTTTGGATTTTGGGATTTGGGATTTGGGGTTTAAGGTTTTAGGATTTAAATTTTAGGGTTTTGAGATTTGGGGTTTAGGGTTTTGTGTTTTGAGATTTTGGGTTTAGTGTTTATGGTTTTGGGATTTAGTACTTAGGATTTTGGAATTTGAGTTTAGGATTATATTTAGGATAAGGGTAAAATTGGAAAAAAATTAAGATGAGAATGAAATCATGATTTCTAAAGGGGGAAAGAATTGTGATTCTTTCTCCCTTAGGAATCGATTTCATTTCTTACTCATTTTTCAGCTCAACCAAACACACAAATGGAAGAAATCAATTCTAATTTTTTTTCATTCCCTCTAACCAAACACAGCATAATTTCTTTTAGAGTTAACCTTTATGAATTTGATAACTTATATTACTTATAATACTATATCAAATTTAGTTTGGCATTGGAACTTTAATCTATTAATAAGCGCAAAACA
This sequence comes from Hippophae rhamnoides, assembly GCA_033030585.1. NCBI lineage: Eukaryota > Viridiplantae > Streptophyta > Magnoliopsida > Rosales > Elaeagnaceae > Hippophae > Hippophae rhamnoides. The sequence continues at coordinate 57,460,434 of CM065427.1, read as the reverse complement.
AAATGCAAATAAGCATCCCAAAAAATATTTGTGTATAGGTCCATTAAAAAGAAAGAAATACAAATGATTTGTTTAAAATTTGAATATAATAAAAATATGTTAAATATAAAGTGTTAGATAAAATAACTCATATTTTGAGGTAGATATTTTATTGTATAAAAAATATGTACTCTATATTAATTAAGAAAGACCCTAACATATTATTTATAAATATTATGAAACTTATATTTATTTGATATTAATCTTTTAAGATTTGATGATATGTATTGTTTATAAACTATAAAAAGATTATATGTTATATTATCAGATTTTATAAAAGAAAATAATTAAATATAGATAATATTATCTCAAATATACATTTCATTAAATTCTATTAGATACAAATTCAGTACCGCCCAGACCCCGCAACTACTTTTGGCTTCGCATGGTGTGAAGTCTTTCGGTTACTAATATCTCCTAATTAATCTAAGTTGATTGGGAAAAAAATCACTAGTGAGGTTTGTTGAAAATCAACACCAAAATAATAATTGAAGAGGTAGAGAAATAAATGTAGTTGAAGGTTGTAGAAATAAATGAAGTGGTTGAAGGTTGTAGAAATAAATGAAGTGGTTGAAGGTTGTAGAAATAAATGAAGTGGTTGAAGGTTGTAGAAATAAATGAAGTGGTTGAAGGTTGTAGAAATAAATGAAGTGGTTGAAGGTTGTAGAAATAAATGAAGTGGTTGAAGGTTGTAGAAATAAATGAAGTGATTGAAGGTTGTAGAAATAAATGAAGAGAGTGAAGGTTGTAGAAATAAATGAAGTAGTTAAAGGTTGTAGAAATAAATGAAGTGGTTGAAGGTTGTAAAAATAAATGAAGTGGTTGAAGGTTGTAGAAATAAATGAAGTAGTTGAAGGTTATAGAAATAAATGAAGTGGTTGAAGGTTGTAGAAAAGAGAAGTGTGTAGATAAGATTTGTATGGCTAGGATTATTTCTTAGTTTTATATTTGTGTGGTGTAGATTGCATGGTGAGGACTATAAATAGCATACCTTGCATTTGGTTTAATCATTCCATCAAAAACAAATAAGTCTTTGTATTCTTAGTTTGAGTGTAAGTTAAGAGCTTTCTCTTTGAGTGTTTGTATTTCTCTTCAATTTGTGAGTTGTCTTTGAAAGGTGTTATAGTGAGTATAATACAAGTAGTTTGTTTACTTGTTTGGATCTAATATTAGTAAATTTAGAGTTGTTCATTCTAAATTTTACTCAACAAGGTTTGCATTTTTTTTAAATATGTTTTTAACATTTGTGACATGTTAATGAAACGGAGATTAGATTTTTATTATAAATAATTCTTATTAGTGATTTTTTTTACCTATTATCTCTCGTAGAAGGATAAACTGGGATCTTCTCAACTTCATCTCTCAATAATATTAGTAATTTAACATAGTTTATTCTTTAATTTTTCTTTGTTTATGGAACAAACTTTAAAAAATATTTATTTTATTAATAAAAATAATGGGTATAAAATGAAAAAAATACAATAAATTAAAATAAACTCAAAAAAGTGACAAAGAAGTGTTTCTCAAACTCAATGTTTTTTCAATCCCCTTTTAAAAAAATATCTTTAATATTTTTCTAAAATATTATCTCTCGCTCTCTTACACACAACATTATTTTTCATTAAAAGAAATTGTTCTTTGGCTTTATTTTACTTCTCTTCTTTGGTGTGTCTCTCTAAATCAAAAACATTTCCTATTTTTAGGCAAAATTGTCTATCCATTGTGTGGCTAGAAATTGGTCACGTAGTTGGCCAAATTTGTTTTTGATAAATTTGTCAAATAGGATTGCACCTAAATTTTTTTATTTTCTTCTCCTTCCTTGTGGGCAAGACCTACAAATCTCCCCTCCCGACTACATGAAGAGCTTCATCAATCTAGCAACTAAACGGCAGTATTCAAAATTTTGTCTTGGAAGAATTTTCGTCAACATGTCTAATCCATTTTCCTCTATATGGATCTTCTCAAGATGTAGTAGCTTATTTTCCATTACATCCCTAATTTAGTGATATCTTACATCAATATGTTTTGATCTCGAATGAAATGAGGCATTCTTTCCAAGGTGGATAGCATTCTAACTATCATAAAATAACTGGTAATTGTCTTGCTACAACCCAAGTTCTTTTAAGAAAATTTTCATCTATAGCAACTCTTTACATGCTTTTGTTACTGTTATAAACTCTGCTTCTATAGTGGACAGTGTAACACATTTTTGTAACTTTGACTGCCATGACGTAGCCCCTCCTACAAATGTAATCGAGTAACCTGAAGTGGATTTTCTAGAATCCACATCGCCAACCATACCTGTATCTGTGTATCCAACTAACACAGGTTTGTCATTTCCAAAACATAGGCATATTTTGGAAGAACCTCGAAGATACCTGAAAATCCATTTCACTTTAGCTCATTGTTCCTTTCCAGGATTTGAAAGAAATTTACTCACAACTTCAACTACATGAGCGATATCTAGCCGTGTACAAACCATGGCATACATAAGACTTCCAACTACTAAAGCATATGTAACATTTTTTCATCTCTTCCTTCTCTTTGTCTATAGAAGGGCTCTGCTTAGAGCTTAGCTTAAATTGATTAGCAAGAGGACAAATAATCAATTTAGCCTTGTCCATATGAAATCTCTTAAGTACTTTATCAATGTACTTCTCCTGTGACAACCACAATTTATTGGCACTTTTGTCTCTAATAATACTCATGCCAAGAATATACTTTGTCATGGAAAAAGACTTACTCAACTACTTTTTCAAATTATTGATTCTGGTCATATTTCGGCCAACAATCAACATATCATCCATATAGAGCAAAAGAATAATGAAATCATCATTAGAGAATTTCTACACAAAACACAATGGTCTAAAGTAGTTTTTTGTATCCTTGCTCTCCCAAAACAGACTCAAACTTCTTATACCATTATCTCAATGCCTATTTAAGCCGTAAATGCTTTTCTTCAATTTGCAAACATAATCCTCTTTTCCCTTTTGCTTGAAACCCTCTGGTTGTTCCATGTATATATCTTCTTCCAAGTCACTATATAGGAAGGAATTTTAGACATCAATTTGCTCAACCTTTAGTTCAAGACTTGTTGCTAACCCTAGCAAAGTATGTATGGATGTCATTTTCACAACTAATGAGAAAATATCATCAAAGTCAACCCATTTTCTTTGGCTAAATCCCTTGATAACCAATCTGGCTTTGTATTGTAGATTGGAATTGTGTTCTTCATGCTTCACCCTGAACACCCATTTATTTTTCAAAGCCCTTTTTCCCTTTGGGCAACTTCATCAACTTAAATTTTTTGTTCTCATGTAAGGAATTCATCTCATTTTGCATGGCTTCAATCCATTTTTGTTTGGATTTTTCATTCATGGCTTCTTTATAACTCTCATGTTGTCCCCTATCAGTGAAAGTTGCATACTCATCTAGAGGATATGTGGTAGAGGGTCATCTCAGTCTACCACTTCTCCTCAATGGAATAGGAGAAGCCATAAGTGTTGGTACTGGATAATGAACATCGTCATCTCTCCCATCATCAGAACCAACTTCTATGGGAGCATCATCTTCATCAGATGGATAAACCTGGTCTTCATCTCTAACTTGTCTTGGAACTATTATTGTAGTAATTAATTCCAAATTTGATGAGTCACCATTGGAATTAAGAACATCCTTTTCCATTTTGACAACATCTTCAATGGTTTCATCTTTAACAAATGCAATATTACCACTCCTGGCAAGTCTCTTTGCAACCGAATCAAAAAATCTATAGCCAAATTGATCTTGACCATAGCTAATAAAAATACATTGTCTTGTCTTGGCATCAAGTTTGGATCTCTCATCCTTGGGTATATGAACAAATGCTTTACAGCCAAACATTCTCAGATGATCATAGGAAACATAATTTCCTGACCACACTTTATCTGGAACATCCATCTTGAGAGGAGTACAAGGTGAAAGATTCAATACATGTGCAACTATGAGTATGGCTTCACCCCAGAAATTTTTAGGCAACTTTGCATATGATAGTAGACATATGAATCTCTCCATTAAAGTTCTATTCATCCTTTTAGCTAAGTTATTCATCTGTAGTGTCTTTTGAGGTGTCATCTGATGCTGAATACCATGCTTTTGTAGTAAGCATGAAAAGGTCATGTGTATTCTCCACCATTTTCTGTCCGAATGCACTTTAGCTTTTTCTCAATCTATCTCTCAACTAAAGTATGAAATTCTTTGAAGACATCTGGCACCTGATCCTTTGTCTATAGAAGATATATACATGTCTTCCTTGAATGATCATCAATGAAAGTCACAAAGTATTGAGCACCACCAAGTGACTTTGGAATTGGTCCAAATAAATCTGAGTGAATGAGATCTAAAATATTATTCATTCTAGAAGGAGGAGAACTCTTGAAAGAAACTCTACTTTGCTTTCCTGCTAGACAATCAACACATTTCTCCAAATGTACTTCATCCATTACGAGCAATATATTCTTCTTGGCTAGACTTGTCATACCTTTTCACCTATGTGACCGAGTCTCTTATGCCATAATTCAGCTACATTGTCTTTCTCTATGACATATACTGTGTTGGTGGAGAGTTTTGCTTGCATTATATACAGAGTTGTATTCTTCTCATCTCTAGCCACTACTAAGGAGACTTTTGTAAGTTTCCATTTGTCATAAATGAAGGAGTTGTAATAAGTTTGCGTACAGAGATCAAATTCAGGTGTATATCTGGAATATTCTTGACATCCTTCAGAAATAGTTTGGTTTCATTCTATGTTTCCAAGCAAACATCTCTTCTGCCAACAACCTTTGACAAGCTTTCATTTCCCATTCTAATAACACCAAATCTTCTAGGTGTGTATGATAAAAAACTTCTCTACGCAATGTAGCGTGAATTGTAGCACCACTATTAGTCACCCAACTAGTCTCGTGTGATGCAAGATTGAAAAAATCTTCATCATAAACAATATTGAATTCATCTATGGTATTTGTTTGCTAATTATCATTGATGTTGACTTTCTTCACTACTTTTCCTTTGTTCGTTTCATGTTCTTTCTTGAACACCCGACAAGATTTTTTGATGTGACATTTCCTCTTGTAGTGATGGCATTCAACATTGGCATATTTGTTTGATATTCTTCTGCTCTTGCCTCTAGGTTTCTGTTCTCTGTACTGTCTCTTTCCTCTAGACTTTGTGATAAAGTCTTATGCTTCTGAATCTTTCTCTCTGTTATGTTTTTCATATGACAATAAGGCTTCTACAACAACTTCAAACTTCATCTTATTTTTTTACATAAGTGAGAGTTGTTGTGAGGTGATTATATGATGAGGGTAATAATGCCAACAACATCATAGCTTTCTTTTCATCATCGAAACTCACATTGAATCTTGCTAAGTGATAAAGCTTGTTGTTAAAATCGCTAACGTATTGCATCATACTTATATTATCTTCTTTTTCTGATTTGATATAGCTTTTTCTACAAATAAAATTTATTGGCAAAGTTCTTTAACATGTACACATTTTTTAGAGTCTCTCATGTTTCTTTTGCAGTCTTACAATTTTTGATTCAATATTTTGCAAAACACTATCTGAGAGATTTAGACAGATTGTATTGATTGTAATCTCATCTATCTCCTCTTATTATTCCTCGCTGACGGTTGTTGCCTTCTTTTCTTTACCCAACAATGCATTATGAACCTTTTGTTGAATGGGAATATTCTTCATTCTCCTTTGCTATAAAGAGAAATTATTATTACCATTAAATTTCTCAATATCTAACTTTTTGCTTAAAAAAATTCGTTATGTTTCTTTTTCTGAAAATAAATATGCCCTGAACCTAATAAAATATTTTATGATGTGTCAGATCAGTCTATATTGCAACCACAAAACATATTAAGAATTTTACTAAATCAACTCTGATATTAGTTGTTGGGGCATAGCGGGTAAAAATAACATAAATTTAATAGAGTAAATAACGACACTAGTAATTTAACGTGGTTAACTCTTTAATTTGGACTACATTTACGTGACAAACTCCGAAAAATATTTATTCCACTAATAAAATTAATGGGTACAAAATGAGAGATAATACAACAAATCGAGATAAAACCAAAATAGTGACATATAAGTATTTCTCAAACTTACTATTTTATCACTCACATTTTAAAAAAATATCTCAAATATTTTTCTAAAATATTCTATTTCATTCTCTTACACATATAACATTATTTTTTTATTAAAAGATATTATTTTTTTAATTTTGTGTGTTTTTCTTTAAGTAAAAAGCATTTTTTATTTATATATAAAATAATTTATCTTTATTGAGCAAAAATTGACTAGTCAATTTTTTTTTTTTACTTTTTTCCACTTCTATACGAGGAGGACCTACAAACATGTCCCTTGGCCGAAGCCAAGTGAAGTGGTGACTTTTTGGGAAAGTTTAACTCAACAGCAAGTTGAGGTCCTTGGGGCTTTTGAGAAAGTAGTATGAGGGTGAAATCAAGGTGCCCAAGCAAAACTGATACGTGCAAAGGAGTTTCACCCAAAGAGGTTAAGCAAGTCTTACTTAGAATAAGTGGTTCATTTTGGAGCAAACACTTTAAGCTTGTTACTGAACCCTCCATTGAAGCCTCATAAAGTCTCTGTACACCATCATGATTTTCTTCAAATTTGCTTAATTCCATCGTACTGAAATTTATCTTTTTAATTTACTTTATAAACTCTGCAAATTTGTTGGGGGCTTGGAGCAGACACCTCTAGCAATTACGAATATATACTAGTTTATAATAGGTTATGCTTCCACCGTATTCGTCGTCGTCATCATCATTATCATTATTCAACCTAATATCTTTATTCGTATGGTTTCTAACCCCTCTTAATTTTTTTTTATTTGTTTGCTTCCTCTATTCAAGTTTTTGATACATCCTCAACATGTGTTTATAATTTTCAAATTTATTTGCTGATATATATTATAAAATACGGAGAGGGATATATATTTAAAAAATGACACCCGTATATATTCTTAATTTTAAAATTTTAATTTGTAAGAAATATATTTTTTAAAAATAACACCTTTGTATATTCTTTACTTTAATCTAATTATTAAAGGTAAAAGCATGAAAAACATGTCGCATAAAAAATTGGAAATCGATAAAGGAAAAATTAAGGACATTCATAATTCATTGCAAGACATTCATAAGTCATTGCAATTATTGGTGACCCTTTTAAAAAGCAGAAATTATTGGTGACACAACCCTTTTAAAAAATAGAAATCATTGGCTAACTTATATGTCCTAGTTGCATATGCGACAAGCAAGTGTATCTGAAACTTTATCTAATGAAAATGAAACTGAAATATTGCCAATAAAAATATTAACCTGAACCACATTGAGTCCACATGATAATTTTCCTACGGATTATCACAAACATTTGCCAAAATCTAATATAAAAACAAATCAATCTCTCTATTAGGGCACGTATGTTTAAATATAATCCAAATGACATATCCAAACATTTTCAAAATATTTAAAAGAGATATTGATATAACATTTTCACCATCAACATTAACGATATATAAAACCATAAACATTAACAACATCGTTAATATTAGAAAATCATTTGATAGATTTCTCTGTATGTTTAAGTTTCTAATAATTTGCTTTTTAATGGTCTTCTTGGTAGTAATTTCACTTTTTTTTTCTAGATTCTAATCTTGATTTACTGGGAAATATAAAATTATTTTATGAGAATAAAGTTAACAAAATATTTATAGAATTAACATGTTTAAAATTTTCATAATTTTGTTCAAAAGAAAGTTTCTCGTAATAAAATATATCCTTTATGTGATGGATTTTCTTTATAATATATTTACTTTTCTTAATATACATTAAATATAAATTTTTCATTAATATTAATTAATATTAAATATAATACATAATACACATAATTTATATAAACATGAATTTTATTTCTATTAAGTTCTAGGCAGTAATAAAACTTAAGTACATTTTAATATAAAATATTATTGTTTTATTCATTATTTTTCTTCTTGTAAAAGTTTGACTCAAACAAATAATATTTTTAATAATATTAATGTTTATTATCCTTTATAATGAATTTTATTATATATTTTTGTTAATAAAATATTTTGATACGTGAATTTCAATGTTTTTTTTTTGTGTATTTTTAAATTAAGCATTTATTTTATAAAGATTAACATCCTTACTTTATAAATTAAGTTAAGTGAATGTATCACAAACATAATTTTATATTTTATTTTTATATAATTGAAATAAAAATTATATATAAAAAAGTAATTTTAATATGTAGAAAAAAATGTGTGAGTATATAATAAAAAAATTAAATTATTTTTAATTAATCTATTTTTTTAATGTTATAAAAAATTCAATAATAACAAACTATTATCTTATAATCAAAACAAAAAAAATTATGAAAAATTGAAATTATTTTTAGTCAATATATTTATAATAAAAAAATAAAATAAAATTATTATCTTTATAAGTACAAAATATTAATAATTAATTCAAGTTAAAAAATAATTTGTATTATATAGTAATGATTTTGTGTTATATATATAAGTAATCGAAGTCTCTCTCTACTTATGAATTAATATCATCTCTTAAAAGTGTGATTTGTTTGATATAATATTTTATACTTTTAATATATTATTATATTCTAATTTTAGTTGTTTCACTTGTTTTTCATTCTTTTTATATATCAATTTTAATACTATATTGATTTTATATAATGTATAAGTAATATGAGTTACTTGATCTTATTGATTTTATATAATGTATAAGTAATATGAGTTACTTGATCTTAAGAATTAACTCTAAAAGAATGTAAATCTCATATTACTGATATACATTATAAGTATTCTTTTTATATACTAACAAAATATATATATATATATATATATATATATATATATATATATATATTTCTTATAAATTTTTGAAAAACTTATCTACGCGTTTTAAAGTAATGATTATTATTATCCTTAGTCTCTTAGTTATTTTGTAATTTATTTGGGAATCTTATTGTTATCAATTAAATAATAAATTATGAAAATACAAATAATCATCTTCAAGGTAATTTAAAATAGGAAAATTGCATAAAATAATACTATAATACTTATAACAATAAAAACAATATCTTAATAATATTTAAAGAGATCTAATTAAACATATTTTGACATTGAACGAATTTAAATAGTGTATTTCAATTTGATAGTGTCCAATTGAAAATAAAGAGTTGGATTTTTTAATAAAAAAAATATATATAAGGTGTTATTTTTCATTGTTTTCCTTTAAAACATTATCATAATGTATGCTAAATTTTAATAAATAATAATAATATTATTATTATTATTATTATGATTTAATTAAAAATAAATTTTAATAATAATTATTTTTAATATTTTAATAAATTAGTTACGTGTAATTTTCAATTAAATTCTAATAAAAAAATCTTGGAATCCCAAAACAAACATTGTTATTTGTAAATTTACAACAATAAGATTAGCTATAAATTTATAATTGTCATAGAAGAACGAGTTAGGATATAACTAGACAATCCCCATGAAATTTCTTAAATTAGTTTTGAAGTTAACAAGAAAACACCTTGTGTTTAGTGTAACATTTTTATTTTCATTCTATTATTCTTTGTTTGTTTGTGAATTCTAGCCACTGAATCGAGGTGGTTGTAGCGGCGGTGGTGATTGTCGTAGAGCATCGCAAGAGGCTGTGACGGTGGTGTTTTTCATACAAATTAATTAATAGTAAGTAATAATATTACCATATTAATTAATTAATGGCATTGTTAAGGACTAGATCATCAATAGCCGAGTCTGGATTAACCACAATAATTGCAATTGATACTGATAGAAATAGTCAATATGCTGTCAAATGGGTTGTTGATCATCTCTTAGGAAAAAAGAAAGCTTCAATCTGTACCCTAATTCACGTTCTTCGTCAAAGCTTGGATCACCGTAGGTATCTTTTTCTTTTTCATCATCATCATCATCATAATCATCATCAATATGTTCTCCACAAAACCTAGTTCATACATGTATTAATATAGGATTATATAGATATAATATGCATATGCTACGAATAGTTTTTTGCTATTATAATTTAAGTTTCTGTTATAAATTAGTACTCGTGTAAGCAAAAATTGAGTTCAATTTTGATTACACAAATATATAATAATTAATAATAGAAAAATAATAAGTAATGAGAAAAATGAATGACACACAATGATTTAAGTGGTTCAATTTTTTAGTATGAAAAATTTACTCCACTGACAACGACATATCAAGAAAAAATCCACTAATAATCAAATGAAGATATAGATACCAATATTCAGAGAACTTCACAAAATATACCAAAATCTAAATACACCTAGAAAATATCTCACTCTAATTTACTGGTAATATAACAAGATAAAGTAACAAACTTGTTATTTAATCAAATATTACCATACAAATAAGATCAGTCGCTTACTGTATATTTTTGACCCTCCTCTAAACTTCCGAATAAGTAACAGCTCCGTTGTTGATGGATGGTGAAAAACTGACCGACAAACAAAAACAATGAAGACCAAACCTGAAGAAATTAGAGGATGTGGTAGTTTTTCTACCTTCTCACGCAATTGTTGATTTTTCTTTTTCTTTTGGCTTCAACTCTCTTGCGGCTACTTCTCTCTGTTCTATACTGCACAAACTCTCCCAGGAAACAATATATGTATAAGGAGAAGAAGAATGGTTATAATATTATTATTTGGCTTTAGACTGGACTTAAGTTTTGAGCTAATTTAAAAGTTTCTTACTAATGCCTATAAGATGTTTGTTTTTGGTTTTTTAAAACAGTATACTTAAGTATTTCAAAAAACTTAGCCAAGTATTTCAGAAAACTTAGCACTTTTGTTCTTTCTTTTTCTTTTAACCCTTCGAAAAGTTAATTTGCTTTCTATCAAAAGGGATCGTCTTATTCAGGAGCCTCTCTCCGTGTATTTGTTGTGTTTATATTTATATTCTTCTTATTAATTATTTTAAATAAAAACACATATTTATGTTTCTTTTACCTAAATCTAGCTTTAAGGTAATTTTTTCGTATTTCATTTATGATAATCTATGTTATGTTTATGCCCACGAAGTTTGTATTTAATTGTCAATTTAGATTTTTATCTAGATTCGTAGTGTCGAATATCATGAATATTAAAATATGGTATAAATTAAGATTTCATTTTTTTCTAAAAAACGATTAATATATAGTTAGAACTGTTGAGTAAAATTTAAAATACATAACTCTAAATTTACTAATATTAGATCTAAACAAATAAACAAACTACTTGTATTATACCAACTATAATACATTTTAAAGGCAACTCACAAATTGAAGAGAAATACAAACACTCAAAGAGAAAGCTCTCAACTCACACCAAAACTAAGAATACAAAGACTTATTTGTTTTTGATGGAAATGATTAAACCAAATCTGGTAAAATTTATTTATAGTTCTCACCATGCAATCTACACCACACAAATATAAAACTAAGAAATAATCCTAGCCACACAAATCTTATCTACACACTTCTCTTTTCAACAACCTTCAACCACTTCATTTATTTCTACAACCTTCAATCATTTTATTTATTTCTACATCCTTCAACCATTTCATTTATTTCTCTATATCCTTCAACCACTTCATTTATTTCTCTACTTCTTTAACTACTTCATTTATTTCTCTACATATTTAATTATTATGTTGGTGTTGATTTTCAACAGGAACAACTAAACAGTCGATCGAAGAATCTTACAATAAAGCGAAAAATAAAAACTCAAAGTTTTCTTGGTAAGTAAGAGAAAGTTTTTAGTTGTAGTTTAATAATTTTGATTGTTTAATATATTTAAATTGATACTTTTTTATATAGAATGTAACTTTTAATCTTTAATGAAACTCTATTTAAAAAAAATATTTCCTATGTTAAAGCAACTAATTTAATTACTTTTACGTTATGTCATATATACACGGATCAATTATATTCTATTAAGAATTTGACATCAAGTTTGGTAACTTTAAGTATGAATTGTATTGATTTTTGTTGATGTCGTAGATGGTTCCCATAAAGGAGGTCGCCCACCAACTGAGGATGAGTTGAAACACATTTTCCTCCCTTACAGAGGATATTGTGCTCGAAAAGGGGTCAGTACGTAATAATTCAACCATTTAATGTATGTTCAATTGACAGCAAAAAAAAATAGAGCACTTCATGACCAAAACTAGGGCAGAATATGGTGTTAAAAACTTTACATATAGTTGCCAAAACATTTTAATATGTTTTTAAAAAAATAAAATTAATATGATTCTTTAAGATAGATTGTAAGATTAAGTTGATCTTACTCTGGTCACGAGTATTTCAGATTGCAGCAAAGGAAATCATCATTCATGACCTTGATGTTTCGAGTGCTCTTGTTGATTTTGTTACCAATAACTCCATCGTCAATTTGGTTGTTGGTGCTTCTAATCGCAGTGCTTTTGCCAGGTTTCTCTATACTTGTCTCTCTTATTGTAGACCCCAACCTGTTAACATACATTCCATATATTTTTCAGAAAAAACACTACAATTGAAATGCTAGATTTTGTAACTAGTTCTTTCTGATTCTTGATTTGTAATGTCTACTTATGGTTCTTTTACGACATGCAGAAAATTCAGAGATCCAGATGTGCCAACTTGCTTACTCAAATCTGCACCAGATACCTGTTTTGTGTTTGTTGTATCAAAAGGAAGAATTCATACTGCTGGTTCTGCTGCTCGACATCCACCACCAAGAAGTAAAACAATTACTCCCAAGAGGCGATCTCGAAACATACCGGTCTCTAATCATGCTCATGATGCACCAGATACCAATGAAATCAACCGGTATATTATATGCCCACATTCTTAACTTCATTCTTTATATATTCTCCAAACATCTAGGTCGTATGCAGATTTTGTAAATAATGGGTATATATTGAAATGTGTACCATTAACTGAACTCTTTCATTTTTTAGTTCTGGAATGTGGAACGCAAACTTACTCACCAAAGAGCATAAGTACATTGAATTTAAAAGATTGTTATAGTATGCCAATTTGCAACCTATGTTGTATACCTTCTAACTTTTCCCAGCTATTGCAGATCTAATCATGAGAGTTCCAATGGTTGTGCATCTGAAAAGTTGTCTTTGGAAATAGGAAATGAGTTCATGTCAATAAAGACCAATAACAACTCACCAAGACTATCAATGGACAGTTTTGTATCTACAATTTCATCCTACCGGGACTCACAAGATGCCAGTGATATGTCAGAGAACACAAACTTCCAATCCAATGATTTTGGGAGTGTGGATTTTGTCACAGCCTTGGAGAGTTCAAGGAACTCCGTTTGTTCACAAACAACCGTAACTACTTATTGGACCTTTTTGTCACAACTTGAATCTGTATTTAGTTGCATGCTTATAGTATTGGTAACCACTAAGGTACATCTTGTTAAAAAAGTTTTCATTTGTACAACCAAAGAGTTTAGCCTTTCTTGATTTTCTAAATTCCCACGAATAATATATATTTATTCAAACATGAACAAAACTTATAACCTTCTTTTCCTAATGTTTGTTGGAAGTGGTTAGTGAATATATTGAGTATTTTTAGTAACATGATGGCTAATTGGATGCTCATTGTATGGCTTGCCTTAGGCCTTGGAGGCTGAGCTGAGGAGATTAAAGCTTGAGTTGAAGCAAACCATGGAAGCATATAATTCAGTGTGCAGAGAAGCTTTTATGGCCAAAAAGAAGGTAAGATCATACTTGTGCCTAGATTTAGACTTTTGTCGGTCTATAAATTAATATTTAGCCTATAAATTAATGAGTATTATATTACATTAGTCGAAAGCGCTCCAGGAAGTGACCACAACAAAAGGAACATAAGTTAGAGGAAGCAAGAATTGCAGAAGAATCTGCAATGGCTTTGGTGGAGGTGGAGAGGCAGAAGACAAAGGCAGCAATAGAAGCAGCACATACAGCACAAAGGCTAGTGGGCAAGGAAGCCCGCCGGAGAAAAATTTCAGAAAAAAAAGCCAAGCAAGAGGAAGAAGAGAGGAAGAGGGCAATGATGGGCATGGAACACCATAATCTAGGTCTTCAATATAGGAGGTACACTATACAAGATATTGAAGTTGCAACAGATTACTTCAACGATTCATATAAGATAGGTGAAGGTGGATATGGACCTGTTTATAAAGGTGAGCTCGATCACACCCCTGTGGCTATTAAGATCTTACGTCCAGATATATCACAAGGGCATAGGCAATTCCGACAAGAGGTTGAAGTTCTCAGCTGCATAAGACATCCACACATGGTTCTCTTATTAGGTGCCTGTCCAGAGTATGGATGCCTTGTATATGAATTTATGGAATATGGAAGCTTGGAAGACCGGCTCTTCCTGCTGGATGATACTCCCCCTATCCCTTGGAGAGTCCGATTCAAAATAGCAGCTGAAATAGCCACTACCCTTCTATTTCTTCATCAGACCAAACCAGAACCTCTAGTGCACCGTGATCTCAAGCCAGCCAATATTCTGTTGGATCGAAATTATCTAAGCAAGATTGCTGATGTAGGCCTAGCCAGCTAGTTCCACCATCTTCACCTGGTAATGTCACAGAGTGTCGTCACACAGCAGCAGCTGGTACACTTTGTTATATTGATCCTGAATATCAACAAACTGGCATGTTGAGTGTGAAATCAGACATATATGCATTAGGGATAATATTGTTGCAAATTATTACAGCAAAGCCTCCAATGGGTTTGTCCTACCAGGTTGAAGAATCCATTGAAAATGGTACAATTTCAGAGATTCTAGATCCAACAGTGATTGACTGGCCCATGGAAGAGACTCTTTCATTTGCCAAATTGGCTCTGCATTGCTGTCAGCTAAGGAAGAAGGATAGGGCAGACCTCAGCTCAACTATTTTACCGGAGCTGAACCGACTAAGAGATCTTGGGATGGAGGTTGGTATCAACAATAGCTGTCCAGTTGCAAAGAGATGCTAAATTTTTATTCGGCTCCACAATCACATCACAGGTAAGATATACTTGAAAAAAATTACCTAAAATCACTCGGTAATATTTCATTTTTTATAACTCAAATATAGGGCTTATCATAATAGCAACAAACTTTACAACAGAGCGATTATGATAAAAAATAGAATTTGTGTTAAGGCATTAGCTTAATATGGGAAAGCATTTGCCCAGTGTATGAAGACTTATGAAGACTTAGTATTGAGATTAAGTATCATGGTAAAGCTTATCATTGTTATGATAAGCCTTATTTTGGAAAGATTTTACTAAAAAAATAAAATAAAATTTGTGACAAGACATAGCTTGATGTGAGAAGGCATGGGTCCAATATGTAAAGGTTTATCGGTGGCATCCAATGTTATGGTAAAATTTATCACTATAAAATAATATCTTATCACAATAATGATAACTCTACTTCTAAAGTAATTTTGGTAAAAAATAAAATCTAATATAAATGTTCAATTAATTTGATAAATAACTCGATATAGAGTTTGAAGCATTTATGAAATTACTTAACAATTTGTTATTCCTGAAAAGTAATCATATACCTTTGTAAATGTTCTGAAAATGTATCTATAGTTGTTTCGGTTACTAATCCGAAATTCTGATTAATTTTTTTATTGCATGCAAATTCTGACTTGTGTTATGATGAGTTACTTGCATTTATAGTACGATTATTATTCATCTTTATTCTTTAAATTAATATCTTAGATATATTAACAGAACACTCGTAGATTATGCTTCGAAATATTTCTCAACTACATGAAGAACTCTTTTGAACTATATCTCTTATTATGTATAATCGAGGGAATCCTGAAACAATCCTAATGTGGAAAATGGAACTTCAACGTAGCCAAGAAGGTGGCCAGAGCTTAAAATCCCCGAATGCGGTATCCAACTTCGAGAGTAATTTTCGGAAAGCAGATGAAACAAGAAGCGTGTCGAAATTTCTTGGTCATTTGTGAGTAGCTTTAAGCCTCTAATGTAGAGTGTAAATTGGTGAAAAAAAAGCTGAAAGAAGAGAAAGAGAAGAAGAAAAGCAAAAATATAATTGAGATATCCTTTTTTTTTAAATGTTTCTGTTTATTGTTTGTTTATGAAGACGATAACAAGCTTGCTTGTTTACAATGTGCATTCCTTATATAGAGACGTAGAGTTTGTTACAAACTTTAACTAATCTAATGTGAACAAAACCTTTTCAATTCATCTAACAAAACTTAATGCAAATACAACACTTAAATCCATGATGAAATGCAGAATCAGTTGATAATGGGTTGAGCATGAAATATTATTACTTCACTAGATAATGAGGTGCACGGTTCAGAATTTGAGGCCATGTATCTTAACGTCGAATTTACAAGTAATACCTTCTCTACTTACTTAATTTGAGGCCATCTGAAAAGTTGTCTTTGGAAATAGGAAATGAGTTCATGTCAATAAAGACCAATAACAACTCACCAAGACTATCAATGGATAGTTTTTTATCTACAATTTCATCCTACCGGGACTCGCAAGATGCCAGTGATATGTCAGAGAACACAAACTTCCAATCCAATGATTTTGGGAGTGTGGATTTTGTCACAGCCTTGGAGAGTTCAAGGAACTCCGTTTGTTCACAAACAACCGTAAGTACTTATTGGACCATTTTGTCACAACTTGAATCTGTATTTAGTTGCATGCTTATAGTATTGGTAATTAACCACTAAGATGTTGAAAATCAACACCAAAATAATAATTGAAGAGGTTGAGAAATAAATGAAATGGTTGAAGGTTGTAGAAATAAATGAAGTAGTTGAAGGTTGTAGAAATAAATGAAGTGTGTAGATAAGGTTTGTATGGCTAGTATTATTTTTTAGTTTTATATTTGTGTGGTGTAGATTGCATGGTGAGGACTATAAATAGTCTAACTTGCATTTGGGTTAATTAAAAAAACAAATAAGTCTTTGTATTCTTAGTTTGAGTGTAAGTTAAGAGTTTTCTCTTTTAGTGTTTGTATTTCTCTTCAATTTGTGAGTTGCCGTTGAAAGGTGTTATAGTGAGTATAATACAAGTAGTTTGTTTACTTGTTTGGATCTAATATTAGTAAATTTAGAGTTGTTCATTCTAAATTTTACTCAACAATTGGTATCAGAGCGGGACGGTCAATGATCGTTCTTAGTGGAGCTATCTTGAGTTGTGAGGAGTTTGATACTCTACAAGTTTCTTAGTTAAGCTTGTTCGGTATAATCGAAGTCTTGCCGTTACGATGGGTGACCTTCAAGTAGTTGGAGGAATCAAGAAGCTCAACAACAAAAAATATAACACATGGGCAACATGTATGGAGTCTTACCTACAAGGTCAAGATTTGTGAGAGGTGGTTGGTGGTGACGAAGTTACACAACCAGCAGCAGAAGATGCAAACAACATCTTACAAAAGTGGAAAATTAAAGCAAGTAAAGTAATGTTTGCTTTGAAGACCACAATTGAAGAAGAAATGTTGGAGCACATTCAGGATGCAAAAACACCAAAGGAAGCATGGGATACTCTTGTTACACTCTTTTCAAAAGAAGAATGATACAAGATTGCAACTTCTGGAAAACGAGTTGCTATCAATGACGCAACATGACATGACGATTTCCCAATACTTTCACAAGGTAAAGTCGTTATGTCGAGAAATTTCAGAGTTAGATCCAAAAGCTCCTATTGGAGAAACAAGGATAAATAGAATAATTATTCATGGTTTGAGACCCGAATATTGAGGGTTTGTTACCGCTATACAAGGATGGCCGACACAACCATCTCTTGTTGAGTTTGAGAATTTATTGACCGGTCAAGAAGCTATGGCTAAGCAAATGGGAGGAGTCTCACTGAAGGGTGAAGAAGAAGCGCTTTACACTAGCAAAAACAAAGGCACTTTCAAGCAGTACAATGGAAATGGATATAAAAATGGCGACAAAGGAAAAATTCCTCAAGGAAAGGGAGGCTTTCGTCCAGGGGGAGCTTGGAAGAACTGCAATAACAATAGAAAATTTGACGGTGAATGTTACAACTGCAGGAAGATGGGTCACATGGAAAAAGATTGTTGGAATAAGAAAAAGCCTGTTGAAAGCAATACAGCTACTTCCAATTCTAAGGAGCATAGCGAAGATGGTTGGGATGCCGAAGCATTATTCGCTATAGAGGAAGAAGAATTGACTCTTACAGTGACAACATCAAAATAGATTGACTACAAGAATGACTGGATCATAGATTCGGGCTGCTCAAATCATATGACAGGTGATAAACATAAGTTGGAAAGCATGTCTGAGTACAAGGGAGGTCGTGTAGTGGTGACAGCTGACAACTCAAGGTTATCGATAGCCCACATCGGTAAGACGATAGTTATGCCTCGATATAGTACTAACCAAATACCACTTCAAGATGTTTATCATGTCCCAGGAATGAAGAAAAAATTGCTATCTGTGGCTCAGTTAACATCATTAGGCCATTATGTCTTGTTCGGTCCCCAAGATGTGAAGGTGTATCGTGATCTCAAAATCTCAGAAACACCGACAATGGAGGGAAAACGATTGGAATCAGTCTACGTAATGTCAGCAGAATCTGCATATGTAGACAAGACAAGAAGAAATGAGACAGCAGATTTATGGCATATGCGGTTAGGTCACGTTAGCTATTCCAAGCTAAGTGTGATGGTGAAGAAGTCGATGGTTAAAGGGCTTCCTCAACTAGACGTGCGTACAGACATGGTCTGTGTAGGGTGCCAATATGGTAAATCTCACCAATTGCCATATGAGGAATCAAAGTTTAAAGCAAAAGAACCATTGGAGTCACTCTGATGTATTCGGTCCTGTTAAGCAACCATCAATTGGCGGTATGCGATATATGGTGACATTCATTGACGAATTCCCAAGGTATGTGTGGGTTTTCTTTATGAAAGAAAAATCTGACGTATTCTCAAAGTTTAAAGAGTTTAAAGAGTCAACTGAAGGAGAAGTTGGAAAGAAGATCTGTTGCTTGCGCACTGACAATGGCGGAGAATATAGCTTAAGCGAGTTCTCTCAATACCTAAGGGAATTTCGAATACGTCATCAATACACTTATGCCAACACGCCACAACAAAATGGTGTAGCAGAGAGAAAGAACTGACATCTTGCAGAAATTTGTCGAAGTATGCTACATGAAAAGAATGTACCTAGGAGGTTTTGGGCTGAAGCGATGAGGACTGCAGCCTTTGTGATCAATAGACTTCCTCAACTAAGGTTAGAATTTGTTTCACCCTTTGAGAAACTATGGAACATGAAATCTACAGTTAGCTACTTTCGAGTATTTGGTTGTGTGTGTTATGTATTTGTTCATGATCATTTACATAGCAAATTTGACAAGAAAGCTGTTAGATGTATTTTTGTGGGATACGACAGCCAAAGAAAAGGGTGGAAATGTTGTGATCCAACGAGTGGAAGATGCTACACTTCACGAGATGTGGTGTTCGATGAAGCATCTTCTTGGTGGTCCTCAGAGAAGGAAGCATTGCCATGCTCAAGAGAATTTGGAGATAAGCTGCAACAAAATATGGAGGAGCATACTATTCAATTCCAAGCAAGTTTAGATGAATCCAGAGATCCAGACGATGATGGTGCTGAACAAAGAGTAGCACAGAATCCTTGGCAAATTGGCATATATCAACAACTAAATGAAGTAGGTGGGCCTAGTGAAATAGAAGAATCAACTCCACAACCACAATCTCAACTCCGTAGGTCAACAAGAACACGAAGGCCAAATCTCAAATATGCCAATGCAGCTATAATTGAAAAAGTAATAGAACCTGAGACGTTTGAAGAAGCATCACAAAGATCTGAGTGGATGACAGTAATGAGAGAAGAGATTGATGCACTTCAGCAAAATCAAACTTGGGATCTGGTGTGAAAGCCAAGAGATGTGAAACCCATATCCTGCAAATGGGTTTACAAGATAAAGCGTAGACCAGATGGGTCAATCGAGAGGTATAAGGCACGATTGGTAGCTCGTGCTTTCTCTCAACAATATGGACTAGACTATGATGAAACGTTTAGTCCAGTGGCGAAACTTACAACTGTTCGAGTCCTACTTGCACTTGCAGCAAACAAAGATTGGAAGTTGTGGCAGATGGATGTGAAGAATGCTTTTTCTTCATGGAGAGCTAGATCGTGAGATCTATATGATCCAACCAATGGGTTTTCAGAGCCAAGATCATCCTGAATATGTGTGTAAGCTGCGGAAAGCACTCTACAAATTGAAACAAGCACCCAGGGCATGGTATGGTAAGATTGCTAAATTTATAACACAAAGTGGTTATTCAATAACACCTACAAATTCTAGCTTGTTTGTTAAAACCAATGAAGGAAAGCTAGCTATTGTGCTAGTGTATGTGGATGACTTAATCATAACTGGTGATAATGAGGTAGAAATTCTTCGGACAAAGGATAATTTGTCAATCCGTTTCCAGATGAAAGAACTTGGGCAGCTCAAGCACTTCCTTGTTTTAGAGGTTGATCGCACACAAGAAGGAATATTTCTTTGTTAGCAAAAATATTCCAAAGATTTGATAAAGCGGTTCGGAATGCTTGAATGCAAACCAATTTCGACGCCAATGGAGCCAAATGCCAACATGTGTGCACATGAAAGAAAAGATTTGGAAGATGTGACAATGTATCAAAAATTGGTAGCCAGTCTGATCTACTTAACCTTAACTCGGCCTGACATTTCTTATGTAGTTAGTGTAATGAGTCGGTACATGCAAAATCCAAAGAAGCCACATTTGGAAGCAGTTCGACGAATATTGAGATATGTGAAGAGTACAATTGACTATGGTCATTTGTACAAGAAAGGTGGAGACAACAAGTTAGTTGGTTACTACGATGCAGACTATGCAGGAGATCATGACACCAGAAGATCAACAACTGGGTATGTGTTTAAGCTAGGTTTTGAAACAATTTCTTGGTGTAGCAAAAGACAACCAATAGTATCATTATCAACCATTGAAGCTGAGTATCGAGCAGCGGCAATGGCAGCTAAAGAGTGTACATGGATGATACAGCTAATGAATAATCTACATCAATTAGTAGATTATGCAGTACCGTTGTATTGTGACAATCAATCAGCAATTCGTTTGGCAGAGAATCCGGTCTTTCATGCAAGAACTAAGCATATTGAAATACACTATCACTTTATCAGAGAAAAGGTTCTACAAGAAGAAATTGAAATGAGGCAAATCAAGACAGATAATCAAGTTGCAGACTTGTTCACAAAAAGCTTAAGCGTTGGCAAGTTCGAAATGTTTTGCCATCAGCTTGACACAGTAAAAATAATGAGAGTTGGTGTTGAGGGGGAGCGTTGAAAATCAACACCAAAATAATAATTGAAGAGGTAGAGAAATAAATGAAGTGGTTGAAGAAGTAGAGAAATAAATGAAATGATTGAAGGTTGTAGAAATAAATGAAGTAGTTGAAGGTTGTAGAAATAAATGAAGTGGTTGAAGGTTGTAGAAATAAATGAAGTGGTTGAAGGTTGTAGAAATAAATGAAGTGGTTGAAGGTTGTAGAAATAAATGAAGTGGTTGAAGGTTGTAGAAAAGAGAAGTGTGTAGATAAGATTTGTATGGCTAGGATTATTTCTTAGTTTTATATTTGTGTGGTGTAGATTGCATGGTGAGGACTATAAATAGCCTACTTTGCATTTGGTTTAATTAAAAAAACAAATAAGTCTTTGTATTCTTAGTTTGAGTGTAAGTTAAGAGCTTTTTCTTTTAGTGTTTGTATTTCTCTTTAATTTGTAATTTGCCTTTGAAAGGTGTTATAGTGAGTATAATACAAGTAGTTTGTTTACTTGTTTGGATCTAATATTAATAAATGTAGAGTTGTTCATTCTAAATTTTACTCAACATAAGATACATCTTGTTAAAAAAGTTTTTCATTTGTACAGCCAAAGAGTTTAGCCTTTCTTGATTTTTCTAAATTCCCACATGAATAATATATATTTATTCAAGCATGAACAAAACTTATAACCTTCTTTTCCTAATGTTTGTTGGAAGTGGTTAGTGAATATATTGAGTATTTTTTTAGTAACATGATGGCTAATTGGATGCTCATTGTATGGCTTGCCTTAGGCCTTGGAGGCTGAGCTGAGGAGATTAAAGCTTGAGTTGAAGCAAACCATGGAAGCATATAATTCAGTGTGCAGAGAAGCTTTTATGGCCAAAAAGAAGGTAAGATCATACTTGTGCCTAGATTTAGACTTTTGTCGGTCTATAAATTAATATTTAGCCTATAAATTAGTGAGTACAATTTTATATTAGGCGAAAGAGCTCCAGCAAGTGAGGACAATAAAAGAACATAAGTTAGAGGAAGCAAGAATTGCAGAAGAATCTGCAATGGCTTTGGTGGAGGTGGAGAGGCAGAAGACAAAGGCAGCAATAGAAGCAGCACATACAGCACAAAGGCTAGTGGGCAAGGAAGCCCGCCGGAGAAAAATTTCAGAAAAAAAAGCCAAGCAAGAGGAAGAGGGCAATGATGGGCATGGAACACCATAATCTAGGTCTTCAATATAGAAGGTACACTATACAAGATATTGAAGTTGCAACAGATTACTTCAACGATTCATATAAGATAGGTGAAGGTGGATATGGACCTGTTTATAAAGGTGAGCTCGATCACACCCCTGTGGCTATTAAGATCTTAAGTCCAGATATATCACAAGGGCATAGGCAATTCTGACAAGAGGTTGAAGTTCTCAGCTGCATAAGACATCCACACATGGTTCTCTTATTAGGTGCCTGTCCAGAGTATGGATGCCCTGTATATGAATTTATGGAATATGGAAGCTTGGAAGACCGGCTCTTCCTGCTGGATGATACTCCCCCTATCCCTTGGAGAGTCCGATTCAAAATAGCAGCTGAAATAGCCACTACCCTTCTATTTCTTCACCAGACCAAACCAGAACCTCTAGTGCACCGTGATCTCAAGCCAGCCAATATTCTGTTGGATCGAAATTATCTAAGCAAGATTACTGATGTAGGCCTAGCCCGGCTAGTTCCACCATCTTCACCTAGTAATGTCACAGAGTGTCGTCACACAGCAGCAGCTGGTACACTTTGTTATATTGATCCTGAATATCAACAAACTGGCATGTTGAGTGTGAAATCAGACATATATGCATTAGGGATAATATTTTTGCAAATTATTACAGCCAAGCCTCCAATGGGCTTGTCCTACCAGGTTGAAGAATCCATTGAAAATGGTACATTTTCAGAGATTCTAGATCCAACAGTGATTGGCTGGCCCATGGATGAGACTCTTTCATTTGCCAAATTGGCTCTGCATTGCTGTCAGCTAAGGAAGAAGGATAGGGCAGACCTCAGCTCAACTATTTTACCGGAGCTGAACCGACTAAGAGATCTTGGGATGGAGGTTGGTACGAACAATAGCTGTCCAATTGCAAAGAGATGCTAAATTTTTATTCGGCTCCACAATCACAAGTAAGATATACTTGATAAAAATTTACCTAAAATCACTAGGCTAATATTTCATTTTTTATCGCTCAAATATAGGGCTTATCATAATAGCGATAGGCCTTACAATGGAGCAATTTTGATACAAAATGGAATTTGTGTTAAAGCATTAGCCTAATATGAGAAAGCATTTATTCAATGTAGGAAGACTTAGTACTGAGATTCGTATCGTGGTAAGGTTTACCACGATAAGATACCTTACCACATTACTTTGGAACGATTTTAGTAAAAAGAAAAATGAAATTTGTGATAAGACATAGCTTGATGTGAGAAGACATGAGTCTAATATGTAAAGGTTTATCACTAACATCCAGTATTGTGGTAAAACTTATCACGATAAAATAATGTTTTACCACAATAGTAATAACACTACCTCTAGAATAATTTTGGTAAAAAATAAAATCTAATATAAATATTCAACTCATTTGATAAATCAATCGATATACTTGCTTATACTAGGAGTTTGAATTTTAAAGTCATTGTTTATTTACGTTTCTATTATATCTCATAAATTTTGAGTTATTCTTTACGAGTTTCATTGATCATAATCATGAGTGACATTCCTTTTGATTTTACCATTTTTTGAAGCATTTATGAAATTACTTAATAATTTGTTATTCCTGAAAAGTAATCATATACATTTGTAAATGTTCTGAAAATGTATCTATAGTTGTTTCGATTACTAATCGGAAATTCTGATTAATTTTTTTACTGCATGCAAATTATGACTTGTGTTATGAGGAGTTACTTGCATTTATAGTACGATTATTATTCATCTTTATTCTTTAAATTGATATCTTAGATATATTAACAGAACACTCGTAGATTATGCTTCGAAATGTTTCTCAACTCCCTGAAAGAACTCTTTTGAACTATATCTCTTATTATGTATAATCAGGGAATCACAAACAATCCTAATGTGGAAAATGGAACTTCAACGTAGCTAAAGAAGGTGACCGAGTTAAAATCCTCGAATACAGTATCCATCTTCTAGAGTAATTTTCAGAAAGCAAGATGAAACAAGAAGCATGTTAAAACTTCTTGGTCATTTGTGAGTAGCTCTAAGCCTCTAATGCAGAGTGTAAATTGGAGAAAGAAAGAAAAACCTGAAAGGAATGAGAAAGAGAAGAAGAGAAAGCAAAGAATAATTGAGATATCTTTTTTTTTAATGTTTATGTTTATTGTTTGTTAACAAGAAGACCAATAACAACTGTTTGTTTACAATGTGCATTCCTTATATAGGACATGAGTTTGCTACAAACTTTAACCAATCTAATGTGAACAGAACCTTTTCAATTCATCTAACAAAACTTAATTAATGCAAATACAACACTTATATCCATGATGAGGCAAATCAGTTGATAGTGGGTTGAACGCAATGGAGTATTATTACTTCACTGGATAGTGAGGTGCACCGTTCAAAATTCGAGGCCATGTATCTTAACGTCGAATTTACAAGTGATACATTCTCTACTAACTTGAGTATATGTTTTATGGGCGATGAACCAGTAATATGGTCATAACATACTATCCAACGGAAAGTTGTTCTTACCCAAAAAAGATTTATATAACACTTATGCTAGTTACACTTGATAACTAGATTAAAAAGTGACTTGGAATATAAGATGAGATACATAATTATAGTAGATACAAATCATACGCCAACTATACTAAATTATATCACTGGCTAATAAATTGCATTAGTGGAAGGGATATGATCAAGCCAATTATGTCCTCTTTCATGAATTCTTTTTACCATTGAATCATGATATGCCATTACTAGAAAAAAAGACAAATAAACTTGATGATTTGTGTTCTACTTTAACTTTTGATAATAAAATTTTAGGTATAATATTTATGAAATTATAGATAAATCAATACATAAAATTAAATTATATCTCATCTTGATTTTAAATTTTAGACTTAATACTCAATATCTCAATACAAACTCAATAATTTAACATATTTTCATTAAAATAACATATTATATCTTTTAATTAAAAACAAATATTAATTGCGAAATAAATATTACTATATTTTACTATATATGATGCCAACATAGAATTGTATAATAATGCCAAATGAACAACTCAATTTATTTAAGATTGATTCAATGAATTCATTAACTAAAAAAGTTTAGTTTCTCTTGCTTATAACTCAAATAAACTAGCTTATTAAGCTAATAAGTAATACTTAAACTAATTTAACAAAATTCTTTTGCTAATAGGAGCATTTTACGATTACAAGAATGTTATTATAGAATATGAATGTGTGCACGATTGATATACCACTAGGGTAAAGAGATATAGACTTCTAAAGGATTTAACTCTAACTCACACAAACAAGGAAATAAACATTTATAAAAATCACACAGCAAAATCATAGATAGTATAATATCAAAAAGTAGATAACTAAATGGCAAATTTTATATATCAAAGCAAAAGGCCAGTAAAAAAACAAATGCTTTCTAATCAGAGTTTATGCTTCAATATGTTGAGAATTATACACAACTAACTCAAATTATACTAGCACAATAAGAGATCATACATAACACTCAATATAACAAGGTAAACCCATAAAGAGACTGTATCTATATAATAACATCTTTGGATTGCTTATTACAACCACTCACCAACAAATGATTCACTAAACAGTAAACAAGTTGTAACACTAATAGAAAGTAAAACCATTATACTAGGACCTTCATCCAAACTGCATGTTATTTCTCTTCCCTTGCTACTTTTGCAACTGTTTGGTTCAACACTCAAACCTGATTGTTCTCTATAGCCAATAACACCTGATGTGGTGTGATTCGTAATCAATGATTAGTAACTGAAAGTGTATCAACTCACAATCTCATTGGACACATAATCCACTATTAATATCAAATTGCATAAGGGAAACACACAGTCAAACAACATACTGACACAAATAAATATTTGATAACTAACCGAAAAAATAATCAACTCTCAAATGTATGCTTTCCAAAATAATTTCAAAAATAGATAAAAATCCCAGAATTAATTTTGACATAGTTTCAACTCTTAAACAATAGGTAAAAAGAAGAGAAAAAATGGGGTATTTATAAAGTTGGAAATGCACACCTCGTCGATCATCTTGTCTGACACCTCACCAACCACCTCGCCAAAGGTGATAGTGATGGTGGTGGCGAGGTGCTAAAAAGTTATGTTTTTTTGTTTTCAAAAATATTGAGTACAATCTATAAATACCCACACATGAAACATGTCAAATACCACAAGTGACAATGTCGATTCGTTTACACTCTCACTCGTCAAAAACTAACAACTCTCTACCTAGCATACATACTACAAAAACCAACCTCGTAATGTGTGTAAATATGCTTACATACAAAGTGAACCTAACTATGTGCATGTGTGAATTACTAATCTGCAGTAACCAACCTTACATAGAGGAAGAAAAATACACAAAGTAAAAAGAAAATAGATATCTATTTTGTACACGAGAAGCCAGCATACAAACATACCAACAATGGGACTTAAAATCTCCCCATTTAACTTTTCGTGTCAAAACACTACACAACTAGGTACAGACACTTATCAAACATGAGATGATAATGAAGATGTCCTAAAGTTGTTTGTTCCCATAAGTAACACAACAACAACACACATAAACCCAAAAGACAAACCTATACTAAGTGCATCCATCTTTGCGCTCCATCCATCTTTATGTATCAACTCGTCCTATCTCTATCACCCTAAAACATGAGCGTCTCAACACCATTGAACACATTGTATTAGAAACACGAAGACTTCACTCTATAACTATAACATGTACACACGAAACAAACACATACCTCATGAACATATCTTGCAAAAACAACGTGTATTCAAACCACATGTGATCGTGTTACCCCTACACAGTGATACAATGATAGGCACAAAATAAGTAAACATGCATAACTCCCCCTGACTCCATGCAACACTCTCTCTAGTTACATGTAAGTCAAACAACAATAGGTAGTGAAATCCTACATTCACAACCTATGCAACACATAGCATGGCAACAAACATATAGTTATACACAGAAACTTCTTCCCCTTTTTAACACAAAAAGTCAAAGGAATACTCCTATATGAGATAGAGAAGACATACAAATATGCTATAATCCTAACACTAATACAATGCAATAGATAATATTAAAGCAAAGACAATAATAAGTACCACTTGTTTCAAGAGGAAAAGACACAAAAAAGCACAAAGACATTAGTAGGATATGAGCATGCAACATGCAACAAACTAAATGCATGGAAAAACAAAGATAAGTGTAGATATCAAACACATTAAAAACATATGTAATGCATTCCAATAATAGTTACTAGGCAATGAATGACAAGCAAGAGGGAAGCAGAAGGAGGAAAACATAAAAGTTGACATGTGAAACAAGAGATTGCATACAATGCATGCAACATGTCATACTAATAGTCCTATTATGAATGGTTCATATAGTGAATCTTCACATAGAATGAGGCACCATATGAACATGTAGCATAAAAAAACTCACAAATAGGAGAAACAACATGAAATAAAACAAACACATCACTTCTCTTGACAGTATACACAAAACACACACCACTCCCCCTAAAAGTATGCATGTGATATAATAAACAAGTTATGCATTCTACTTGCAAAACCCCCAACACAAAGGAATCTATACACAGTAGTCAACACAAAATATAGAATGAAGGAAGTAAATAAAGCATGTTCAAAAAATTAAAGGATCCATAGAAGATAAGAAATACATTCAACAAAAAAATCCACATATCCATCAATCCATAATGTGTTTATGTACAGGTTTGACTAAATTTTTGATGCCATGCATGTGATATACAATATTTGTTTACTCTATATGTCATCATGATATGATTATGTGAACCAAACAAATCGAAATATATACTCAAGTTGAATCAAGCTTCATATGCCCATAATTAGTCCCTTTTTACTAACGTATGTGCCAGCCAAGAAGAAATCAAAAGGTCTTTCAAAGATTGTAATGAGAAGCTTAGGTAAGGGTAGAGGAGAGATGACATTTAAGCTCGAACACACTTTTGTTGATCCAATCAAAAAGATTAATTAAAATCCAAGACATTTATACCCTCCTCAAATAGGGGTTCTTTTCTCTTTACTTCTCAAACTTCAACCAATGAAGTTGAAACAACAGTACATAAACCAGATGTTTATGCAACACTTCCTCAACATACTCATCATTCCACTTTTTCTTTTCTTTTCTTTCCTCTTTTCTTTGTTTTTAGACATACAAACCTCAATACTTCTTTTCCTTTTTCTTTTCTCCATTTCCCAATATATATATATTCAACATTTCTTTAACACCCTTATTTCCCCCATTTTTAAATGAAACCAAATGGGTAAAGCAGATGAATCCAGAATAGACAAGCTCAACAAAGAATGTAGAAGGTAAGTAAGAATAAATATTTTGGCTAAGCCAATCTTTAGAAGCAAGAAATGAAGGGATAATATAATGGCATTGAGAATGGAGACTAGGGATACGAGAAGCTTGGTAGCACGAAAAGGTTAATAACTAACTGCAAAAATGATCCACTCTCAAATTTATGCTCTCCAAAATAGTTTCAAAAATGGATAAAAATATCAAAGTGAACTCCGGTAGAGTTTCAACTCTTAAACAATAAATAAAGAGAAGAGAAAAAATGGGGGTATTTATAAGGCTCAAAATGCACATCTCGCCAACCACCTCGCCAAGGGTGGTAGCGAGGTCCTTAACGAAATGCTAAAAAGTATTTTTTCTGTTTTCAAAAATATTGAATACAATTCATAAATACCTACACCTAAAATATGACAAATACCACAAGTGATAATGTCTGTAAACCTAGCATATATATTATGAAAACCAATCCTATAGTGTATGTAAACATGCTTGCATACAAAGCGTATATAACTATATGTGTGTATGAATTAATGATCTATAGTAACAAAAAAAATAGA
Source organism: Hippophae rhamnoides (assembly GCA_033030585.1). NCBI lineage: Eukaryota > Viridiplantae > Streptophyta > Magnoliopsida > Rosales > Elaeagnaceae > Hippophae > Hippophae rhamnoides. Next base: position 57,430,733 of record CM065427.1, on the reverse strand, counting down.
CTCCATATTTTGTATACGAAAAGCCAACACATAGACACAAAAATAACATGATTTATAGAATAATCCAATAAAATTTACTATTTTTATTTATTTTTCTTGTTTTTCAAAAATATAATAAAAGTGTAATATTTATACTAATAATTCTCTTTATAAATAAAATTATAAATATTTTTAATTTTTTAATTTTTCATTTTGTTTTATTGTTTGAAAGAATAAATGAACCTACTCATAATATACTCAACCTAACTCGTTTAAAAGTGAGATGAAGTTATTGTAGCTCACGTAAATTCAAATTAGTGAGTTAAAACCTAAGCGAGTGAACTAGTGCAAATCATTTGATACCTATAGAAATGTATATAACAACAAATAAGAAAAATAGTACCTTTAGAATTTATAATCATATAAAGAGTAATCATTATGTTTAGTTTATATATTTTCTATTAAAAAAAGTTTGGTCCATTAACGCCGGTTAAGTTAAACTCGATTATTTAGATACATTCATTATTAAAATTCATTTAATTAATCTTCGTTCAATATCATTGAATTCTTTTTTATTTTTTGTTATTATAGACTTTAAGAATATTATTTTTTTTAATTTTCTAAAAATTAATATGTTAATAAAGATATGATAAATTTATGATAGATAATATTATTATTTTTATTATGTGTACAAGATCACACAAATACTAAGAGATATTAAATGAAAAAAAATTGTATACATATTTTTATTTTATTAATTTTAATTTGCTACTGCTAAAATTTTCTTAAAATTAAATAAAATATATTTTTAAAATTATTTTATCATGTATTATATTATAATCAATACTAGTAAATTTCATTTTTATTGTATGTTAATTTTTATATTGTTTTAAGTTTTTCTATTCATTTAATCTACATGTTTTTTGAAATTTATATCATATAATGATAAATTAATAAATAACAAGTTAACCATAAGTTTAAGTTAATTAAACTTATTAAAAAAAGATATAAATATAAATTTCTTAATATTATAGATGTTTTTTAGTTAGTGTGTTTAACTTTTTTTAATATATATATATATATATATATATATATATATATATATATATATATATATATATACTTCCTTACAAAGAATCTAAATCATATCTAAAATAAATTTAGATAAAAATATCCTTGCTTGTATTTTAAATAATGATATATCTTGTAATTTATATTTTATTTTTTTTTTAAATTATTATATTTTAAAATAATTGTCATTATTTAAAAGAAAAAAATGTTATAAAAATCTCTTTGTCTAGATTTTAGAGGTTCTTTAGTCTATTTATAAAAGATATTTTTAATTCCATTTGTTTGTAAAAAAAATTCATAATGATAAAGTTAATTTTTCATTAAATATAATAAAATAATACATATTATTTGTATTTTTTGATAGATAATATTTAATAAAATAATTTTTAATTAAAAATTAATCAAATTTTTTAACATATCTTTCAATCAAATTTAAATTAAATTTTCGTTATTTAATGTGTCATTTTGAATATTATACAATGAATTTTTTTTAAGATTTATTGAAATTTTTTGTTAGTTTTGAAAGAAATTTTTTTTAATTGAGTAAATTTTTAATTAAATATTAATTTTTTATGTATATATATATTAATTTTAATATATTATTATATATATTATCATATTTATCACCGACAAATAAATAAAATGTTTAAAAAGATATATTGTATATATTATCATATGTACAGTTAGTAGTACATAAGTGTTTAAAAAGATAAGTACTTTTTGCACAAAAATAAACATTGTGAGAAAATTACAGTAAAAACTCTTTAGGTTTTATAAAATTATTAAAAAGAAATCCACAATTTAAAAAAAACTAATTATAACCCTTAAATTATTATTTTATTATATTATTCTGCTTTAAATATTTTAACTTTATTATTTTATTTTCGTTAAAAGAACTACGTTTTTTTAAAATTTTAATAAATTTGAAGGCATATCTTTCTAAATGACGATTGTGTTTGTGTGTGTGCTTGCTTTTTAATAACCACTGGCGATTTTCTATCAAAATTATTGTTTGCCAAACGGCGGTGGGCCAGTTCGGGTCAGTAGCCACGACAAAAACCCTTTCTTAAGACGCGGGATTTAAAAGGGTTGGTGCTATTTGAAAATAATAAAAAATGGTAGAAAGGTTATTATATTTCAGTACTTCTTTTTTGTTTTTTGTTATTATTACTATAAATCATTTATTTTATTATTATAATATAATTAATTAAACTTAAATCCTTTATCAGTTATCATTTAAAATATTACTAATTTTCTTTTTTAAAAAAATAACATTTAAATAAAGCATGTAAAATTTAGCAGTTCATTGAGTGAAGAGCATTGATTGATAGTTTTGGAATCTTATGGATAAAAAGACACAAAAAACACATCATACTCTTCTCTCTCACCTGCAGCTATAAAGTCACAACTTCAGTACACATTGCAACTAGATCGTGAGATTACTTCTTTGCGAGAAGGGTAGGGAGGGAAAGGGAAAGGGAAAGAAAGAGAGTTTTAGCAAAGAAAAATGGTGGGGAGTAACAGAGGATGCAAATGGGTCTGTGTATTTGCTGTGGTTTGCGCTCTTTTGGCTACTAATATCATAGCTGAAGATGGTACACATTTTTCTTCGCCCTTATCTACATTTTCTATTCTTTTCTTTTTCATTATACCCTTTTGAGTTTCAGTGTTTGAAAGTTCTGATATTTTGAAACTGATCTGTTTGCCCAAGTTTTTTGTTCTTTACCATTGCCCTAGATTCGCAAATATTTTAAAATGTTTTGGTTTTTTAATTTTTCCAAATCTTCTCTACAATGTGATTTGAATATAATGGATTAGCATCATCTGTGGATTATTCTTTGGACATTTATATTTTGGTATTTTTTGAATGGAATTGCTATTTTAGATTCTGGAATTTCTCACCATGATCGTCAACTTGTGCATTTTTTTTCCTGGGTCGTCAATGGAGACAAGGCTGTGTTTTTGTTGTTTCATTTAAAATTTAGAGAACGATTAGCAATGTTTCAGAAGAAAACGGAGAATAACTATGGCGTTTTTGGTCTAAGCGGTAAATATTAAATTGATGAGGAGTCAATTGCAAATTTTTATTTTACTTTTCTGTGGCATTTCTTTCTAAGAATAAAGCCTTTTTATCATCGTTCTCTCTTCCGTCAAAATGCTAAGGGTATGTGAAAATGGACTGGTTTGTATAATCCCTTTGCTTTTAAAAGAAATTCTTGAAAAGAGAACAAAATCCTTATAATTTATTTACGATAAGTTTTTAATAAATAATAAGTATGTGGTATAATTTTATTATTAAATATAATTAAATTTATATATTATATTTATAATTGTAATAAAGTTAAGTGCTCATAAATTTACTAGTTATTTTTTTTTTCCTACTTTTCTTATTAGTAGTTATAGACACTGCACGTAAAAAGTATTTTTAAAAATAATTAGTACCTTTTTATATATGAAAATTAAATATAGCAACAATGGCTCATTAGTAACACAAACTATATAATATAGCAACAAAAATTAAATAATTTAATACTAAGAAAATAATGTTTGATTATTTTCTCACACAACATGGAAGCATAATAAGAGCTAACGGTACTGCTGGTACAACAACTTATTTATTCAATGCATCAAAGAATAGGAAGAAAAAAAAGGAAAATCATAAATCTGTTATAAATTATTACAATTACTTTTTTTTTATGGTTTCTTTTTACTCCACTAGTATAAATGCTTGTGTTTCTATTTATTTATTTATTTATTATAATTAATTCATCAAAATGAAGCTTTTGTTACTAAAATATGAAACTGTGCTTTCCTATAATAATTTAACATTTGGTTTTTAGCAATGATTAATTCAAATTGTTTTTTGATTAAAGTCTACCTACTACTAAGGGGCAAGCTGAAAAAGTACTGAGTGGCCCCTAAATGATGCCTAATGTCTTTTTTAATTATGTTTATAATTTGATAAAGTGGTGATTAAGGTCTTAGAACTTCAAAATTATATGTCCCACTTCATTGACTACTCATTTTCTTTATCACACTTTTAGCATTTAAAATAAGGAAAATGCATTTTGTTTTGTTGCTATTATTACATCATTCATTATTATTTAGGTGTTTAAAATCTTTCATTCTTTTATCTCTTTGTTGCTATGATATAACATCAGCTCACACATATATATATATGATGATGATCTTAACACCCTCTCACATTGTAATAGCATTACAAAATGTTGGTTTTAAGCTGCTGTTTAAAATTCCCACTTTTAAATCTCTTAATTATAAAAAACTGTGTTTTGAGTTTTTTTTTTGTGTCTTTTTTCTTACCTGATAATAATAATTAGCAAGTTTGTTTTATTATTATTTTTTTTAAAAAAAAACAAACATATCTTGTTCAGAGTGCATAGTGGAGAGATATAGTGTACTTTTTCAAGTGAGAGTACAGTTGTCTTTTTTATCTTTGTGGGAACATTTGAAATTCTCATTCCACAATTTAATAAAAAAGTAGACATACGCTTCAAAAAAATCATTAAAATAATTATCAGATGATGGTGTGAACTGCTTAAGTGTATGTATGCTTATTTATGCTTTTTTGAAGCAATTATTTTATTTTACTCCAGTTTACAATCTTGGCCGTACTACTTTCCCGCAATTCCAGCTAATGTGTATAGTACTTTTTTTTTCTTGTTAAATTTGCATATATATATATATATATATATATATATATTAGATATAAATATCGGTGTATAAAATATTTGAATTAAATGATAGATGTATAAAATTAATGTTATATATTTTTTCAATATCTTAAATTTTTAAAAGAGTAAAAATAACTTAAAAGAGTAAAAATAACTAACATGTTATTAAAATGTAAAATTTTATGCTTAAATAATAACAATTTTAATTGTTAAAATTATAATTATTTAATTTGTATGTAGCATAAAATTAGTAAAAAAAATGATATTAATTATTTTTTGTACTTTGATAATATTTTTGATTTATTGTTTTTAGTGATTTTTCAATAGGTTATTTTTATGATGAGTTTTAAATTTAATTTTCATATTTTTAATAAATTGATTTATAAATCTTTTGAAATAAAGAAAAATTATAAAACATGAAAGTATTATTAAATAAATTATAGGTTAATTTTTTATTTTTATTTTTTTATCTTGAAAATTATTATGTAAAAATTCTAATTAAGAATTATAGATTATAAATCAAAATTATAAATTATCTTAAAAACTTTTTTAAAAAAATCTTTTTTAAGGCAACAACTTTTTGATAATCCCAAGCTTCACACTTTTTGCGATTGGGAGAGACCGTCAGATTCCGTGTGGAAATAACTACGGTGAAGTGGACCCACACGCTTAAAAATGCCAGTTGGCTTATCATTCTTGTGTTTTGATTAGAGTTGTCCTTTTTCACAAACATCACAAAATTGTTTGTCGTATTTTATATGCAAGTAAACAGGGGTCGCAATTTCTTGATTTTTTAATTTATATATATATATATATATATTTTTTTTTTTTCCTTCCTTTGGTCTAAAATCTTAACACCGTCATTTTCTAAGATTGTTGTTTGTATGATTTTGAATTTTTTTTTGTTTTGTTGTTGCTAAATGGTTGTGATATTTCTCAAATATTTTAGGCAGTGGCATGGATAAGGTCTATCCAAAATGCTTCGAAGTGATTTTCTTTTGTCTTTTTTATTAAAAACCCCCAACTTGTTCTTAGACAAGTACAGATTTTAATTAAATTGAAACTTGAAACGATTCAGATTCTCACATCTTATTATCGGTTCTCATTGCTTGGTATATATATCTTATATTGGAGTATTGTGTTAGCTTCCAAGATTTTTGCCAATTCGCCACATTTTGTGGAACATACACCCTACTAGACTACTAGTCACATATTTTACATTCTAACAATAAATTTATTTAGATTGTTGGGTTAATTACATTTCGTATTGAGTCTGTTATAAATAAACATGTCTATTATGAGGTTTATAGAGTTAAAAACGTATTTAAAATTTTAAAATTATAAACGTATTTTTTTATTATTATGTTATATCAAATATGTCCATAATTTCAAAATTTTAAGACATTATCATTATATGTGTTTGTTATTCGTTTGCAAGCAAATATCACCTCAAGAAAGTAATTGGAGAGACGATTCTGGTTCTATTTAAGTGTAAAGACGACGTGCTTTACTCCTCATTATCTTTTTTTGTCGAGTGATAGTAATAATTCCGCTTCGAGTGTAACATTTATTGCAAATAGTAACACACACTTTAAATCCTTGCACATGCCAAAGTTGAATTTTAGTGATTACTTATGAAGTAATCAATCAATGTCATTTCTATAAATGATATCTCAATTGCTAACAAAAACATAAATAGTGGGGTCTAGCAAATCTTACCATTTTATCTCGTTAATAAGCTTCTTATTATTGTATGTGTTTTGATAGGTCCACTACCAAATGGAGATTTCGAAACAGTCCCATCAGGAGGGTTCCCGAGCGCAACAGGTTTAGTGGATGGAGCTACAATGATACCAAGTTGGAAATCAAACGGCACCGTTGAGCTGGTTGAATCTGGACAAAAACAGGGTGGAATGATCCTCATCATACCTCAAGGTAAACACGCAGTGAGATTGGGCAATGATGCAGAGATTAGCCAAGATCTAAAGGTAGAGAAGGGCTCCTCTTTCTCCGTTACCTTCAGTGCGTCTCGTACGTGTGCACAGTTGGAGTCGTTGAACGTATCGGTACTTCCTTCATCCGCATCACAGACTATAGACCTACAGACATTGTACAATGTGCAAGGATGGGACCCATATGCTTGGGCTTTTCAGGCTGAAGACGACGACGTGCAGTTGGTTTTTAGGAATCCGGGCATGGAAGATGACCCCACTTGTGGTCCCATCCTTGACGATATTGCTATTAAGAAGATCTTTACTCCTGATCGTCCTAAAGGTAAAAAGGGAGCTTTATTTATTATTAGTTAACGCACCTACAATGCAAAATTACCAATATGCACATTTTGTATTCTTATGTAATAATATTTATAAGAGCTAGGGTTAATAGATTTTTTTAGTGGTAAATTATAATAGTGGTTACAAAAATACCATAAACTTTAAGGTATTACTACAAAATTACTATACGCAACTTTAAAGTTCGTTATAAATGTATGTTGTCATTACATTTGTTCATTTAAAGTTTGCTCGTGAGCTAAAAATTGGATACCTTTTTAGTTGAGAACACTTTTTTGACTAAACGTTGTTTTTAACTGTACTTAGCATTCATTTCTATGAAAATAAACAATTATATTTTTCTTTAAATAATAAAAATAATTTATTTTATATATGGTTTTAATGTAAGGGGAAGAAACTATATATTAAGTTTTTACATTGTATTGTTTAGAAAATATGAGAAAATGTACCCACTGTGATGTAAGAAAAAATTATTGTTGATTTTAATATATATATATATATATATATATATATATATATATATCATAAGAAAAAATCACAGTAATGATGATGTTTTGGACTTGCATTTGTATCAGCATTACTAATGACTTTCCTGTGGCTAATATCTGAATTGAATGCAGATAATGCGGTTGTGAATGGTGACTTTGAAGAAGGGCCTTGGATGTTCAGTAATGTTTCACTAGGTGTATTGCTTCCCACCAACCTTGATGAAGAAACTTCCTCCTTACCAGGTTGGATTGTGGAATCAAACAGGGCTGTTAGGTACATTGACTCCTTCCATTACAGTGTCCCACAAGGCAAACGAGCTATTGAATTGCTTTCTGGCAAGGAAGGCATAATCTCTCAAATGGTTGAAACTTCACCAAACAAACAATATAGTTTGACATTTGCTTTAGGCCATGCTGATGACAAATGCAAGCAACCTCTTGCAGTCATGGCCTTCGCCGGCGATCAAGCGCAAAATGTCCATTACACGCCAGATTCAAACTCAACTTTTCATGCAGTTGGTCTTAATTTCACTTCCAAGGCTGAGAGGACCAGAATTGCATTCTATAGCATTTATTACAACACTAGGACTGATGATATGAGTTCATTGTGTGGACCGGTCGTGGACGATGTAAGAGTGTGGTTTTCTGGTACTACAAGAATCCGGTTTGCAGGATCGGGGTTAAGATTTGCATCTTCCATTTTTATGTTTGTTATGGTAATGGTTTTTGTTTAGGGTGGTTAGGCTATAAGGCAGTTTATATGTTATATGGTTTTGTAGGTTGGAATTGGATGTGACCAAATCACGTTCTTCCTTAAGTTTGTATTTCATCTTATATTTTATAATTTTGTTTATTAAAGAATGAGAAATGAGAACTTTATTTCTTTATAAGAGATACGAGGGTATTTACGAAGTAAAGGATTGAGTATTTAAGATGTTATCAAAAAATACATAGAAACGATGTGTCGAAGAAGATAAGAGTAGAAGTGGCTAGAGTTGAAGAAACTTATTTTCATTGTTCTAAAAGTGAAAAGAACCCGTTTTTTTTTTTTTTTGGTTTGGTACACTTTTGGTAAGGTAGTATCTATATTTTTTTACTAATATTATAAAGTTATTTACATTTAAAAATTATTTACATTTTTGGTACCTATTTAAGAAATAATATCTTTTTAGTTCAATTTAATTAAAATAATTAAAAAGTGAAGGATAAAAAAAAAGCTTCAGTTATAAAAAACAGGATTCATTTCGGTAAAAAAAATATCAATTAACTCAAGCTTTATAACCTCAAATCCATCAGCCTCAATTAACTCAAGCTTTATAACCTCAAATCCATCAGCCTCAATTAACTCAAGCTTTATAACCTCAAATCCATCAGCCTCAATTAACTCAAGCTTTATAACCTCAAATCCATCAGCCTCAATTAACTCAAGCTTTATAACCTCAAATCCATCAGCCTCAATTAACTCAAGCTTTCATTCCTGCACAAATTCAATTTTTCCCCCTTCTCTTTTTATGCTCTGTTTCGTCGAGACATGAGAAGAATGTTGAAATAAATGTCACGAAGTGCATATGTGGAAAAACTGCTATAATGATAACTTTATGGACCTCAAGAAACCCTGGTAGAAGATTATTTGTGTGCAATAAGGTAAGGTTTTGATTTTTTTAACAGATCTGTGAAATTTTCATTTTTGGATATGATTTCATAGAATCATTGTTGGCATGTGAGTAATATGGCAGACAACAAGGAAACATCAATGCATGAATTATGTCAGATAATCAACAGACAAGAATAATAATGGAAATTAATATTGTTATAATTTGTTTACTTTTAACGTTTTTGTATCTGAAATGAATACATTTGTATGCATAAAATATTGTAATAGAAATAATATGAAATATACATGATAATTATCGTAGAAAACACGATATTTTGACGTGGTATCGAGAGCGAAGTTATCATTGTGACTAATTAACTAATTGTCTGATTTCTAATTTCTGGCGATTTTTTATTTACATTGCGAATTTCTATTTTTCAGCTGCTTGATTTGATTTACATTTCGGTGATGATTTCGATTTACGGTTTACACACCTCCGACCGATTTAGGGTGGCCATTTTGTTTGCAGTTTCTCGACACCGGTTCGATCTATGTGGTCGTTCGACTTTTCATTGAAACCGTACCGGTCTAATTGGTTGGCTCTAACGCTGGTTTCCTCACAGTGTGGCCGGTTCCACCATCAGTTTCTTGTCTGGAAAAGAAACATAACACAACGATAACAGGCGCTGATTGCTCGTTGGTGTGGAATTATCGCAGTTTCTCTACGCATCAATATATATTTTGTGGTTTGTCTCTGTGCAGTTGTGGGTAATCATACTGTGTGGAACAAGAAGGAACTGCACAGAGGCTTCTTGAGGAACGCAGTAGAAGAAGCTGCATTGAGGAACGCAGTAGAAGAAGCTACACTAAGGAAGAAGAAGAAGCTGCGCTGAGGAAGAAGAAGAAGTTGCGCTGAGGAAGAAGCTGCGCGATTTTTGAAAAAAAAATTTAGGATTAGGAGAAGAAGCTGCGCGAATATGAAAAATGAGGTTTAGGGTTACGAAATTTTTCTATATATAGTGTACGAAGTGTAAAAAAAAAGGAAAAACGGAAGGGAAAAAAATTTAGATTTCATGGCAGAATCTAGAGATTTAACCACCAATTATTTTTTGGAAGATTTGACGACGAAAATGACGGAAATTCTAACTAGAGCTCAGGCTCTCCTGACAACCTCCCAGCTGGCCAAGGCGTGTTGCCCCATTGGTATCAAGTTGGGAGGAGCCAACCATGCCGTGTGGTCCCAAGTGGTGGAGATGAATATCTCTGGCAAAGACAAACTAGGATATATAAATGGGGATTTTCCTCAACCCGCTTGAAACAGGCCCGCTCGTTCGGAGATGGCGCCTTGAAAATGCCATTATTAAAGGATGGTTGATCAATTCGATGGACCACTCTTGATTGAAAATTTTATTCGATTCCCAACTGCAAAACAAGTTTGGGATTCGCACTACCACCTTATGATGGGACGGAGACACGTCTCGAGTTGTATGATCTTCGCGTCGAGTTACTCGTATGAAACGGTCGGGTGGATCCATTGAAAAATACTACAATGACATGAGGGTTGTGGCGAGAAATTGATTTCCATCGTCCCAATCCAATGGAGTGTAGAAAATGACATACAAAAATACAACTCGTCACGGGCAGAAGATCGAGTGTATACCTTCCTTGATGGACTTGATGACGGACTCGACAAAACTCGAAGTGATGTGCTTCAAATCAAACCATTCCCTGCGGTGGAACAATTTTGTGGATTAAATACGTAGGGAAGAAGTCCCGAGTGTGATGATCACGGGTATAGATACAACACCGGAGCGTTATGGCTTTTAAAGGGGTCGAGGACACCGTAATGCGATGCCACCAAAAACGGGAACCTCTTTGGGTAGCAAGAAATCCTCGGGAAATCCACCATCTCTCGACATGAAATGTGGCCATTGCGGAAACTCCAAACACACACCCGTGAAAAGCCGCTTCAAACCTACGGGTATCGAGAATGGTGGAATGATCTTCAAGCACGGAAGAAACGGGACACCCTTGGACGAGCAAGCGCGGCTACCAATAATGCCTCACTATCCCTTACTTCTCGCCGAATCTTCCCGGGATACGAGTATTTCAAGTAAAGCAATTCACATCTCTACTCGTAGTGATAAAGAGGATTGGATTTTGGACTCTGTAGCTGAGATCACATGACATTTGACCCAAACGATCTCTCCAATACAATCCGGCGAGACGGAGCCGTGTTGCCAATGCAAATGGGGTCAACTTATCCGATTCTGTGGCCGGAACAATGACCTTATCTCCTTCATTATCATTATCTAATACTTTGCTTGTACCTGCATCGCCAAACCGACTAATGTACGTAGTATTGATGTATTCTACTTTTGCCTTCTGCGGGATATTCTCACCGAGGAGATCGTTGGGCATGGTATTGGGATGAGAGGGCTATATTATGTGGATGACCTCGGTTCGGGAAGAGCCAATCACGTACAGCATACCGTTGGTAACAAGGAACGCACAGATTTGGCTATGTCATCGTAGATTTAGGCATCCATCATTCGGGTATTTAAGGCAGCCTCTCACTAGTTTATTTTCAAATATCGCACATTCGGATTTCAAATGTGATACTTGTATCCTAGCAAAAATCATGGCGTCTTATCTATGAGCATGAATAAAAGTATGACTCGCTTTTGCTTTGGTACATTCTGATGTTTCTGGGACCTTCCCCCAGGTTATTACGTCATCGGGTCATCGTTGGTTTGTTATTTTTGTTGATGATTGTACACGAATGACATGGCTTTACCTTCTCAAACATAAAGATGAAGTATTTGCTACATTTCACCTATTTCACACCATGATTCAGACACAATTTTTTGAAAAAATTAAGATACTTAGGTCTAATAATGGAGAGGAGTATGTTAATCAACAATTTCGGACATACTTAGACAACCATGGTATTCTCCATGAAACCTCGTGTTCCTGAAACCCCACAGAATCAGAATGGGTGCTCAAGGAGAGGAAGAATCGATATATTTTAGAAACGGCTCGGGCCTTACTAACCGGTGCACATATGCCTAATAAATACTGGAGTGATGCTATTACTACAACTGTGTATGTACTGAATCATATGCCCACAAAAACCTTACAATTTCAAACTCCATTAAAGCTGTTATATGATCATCTTCCCTTGCCTACTATTTTGGTGCTTTTGTCCACCTCCATAAAAATCAACGAACTAAGTTGGATCCATGTGCTGTCCGATGTGTATTCTTGGGGTATGGTGTACAAAAAAAGGGTTACGGATGTTATGATCCAATTACTAAAAGAATCTATACTACCATGGATGTCACTTTCCTCGAATGAGAATGTTTTTTCCCATCACCAGTATCCAATTACACTCTTCAGGAGGAGAGTTATGGTGAAGAACGAAATTGGCTTGATGTTGAAATATTAGACACTAGTTCAACATACTCGGATCGTGCCAATAATATGGAGGAGCCAGTATCTAGACCCGAGCTTGATCTTCCAGCGAAGTGAAGTAGTAATTGAACCTCCCGAAGATGAAGTGGTTGATGTACCCCTCCATTCTCTATTACCCAATGATCCTCCTGCTGAGAACACTCATGAGGTAAGCTATCCTATCACACCTTTACAAACTAATGCTATAGATACATCTGTTGGTTATGTTTTACCTTTCAGACACAATCAAGGTAACCTAAATCGATACTCCCCAAAAAGAAGAACGACAACCCAGTATCCAATAGAAAATTATGTATCTCTCGAAAGGTTATCGAGAACCTATCGGGCATTTACCTGACAAACACTCTCGCGTGTCAAATTCCAAGTAGCATTGAAGAAGCTTTATCCGATCCAAAATGGGCTCGCTATAAAGAGAATTTGAGGCATTGTAGAAGAATAACACATGGGTGTTAAGCGAGTTGCCTCGAGAGGAGGAAGATGGTAGGATGCGAAGTGGATTTTCTCCATTAAGTATAAAGCGAGATGGGTTAGTTGATCGATACAAGGTGAGGCTTGTAGCAAAAGGATATACTGAAACATGGGATAGATTATCAAGAAACCTTCTCACGCGTGGCTAAACTAAAAGCCGTGAGAGTTTTGTCATCTCTTCGACAAATTTAGATTGGCCATTGCAAACTTGACGTGAAGAATGCCTTCCTTCACAATGGTGACCTTGAAGAAGAGATTTGCATGGATATCCCAGGATATCTTGTTACATCAGAAAAAGCGCATGTAGATTACAACGAGCATTGTATGGACTAAAACAATCACCTCGAGCGTGGTTTGGTAGGTTGAGTTCGGCAATGAAGAAATATGGGTTCCAACAAAGCAACTACTAATCATACTCTTTTCCTAAAACATCGATCGGGGAAGATACGTACTTATAGTCTATGTAGACGACATGATCATTACGAGGGGGATGATAAAGAAGAAATCTCTAAACTTTAAGAACAATTGTCAAAATGAGTTTGAAATGAAGAACTTGGGAGGGCTCAAATACTTCTTAGGTATTGAGGTAACAAGATCAAAACAAGGCATATGTCTTTCCCAGAAGGAAATATACTGCGGACCTACTAGCGAGGCGGGACTACTAGATTGTAAACGTCGATATTCCAATAGTTCAAAATCATAAACTCGAGAGAAATATGTGGACCAAGTACCGGCGGATAAACAGAGATATCAACGGTTGGTAGGTAAACTCATATATTTATCTCATACTCTACCGATATTGCTTATGTTGTGAGTGTGGTGAGTCAATTCATGCGCTTGCCAGTGAAGACCGTATGGATGCGGTCGTACGAATACTTCGTTACTTAAAATCCTCCCTGGGAAAGGACTTATGTTTTCAAAGAATGGTCGATTGGAAGTCCTTGGATATCTGATCGGTAGGCATCGGGGAATATGAAGGATATGAAATCTACTTCTTGGGTACTTTACTTTTGTGGGCAACCTTGTTACATGGAGGAGCGAAAGCAAAATGTAGTTGCCTTATCCGTCTTGGTGAATTTAGAGAATGGTGAGGAATATGTGAGCTCCTTTGGTTGAAAAACTTCTAGCTTGAGATTGGTGTTGCTCAAGTCCGAAATGAACTTATTTTGTGATAACAAAGCGACCATTGCCATCTCTCACAATCGATTCAACATGATCGCATCGGCACGTTGAGGTTGATGGAACTTCATCAAACAGAATCTTGAAGAAAAGATTATTAAGGCTTCCATTTGTTAAATCGAGAAGATCAATTGGGCGATATACTCACAAAATGCAGTATTAAGGAACTTCTACAACTCAACGACAAGTTGGGCATAAGAGACATATATGCACCAACTTGAGGAGGAATGTTGGCATGTGAGTAATATAGGCGGATTAACAAGGAAACATCAATGCATGAATTATGGCAGATAATCAACAGACAAGAATAATAATGGAAATTAATATTGTTATAATTTGTTTACTTTTCGTTTCTTTTTGTATACAAATAGAATACATTTGTACAGAAAATATTAGAATAGAAATAATATGAAATATACATGATAATTATCAGAGAAACACAATATTTTGACAAGCATCACCTATGAAAATGAAAAACCATGTAGAGCTGCTGGATATGGGTGTGGTTCTTTAGGTGGAACGATGAGGCAGCTCCTGAAAGATATACAGAGGTGATTAATGGTTTGTTGGATAGGGTTAGGAGAGAGGATGATACATTTAGATGTTAAAGATGAGGAACTTAAGAAGTGCTTGAACATTTTAGTTACCTTTTTGACTGGAACTTGGATTTTGATGTTGTATAAATCATTTTGATGTTGTTGAAGATGTTATTTTAATATATTTTAATTTTAATTTTTCAATATATTTATGTTTTACAGCTTCTTGCCTTTTAGCAAGAAAAAAACAGCTTCAAATTGCATTTCAAACATACAGATATAAGTCGTGGTATAAAAAATAGATTTAAATATAAAAACTACAAAACAGAAATATAGACAAATAGTAACAGTGTAGAGCAGTTTTTAACAATTTATAGATACATAAATAAATTGTCATCTGTTTGACATCCCTGTAAATAAAATACCCACCAAAACAGTTTACATCATTACAATTTTGAATATACAAAACATACGTTATCTGTTTCTATTTTATCTATATATATATATATATGTATCAATTCCTGCATATTTAAGTTGATTTACTGTGATTATGCATTTTATATGCTTGTTTTGTGCTACACAGGTATTAAGAAACAAATACGAGTAAACAAAGCTAAAAGCCATTTTATAGAGCAAAAAGAGTGCATGAGTCAAGTGGCATTGAGGCACACCCTCCTCGAATCCCTATGAAATTCTGGAAAAAGATCATGCGTCGCGGCTTGAGTCCAAGCGTGCCACGGCATGTGACTCTCGGGTGAAATTGTGGGCACAAACTTTGGCATCGCACCACAACATGAGTCCAGATTTGCTATGGCACAACTCTCTCGGGACAGTTTTCTATTATGAAATTCACCTCGCGTCATGGCATAAGCGTAGTGCCAAGGCCGTGCCCCAAATTTACACATAATTGTTCTAGATTTTCATCAATTTGATTACATGTACTTGAGTGTTTTCAAACATATCAATACGTGTATAAAAGCTACAAAATCTACAACATACACTTACATTTCTAGTGACATTTCAAACAACCAGATCATGGTTCTTGTTACAATACCATTTAAAAAAAAACAGTTCCTTGTTGCTGGTTACATCTATTTCCATTACATGAATATCACAGTTGAATTTCCAAACCTCTGTAAAAAAAGCTACTACCACAAAAAGAGTATGAACATCAATCAGTTTACAGTTTCAGTACATTCAGTTAAAAGACATTAAACAGTTAAAAACAGTATAAACATCAAATAGCTTTTTGTATTTTTTGGGTGTTGTCGCTTTGACATTATGCATAACTCTACTAGCTCTTCTTTTGACATATCAATTTTGAACTTGTTCAGATTGTACTTCACTATTGATTATGCTTTGTTGGGTGCGAATATTGATGAGTGGTTTATTTTCAGATTGCATTTCAGATTGGATATGAGGCATGAACTCAACTTGGACTTCACAGTGGATTTCTGCTTCGACTGAAGCTTGGATGTCAATTTGGGCCTCAGTTTGGGTGTTTGATGTCTCATCAATATTTGCTCCCTAATGTATTTACATGGACATGTTAATTGAAAATTAAAAATATCAAAATAATATAAAATTGAAGTTTAAAATTTACCCGTGATGATCATAATTCTTGAATTTTAAGGCAACTTTTACGATTGTGGCCTAGGTTACCACAAATGCTATATCTCTTGGGAATTGAAAAACTTCTCAGTTGTTGAGGAGCTCCATCTGGTATTGCTATCCCTATTTTTTTTCTCTTTTCATGTTTCTCTTGTAGTGACTTATACCTACTAGACCTTGATCTCACCTTTGTTCTTGGGAATTGAAGGATGAACAGGTTGATTACTTGTTTATCAAAATTCTGAACTTCTTACTGTATACATTATTGGGGATATGACATTTCATATGCAGTCTTCTTGAAAAGATGATATATGTATGCCATAGGGTCATCTCATTACTTGAGAATACATCTCATTGCATAATAACAAAGGATCCCTTTAAGATCCAAGCTCTACACCCACATATCCTATTATATAAATCAACTGCAACAACATGAGTTTGTTTGAATGTTACTTCAAACTAACCTCCACCATTGTGGTGGGTAATACAATCCCTTGCTACATTTTTTGCAGCCTCAATAATATTAAAAATTCTTGTACCAACATCCCTACGTCATGTTTTAACTTCTTCTCTTCTAACTTCCCATCCATCTCTAATTAATACTCTAATCATTTCAAGCATAGTAAACACTGATTTACCTCCAACTTCCATAAGATGACTATTGAAAGATTCACACAAGTTGTTCTCTTGAATATTACATAAGATATGACATGCACACATTGTACAATTAAATTAAAATTAGTATAAATATGAATAGATTTATTAAAATTTGAAATTATTATAGGAAATGTTTAATACATACTTGAAAAAGGCTTTACACCATGTATGTTTATCCTTTTTAAACAACCAATGATAAGCCCTTTCATCCCCTTTTTTCAATCTGTTCATTACATCTTCTTACTGAATAATTGTGATTACTCTTGCACATCTCCAAAATTGCTCACACAATGACACATTTACATTCTTATTATACTTCTTCATATTTTGTAATATATGCCACCCATAATTTCTACGCTCAATATTTGATACCCTTGTCTTCAATTTATATTCAATTCCTATATGCTCATCTGCAATAAATGTCCACCCTTCACCTTACTCAATGTCCAAATCAAATTCCAAAATGCCAACAAACCATGACTAAGTATCCTTGTTCTCTCTTTCACAAATAGCATAGGCTATTGGATAAACTCTGTTATTCACATATGTGAAAGGATTTGAGAAGAATTTGAGAATAAAAGTAAACTAGAAATTATATTTAGCTTCTGCATTTTCTCATGCTTATATTACAAAATGAAAATACATACAAATATATAGAGTTCAGAAAGCAAAAGAGAATAACAATTTTACAGCAAATCTTGCATTGGCACATGCAGGGTATCATTACAGTTTGTGATATCATCATGTCTTGGTCCATGGAGGTGCTGGCAGCATATTGGCACATGCAAGGTATTATTACAATTGGTGTATGATTACAACTGGTGTTGGTCCATAAAGGGTGAGTTGCTGATATGATCTTTAACATTCCCCCTCAAGTCGAGCGAGGTGAGTAGCCAGACAATCAACTTTAGTGTCAACCGAGAGAAGAATTGAACACTTAAAGGTTTTGTGAAGATATCTGCAGTTTGATCACAGGATGGTACAAACCTAATTTGAATTAGATTTTTCTGAATTAGATCGTGAATGAAATGTATGTCCAATTCCACATGTTTAGTTCTAGCATGAAGCACAGGATTTGAAGCAAGTGAGATGGTACTCTGATTGTCTACCCAAATTGTAGGAGTATGAGGTAGAGTGACATGTAACTCCTTAAGCAAAGCATGAATCCATATTACCTCTGAAGTAGCATTAGCCAAAGCTACGATATTAAAACTTCAAGATTTGAACGAGATCTCGAGGATTGCTTAACTTTGAAGACCACGAGACAAGATTTTTTCCAAGAAAGATACAAAACCAAGGTGATGGATTTTCTATCATCAACATCGCTCACGATCGGCATCCGAAAATCCTACTAGATCAAGACTCGTGTCCCTTAGTAAAATGAATCCCATGATTGATTTTGCCGGCCAAGTATCTAAGAATCCTTTTCTTTGCGCTTCCAGTTGTTCATCTGGGACAATGCATGAATTGATATACTCTATTAACACTATAGGCAATTTCTGGTCTAGCGAGAGTAACATATTGAGTAGCGCCAACTATACTCCCATAGTGGGTAGGATCAATCGTAGGCATACCTTGAAATTTAGATAATTTCGTTGAAGAAACCATTGGCGCGCGGTAGACTCTTAGCTTGAGACATTGCATCTCGAGTGAGAAGATCTCTAATATATGTCCATGACCGAGATGAAGACCAGCTAGTATGAGTAACCTCCAATCCAAGAAAGTGATGGATTTCACCTAAATCTTTCAAAGAAAATTGCTTATCGGTGAGTTATGATAGATTGAATGCCTTTGATGTCACTTACGTGATCAATATATCATCGACATAAACGAAGCCGATGCAACCAAAAGAGGTATTTTTGAAAAAGAGAGAGTTATCTGCTCTTGAGCAAGAAAAACCATGACTAGGGAGAGTATGTTTGAGTTTATCTGACCAAGCTCTGGGGGCTTGTTTAAGTCCATATAATGCTTTGACTAATCTGTATACCTTCAAGGATTTGTCACTATCACCATCATTCCTATATTCAAAACCTGGTGGTTGACTCATAAACACTTCCTTGTCTAAATCTCCATTTAGAAATGCATTGTTTACATCGAGTTGTCTTATTATCCATCCTTGATTTATAGAGATAGAAAGCATTGTTCTTATGGTAGTTGGCTTCACTACAGGACTGAAAGTCTCTGAAAAATCAAAACCAGGTATTTGATCATAGCCTTTAGCTACCAATCTAGCTTTATACCTAGCTATACTTCCATCTGAGTGTCTCTTGACTTTGAATACCCACTTACAACCAATAACCTTCTTACCAGCAGGTAGATCACACAAGGTCCATGTATGATTCTTCGTGAGAGCTTTATACTCCTCTTCCATGGCCTTTTTCCAATGTGGATTAAGAAGAGCTTGCTTGTAGGAAAATGTGTTCTGTGTGTGTCACCACTCATTGTATGAAAACTCTTGGCTTTAAATTCCAGTTCTTGACCTTGTGACCATAGGATGCTTGTTAAGAGAACTTGTAATCGGATCATTCATATTAGTATTACTAATAGATCGAGGATATGCATTAGACTCATTTGGTACCTCATCATTAAAACGAGTATGAGGATAATTGGAAGCTGAAGAAAGAATAGAAGTAGGCGAGTAGTGATGAGATGGGGAAGAAATTTGGTGAGAGTGTAAGGAACTCGGAGTAGAATGAGAAGGGAAAGATTTAACATTTGAAGTGTGTTGGGATGAGGTAGAGTTGGAGTATAATTGAGAAGGTAAAGGGAAAGTAGTAATCGGTGGAGATCCCAGAATGGATGATTGAGAGTGAGAATTATGATATCTAGGATCTTGAGCAAAGGGAAATCTACTTTCATCAAATACCACACTTTTGGATATTATGAATCTACCATTTGGCAATAATGTTTTATAACCTTTGTATTTGCTGTTGTATCCAAGAAAGGTGCTTGGCTGTGATCTGTATTCCAACTTGTGCTTATTGAAAGGTCTAAGATGAGGATAGCAGAGACAACCAAAGGTTCTTAGATAAAGATAGGCAGGCTTGGATTTGAAAAGCATCTCATAGGGACTTTTATGATTTAGGATCTTTGTTGGAAGTCTATTAATGATATAGACTGAGGTAGTGAAGGCATCATCCCAGAACTGAGTGGGTATGTTTGAGTGAGCTAATAAGGACAATCTCATCTCCACAACATGTCTATGCTTTCTTTCAACAAGACCATTTTGTTGAGGTGTATAGGGACAGGAAATTCTATGTAAAATGCCATGATCACTAAAAAGTTTTGTAAGACCTATGAACTCACCTCCTCCATCACTTTGAACCATTTTAATTTTGGATTGAAATTGAGTGGAAACAATGTTTTGTAAATGAATGAAAGCATTTTGAACTTCAGATTTTTGTTTAAGAATATACAACCATGTATATCTACTATAATGGTCAACAAAAGTAACATAATAGTGAAAACCATTTGTGGATTTTTGTGGTGAATGACCCCAAACATCAGTGTGAATAAGTTCAAAGGGATGTTGATACTCAGTTTCATACATAGGAAAAGGAAATTGATGACTCTTAGACTTCATACATGAATCACATAAAAGATTTTTATTTAAAACATCAGAGAAATTATAGTTCTTCAGAACTGTACCAAGAACAGTTCTTACTACATTATTTGAAGCATGGCCTAATCTATTATGCCAAAGCTGAAGATTTTGATTATTTCTCTTGACAAGAAGAGTTGAAACATGGGGAGGTAATTGAGTGGTGGCTGAGTGAACAGTTTGAGACTTGAAGGGTTGAATATCAAACTTGTAGAGTCCATCCTTAAGAGTACCTTTAAGGAGTGTTTGATGTGTGACCTGATCCTTAACACAACAAAAGGTGGGGTGAAATTCAAAATATACAGAATTATCTTTGAAAAATTGTGAGACACTAATCAAATTCTTAGTTATTTGAGGAACATGAAGAAGATCAGTTAAGAGAAATGTTTTATGCAAATTACTAGACTTGATTTGTGAGGTACCAATATGAGTAATGCACAAACCTGATCCGTTCCCTACTTGAACCTTGTTTGTGCCTTGATAGTCTGAAGCAATATTGAGATTGCCAAGCTCACTTGTCACATGGTTGGATGCTCTAGAATCTGCATACCAAGACATGTCTATTTCTGAGTCAGGTGAAATGCTCAAAGCAGAAGAACTTGTTTTAGTGACTGGATATGCTGTGAAGTTTTGAGAGTTATAAGCCATTGTTTGAGTATTTGAAGGTGAGCCATAGTTGGCATCAAATCTGTAATAACACTTATCAGCAGTGTGATTTTTGTAGTTACAAATCTGACATCTATTCATGTTTGAGCTTCTGAAACTTCTTCCTCCTCTTCCTCTATAAGAAGACCTACCTCTTGCTCTTGAATTTTGAAAGTTGTTTCTCCCTCTACCTCCTTGATAGTCATTTCCACCATTATTGAATCTGCTATGAAAGTTGGATTGAGTGACAGCATTCACAGAAGGATTTGAGCCTTCAGTGTTGACAAAGTTATGTCCAGTATTTTCAAGCCTGGTTTCATAACTTAAGAGCATAGCATAAACTTCTAAGTTTACATGGTTCTATCCTTGAGGTGGGCTGCAACAACGATAGGATCAAATTCACTTCCTAGTCCGGAAGAAGAACTTGCATTACTTGATCATCATCTGAGATTGATTGACCAGCCGATGCTAGCAAATCACAACAAGATTTTACCTTGTTTAGATAGTCTCTCATAGGTAAAGAACCTTTTTTTATAGATGAGAGTTGAAGCTTGTATTGCATCTTCCTTGCTGTAGATTGAGATGAGAAATTTATCTCAAGGGCTTCCCAAATCTGAGAAGATGATTCTAAACCGACCATCATCACTAAAAGATTCTCAGATAGAGAGGATAGAAGCCATGAGGTAAGGAGTTGATCTTGTCTTGTCCAGCTCAAAAAATATGGATTAATTTCTCGTTTCCTCGAAGTTCTCTTGAACTTTCTTTGGAGCCTTGTTGGTATTAAAAGAAAGTGCCGAGTCCATACCTCTGACAAAGCCGAGCACTTGGTGTTTCCAAAGAAGGTAGTTTGAATCATTTAATTTGAGAGAAATGAGTTGATTTTATGGTTGAACCACAACTTCTGTACTATTTAAAGATGTTAATGGAATCCCGGATGTGGTGGACTCACTAACGCTCATTGTGAAGGAAAAGAAAGAGGTGATATCAAATTTAGGTCAATTTTTTTTTCTCTTTTTACTTTTTTTTTAGCTTCTACCAGCTAAATATATACTTAAACTAAAGAAAAGAAAAAAAATATCGCACCCATCGCTCGTTTCTGCGATTCATCTTGCTCGTCGCCATTCATCTTTATGATATCTTCTCCGAGAGAGGAAGAGCTGGCGTTGAACGAGCTATTCATCCAAGAGGTAGTTGAATTATGGGAGCCATCACGATTAGAGAGTTGAAACCTGGGAAGCATCGCGATTCATCCACGATTGTTCATCTCTGCGATTTATCTTTCTTTATTTGATGTCACGATGTCAAACAAAACCTCTCTGAGAGCCGTCGCAGAGACTCCTTGGTAACACTGATTGCGATTTTGGGTATGAAAAATGATGAAATGATGGTGAGTAATTTCAGGTAGCTATTTTTTTTTTTAATTTTCGATTAACATAAAATACATGGACTAGTGGAAGCTTTTGGGTATGAAAAATTGATGGGTTGTGGTGAGTAATTTCAGGTAGCTATTTTATTTAAATTCTCCGAGCTTCAATTAGAACTCATAGAAACAGAAACATTTGTTAAGAGAGAAAATATACAGGCAATGGTTGAAAACCTATTGCTCTGATACCATGAAAAGATTTGAGAAGAATTTGAGAATAAAAGTAAACTAGAAATTATATTTAGCTTCTGCATTTTCTCATGCTTATATTAAAAAATAAAAATACATACAAATATATAGAGTTCAGAAAGCAAAAGAGAATAACAATTTTACAACGAATCCTGCATTGGCACATGCAGGGTATCATTACAGTTTGTGATATCATCATGTCTTGGTCTATGGAGGTGCTGGCAACATATTGACACATGCAAGGTATTATTACAGTTAGTGTATGATTACAGCTGGTGTATGATTACAGCTGGTGTTGGTCCATAAAGGGTGAGTTGCTGGTATGATCTTTAACAATATGCACCAATTACGTAACTGACCCTTATGGGGACCTCTTAAGAAGCATCCATCCAGACTAATGAACCTTCTATATCAAATTTTAAATCCTTCTTTAATTGCACCAAGGCACACATATAATCTTTGAAAACTGCACATACAGGGTATTTAAGTCAATAATTATTAACTTTAAATATAAAATAGCAATTTAATGAACCGTATGTAACATTGTATTACCTATTAAATCCATCTTTAATTGCACCAAGGCACACATATAATCTTTGAAATCTGCACATACATGGCTGAAGTCAATAGATATTAACTTTAAATATCAAATAGCAATTTAATGAACTGTATTTAACGTTATATTACCTATTAAATCCATCATTGTTATTAGCAGTCATCAGTTCTGCAGCTGTATTAGGATTATTTCTTTCTAGCTCCAAAACATAACCTCCAAGCAATTTGTATTGATCTTCAAATGAACCGTATATCAATTTTTTTGCTTTCATCTTTGCTCTTTTCGCTTGGTTTAAACTACTATTAACTTGATATTTGGACCAAACATAATCTTGTACCTTTTTCCACTTAATTGTTGGAATATCTTTAAAAATATGAAGCAATTCCTCAGCCACAAACCTACTGTTGATATAAAATTTCATGTCATAACCCCATCACTTGCATGCTCCTCTTCCTTGTTACAAGTTCTAATTTGAAATGTGTTCAACCCACATTTTTTTCTGGCAGTCATCTCCCATGCACAATTCTTATTTATGCATATCACTTTTAATTTATCTTTGCTATTTTTAGTCTTTTTCAATCTCCTTCCATGTTTAATTTCATAGTACTTAATGGCCTTCTTAAGTATTTGCTTACTTGAAAAAATCATCCCAATATTGAATTCTACATTATCAACTTTTATGTCATCCATAAAAAAATAAAAATAAAAAGAACTCTATCATTGTTACACATAAGTTCGCTATCAAAATTATCCTCTTTGTTAACTCTATCATCACCACAATGGCTCCACCACCCCATTATCATCACCATTGTAACTTCCATAGTACTTTATGTCTATCTGTTGGCTTCCCGTGTTCAAAATACGAATTCTGTTTACTTTATTCAGTGTTCTGTTTTCCTCTGTATAAGGTTGGTTACTGCAAATTAGTAATGCACACACGCACATAGTTAAAAACACTGTGATTGTGAACATGTTTATACACACCACGAGATTAATTTTTATAGTGTACATGCTCACACTTGTTGGTTGACATTGTCGTTTATGTTTTTGGTTCAGTTTCGATGCAAGTATTTATGAAAATTAATCAATAATGTTTGGGTCGAAAAAATATATTTTTTGACAACTCGACAAGGTAGTTCACCAAGGGCCTCGCCCTTAACATGGTCGTGGTGAGGTTGGCTGTGAGCTTAAGTAACTTTTATAAATATCACCCTCTCTTCTTGTTTTCTTATTAAAAAAATATATATAACAGAGCTCTGTCAAATAGACGTCTCATCTTTTTATTTTCATATCACTATTACCTTGAGTGTTGTTAGGTACTAATGATTCGTGAATGTGCAAGCAAAATTGTGTTCCTGATTGGTGAGCACTTAAGACGGTGTTTACAAGTGAGATTTATATGAGGAGCCTGTATGGCTGTGTGTTGTGTGTCGACTGACTATTGTGGACAAAATAGCATGCTTTAGTGTTGAGCTTAAGACTATTTTGTTTTCTATGTAAGACACAACACTGTGAGATTGAGTTGAGAAATCGTAAGTTGCGTGTAATATGTGGAAGATTGTGTTATCACACATAGACAATTTATGGTTTGTGGTAAAAGTGTTTTCCACTACGATTTCAATAGTTCATGATTAAGGGTGGTCCTCAAGGTTAAAAGTTATGTTAACTTCACATTACTGATCTTGGGTTTTTGATTATACCAATTGGGTGGTGTTGGCTTTGGAAAAGAGCCAGATTCGTGTGTCAAACCAAGTCGTTATAAAGGCAACACGCGAGGACAGGAATAGGCAATTCTGACAGAGGTCTCAACTAATAGAGATAATAGGATTTTATTTTAATCAGGATTGAAATTTTTTTATTACTTAGTGGATTTGTTCTTTACCGAATGATTTTCATAAATAATCCGAGGATGTTACCACATAGATAGGGTTTCTATTGGGTTTACCTCATTATATTTGATGTTATGCATGCTCTAATGTGTGGCTATTACAATCAGAGTTTAAATGATGTATGATTCTACATACTGAGGTTTAAACTTTGATTAGAAAGCTTTTAATATTTATCACAAATTTTTTTATTAATGTATAACATATCTGCTGATTGTTATTAACTATCTATGATTAAATTATATTGCTTCTGCTTTTTATGCATGTGAGTTTAGTGTCTCTAAAGAGTCTGTATCTACTTATAGGTGTCAGACTCTTTATCATAATTTGTTATGTATGTTTGTTTGCATGCTGTGAGATTATAATCGTCATTACCGAGTATGTTCTACATGTGAAGTCTTGAAGTTATTGAAAATCCTTTAAGTTTTTCAATATATATGACTATTTCACATGATGTGTGTTATTTAATATATTTATGCATACTACATACCATTACTAGTGTGTTTTGACTGTAATTTGTTCTTCCTTATTACTGATTGTTTTCGTAATGTGTTGAATTGAGTATGTTGTTTTGTATTTCTATTGTGTTATTTTTTAGTTCACATTTGTGAGACATACTTGATCGAATTGTTATAGAGCTCGCGAAAAGAATTTATGGGTTGGCATCTCCACTCTTCATTTAGGTCCTAGTTACCTATCTGAGTCAAAAACCTTCATCCATCACAGGTGCCTCCAACATTAGGTGTACCTAAAATCTCACAAGTATCTCTACCATAAGGTTGTTGCTATCGCACATTCTCCATGTCATGCTCTTCTTCCTCATCTTCATCTACTTCCTCACTCTCATCATAATGATCCTCATCATATCATCTTTCTCAATAACATATACTTCAACTATTCTAAAGGAGTTCACTGGAATTATAAATCCCACCCTTTTAGCATCATTTTCTGTTATAATTTGATGTAGTCCTCTATCATTTTTAGCCCCGGCTGTCCTCCAATAAATGTTAACCTTCTCAAACTCCAATCCTAAGTCTAAACATATCACCTTAAATGTTCACAAAGTCATACTATTTGCTAGGCAATGATCACAGTGCTCAAATGTACCCCCTTTGTACTTTCTTTTTCCATTCTCAAATTACAAACTCTCCACCAATGTGAACAGTCATTGTAAAATAGTAACTCAACAGATCTGTTATTGACACATACATTAAAACACATGCAGCACATTAATTTAAATTTTTTGTTGTGTAAACAAATCAACATTAAGTTTGTGTTTACTAAATAAGATTGGTGCCATTATATTAATTTAATTCTTTATGCTTTTTGATTTTATGATTTCATTACAGCTTCACCACCCCACTAATTATATATTCAACAAAGACTACTAAATTCAGCAAAGCTAAATATGAACAA
This sequence comes from Hippophae rhamnoides, assembly GCA_033030585.1. Taxonomy (NCBI): domain Eukaryota; kingdom Viridiplantae; phylum Streptophyta; class Magnoliopsida; order Rosales; family Elaeagnaceae; genus Hippophae; species Hippophae rhamnoides. The sequence continues at coordinate 57,403,977 of CM065427.1, read as the reverse complement.
AAATATAATTAAGTACTACTATTTGTCAAATTAATGATTTGGACATTTACGGCTTGAATAGTCAAACAAGTGATGCGTATGTACTCTGACTTATAAGATTCAAGAACATGCAAATGCTGTAAAATTGCTAGTGTCATAAAAAATTGTTTAACTATGCCTTTTGTCTGTCTTCCTCATCTTTACTTGGCTTGACTAGTTCCAACATCCAATTTACACATCAGCTTACACATGGTGCCATTATATTAATTTAATATGCATGACTTAATTTCAGCTTTAAAGTTTCGTATTCACCACCACCACTATCAGACAAGAACATGTGTAAAAAACAATCTCATTTCTCCCCCACCATGGACCACAAAGTTTAAAAAGATAAATATGTTTCGTATTGGGATACAATCTGCCCTACGAGCCAACAAAACATCAATATTCTATTCCTTTCAGCACACATAACATATATATAAGATGAAAAAGGTCAAACAGTCGTTGAGAAGAAGAAAATCTCTTACCATAGCTAGGGCATCGACCACTCCCACGCAGTACAAATCCAAATTCCCCATCAATGTTACTCATTTCCCCAAATCGCAGAAGAATATATTCTCTGCAATATTCATTGGTCAATCTCGAAAGCGATTTGAATATGAATAGCCCGTACGCGGCAAGATTTGTGAGAGAAATGGTGGTGGTTCTCTACGCGTGAAGCAGAGAAAAAGGACTTACAGGATTTAAGATTTTTTTTTCTTTTCTAGGGGCATGGATTTGGTTTGTATTAATTACTTTTCAAAAAAAATATTTTTTTTTAAATCAAAGTTATTGTATTTAAAACTTAATTTCAAAATTGTTATTTATTGGACACATGTAAATTACATGATTTAAAATTCTCAATTTAATAAGAAAATTGAACTGAAATGATACTAATTTTTAAATATTGATACCATTATGATACCAAATGAATATCAATACCCTTGATAGGAATACTACAAGTATACATAACCCATTTTTATTTAGGCAAAGATATAATCCTATTACTAAATGACTTTTATAAGACAGGTTGCTAACATGGGAAGTGGGAGGTCGAAGAGAGAATTTAGAACAAAAGAGAGCTATCTTTGGTTGCTTTGCTCACCTCAAGCATAAAGTTAAACTTATATAAACTTAAGTTATTTCATCCATTAATTTAACGTTTTGATATCAGATTCCAAGTTTTTTTATAATTGATATCATGATCATTTATGTGATTCTTCTAACTACATGGAACTCATTTGTATTATTAATTCGAAATTATTATGATTTACTCAAGGTTCATTGTAAACTCTAGAAGAATTGGAATATAATATAAAGTACAAAAATAAAGGTTTTTTTGACACAATAAAAATCGAAGACAGTGAAAAGTGTAAATATAATACCGATTAAGGATTAGTTCAAACATATAATTCTTCTTTTTAAAGGAGAGAATGTTGAAATATTTAAATAAAATCATTATACATGAGATAATTCACGGATTTATAAAATCTTGAATTAATCTAGGGTTAATTTTTTAAGATGGAGCCACAATTTCCTTACATATATATAAGATAAAATCACGGTGTTATTCCCTTTATGAGTTTAGACTTTGATTTTGCAAAAAAAAAAAAAAAAATTAGAATCCACGTGATCAGATATTTATCTTTTTCAAAAATTGGATGAGATTTGTCCAACTTATTCATGTTTCACCAAGAAAAAAAGGGTAAATATATACCATTAATTATGTAAGCTTGATTAGGTTAATGAAAACTCTTCAGTAAATTTAGGCACTTGCAAAATACCTTTCATCGGGGTAGCAAATATGTCAAATAGGGGTGAGAACATTTGCTTGTGAGTTGAAACTAAAGATAGAAAGGAGAATCCTAACCCCTAACCCCTAACCCACAGCACCAGCAGTAGCCGCCGCCACCGCCTCTTATCTTTCTTCATTTCTTTAGCACACAGAAACAAGTCATCCTCCTTGAGAACTCGATCCTTCTCCTCTTCCTCTCCTCGCCACCAGCAACCACAGCCAAGCAAGTCCTCTCGTTTGCATCCTCTCTCCGGCGGGTTATGATGTTCGTATATTTTTATCATTTTTTTTATTTTTATTTTGCAATAGTTTGTTTTAGTTGTTTTGTTTCTTCTTTGGAAGGATTTGTGTGAAATCCTTTAAATTTAGATTTTAATCTAAGTTATTGTGATTTCTTAATTACTTGCTGCCAATTAGTGCAGTTTGATGTTCTTATGGTCTCCAATTGTCCATAAATGAGATTTTTCTTCCGTATCTAGAGGATGTTTGACAAATGCTTTCAAAAAGATTCAAATTTTTTTTTCTTTTTCAATTTGCTTGTACTTTAATTTATTTATTTCCATAATTGTTTTTATTACGTATGTTTCATAGATCTTAATCGTGCTATACTCTTTAAATTATTAAGTTTTTTTACGTAAAGATTTTAATTTTTAGTTTTCAATTTTTTTAAATGATTTTTTGATCAAATGTATTTAATAATATTTTTTATTTTTTTAATAAATTATCATCAAAACATTTACGATGATTCATAAATCTTTAAAAAAAATTAATTTTTAATTTTTTTTATTTTATCGAATATTTTTTTAAAAAATAAATCAAGTCTTATAATTTTATATTTATAAATATTTAAAAAAAATGATTAAAAACATAAAATTCATAAATAATAACCAAAAAAAATTATCTTTTAAATTTTTGAAAAAAATATAAAAAATTACCAAACAATTTATAAATAAATTTTAAAAATTATCATCAAATACACCATTAATTATTTTTACAAATATTCATAAATTATAAAAATTAATAATTTAATCATAAATCGAAACCACCCACGAATAAGAACCTAAACCTTAGACTGTATTAGCCTGTAACCTCTTTTTAATTTATTAATTTGATAATAGTAGAACACTAAGGTTCGAAGTAAAAAACAGACCTGTCTTATAAATGATAAACTAAAATTATTTATTAATGTAAATGGGCGGATAGATGAGCACAGGGAGAGCATCAGGTTGAATATCTGACGTTCATCTCATAACTTTGTTGATTCTTTATTGTTTTTCTTTTAGAAGCCCAGCCCATATAGCTATGCCGGATCATTTTCTAAATTGCTCATGAGGTTTGTTATATCTTCAGTTATACTCCTGGATTATATAAAATGTCATAAATGCCCTTGTGTTTTAATGGTGTTAATTTTACATCCATTACTATTTAAATTACTATTCCTTGGCTCTGATACCATTTTTATGCGGATCGATATAATCTTAATCTGGAGTTAAAATTGACATAAATGAAGGTCTTTGTGTATTTATTGATGGTAATAAATTATTTAAAAAACTTATTATTTTACTATATAAATCTAATTTTTTTCTGTATTCCTTACAATTGCATAGTATGTTATGTTCTTCATTATGTTGGTTACTTAATTCTAATCCTGATTCTATTAATTGTCTTTTAAAATTAAAAATTACTCTTTCATTTGTTAAATCTAATAGTTCTAATTTATGTACTAGTAATTTGATATTCATATTATTTTCTTTCTAAAAATAAATTCTATTTTCCTGTTTTAAAATTATTATACCTTGTAGTAAGCGAATATTTCAACATTCAAGATTCTTAATTAGCTTAAATTTATAATCATCATACCTGAATTTAATGGGTACACCACAGTCTTCCCTTCTGTTCGTCTTCTTTTGTTACACCTGTTATGCCTCAGCTTCGCTTATATCTCAACACCTTCCTGGTAATGGTAAGCTTTCTGCATCCGTACATGAATGGTGTCCAAAAGTTGACTTACTAAAGAAGAGTAATAGAAATCCATTTTATTCAAAATATAATAATTATTACAACTTAAGGCCAACTAAGAACCTTGAAAGGGGTGCTTAGCCGCTCATAGTTACTGGGTATTTCATTATTGGATTCTGGATTTCTAGATAGAAAGGTTTTTAAAGTGTTTCAGAGTAGAGAGCTATGGATTTCTATCCGTTTCTGTGTGTGTTGAAATGATAATAAGGGTTCTTTTATAGAATAAGGAATCCCTGTTTACAAGACTAAATTTATTATTTTACCCTTGCTTTAATAATTCATCTTGCTTTAATAATTCTTCTACTTTTAATAATTCATCTGCTTTTCCTGATAATCGTTACTTTTTTCCTTAGCATATGCTGCCGACTAAGATGTGGGGTCTACATCTTTATTTCTTTTGTAGTCTTCTGTCGACATCTGCTTTTCTTAATTTCCTTTGTCATTTTCTGCCAATTGTTCCTTTGATGATGTTAATGATGACGCATCTTCATCTTCTCGATTGTTGCGTGTTTTTCAACACACAGAACTCGTGCAAGTATACACGGTCGCAAGTAATAACATTTATAAGTAAAGATCGATCCCACGGAGATTTGTTACTATAGTTTGTTGAGTACTAAAATTATTTCTCTCTGATTTTATCCAAAATAATCGTTTATATGGAAAAAAGGTAAAAAGAAAATAAAAGAACTCTAGGATTGCAATTCTTCACCAAACTAATCCACTCAAATCATATTCTTTTCTTTAGATTTATATTTTTTAGTACATTTTATTTGTCAACCGAAAACTTCTTTTTTATTCATACATCTCTTCCGAGCTCCGTACAAACACACCTCGTTAAATTAATTCACTATATCTCTATGAGAATTAAATTCACCAAGATTCATTACGTTCTAAGTTTTCAAAGGCCACACATACAATTAGGGTATATTCCTATCCTTCATCATACATGTCATTTTATCTACGAGCAATATACACAAAAATGCCTTTCTCAAGTTTATTTTTATGCCACAAATCGTTTTGATAAAATTCGTAAATAATCAAAAAGCATTAAGCGAAAGATAAAACGAACAAATCAAACGTCTTATAAATCTATCAAAAATAATTAAAATCAAAGCTTCATAAATTTGAATCAAATGCAACCCTAGAAAAATTAAATTACTTCATAAAATTAAAATTAAAATTACAACAGATTCAGAAAAATAAGATGAAGAATAAGGAAAATTAAAACATCAAGAAACGAAAATATTTGGCACACGCAGAACACAACAAAAGCCAAAAATGGCTTGCGTGTTCTCATCCAAAACCGAACACTACAAAATTTCTAAACTACACAAAAACTATTCTCCAACCAAAAACTCTTTTACAACTAAAAACTATCTCCTATTTATACTTAAAAAATACATTAATAAAATATTATATTTCTTTTTTTTTTTTTAAACGCGTAAGGAATATTTTTGTATCGAAAATAGAATCGACGCGTATCGATTTTCGATATTAATATTTTAATTTACGCGTGATACGCTGATCCGCCGATTCGATTTTTTAAATTCAAAGTGCATGCCACGTGTCGGCGTACGATTATTGAAAGATTCGCTGCGCCACGTGTCGGCACGTCATTGGGCGAACAAACCGGCCGCACGTAGGAACGGCGCGACGGATTGGCGCGCCGAAAAAAAATGAGGCAACTGGAAACGGGCGTGATCCGGCGCGGCGCGCGCAACGTGGTAAATAGCCACGTGTGGGACTTTGATTCGCGCAATATTTGATGGACACGTGGCGATTCTTATTCTGTTAAAGCGAAGATGCACGCCGGCTTGTATGGGCCGCGTCACACGGGATTGCAACACGAGCGGCTCGGTGCGCGACGGCTTGGATGGACGCGGCTAACCGGGACCGTTGATCCGATCCAACGGCCGGCGATCGCCTCGAGGAATCTGCGCGGTACGACATGGGGCCCACTCGACGCCGACTGCGCGACACGTGGGTCCCACCGACACGCCGAGCCGCGCTTGAAGGAAATATCTCGGACCTCAATCGCCTTGGTCGGGCTTGACGCACACGTACCGAGCCGTTGCTCCGTGATCGGACGGTCCACGTTTAGCGAAGTGTGATGATGCGCGTGGTCTTCATCTCCTGCAGAATATTCAAAATTTTATAAATTATACTTTTACCCACAAATTCAATCCAAATTACATTTTTGTACTTTCTTAAATTACACTTTAGCCCTTTTCTAATTTTAAATTAAATTTTTAAACTTTTAATAATTATAATTAAGCCCAAATTTAATTTAAATTATATTTTCAATTCTTATAAATTGTAATTAAGCATTATATTATTTGAAATTATATTTGTGGACAAAAATATGAAATTAAGTACATTTTCGATACAAATTATACAATTTTATTAAAAATGTATTTTTTGCACATAAACGGAAAACATTAATTTATTTAACAAAAATTAAATGATTATTAAACGAACATAGCAATTATCATTATTAAAATTGGTAAAAATAACTGTATAAAATACAGTTATCAACACCCCCAAACTTAAGTTTTTGATAGTCCTCGAGCAAAAGGAAGAAAATAAAACAAAGATAACTGTATTTAAAAATAGTGATTTTCAAAATATTTCTTTTTAAACATTCCATATAACATAACTCAAAGAAATAAAAGAATTTTATCTAAGCATCAAAATCAATTTAAAAGTATACAACCTTTTTACAATGAACTTTTAAGTGTGTGTGTGAAGTCTTTTCAAATTTCATTACATGCAATCCGGATCAGTTTATACAAATATAAAATCAAACAATTTATCATGAAATCACAAATCTCATAGTCTATTTTTCATTTCTCTCTCCACTAATTTAGACAAACACAAAACAATAAATCAATAGGACTTCATTAAGCTTGTAATGTATGGCTTAGGTAAAGGTAGGAATGAAAGATAATATTTAGCTTAAAACTTTTCCCGAGCATAACATTTCAGGATTGAAACAGATAATTCTATCATCACAATAATTACAACCCAATTTGGGATTTATCATCACATACACCATATTTGTTTTTTTTTTTATTTCTGCTTTTTTTTTTTTTTTCTTTTCTTTCTTTTTCTTTTTTTTTTTTCAGAATCTTTTTTTTTTTCTTTTCTGCTTTTTTTTTTTTTTTTTTAAGCAACCCCTTTTTTTTCGATATATCCTTCAACATTTACTAACAATTGGAACATGTTAGTGGAATAAGAACAATAGGTATATCTAAACACATATATATATATACTTTTTAGATAGGCTTTTGAAATGATACATATATATATATATATAAACTTTGAAGCTCAAATGGGGCATACTATGGTTAATGGATGTAAGGGTAGATAGAAAGGTTCAAACGATCCAAAGATGGCCTAAATCATTTTCTTAGTTAAATGTTATCTATAATTTCGCCTCGAGAGAAAATCAAACAAATTCTAAGAACTGTAACACCACACAAATCAATCGAATTTCATACTCACATAAACATTCTCTAAATTGGCACAGGCAATCAAAAATCAAGACTAGTGCTCATGAATATCTATTCTTGTAAAAATGACATATACGTAAAAATTAATCATCACTTAGACAACATTCAGATTTTTCAAAGAGATATGCATCATTTAAATCGAAGAAACAAAAATAACTCACTATTCATAAAGACATATCTTCAATCAACCAAACAAACAAAAAAAAATTTCACAAGCAATCACATCCAGAAAGTATTTTAATTCGGTTCAATATATACACCACCCCCAAACTTAATATACACATTGTCCTCAATGTGTGAAAATTAAAGAACATTTGAGATGGGTTTAAGAAACTTCCTGGTTTGTTTGATTGGTTAAGCCAAAATAGCTTTATTACCTCCATTTGCACCTACGAAAAAGAAAGAAATAAAATAACATAACAAAATATAAAACACAACACATCCGAAAAATAAACAAAAATAAATATAAAACACATGGGTTGCCTCCCAAGAAGCGCTTGTTTTATAGTCTTGACTTGACTTCTCAATTTGTTTTCTGTTTGTAAGTTAAGATTTGTGTGTCAAACAAAATCTCAACTTACGAGAAAATTGAAAAATAAAATAAGCAAGCAAAAATAACAACAAAAAAAAAAAAAAAAAAAATTTGTTTTTTTACATTTGTGTTAAGATTTGTGTGTCAAACAAAATCTCAACACACGAGAAAATTTCAAAATAAAATAAATAACAAACAATAAGCAAAAATAATAATAATAATAATAATAAATAAAAAAAATATTTATTTTTCTTTTTGTGAGATAAGATTTGTGTGTCAAACAAAATCTCAACCCACGAGAAAATTGAAAAATAAATTAAACAAGCAACAATATTTTTTTTTTTGAATTAAAACCAGATTGATTGGTATTAATATCAACAATGAAAATAGTAAAACAAATCCCCGGCAACGGCGCCAAAAACTTGTTGCGTGTTTTTCAACACACAGAACTCGTGCAAGTATACACGGTCGCAAGTAATAACATTTATAAGTAAAGATCGATCCCACGGAGATTTGTTACTATAGTTTGTTGAGTACTAAAATTATTTCTCTCTGATTTTATCCAAAATAATCGTTTATATGGAAAAAAGGTAAAAAGAAAATAAAAGAACTCTAGGATTGCAATTCTTCACCAAACTAATCCACTCAAATCATATTCTTTTCTTTAGATTTATATTTTTTAGTACATTTTATTTGTCAACCGAAAACTTCTTTTTTATTCATACATCTCTTCCGAGCTCCGTACAAACACACCTCGTTAAATTAATTCACTATATCTCTATGAGAATTAAATTCACCAAGATTCATTACGTTCTAAGTTTTCAAAGGCCACACATACAATTAGGGTATATTCCTATCCTTCATCATACATGTCATTTTATCTACGAAGCAATATACACAAAAATGCCTTTCTCAAGTTTATTTTTATGCCACAAATCGTTTTGATAAAATTCGTAAATAATCAAAAAGCATTAAGCGAAAGATAAAACGAACAAATCAAACGTCTTATAAATCTATCAAAAATAATTAAAATCAAAGCTTCATAAATTTGAATCAAATGCAACCCTAGAAAAATTAAATTACTTCATAAAATTAAAATTAAAATTACAACAGATTCAGAAAAATAAGATGAAGAATAAGGAAAATTAAAACATCAAGAAACGAAAAAATTTGGCACACGCAGTAACACAACAAAAGCCAAAAAATGGCTTCGCGTGTTCTGTCATCCCAAAACCGAACACTACAAAATTTCTAAACTACACAAAACTATTCTCCAACCAAAAAACTCTTTTACAACTGAAAACTATCTCCTATTTATAGCTAAAAAATACATTAATAAAATATTATATTTCTTTTTTTTTTTTTAAAACGCGTAAGGAATATTTTTGTATCGAAAATAGAATCGACGCGTATGGATTTTCGATATTATTATTTTAATTTACGCGTGATACAGTCTGTGGATTACGATTTTTTAAATTCAAAGTGCATGCCACGTGTCGGCGTACGATTATTTGAAAGATTCGCTCTTGCCACGTGTCGAAGCACGTCATTGGGCGAACAAACCGGGCTGCACGTAGGAACGGCGACCGGATTGGCGCCCAGAAAAAATGAAACAGGCAACGGCCGGAAACGGGGCGTGATCCGGCGCGGGCGCGCGCGCATGGTAAATAGCCACGTGTGGGACTTTGATTCGCCGCAATATTTGATGGACACGTGGCGCATTCTTATTCCGTTAAAGCGAAGATGCACGCGCTTGTATGGGCCGCGTCACACGGGATTGCAACACGAGCGGCTCGGTGCGCGCGGCTTGGATGGACGCGCTGTACGGACCGTTGATCGATCCAACGGCCGGCGATCGCCTCGAGGGAATGCGCGCGGCGACATGTGGGGCCCGGCTCGACGCGGGCACGCGCGACACGTGGGTCCCACCGACACGCCGAGCCGCGCGAAGGAAATATCTCGGACCTCAATCGCCTTGGTCGGGCTTGACGCACACGCGCTTATCCGAGCCGTTGCTCCCGTGATCGGACGGTCCACGTTTGGCGAGTGTGATGATGCGCGTGGTCTTCATCTCCTGCGTGAGAATATTCAAAATTTTATAAATTATACTTTTACCCACAAATTCAATCCAAATTACATTTTTGTACTTTCTTAAATTACACTTTAGCCCTTTTCTAATTTTAAATTAAATTTTTAAACTTTTAATAATTATAATTAAGCCCAAATTTAATTTAAATTATATTTTCAATTCTTATAAATTGTAATTAAGCATTATATTATTTGAAATTATATTTGTGGACAAAAATATGAAATTAAGTACATTTTCGATACAAATTATACAATTTTATTAAAAATGTATTTTTTGCACATAAACGGAAAACATTAATTTATTTAACAAAAATTAAATGATTATTAAACGAACATAGCAATTATCATTATTAAAATTGGCAAAAATAACCGTAGAAAATACAGTTAATAACACCCCCAAACTTAAGTTTTTGATAGTCCTCGAGCAAAAGGAAGAAAATAAAACAAAGATAACTGTATTTAAAAATAGTGATTTTCAAAATATTTCTTTTTAAACATTCCATATAACATAACTCAAAGAAATAAAAGAATTTTATCTAAGCATCAAAATCAATTTAAAAGTATACAACCTTTTTACAATGAACTTTTAAGTGTGTGTGTGAAGTCTTTTCAAATTTCATTACATGCAATCCGGATCAGTTTATACAAATATAAAATCAAACAAATTATCATGAAATCACAAATCTCATAGTCTATTTTTCATTTCTCTCTCCACTAATTTAGACAAACACAAAACAATAAATCAATAGGACTTCATTAAGCTTGTAATGTATGGCTTAGGTAAAGGTAGGAATGAAAGATAATATTTAGCTTAAAACTTTTCCCGAGCATAACATTTCAGGATTGAAACAGATAATTCTATCATCACAATAATTACAACCCAATTTGGGATTTATCATCACATACACCATATTTGTTTTTTTTTATTTCTGCTTTTTTTTTATTTCTTTCTTTCTTTTTCTTTTTTTTTTTCAGAATCTTTTTTTTTTTCTTTTCTGCTTTTTTTTTTTTTAAGCAACCCTTTTTTTTTCGATATATCCTTCAACATTTACTAACAATTGGAACATGTTAGTGGAATAAGAACAATAGGTATATCTAAACACATATATATATATACTTTTTAGATAGGCTTTTGAAATGATACATATATATATATATATAAACTTTGAAGCTCAAATGGGGCATACTATGGTTAATGGATGTAAGGGTAGATAGAAAGGTTCAAACGATCCAAAGATGGCCTAAATCATTTTCTTAGTTAAATGTTATCTATAATTTCGCCTCGAGAGAAAATCAAACAAATTCTAAGAACTGTAACACCACACAAATCAATCGAATTTCATACTCACATAAACATTCTCTAAATTAGCACAGCAAATCAAAAATCAAGACTAGTGCTCATGAATATCTATTCTTGTAAAAATGACATATACGTAAAAATTAATCATCACTTAGACAACATTCAGATTTTTCAAAGAGATATGCATCATTTAAATCGAAGAAACAAAAATAACTCACTATTCATAAGACATATCTTCAATCAACCAAACAAACAAAAAAAAATTTCACAAGCAATCACATCCAGGAAAGTATTTTAATTCGGTTCAATATATACACCACCCCCAAACTTAATATACACATTGTCCTCAATGTGTGAAAATTAAAGAACATTTGAGATGGGTTTAAGAAACTTCCTGGTTTGTTTGATTGGTTAAGCCAAAATAGCTTTATTACCTCCATTTGCACCTACGAAAAAGAAAGAAATAAAATAACATAACAAAATATAAAACACAACACATCCGAAAAATAAACAAAAATAAATATAAAACACATGGGTTGCCTCCCAAGAAGCGCTTGTTTTATAGTCTTCAGCTTGACTTCTCAATTTGTTTTTCTGTTTGTAAGTTAAGATTTGTGTGTCAAACAAAATCTCAACTTACGAGAAAATTGAAAAATAAATTAAGCAAGCATAAATAACAACAAAAAAAAAAAAAAAAAAAATTTGTTTTTTTTTTTCTGTTTGTGTTAAGATTTGTGTGTCAAACAAAATCTCAACGCACGAGAAAATTTCAAAATAAACTAAACAACAAACAATAAGCAAAAAAAAAAATAATAATAATAATAATAAATAAAAAAAAATAAAAAAAATATTTATTTTTCTTTGTGCGAGATAAGATTTGTGTGTCAAACAAAATCTCAACCCACGAGAAAATTGAAAAATAAATTAAACAAGCAACAATAATTTTTTTTTTTTTTTTTTGAATTAAAACCAGATTGATTGGTATTAATATCAACAATGAAAATAGTAAAACAAATCCCCGGCAACGGCGCCAAAAACTTGTTGCGTGTTTTTCAACACACAGAACTCGTGCAAGTATACACGGTCGCAAGTAATAACATTTATAAGTAAAGATCGATCCCACGGAGATTTGTTACTATAGTTTGTTGAGTACTAAAATTATTTCTCTCTGATTTTATCCAAAATAATCGTTTATATGGAAAAAAGGTAAAAAGAAAATAAAAGAACTCTAGGATTGCAATTCTTCACCAAACTAATCCACTCAAATCATATTCTTTTCTTTAGATTTATATTTTTTAGTACATTTTATTTGTCAACCGAAAACTTCTTTTTTATTCATACATCTCTTCCGAGCTCCGTACAAACACACCTCGTTAAATTAATTCACTATATCTCTATGAGAATTAAATTCACCAAGATTCATTACGTTCTAAGTTTTCAAAGGCCACACATACAATTAGGGTATATTCCTATCCTTCATCATACATGTCATTTTATCTACGAGCAATATACACAAAAATGCCTTTCTCAAGTTTATTTTTATGCCACAAATCGTTTTGATAAAATTCGTAAATAATCAAAAAGCATTAAGCGAAAGATAAAACGAACAAATCAAACGTCTTATAAATCTATCAAAAATAATTAAAATCAAAGCTTCATAAATTTGAATCAAATGCAACCCTAGAAAAATTAAATTACTTCATAAAATTAAAATTAAAATTACAACAGATTCAGAAAAATAAGATGAAGAATAAGGAAAATTAAAACATCAAGAAACGAAAATATTTGGCACACGCAGAACACAACAAAAGCCAAAAAATGGCTTCTGCGTGTTCTGCTGTCCAAAACCGAACACTACAAAATTTCTAAACTACACAAAAACTATTCTCCAACCAAAAAACTTTTTTACAACTAAAAACTATCTCCTATTTATAGCTAAAAAATACATTAATAAAATATTATATTTCTTTTTTTTTTTTTTTAAAACGCGTAAGGAATATTTTTGTATCGAAAATAAAATCGACGCGTATCGATTTTCGATATTATTATTTTAATTTACGCGTGATACAGTGCCGTGGATTACGATTTTTTTAAATTCAAAGCGTACGCCACGTGTCGGCGTACGATTCGGCCGAAAGATTCGCTCTTGCCACGTGTCGGCACGTCGTTGGGCGAACAAACCGCCTGCACGTAGGAACGGCGCACCGGATTGGCGCGTAGAAAAATGAGGCAACAGTGGAAACGGGGCGTGATCCAGCGCGGCGCGCGTACGGTAAATAGCCACGTGTGGGACTTTGATTCGCCGCAATATTTGATGGACACGTGGCGGATTCTTATTCTTAAAGCGAAGATGCACGCCGCTTGTATGGACCGCGTCACACGGGATTGCAACACGAGCGGCTCGGTGCGCGGCGGCTTGGATGGACGCGTCAATCCGGACCGTTGATCGATCCAACGGCCGGCGATCGCCTCGAGGAATCTCGCGGCCGACATGTGGGCCCACTCGACGCCGGCCTGCGCGACACGTGGGTCCCACTGACACGCCGAGCCGCGCGAAGGAAATATCTCGGACCTCAATCGCCTTGGTCGGGCTTGATGCACACGCGCTAATCTGAGCCGTTGCTCCCGTGATCGGACGGTCCACGTTTGGCGAGTGTGATGATGCGCGTGGTCTTCATCTCCCTGCGCAGAATATTCAAAATTTTATAAATTATACTTTTACCCACAAATTCAATCCAAATTACATTTTTGTACTTTCTTAAATTACACTTTAGCCCTTTTCTAATTTTAAATTAAATTTTTAAACTTTTCCTGATAATCGTTACTTTTTTCCTTAGCATATGCTGCCGACTAAGATGTGGGGTCTACATCTTTATTTCTTTTGTAGTCTTCTGTCGACATCTGCTTTTCTTAATTTCCTTTGTCATTTTCTGCCAATTGTTCCTTTGATGATGTTAATGATGACGCATCTTCATCTTCTCGATCTTTGATGCAGAGAATGCACTTATGGTCTTTGGTGGATTTTTTGGCATAAAAGCAAAATACTTTCCTGGTTTCTTGACCAATTTCTAAGTTGTTGCAATTAAAATTGGTTTCATATTTGGTAATTTTTTTCACCATCTTCATCTGACAGAGCCATGCTACTGTGTGAGATGATGATAACTTTACTGGTCGAATAATTTACTTTAATCTCAGTAGAATTGTCGATCTTTCTGAGTTCATAGTAAATCTGACTTAACATTTGTCCTCTTAATACACAGAGTTCTTCTGCGTTGAATTCCTTTTCTGGAAGTGCCCTTGGTTTAGGAACCTCTCTGTTTGTGTTGGAAATCCCTATCTTGATGAAGTGGTAGGGACTAATACTTCCTTCCCCATTCCAGTCCATTAATAAACTAAAAAATCTAAGATAAACAGGTTTACCACCTGCTTTAATTTTTCTTCTAAAATTCTTAATTGCTCTTTTAAAATTTTCTGGGAAATAATTTAATTCACTTAAATTAATTCCTGGATATATATTTTCTATTAATCCTGCATGAAATGCCTTATACACAAAAATTGGATCAGTTTCTTCCAATATATTGAATTTACTACATGTAGGAAATTCCTTGTCTGTAGTATAGAATTTGATATCTTCAATATGTTCTAGGGTAGATTTTATGGCTAAATTATAGAGACTTAACCATTGATGTTTATTGAGATTTCTGTATTGGTCTTTTTCATCTTCATTGACTGGAGTGGTTCTAGAAGATGTTTTCCTGAATAGTAGTGAATGTTTTGTTATTTTTGATGTCTCTGGTGGAGATGTTTCTTTGGATAGCATTGGAAGTCTTGCTATTTTTTCAAGGTTTGTTAGTCTGCTTGGAGCTGTTGGTTGTTGTTGTAGTACTACAGAATAATTTCTTACTATCTCCTCTGGAGTTATTAGTTTTGGTGTTTTGTAGTTGGCATAACTTCCTTCAGCTTCTATTCAGTTGGCGAAGGCTCTATGAGTTACTCCACTAAATCCTAGAATAGATTTGCTAGCTTCTGCCCAGTTGTTATAAACTCCTGGTTTTGGGCCATTATAGACCACATAAACTTTTTTCTGTTCTTCTTTTTCTGCTTCGTCTGCCCAATTGGGTTTAGAATTTTTTTGTGAACTGTTAGGTTCTTCCTTTTTAACAGAGATTCCTCATTTGAGGTTCTGCTTTCTAAAATTTGTTTTGAACATTTAAGTTCTTCCTGTTTTATTCCTGTCTCCGTAAGAGATTTCTCGAGGTATAGCAACTCGAGTTGTTCCTGTAGGATTTTTATCTCCTTTTCTTTTATCTTGATCTTAATATCAAGTTGTTCCATTCCTACAATCATAAAAATAGTTAGAGGTGCTAATTCTCTAGTAAGAGCATCAGCCAAGCTATTTTTATGTCCTGGAAGATGTTCAACGTCAAAATTGTAATGGTTGAACCATTGTTGCCATCTAATTAGTCTTCCTTGTTTATAATCTCCTGCAATATTAGTTCTTAAAAATAACCAAAATTCTTGTTATCTGTTCTAATAATGAATCTAGAACTTATGACATATATTGCAAATTTCTTAATAGCTTTTTTAACAGCTAAGTATTCTTTTTCATTACTATGATAATTTAATTACGCCCTTGAAAAGACCACGATGTGTATCCGCAAAGATATTCGTCTTTGTCATCTACTCTTGCTTTAAGGATTGCTCCCAATATTCTTGTGAAGCATCTGTTTCAATTATCATTTTATCATCCGGTCTGGATGGTATAAAGTTGGTAAATTTTTTACTTTTGCTTTTACTCTATCCATATATAGAGTATCTTCTTACATTCCCATTTCCAGACATAATCTTTTTTCAATTTTGCTTGTAATAGTTTTCTCATTTCTGCAAGTTTCTTGATATAGGCTTCTGCATATGTTAAACATCCTAAAAATCTTTGTAATTGGTTTTTATCTTTTAATTCACTAGGAAAACCTTGAATATTATTTAATATATGGGGTTGTAGATTATGTTTTCCATCTTCAATCTCCAATCCTAAGTATTTGATTTTTTGTTGAGTAAGTACTGCTTTCTTTTCAGATAGTACAATACCTTCTTTTCTACATTCTTGTAATATATTGATAATATCTAAATAATGTTTATTTAATTCATTACTGAAAACCAAAATATCATCTATGTAAACACAACAAATATCTTGTAATTTCTTAAAAATATTATCCATATATCTTTGAAAAATACCTGGAGCTTGTTTTAATCCAAATGGTATTACTGTCCATTGGAATTGTCCTTGGGGGCAACTGAATGCTGTTAATTTTTGAGATTCTTCATCCAGTCTTATTTTCCAAAATCCACTTTTGCAATCGAAACTTGAGAAGTATTTCTTTCCTTTTATTAATGATAGTAATTCTTCCTTTTTTGGGATGAAGTATCCATCATCAATGGTTTCTTTATTAAGTGCTTTGAAGTTTATTACCATTCTCTTTTTACCTCTTCTTTTCTCAGCTTCTTTTTCAACCAAAAATACTAGACTAGAGTGAGGAGAATTACTTGGTATTATAACTTTTAATTCCAAAAGTTCTTCAATTTGTTTTCCAAATTCAATCATGTCTTCTAGAGTATAAATCATTGGTTTTACTCTTATGATTTTGTTAGGATCTCTTAATTTTATATTGACTATTGTTTTAGATTTATTTATTTTTGGATCCAAAGGATTTTCTGAACTGACTGTTTTTAATAATCTTCTAATGCCTGTTAAGGCTTTATCTTCCTGTATTTCATTGAGAAAAGAGTTTTGCTTTTCTTCTATATCTAATGAAATATTTTCTAAACAAGATTTTTGTTTTTGCTGGTCTTTTATCTCACCACGTTTTCGCTTTTTATGTTGTTGCATAAAAGTTGGGTTTGAGAAAATTAGAGCTTTTCTTACTTTAGAGACATATATTGTATCTCCTTCTAAGGTTGTAAGGCTTATTTTGTCAGAATGTTGTGTGAAAGGTTGATATAAATTTAAGAAATTATTTCCTATTAACAAGTCTACACATGTTTCTTGTTGATATATAGTAGGAATATGAAAGTTTTCTCCTCCTATTATTATATCAGTATCTTTTAGTACTTGATTGAGTTTTATTGTAGTATTATTAGCAATTCTTACAATTAAATCTTTAGGTGCTTGTTTCCAGTTGTTTTCTAGAAATACATATCTACTAGTTACACACATACTAGCTCCTGTATCTATATATGCATGTAAATGATAAGTGTTATAACCTTTAAATTTTAGTCCTACTTTAATGTAAGTACTATTTGGATTTGTAATACTATACAAATCATTCATTTTCTGAAGAATATTCATGATCTGAATATTCATATTCAGAGTCAGTTATTTCTTCTTCAGTTTCTTCTAATAGATAAATACTATAAGTATCATCTATATCAGATTACTCAATTGGTTCTAATTCCATTTTGAATGCTTCTTCTAAGATTTTTGCTTTCTGTGGAAATTCCTTTTTAAATTCCTTTTTATGTTGAAGTCTGCTTGGACATTCATTTGCATAATGTCCTTCCTCATTACAGATCCAACATCTGCATTTTTTCTTTCCTGAAGGGCAATAATTCCTTTTTTCAGATGGTTTATAAACCTTTCTTCTAAAATATCTTTTCTTATAGTTTTCTTTATTGAATCTCTTTTTATATTTTTAGAAATTTTGTTTTCTAAATTTATATTTTTTAAATCTTTTATATTTTTTATATTTTTGTTTATAAGGTTTTATATTGCATCCATATTTTCCTGTCATTCTAAAATCTCTTGTATCACAACAAATTTTATCATTTCCTCTTATTTGTTTGTATTCTTTTCTTTCTTGGCATTTTATAATGATCCCATCTCTAAGACTTCTTATTCTTCCTCCTAGAGTATTTGGTATAGTTTCTCTATTCCTTTGTTCCCAATTTTCTGTTAAAGTTTTATATAATGTTCCTGGTAATTTTTGAAAAAACATTTATTTATAAGTTGTTTGTATAGAAGGTGGTAATTTATGGTAATACATTTCATATTCACAAATAAAAGAATCTATATAACACATGTTACAAATTTCCATCTTTGTTAGATGCCATTTAGCTTCATTGATTTCATTTTCACTGGATTCAGTGATAGTCCTTCCTTTATCTTCCCTAATAAATTCTTTGTATATTTCATTTATTACCATATCTAAGTATTCTCTTCCTGTGGAAGTATTTCCTTGCATTAATAAATGTTGTTGATCTGTTAAGTTTGAAAACCAAACTTTTACATTTCCTGTCATTTTATGTGCTATAAGTACTCTACAAATTGAAGGATTTGTTTGGGTAGTTGGAGAAGTTTGTATAAGGACGCTCATCCCACTAGACCATTCATCTAAAGCTTTTTTCATATCTCTTATACAATCTAAATTTAGAAGTTCAAATTTATAGTTATCATGGCGTTTGAACTCTGGTGGAATATTACCTCTAGTTCCCCAATGCAACCATTCCTCCATTTTAGGTGGTTGTCTTCTTCTATATGTAGTATCAGGTTGTTTTGATCTTTGTCTACTCCTTTCCTCCCTATGTGGGTCAGATGTTTCTTCTTGGTAAGGGACTGGTAATGAAATTGGTTTTATATGATCTTTTGAAGTCATGTTTTCTGATTCTGAATCAGTTTCACTGATTATTGTCATATCATCTTCTTCTTTGTTAGTACAAAGTTTTCCAATATAACGTTCTTCTATTTCTTCATTGGTTAATGTTAATAATTTGACCAATGTTTCTATATTTCTATTCTCAGGGTTCATAAATTCTTTTTCTAATTTTTTCTTACATTCCATTAATTTGGAATTATCTCTTTACTCTTAGGTTGTTCCTCATTTTTTCTTTTCTCATTTTTGGGAATCAGAGAATCTGATTTCCTCGGTGGTTCTTTTAATCCTTCTAAGGGGTCATATTTATGATCTATCTTTAGATTGTATACATCTTTCCTTAATTCTGAAAATTCTTTATGCATATTTTGTTGTAGTTTATTATAACCATACTCCTTTATTTCCTTTAATAGTTCTCTTTGTACATCTATTATTTCTTGTAAATATTTTATGTTTGATTCCTGGACTAGATCCATTTCCTCTGTTAATAATTGTATAGTTTCAAATAATATTGCTTGATTTTTTGCCACACCTACTAGGCTTCCATTTATTTCTAAATTCATATTTTTTATTTTATTCTTAAACATGATTTTTCCCTAATATGCAATCATGAACTAATGCTTTCATTATTTTAATTTCATTTTCTAGTTTTTTAACTTCTTGTTGATTTGAGGTTTCTTCTTCGTGATCTACAAAAGTAAATCTTGGTATGCTATTACTTTTTCTTCCTGTTATTAATGGTTTTTCTTTAATATCTAATTTACATTCTTCTGGTATTTTAAAGTGTTAGTATTACTGGTTTTATTATTTGTCCTAATTCTTTAAAAAATTTATCTATTTCTATAAATTCATTTTGTCCATATATTGAACTATTATGACTATTTGTTAAAGAATATGCCACTAGATAATGTATTGAAAATGGATTATTTCCTTCTTTCATTAAATCTCCTCTTTCGAATTCATAAGCTAGACTTAATACTTGGTTTAGATTTTTATCTTGTATATTTATAGCAAATCTAGGATATGCTGTAAATTTTAATTTTTTGTATCCTAAGTTTTCATGGATCATTCCTAATAAAGCATCTTGCATGTTTATTATTCTATTGTCTAATAGAGTTATTTTTATTGGTGTATCTATTCCTTCTCTAAAATGGGTTTTTATTAATATTTGGATTCCTCCTAAATGAATGTATCCAATTTTTTCTTTATCCTTTCGAGGAATTTTTGATAATTTGTTTAATATAGTCTCTTTATTAATTAATGGTATATTATATCTTCCTTTTCAGATACGTAATTTTAATGATCATTTGCTTATTACTAATACCATAATAGATTATATTTTTTCTAAGAAATATCTTTCTTAATAAAAATGATGGGTCTTTAAATCCATCTCCTTCTTTAAGATTTAATTTTACTTTTTGAATTTCTTCAAAAAAAAATTTACTTATTACTATTTTCTGTGAAAAACATCCTAAAATGTCTTCTGTTTCTATATCTAATATTTTTTGGTTTATTTTTTCCTCTTTCATATTTTTTTTTAACCTTAGGGGTATTTCTGATGAGTGTTAGTTTTAACTTCCGTTATGTTTTCAAGGGTATTTTTAAATTTCTTAAAACCTGAAGGGTATTTCTGAAGATTCTTTAAATCTTAGGGATACTTTTGATCTTTTTCCGAGCTATGCACTCTAATACCAAATTACTACTCTTTATGATAAATTTAACAGAACCAAATAGGCTTTCCAATGTACTAGATTGACAATCCAAACACCATAGAATTAGCATGCTCATACAGAATAATTGACAAACACGCAGCAACCCTTTATAATATCAAATAACTTTGCAAATCTGTAACTTCAAAAATTTCTTTTTTTTTTGGGTGGTATTTAATACTCGTTATGGAACAACGTATTTATTGAATTTTGTTTAATAACTTTTAGACCCCTCTTAATATGTCATTGGCATTGTCCATTTGTCCAAAATCACGATGTAACAATTTCACAGTATGCAACGTGATGCAGCCATTCAACAAGCTCAAATACAAAAATCATAGGCAGCTCAACAGCTAATCAAATGAAAAGGGCAATGCACAATCCTCTTCTGTTAGAATGTTCTGCAGCCAGGCATTGAATGTCAAGGGAATGTACCTGAATCCTGAATTTTTTCTGCCTCACCATTATGATAGAATCGTCCGAAAAAGTAGTCTAATGAAGTCAAAAGAATCTCTCTCAAATACGAGACACTCAACGTGAACAAAATTTGGTTCAAATTTCAACGCCTCAATTTGACCCTTTTATTCCAAAGGGCTATGCAGTAAACACTGAGGTTAAGAATGTCGCCAGTAATGGTGAATACAACAGCCCAATAACCAACTGGAAAAACCCGGGATCGCATTCAGATCCCTTGTCAGACCATAAAGCCAAGAAAATAATTATTTCAAGAGAATATCATAAACAGTTCAGTTTAGAGCAACATTGACTCTGGACTCTCAATATAACCTTTGAATGCTTTCAGCCACTCTGCACCAATTGCACCTATACACAGCAAGTATTGTCATGAGTACATCTAGCTTGTCACAATATATAATTACTTAAAAGATTTCAGATAATGTAAGGATGGCCAGATTTGAATACCATCAATTACACGATGATCGCAGCTTAGGGTAACAGACATGAACGAAGCCAACTTATATAACTCAGGTCCAGAACTAGGCACAACCCTCTTCTCAGCTACACAAGGAACAATGCATTAACCAAAACAAAGATAAATACAATCATTCGGTTAAGAAAAGAATAAGTGCTAGACTTACCTGATCCAACAGCAAGAATACCCGACTGAGGTGGATTTATAATGGCACAGAACTGCTTGATGCCAAAGGGACCACCCAAATTTGACACTGTAAATGTCCCCCCCTGCAAAGAGAAAATGCCCAGTATATGTTATTAAAAAACAATTATGAAAGCCAGAGATAATCAGCAAACATTTCTGTGACCTCATAATCTTCAGGTTTTAAACTGTTTTCTTTGGCTTTTTGGGCCAACTGCTTGACCTCCTCGCCAATCCTGGATAGACCCTTCTTGTCTGCATCCTGATAATTAAAACTTGATTTTGAATAAGACAAACCATTGATGGAAGTGTAGCACATCTACAATTAAGGAAATAAGGCAGTCACTCACCCGGATGACAGGGACATAGAGTCCATTGTCTGTCTGCACAGCAACATTAATGTTCACGTTGTGGAACCTACAAAAGAAATGGGAAAATGTTAACTGTTTTATATCAACATAAATTGAAAATTTTCGTAAAGAATGTATGCTTACTGGCGAATACAATCATCTGTCCATGAACTATTGCACTGAGGAACCTTTCGAAGAGCCAAAGCAGCAGCCTGCAGTAATGGTTAAATTTTGGTGAAGTTATGTTTTAACTTTGAAAAACAAATAAATTACCCCATTCCTTAAGCAATCTTGATTCGAGTCTTCTCATTAAAAATTTCATAAGCATTCCCAAAAAGCAATGAGAAAAGAGAAGAGAAAAGAAGAAAAAGATCTATAATCATCCCACAGGAAAACTTAAGAAACCATCATCTACCTCCTAATATGATATCAGAACATCTACCCCATATAAGGTGACATTCTCCTTCTTAGTAAGCAAATAAATTTTTTTATTTCAAAATCATTCAAGTCGGTATAAGGTGACATACTCATTCTTAGTAAGCAAATAAAAATTTAAATTTCACAATCACTTAAGTGATATAAGGTGAAACTCTCCTTCTTAGACACTATATGTTAGAGATGTCAACTGGGATGAGATGTTCATCAACCCATAGTACAACCATGAATTTTGTAAGTCCATCACATCTTGTCCCATTTATTTTTTGATAGGTTGAGATGATAATAGAATAATATATAATGGGATATCCCATGGGCCCTAAATGGGCCCTAAATGGGCCTAAATGAGATTAGTAGAATTACAAAAATAATGAAAAAAATAAACATGATTATCTATAATAACCATGAACCCATTAGGGACAACTTTAAATGAGATGAGATGAGATTTAAATAGAATGGGACAATTTTAACCCATGAATCCATTAGGATATTAAATGGGACATGGGATGGGATGTGACATCTCTAGTACACGTGCACCACAATTACTCAGAGTAAACCAATATTACGCATGTTTAAGTAAAAATGAACAAGCAACAACTATTTTCATCTCTCACATTAACTTTTGCTTCGTAAGAGAAAGGGGAGAAAAAAAATGACATGGTAAGATTTAATGGCCATAACAACCTTTCTCCTATCAATCTGACTTCAACAGACCAAAACAACTCACAAATCCCATTTGTAAAACCGTTTATACCCCACTTTTAATGGGTTACCAAAAAAAATCCAAGGATGAAGATTAGGACCTTAATTACAAGATCATTAACAGATATCCGCTTCCCTCCTGATGCTTCTTGTAATGCATTCAGTTGGCCCCTCAGGCTGCATGACAAAACAATATTTTTTGTATTTCATGATGCTTAACATTGGTTCAACTCTTAAAGTCAAGCATAGATTACTCACTCCATAAGTTTGTCGACACATGTATCTACTGTCAAATAGTAGTGAGGGATAGTCTGTTTAGAGAGTAATAACCGTGAAGCTGTGACCTGTAAAAATTATACCAGGAAATAGCCTCAGAAATACAAGACAAGATAAGAACTAATAGTTAAAAGACCATTTTTGTATAGACGAGCCTTTGAAAGATGTGAGAAGTTAAGCAAATACAATATGTAGGCTTAAACAGGTAGAATTGACTTAATAGAATCCCAGCATCATTGACTGCATATAAAGGGTCAAGGCTTGAATTACGATGACTGATTAAGATAAGTATAAAAATAAAAAATTACCTTTCGTATCTGAGAATGTGGAATATCAGTGTAGTCTAATGTTGCAGGTGGAGCATCCTTAGACTTAAAGGCTGCCGCTGGAACTTGCTTACCACCAGAAGCTACCATAAAAGTGTTCACAACCAGTAAATTAACTATCATAGGATGTCATCCAAGAATTTGGAAATAAAGATGCTAGAGAAAGAGAGAGAAAAAAGGTGGAGTATACAGAGAGTGAGAACTGAGAATAGTAAAGATACATCTACGTACATGGAAGAATGAACAAATATCAAATAATAACATTAAGGACCATTTTATAAAATTAGATACAGTACCCAAATAATGTTCAATATCAGCTTTAACAATTTGTCCATTTGAGCCAGTTCCTTTGATACTCGAGAGTGGCACCTAGATTCAAGCAAAAATTACGGAAGTTTTTATAGATAAAGATAAATTTTAGTTATGAAATTCGTAAGGCATACATTGTTCTCTTCAGCTAAGTTTTTTGCAAGAGGACTAGCAAAAATGCGATCTGCAGCTGAAGGAGCTGCACTGGGCTTGGAGAACTTTGGCTCTGGAGGAGTAACAGGTTCTTTAACCTCTTCTTTTATGGGTGGTGTGGAGACAGATGATCCTTTATCTGCAGCAGCACCAGCTTCTGATGCTGAAGGTGTATAATCTTTGAACTTAGCAATATCCACCTCATCTTCAACAGTTATGGCAATCACCTGCACATGTGCTCAAACAAAGCAGCATGCAAAGCCTCTTAAATAGGAAGTTTTCATACGGATATTTGACACAGCCAAGTTGTATTTATCATCTTGCTGATCTATTAACAAAGATGGGAAACACAATTTGTAAACTTTACGAGAATATTATGCTTTATCAGTGTTGTACAGGCTAATATTAGTGTAAAACAAGCTGTTATATTCTAACTTAATGGCCACTAATCTAAGTTCTCATTCCTATTTATATTATAGTATTGTATATAAATTAAAAAGAACAGAGAATAAAAAGTAAGAACATATTCCAGATTATCTCCATCATCTCTCATAATATACTCTTCATGGTATCATGGTATCAGAGCATTTCTGAAATCTAATTTTGTTTTCTCAACAATTATATCCGAGGAAGTTTTTTGTTTTTCTTTGAAATTCACTCTCTAAATTGAGCTCAAATCTATATCCAAGGGCAGTGCAAGGATTCCAAGAATGTCATTCATGGGCATCCTAATTTCATGAGAAATAGTAGCTAGAAACTGGGATTTTGCAACATCAGTAGCTTCTGCTCGGTTTTTAGTTCTCAGATCAGTCATCATCGCGAGTTCCATCTCTGCTCAGACTAGTCATCATCGCGAGCTCACCGACCACCAAATATCGCGAGCTCACCGACCACCAAATATCACGAAACTCAGGCCATCTTTGTGAGCCATTACCAACAACTTGCCGACCACCCAATCTCGCGAAACCCAGGCACCATCAACCATCTGTTCATCGTCATCGCCGACCATCTTCTCATCCTCATCTTCCACATAAAAAATCACATCATTTCTCATTAATTCACACTGATATTTGGGGACCTTCTCGAATCAAAAACATCACAGGGACACGTTGGTTCATTTCATTTGTGGATGATCATATCGCTTGGTTATTCCTAATGAAAGAAAAATCTAAAGCAGGTCAAATTTTTAAAAATTTCCATACCATGATTCAAACCCGATTTCAAACAAAAATCCAAGTATTGAAATCTGACAACGCTAAAGAATACTTCGCTTCCACCCTTACTGATTATCTGTTAAGTCAAGGGATTGTCCATCTAAGCTCTTGTGTTGACACACCTCAACAAAAACGAGATGACTGAAAGAAAGAATAAGCATCTTCTCGAGGTAGCTAAATCCCTCATGTTCACAACTCATGTCCCTCAACATTTCTTGGAGGATGTTCTTACAGCTACTTATCTTATCAATAAGATGCCTTCTTGTGTCCTCATGTTTAAAACACCTATCAATACTCTACTTGAGTTATACCCACACACCAAAATCGTGTCCCACATTCCCTTTAAAATTTTCAGATGTTCTGCTTATGTCCATATACATCATAGTGGCAAACTTGATCCTCGAGCCATCAAATGTATATTCCTAGGATATTCTTCATATCAGAAAGGATACAAATGTTTTTCTTCTATCACAAAATGATTCTATAATACAATGGATGTCACATTCTTTGAACAATATCTGTACTATTCCAAACCTGCCATTCAAGGGGAGAACATAGACAATGAATACCAGCTTTCGAATATCATAACCACTCAATCTCCCACAAATCCTATCCCGCAAATTCTAGAGAGTGAATCATTGTCTCAAATAAATACTCTTACTAATCCCAATGAACCCTTAACTTCTCTACCAACAAATCCAAACTTCATTGTCCCAAACAATGATCTTCTTGTCTACTCTAGGAGGAAAACTCAAGAAAGAGCGAAGAACCGAGCATATCTTGAGCCAGTCCAGGAAAGCAACCCAAGTACAGGCCACTCCGACAATTCACAAGGTAACATCACTGAACCTCGTATTATTGAATTACCTCCTAATGATTTGAATTTGCCAATTGCTATAAGGAAAGGTGTAAGATTGTGCACAAACCACCTCATCTACAACTTTGTTTCCTATAAAAATCTCTCACCAGGTTATAAGGCATTTATCAGCAACCTTGATCAGATAGTGATTCCAAATTCTGTTCATGAACCATTTAAAATACTTGAATGGAAGACAACTATTCATGAAGAACTCAGTGCCTTAGAGAAAAACAAGACTTAATAGATCACAAAACTACCATCGGGAAAACAAGTTGTTGGGTGTAAATAGATCTTTACAATCAAACACAAAGCAGACGGCAGTGTAAAAAGACTCAAAGCTCGCCTTGTGGCTAGGGGACTCACTCAGACATATGGGCTTGACTATCAGGAGACTTTTGCACCTGTAGCAAGACTCAACACTATTCATGTTCTTCTCTCCTTAGCATCTAACTTGGATTGGCCTCTTTACCAATTAGATGTCAAGAATGCATTCCTTAATGGTGATCTCGAAAAAGAAGTCTACATGAACATTTCTACTGGAATTGAATCTCCTATTCTAATCAATAGAGTCTGCAAACTTAAAAAATCCTTATATGGATTGAAACAGTCTCCACATGCCTGATTTGATAGGTTCTCTAAAGTTCTGAAGAGATATGGGTACACTCAATGCCAATCAGATCACACACTATTCGTCAAACACTTCTCCAATGACAGAATAGTTATCATAATTGTGCATGTAGATGATATTGTTTGTTCTAACAGGTAATTCTACAATTGAGATGAATAAACTCAAAAAATTCCTTACCAAGGAATTTGAGATCAAAGATCTAGACAACCTCAAATATTTCCTAGGAATGGAAGTAGCACGAACAAAAAGAGGTATATTTATATCTCAAAGGAAATATGTACTTGATCTTCTCAAGAAAACTGAAATGATCGGATGTAAACCGGCAGAAACTCCGATGGACCATACAGTAAAACTCGGAATCAAAGAAAATAGTACACCTGTAGACAAAGGCCATTACCAAAGATTAGTGGGAAAACTCATTTACCTATCCCACACTAGACCAGATATTGGTTTTTCAGTAAATGTTGTAAGTCAATTTATGAACAATCCCACTGAAGAACACATGGAAGCGGTTTATCGTATACTCAAATATCTCAAGATGACACCAAGAAAAGGATTATACTTCAGTAAGAATCCCACTAGAAAAATTAAAATCTTTGCAGATGTTGACTGGGTAGGCTCTATAGTGGATCGTAGATCTACCACTGGATATTGTACATTCGTATGGAAAAATCTTGTAACTTGGCAAAGTAAGAAACAGTCAGTAGTCGCTCGAAGCAGTGCAGAAGCTGAATTTAGAGCTATGGCTCATGAGAATTGTGAAGGAATGTGGTTAAGAAAACTACTCAATGAACTAGACTTCACAACTCCTGAACCTATCAACATGCATTGTGATAATCAAACTGCAATAAGAATTGTGAAAAATTCAGTTCATCATGACCGAACCAAACATGTAGAAATTGATCGTCATTTCATTAAAAAGAAGTTAGATGGAAAAATCGTAGATCTACTATATACATCTACACATCATCAAATTGCAGATATCCTTACCAAAGCATTACCTCGAACAATCTTCGAAGAATTGAGTTGCAAGTTGGGAATGATTAATATATATTACCCAACTTGAGGGGGAGTGTAGACTTTCTAAGAATATTATGCTTTATCAGTGTTGTACAGGCTGTAATATTAGTGTAAAACAAGCTATAATTATTTGTTGATACCAGCTATTATATTCCTAGTTTAGTGGCCACTAATCTAAGTTCTCATTCCTATTTATAGTGTTGTATATACATTAAAAAGAACAGAGAATAAAAAGTAAAAACATACTCCAGATTATCTTCATCATCTCTCCTAATATACTCTTCACAATTCAAAGAAGAAACACTTTTTAAACATCATGCAAGAAATATGCCAACCAAAATGATTTACCTCACCAACTTTTATTTCTTTGGACCCATCACCACATACAATCTTGGCAAGGTAACCTTCCTCCATGCATTCCATCTCAACTGTAGCTTTGTCCTTGAAAAGTTGACAATGAAAAGCAAATGTCATTCTTTTTGTCAGAAAAGCACATAAAGCAAAAATAGTAGAAGACTTACGGTTTCAACTTCACAGAGAACTTCACCAGGAGAAACTTTTTCACCCTCTTTCTTCAACCATCTTGCAATATTACCCTATATATCATACAAGATATCTTATAAATGTTTAACTTCAAAAGTAACAATCTCCTATTTAGCAACAGAAAGGTAGGTACCTCAGTCATTGTAGGTGAAAGAGACGGCATTCCTATCTCTTGGTGCGGAGGAAGGTCTGAAATACAATACAAAGGCTTAAACTTAAATGAATCATGAGCTATACCTCACCCAGATTCAAGATTTTTTTAAAGATGAACAAATTAACTCTACGAATCATTTCATCCCAAATATATTGCTTACAAATTAAAGATCAATTATATGCATGTATGCACCATCTAATCATGTGTTGTTTGTGCGCTTGCACACAAACAACTATACACTAAGGTTAAAGACAATACTAAAATAAAATACATATAATCATCTATTTACTCATTCATCACTAGAACTAGAGGGGAAAAGGCTAACAGTATTGGAGCATGTACTCCACGTCTAGGCTTAAATAAGTCAAGCATGATTACGAACGACACTAACAAATAAGAGAACATTAATGAACATCAAATTGGAACAAAGATGAATAAAAATCAGTTAATGGCTTATAAATGCATCACTAAAATAAAATTATATGGCTCACGTTTTGAGACAATGACAGTGCGGTTGCTTGAATCAATGAAGCACTGTATTTATATCTTATTGCTCTACTGATTGGAAATACCTTAAGGTACTCCTAAAACGAGATCACACTGTATCACAACTAATATATTTTATTAAACAACTAAGGAACAATTTTTTTGTCAAAAAGAATAATCCATCAACTTGTAAAACACCCAAATTGCATTACAAAATTAAAGCAAAGAGCAAAAAGGTCATGATAAGTACCAGCAGTAGATGATAAGCCTCTCCTCGAGACTACCTCTGAACTGATACAATGGAAACATAAGTTAGCAATCATCAAAAGAACTTTACACAAACACACAAAAGAAAAATGTTAGACAACATACCATGAAATCTGTTTGTTGTATAACAATCCATCAACTGAATTTCCCAATTTTATCGATGTGGACAAGGCATTCCTTCTCTTATATGTACCAAATGATGACATCTACAAAACAAGGCATATTAATTCTTTCACAAGTTCACAACTGATTTTTATTTCTGAGATCATTGATAAGCAATGAATGTACTTACAACTATTAGATGTAAGATCCTAAAATGAAAGACTCCAACTACTATTGATGAGGTATGATAAAGAACTGTACTTACAGAGACAGTGGTGAAAAACTTCGTAACTTTCCCTCTTTCTGAAGGTACAAAAGGACAATGAATCTTCGGCAACTCTAAGATAGAATTAAAAGTTTCTTTAAACAACACTTCTAGGGAAGTATTTAAGAGGAAACATACTTGAAAAGTAAAAAAACTATAATTATTTGCAAGTTTGTATAAATGTGAAACTGTGGGATGGGAGCCCTTTTTGGGGTGTTGTGGATGGGGAGGAATAGTAAAGTTTTTTATGATAGTGAGAGTGTCAGCAATTATTTTGTGGAAAGTTTTGCTTTTAGCATCATCATGGTCATTCGTTTCTAAAGAATTAAAAGATTATTCTCAATTTACTATAAGTTTTAACTACGAAGCTAGTATATCCTATTTAAGTGTTAGATCTATTATTTGGTATAGCTTGGTGATACCTTTAGTAAATGGTTACTGTCTACATTATACTTTTTGTGGTTATTACATACATTATTATAATTTAATGTTTCTTACAAAAAAAATGCAATTTTGCCGAAAGGGACAATTGAGATAGTATTGTTGGTAAGCTAAAAGAGTAGTAGCACCGACTGCCTAATGTAACAGACCATATACAGCTAAGCAAATTCATCTAACGCAAAAAAGGTGAAGTCTTTAAAATGTACAAAGTGATTATATATTGATTTCAGTGCATAAGATAACTCATTTAATAGATAGAGTTTCATTTTTAAACCCCTCCCTAGACACAAGCACATGTTTGGATTTTTAAAACGTTATAAATATGTTCAATGCATGTTCTCAACTTTTATTTAATAATATGAATATTTCATTCTCTATATTTATGAAAATATAAATTTGGTCAAACAATATCAAAAATTGAACATATTTTTAATGCCTTTAGAGAGTTAGAAATGAAATTAGTTAAAAAAAAACAAGGTTTATATATTTATAGGTACACATCTTTAAATCTTTATGAACTGTCATAAACATATATGACACAGCTGCCTTAAAGAAGCTTGAAGAGTTTATCTCAATATTCTGATATAGCAGCTAAAGCCTCTAAATTCTAAGGACAGATGCTACTCCAAACTTCTTCACAATAATTGTAAGCTGACTCAGCTCAAAACCAGCATATTCTAATTCTATTCCTACATGGGGGCACTGACAATGTTGACCACTGTAAATTTGATGCGCTATCATTTCTTCTTCAAATTAGCGTTCCCAAAAAACTCATGAACGGACAGTTTCAAGGAATCCACAGATAACACTGCATAACATTTGACTTTGAAAAATATAACAAAAATCATAAAAATAATACCATCTCTTCGAATAACAGCTGACTGACCATCACATGCAAACCAACGAACCAACAAAGCAGGCTCATTTCGCAACAAATTGGGGGCATTTCTTAACTGCAAAGAGCGAAATATTTAAGACCATCTACAGTAACGGTTAGTTACTAATGGAACTATGTCTAATATGAAGAAGTATGTGAAAAAAGAAGAACATCTGATTAATATAATTTTTGACAGGTCATGGAATACACGTACACATCATTTCTCCAGTAGAAAATTAACAAACCATAAGGTTATGAACAGAATTTTTCAAAGGCCTTCATAGTGTTTTAAGCAAATTTGGGGGTGGCGAAGGAAAGTAAAATACCTACTTACATTGAGAAATTAAATTCAAACAAAACACGCCCTGAATATGAAGTCCCTACCCGATCATCATTTCAGCTTTGCATGATCTGATGACCAACTAAGTAAACAACTTCCCTCAACAACGTGAGTAAAGGAAAGGCAACTTAAGCAGCAACGTCATATTTGAACAAACAAAATTTCAAACTCAGCAAACATTTGAATCAGAAATTTTTTTTCCCTTAATATTGGTCTTTATTTAAATTAGAAAACAGCACGCTTCAATGACCAAACTAACAAATGAGAAATTATTCATTACTTCTGGAGCAACAATAAGATTAATATTCGAAATCTGAATTTTAGTTATAACGAAATGCCAAGGTAGAAAGAAACAGTCGATGGATAGAAAAATAGGGAAAGTAGCGTAGTTACCTTCTTCGAGTGATTAATAATTTGAGATGCGTACGACATTGCTGGAGTTCTTCGTCGAAGTAAAATAAATAAATAAACGCAAAAAAGAAGAAAAAAATAAATTAAAATTTTAACGCGAAAATCAAATACAACAAAGAAACACCAGATATGTAGTAGTGGTTATTGCTGTGCTTGGTTAGGTGGTAAATTTGGACTTTAGGGTTCGACTTCGCCGATCAACGATTCAACGTGGAAATGAAGGCATAGATCTCACTCAACTTTGCTCGTTACTTCCTATTCTTCTTTTTTTATTTTTTGTTTAATAATTAGGCCGTCTATGTTAGTTAGAATAGATACGTTTTTACGGTTTTAATTAATATAAATTATAACATTTCGTTTTATTTATATTAATTCGATTTAGTTTTTAATTTGTTATAATTTTTGAAGATTTTTAATAAAAATTAATATAAAAATTTTAATATATCGATTTAAAAATTAATATAACCAGATTAAATTATTTAAAAAATATTTTTAATTAATACAAATTAAATAATATCATTTTATTTATAAAATCATTTAATCTGATTTTTCGATACCTTAATAATAACTACAAAAGAAAAAATAATAATAAATAAATAATATGTTTAAAATTTAATAGTACTTAAATTAGATAATAATTAAATTTAAAAGAAGTTAATTTATTTTAAATAATATTTAAAATAAAATTATATACTATAATATTTTAAATAATTAAAAATTTTATTTTTATAATTATAAATTTTTAAATTATTATTTTTATTAAAAAATTATGAATTATTGAATGTGAAGTTACAATGCGGTTATATTTGGGTTTAGCTATTGCGCGCAGGGTTTGAGAATATAGGTAGTTATTAGGAGTGTCCATAAACTGGTCTGGATCGGATCAAACCGTAAAATCGAACTGGATCGGATCAAACCAAATGGTTTTGCTAATCAAACGGTCTGGTCCGGTTTGTATTAATTTTAAACCGTTTGAACTAGACCGGATCGGTTTAATAATATATTAAAAATTTCACATTATTTTTCATTAAATTATAAAAAAAAATTGAACCAAACTGGGAATCAAATCGAGCAGAAACGGTTTATAAGTCAACTGCAGTAGATTTTATTCTTAAAAGCGGATTTAAACGATCGATCCGAATAATAATATGAGCGGTCGAGTAGGTTTAATATTTTTTAGGAAAAATCGGACCGGACCGAACCATGAACACCCCTAATAGTTACTTACATTTGGCAATAAAAAGATAAAAATATAATATTTAATAATTAAAAATATATATTATATATATATAAAATTAAAATTATCTTATATTTAATTTTTAATAAAATTAAATTAATATTATATCATGTCGAAAGTCTAATAGTACCTATCATTATTATCAAATAATTATTGTCGGTGATGTCGACAAAGTTTCGAGGATTTAGTTAGAGTTTCGGTAATTAATATCAATAAATTTGTAAGGTGTATTAATTGTTTTAAAATTTTGTGCTTCATATAAAATAATCATATATTTTTAAAATATTTATGTAATGCGTAAAAAATTATATATAATTTATTAAATAACTTTAAAATATAAAAATATTATCATCTGATAATATTTGTAATTTAAAATTCACCTTTGTTAAAATTTATTTTTTTAAAAGCTTACAATATACTTTCATTATATTTTAAAGAAAAATCTTAATCATTAAATTGTTACTGCTTAATAATATATAATTTAAAATTTATTTTTAATTTAATATAATAATTTAAAGATTTTATATATAAATCAATATAAATTACACATATATCTTTTAAATAATATAAAAAAATTATAAATTTTACGTATTTATGTATAATTTATATACATCTTATAAAATAACTTAAAATATTTTTAATAATTAATAATTTTAATTTTAAAAATTTATATTAAATTCATTCGATAAAATGCATGAACAATTTATAAATTATATAGAA
Organism: Hippophae rhamnoides; assembly: GCA_033030585.1. Classification (NCBI taxonomy): domain Eukaryota; kingdom Viridiplantae; phylum Streptophyta; class Magnoliopsida; order Rosales; family Elaeagnaceae; genus Hippophae; species Hippophae rhamnoides. Next base: position 57,370,129 of record CM065427.1, on the reverse strand, counting down.
AATTTATACATATTTATCTAATAGAAATAATATAAAATTATGTATAAAGAATAGAAACTAAAAATATATACAATATCAACGTAGAATATATATATAATAATTTATAAATTATATAAAAATTAAAACATATTCATTTAATATAAAAAAAAGTATATAATTTGTATCTTATCCTTCGTACAGAAACTAAAAACATATTTATCCTTCCAGAAATGAAAAAATAAGTAAGGATAAAAAGGTAAAATAGCATGTAAAAAACGCTGCCGGACAGCGAGTTGTGGAAAAAGTAATCTTCGTATATAAAACCACCTCGTCCTTGTTCTCATTGCGTGGCTGCGTGCTGTTGAGTACGCGCCTACCATTTTGGATATTGAAATTGGTGCAGTTGGATACTTTGATAAAAATATATTTTAATTTACTGATTGTTAGGAATTCAAAATATAAGTTTTTTTATTTATTTTTTTAAACGAAAAGATTTATAACATATTGTTAAGAATAAACATTTTATAAATTTTTTTTATTATTATAAATAACAAAAAGTATTTAAAAATATAAATAATTTATAGTTTAAATTAATAAGTAAATAATTTAAATATTAAAATATGTCGTTAAGATTATTCATTATAAAAAGATGAATTATGGTATAATTGTAATTAAAAATATTTTTTAAATATTTATTTTCATTAAATTTAAAAAAATATATATAAAATATCAATTTATTCTCGAGAAAATAACATTTTTGTACTATCCTATTGTCATTAAAAATGATTGATTTTCATTACCATTTATCCTTTAGCAATAAAACATGTTTAATGCACCATAAATATAATCATATTATATTATTTTAATTGTATTTTAATTCATCAATATACAACGATTGTGTTACACATTAAGGAAAAATTATAACTATACGATTTTTATAGATTGCTATGTTAAACTTAGAAGTTATACTATATTGTAAGTAAAAATTGTACAATTAGGATAATTTACTTTATAATAGCATATTTAATGTATAAATAGAATGTTTTAATTAGAATGAATTATACTAATTATATTATAATTAATTTGTATAATGTAATCGAATAAAATTAATGTTAAATATTTTAATAAATAATTAATATTTAAAATAATATGTAATTTATTTTATGCAATTTTTTTACATATAAAATAGTTTATTTTTATAATTATCTTATATTTTAAAAATAAAAAATTATTTTTAATTTAAAATAAAAGAATAAGTCAAGACACATGAGTTAATTGTTTTTAAACTACATTTTTATTCTTTTAAACAACATTTATGTTTATTTTGATAAAAAAAACAAACTTTTGATTTTATCATTGTATTTATTCATTAAAAAGTGACAATCCAATGATTTTTATTTAAAGAATTTGTATAATTAGTTTGTAAGAATTTTATTGAATCATCGTGACTCTCTTAATGGTATAAAATTTATACATGATCACATTATTTTCATCTTATATGATATATTTTGATTTCTTAGTCAAATATATGACTATATAAAAATTATGTAATCAAATCCATTGACATTCTATAACAAGCATGGTGTAAATGTAAGAAAAAATAAAATTAATTAATTAAATATTCTTTTAAATAAATTTTTATAATAAAATTATTTTAACCTATAAATAACCACATGAAATAAATTATATATTCTTTTAATAAAATATTTATCATTAAATTTATCTAATTATATGATCCATATTGTCATAAAAAATTACACATATTAATTATAATAGAATTAATTATTTTACATGCTAACAAACATGGTGTTATAATATAGTCTTATAGAATTATGATAAAAATTTAATAAAAGAATTTATATTTAAAATAAAATATAATTTTTTATGTAATTTATAACTATTAAATAATTTTATTATAAAATTAATTTAAATAAATATTAAATTTATTTTTATATTTTATTACATTATGAAAATAAAAGAAATATTTTTAGGTTGGAATGAAAGAATTTATTAATACACATAATTTTATAATTAAAAATTTATATAGATTAAGTTAAATATCTAATACATTTAAACTTACAACTCCTGATGGGTCAAAAATTATAAGTAATCATATAATTTTTATTTTATTCAATAAATTATGAATTTACACTTAAACATATAATTAAACTAAAATTATATAGTAAAAATCATTAATAATATCTAATAAATATATCATTTCACTCTTTGAATCTCCCAAGTATATTTTTATTATTATTATTATTACATAATATTTTTTTAAAATAATTATTAATATTATTATAGTAACAAATTATGCACCAAATATATTTTAAAAAAAATTACAAAGCAACTCACAATTTTTTTAGATGCTTATTTTAAATTCTATTAAACTTTCATTTTTAGTTGATGCACAATTCCTAATTTAAGTGGAGGTTATAAATGCTTTAATATTTTTGTTGTAATATTCATGAATGGTTCAAAATATTACAAATATTTAACTCTTTGAATGGTCAAAGATGTTTTTTTTATATAAATAATTTTATTTAATTATTAACTATTATTATGAATACGGTATAACTTGGGGATTATTTGAACTACAAGATTAAACCAAGTTATATTATTACTTAAAGTTAATATAATAATAAATTATACACCATTGTAAGTATGTTTGTAATCTATGTTTATATTTTGGCTTATCGTATGCAAAATACGTTATCTATTTTTTTACTTAGTATTTTATTTTTTCATGTATAATGTTGGTTATTACAGATCAATAATGCGCACATGCACATAGTTATGAATATTGTGATTGAGAGCATGTTTTTCACGCACCATGGTTGGTTGTTTATTATGTATACTAAATCATGAGTGCCGAATTTTGGTTCATTTCAAGTGCAGATACTTATGAAAATAACTTGACAATATTTTAAATAAAAAATTATGATTTTTGGCACCTCAACACACCTCTTTACAAGGTGCCTTTCCACACCCCTTGCTATACCCTTAGCAAGTTGGTTAGCGAGGTCCACAACAAGAACTATGACAAGGTAGTCTAAACATTGGGTTTCCTTTTATAAATACCCTCATTCTTTTCTTTTTCACACGATTTTAATACCAAAATTTGCACTGGGAATTGTAGAGCTTATGTTTTTACACTTCATTATTGTGAGAAAAATAGGATGCTTGAATGTTAAGTTCTAGACTATTTTGTTTTCTGTATTAGACACACAACATTGAGTATTTAGGTTGGTTATTGAGTTGAGTTATCAAATTGTTGGATGTGTGCATACGTGATTTGATTGCGTGTCTCATACATATGATTTTAGATTTGTGATGGATTGTGTATCCTTGGTTAATTATTGGTGGCTCGTGATTGAGGGTAGTTCTCAAAGTTTATAGCATTATTCTCTTCACTTTACTGATATGTGGTTTTTGATTACATCACATTGGGTGGTTTTGAAGGAAAGTCAAGTTTGTGTGACGAACCAAATCATTGTAGGCAGTTTGGACATAGGTTCCTACTAATAGAGGTATTTGTGGTTTTATTTCTTTCAAAGTTGCAATTGTTTTATTGCTTAGTGAATTATTTGCTATCAAGTAATCGTCAACACAAGGATGTTACCACATAAATACAATATCTATATGGTTTTATCTTGATATATTGCTTATTATGCATGATCTATTATTTTGCTATGTGCTCTGCTTAAATGATTATTATTCTAATTTTTGTGAGTTAGAGATGAGTCCTTAAGAAATATGTATCACCCTTTTATGCTTAACCATTCCAGAGTTGATTCTTTTAACTCACTTTCTACACACATCCTTAACTCACCTAAGTGCTTATTAGATAGGCCTACGTTGTTCAATAGGCTAAATTATGCCTATTGGAAATCTCAAATTAGGGCCTCCTTATGGTCCCTCGGAGATTGTGTTCAATTTCTTGTCGAGAATGGCTAGACGTATCCAACCAAAACCCTTCCCAATAATACTATGATTCCAAAGCGCATGATCGAATGGACTAAAGAAGAAAGTAAGGAGTCCAGATGGAACAACAAGGACTTGTATACAATCATTAGGATTGTTATGCCAAATGAATATCGAAGAATTCAAAGTTGTACAACGTCAAAGAAAGCTTGGGACATTCTAAAAACTACTCATGAAGGAACTTCTATTGTCAAGATATTCAAAATTTTAAAATTGAGTAGAGATTTTGAGTAATGCATTATGCAATAGGATGAGATGTTTAACAAGATCTATGCATCATTCTCAAATATTGTCAAGACAAGATCAAATTGCTACTAAGAAGGGAAAAAGTTTGACTCTTAAGACCACTAAGGGTAATGATCCCAATGAATAAGCTAAAGTCACTATTATTTCTTATGATTCTGACCTTAGTGGGGAAGAAATGATTTTGCTTGTCAGATTCTTTAGAAAGAAAAAAAACCTCTTTTAGAGAGATTAAAAAGACAACTCAAACTCTCAAATGAAGAGTTAGATAACGAATCAAAGAAACCTAGCAAATGTCACATGAATAAGATTAGATGATTCAAATGTGGGCAGCCTTGGCACATTCTTACCAATTTTTTTCATAAACAAAAACACACGAATATACGTGTTATAAAGGCTAAGGTTACTGTTTCGGATAGTATCGATAGTGATGATGAGGATAAAACTAACTTTCTTACTTTCTTTGCTTCAAGCAATGTTATTGATCCTCTAACTGCTACCTCAAATGTTTAAAAGGCTACAACTGAAGTTGATGATGAGATGCGCAATAAGAATTAAAATGTACCTCACAAATAATGCATCACCCAAAGAGAGTTAAGATGTTCAATAAAATACATGACATAATTCCAAAATAAAAGAAAATTTACATCAAATACTAATAAGAAATCATGAAAAAAAGAACTGTAAATTGGAAAACTAAAGGAATAATTGATATTTTAGAGCTCTAGATCTCTATATGTACTAATGGGTCTTCTTTAGTGGTTTATAGTGGTTGAAAGATAAAGTTGTCACCTAGATACTATGGTGCTCATTCTAACTTGCTACGATCGTAATTAGATTGAGCGAGTTGCATCCCATAGATGACATTCATATAACTGGATTGGTGCTACATGCATCTATTGAGTCACTTTTACTATTATATTTGATAGGTCTCCATTTTATCTACATTTTCTTGTATTTATCAAACATATCCTTTAGAGATGTCTTTGAAAAATATACTCTTTTGTTGGCTTAGAAAGCTTTATTTTCACTTATGAAGGATGTCATATATGTCATGATTAATAGGTCACCAAGTTGAAGTAGAATATTTTAGATAGGCATTCTCACCTGAGCTCTAGCACAAAGTGCTATAATAAGTTATGGGGAAAAATAACTAACTCAAGGATTATTCATTGATGATTTTATTCTTGATTCATAATTGTCTGACATTCATGCTTTTAGAGGTTTAGATTATGAATAGTAATATAGTCCTTTCTTTATCAATTGAACTATAATGCCTAGTTGGCATCAGTTCAAAATAGAGGAAATATTGTCAAACATAGAAGATGTTTGTTAATTCTTTAGCATCAAATCCTTTATGTCTCCATTTGGCATATCACATTTTGCTCCTCCTAGTGTTAAGCTTTCTACTACTTTTTCATATTCTATGTGTTTTAAATAAGCCTCGTACTTTCATTGAGATACATCCATTAAACCATAGTAATAGTTATGGTAGATGTATTAAAGGGTACAAAAAATCTCCTAACCATGACATTATCATTATTAGCTTTAAGCAAATTAGCATAGAATTCTCTCCCAATATCATTACCCCTTTCGACAATAAATTTTTTGTTCACCTATGCAATTTTTTCAAATCTTTTTTTTTTTAGTCTCAAGATTTCTTCACCATGTCTTTTTCTTTTTGGTTTCATATTTTGATTCAAGAGTGTAAAAACATAAAAAAAAAAAATTATCACTCTCTATAGGTTTGTTTCCTTAAATTCAAAAATATTCATACTTCTTATCCAAAATTATTTCCACAAAATTAACCACAACATCAACTAAATAAAACTTGAGGATTTAATGCATTTACTTGAAGATGATATGAAAAAATCCCAAAAATCTTTATGTGAAATCTTTGCAAAATGATCTTAAACAAGCTTTAATATTGATGTAGATATAAATATTTAAGAAGATGAATGGTGATTTTTGGCTAAAAATTGAATTTCTTATGTAAAAAAGTGAGATAATGGCAATTGGGTTTTAGGATTTTAAAAATTTTGTCAAAAAGTGGGGGTTTGATTTGGTTTCTCACATGGGTGAGGTTTTTGGGTACACAGGCCACAATGCAAATTAAAAATAATTTCCCAAAATCCAACACAAAACCAGTGTGTCACGACATGCTTTAAATCATACTGTGACGTGAATAGATTTTACATTCTCATTTTTTTAAACCGAAGGTATTGACCTATGACCGACATAAACATGTGTCATGACACGCAATGAAAATTTAAACTTTTCCTTAAAATTTCAATTTTGCTTAAAATAAAATAAAAACTAAAAAAAATTAAACAATAAACATAATGCAAAAAATATTCAATTAAAGATAAAATAGAAGAAATCAATGGGTTGCCTTCTATTTAGTGCTTAGTTTAACGTCAGTATCCCAACAAATGTAACCTTTAGCTCAAGTTAAAACCATTTGTGCTTCAATCTTTCTCACAATTATGGCTAATTAGCTCATTTAAGTCTTTAGGTTGTGAATTGAAAAATTTGTATAATGATAGAATTTAGTATTATAATTAGCTAAAGTAAGAACCATATCCTCTACATACTTACTTTAAAGTGGTTTCTGATGTTGGTACTACTGAGGTGGCTTAGGATTTAGAAAACCAGGTAGACATTGTTGATTGTTGAAGTATGTTGTGAGCCTATTGTTTGCATAGCTTAAATTTAGATGATCCTTTCATCTTGCATTATAGGTGTTAGAGTAGGGATCATACTTGGGCCTTTGTGGTTGAAAGCTGCCAACAATATTGGTTTGTTCAAAATTATTATCTTGAATAGTATAGCATATGTCAATGCGATGTCCTATTGAAGAATATATGGCATAAGCCTTAAAATGTCCTTAGTTAAATATTGCATCAAAGCAATTAAATTGTTAACTTGAAACTCAATAGTAGGGTTAGTACTTACCTTATTTACCTCTATTTGTGGGTTACTATAGATGCCAAATTGTTGAGAATTGGCTGTTATAGTTACAATTAAATTTCTTACCTCAAGTGAAAAAAATTTCACCAATGATCCACCATTAACAACATCTACCATCCTTGTCTCTATGGGTATTAATCGTTAATAGAAATATTGGAAAAGAAATTACTCACTAACTAAATAGTGAGGATAGCTTGCACATAATCTCTTAAATCTCTTCCAATATTCATATAATGTTTTCCCATTTATTTGCCTTATGCCACATAATTATTTTATAATTTTTGTGGCCATATAAGATGAAAAATACCTTTCTAAAAATATTTTTATTATGTTAGACCATATGAAGATAGTACCTGAAGGGAGATAATAGAGTTATTCATTTTTACTATCAGTTTCATGGTAGAGCATACTACATGAAAACTATTTTAAGTGTTTATTTGGGTCTTCTCTTAATAAACCTCTGGAAGTAGGTAAAAGATGAATTAGTCTATATATGAGTTCAAATCCTACCTCATAGTTTGGATACACAATGCACAAGGGTTGCTGCTCCAAGTTAGGTGCATCTATTTCCTTCAGTGTTAAGTCTACTGTTGGCATCCCTTTGTATTCAGTATCAGATTCACTTAAAGAAGTGGATTATGTTGTATTTGCATGTAGTGACTTTTTTAACCTTAGATTGTAGGAATGTTAATAAGTGCTTGAAAATCACAAAAAATAACATAATTTATATGCTCCTTAGTATAAAATAGATTTGTATGTACATAATTTTATTATCATTTTAGCAAATCTATGTTTTCGAAATCACAGTTATGTTTTGTTGTTTTTTAGGCATTTTAGCTTCAAAATGATTCAACTGATCAATACTTGAAGAATCATATCTAAAAGCACTTAATTGCAACCATAAAGAATAAAAGAATAACATATGTAACCTTACATATATTTCAAATAAATGTAAGGGGTGAAATACAAAAGAGGTTCTAAAAGTGTAGAATAACGCGAGCCACGACGAAATCTAATATGTGTCGTGGTTTAGGACAATCAAATCATGATTCAAACGCTTACAAAATTAACGCGTGTCACACTGCAAAAATAATGCATGATGTAACGCTCAACTATATGATCCACAATTTTCTTTATTTTGCAGCATTTTTTAAACCTGTATAAATCCAATACCATTGTATTCAACACATCAAACTGAATATCATTTCTTAGTTTTTAAGAGAATTTTGATATAGTTTTAGGTTTATAGTTTTCTTAGTTATGAAGTAGTTCTTTCAATTCAATAAACGATATTGATAAATCTGTTTAGAGGTTTTTTAGATAGTTGATTAGTATTAAAATTTTATACTTAGAAGAATACGCTTGAGGCATAAATATTAAATGTATTCTTCTATTTCTAGTTTAATTTTATGTTCTATTTTTAATATTTTGATCATTTCTTAATTATAAGCATGTCTAGTTGAAAATACTATCTAATTGATGAGTGCTTAAAAAATACCAAAATTACCGTAATTTTATGCACGTTAATTAATTAAAAATATATATATTTATATGATTTTATCATATATCTATATAAATTTATCTTTTCGGACACACGAGAATTTTTATTATTTTTCAGGTATTTTCGCTTAAAAAAGTAACTTTAAGACTAAAAAAAATACTGTAGGCAATACATTACAAATATATTCATAAAATAAATGAGGAAAAGTCAAAAAATATGTAAAAATTGGATAAAATGGATCAAAAGGGTCAAAAATGGTGAAATTGCGCACGCAGTCGCCCAACAACGCCAGCCAACGCACGTAGTGCACCCAACAGCGCCAAGTAGCGCGCACCACAATGCCGAAGCCGCGCCCCACACTACCATGACATCAACAATGACATCATCATTCAATATTCCATGTTTCCTCCATTTTTAATCATATTTTCACCCACTTTTTCTTTCTCTCCTCACCTATAAATACCCACATTCTCTTCATATCAAAACATACCTCAAAAATATCTTCTTCTCTTTTTCTCTCTATTTCTTAGTTTTTAGTTTTTCTTAGTTAGTTTTTCTTAGTTTTAGAATTCTTCTCTTTTTGAGATGAACTAATTATGTTTTTGTAATTTATTTGTTTTTGATTCAATAAATGGAAATGCAAATTCCGTTTGGAGGTTTTCCAACAACAGGAATTACATTAAAGTACTGTAAGGATTTTATTTTCTTTACAGTTATTTTTTATGCTTTATTCTTATATGTTATATTTAATCTGTCTATGATTAAATTTAACTTTGCTGGTTGTTTGTAAACATGATATAATAATAATGTTGTTATGCTTGCAAAATATTAAATAGGTAAAAATCTCTAAAATGAATTGATTTTGTTTTTATTCAAGATTTTATATTAAGAATGTTAGAGATAAATATATTATTTTTTATTACAAACTTAAATCTAAAAATTAGATTTTAAGGTTTAGTTATCAAGTCTAATTTAGAGTAGTGCTCTTTTATTTGTTGGTACAATCGCCTGGTAGTTAGAGTGGAGCTTTATTTCATAAGTTTTTATAAGAATTATTATCTGAAAATGTATTGACAACATGTTTTCAGTAATAGTTTTAAAACTTGAAAGTTAGTACTCAGATAATTAAATTCTTAGGTTTAATTTGGACACCTTGAATAAAGTTTAAAATGTCTAACCCCACCAAAGGTGATATTTAAATGGTTCATTTTCTATCTCTTAGAAAAAGTAATTAATTTAATTAACCAAATTACTTATCAACCCTACTCATAGGTGTTAATTGATTTGTTTAATTAACAAAGAATATCTAACCCCACCAAATGTAGTATTCATATGAATAAGAGAGAATCAATAAATATCAATTTATATCTTTAATAACCTAAATAATATGAGCAAGTATAATTAACTTAGTTATTATATCCATAAATACTCCACTATTATAAATGATAAAATTTACATAAATATTTATTGAATACATATCTATGTTTATTTTTATGTTATTAGATTAGAAACATAAAAACCCAAAATATCGTGACATGATGTTTATGATTTAATTTCGTTTTTAAAAGTTTGAATATTAAATTAAAAACCACATACATTCTTTTCTTAGATCGACCTTGAGAGTATACTTATCATTTTTTTATGAAATGATTCATGCACTTGCGAGAGTTTTATAAATATAAAACTAAAGTATTGACAGGATCGACGACGTCGGGTTTTGTTCATGAGTAACATTAGTAATATTATTATGCTTGCAAAAAATTAATGTAAGTAAAACATTTTTATAAAATAAATATATCTTTATTTCTTCATTTAAGAATTATACAAAGTTTATTATAGAAAAATATTTTGACAAATATTTTCGTAATAAACTTAAAACATGAAGATTAAATTTAGAATTTGATTATTTGGATCTGATTTAAAGTCAATGTTTTCGATTTAAGATTTAATTATTTAGATATGAGTTATATTTTATTTTAATTTTAAGAATTACTATTTGAAAATATATTGATGACATATTTGTTATAATAGATTTCAAAATCTAAAAATTAGTTCTCAGATACATCAATTTCAAATCCAAATTTTAACACCTTTAATAAGAGTCTAAATTATTTGATCCATCTAATGATTAGATGGTTTGATATTTTCTTATAAATAAATCATATTTTAATGTTAACTAATTGGTAGGTCACTTTTAAAGATATTAATTGGTTTTTATTAAACAAATAATTTGGGCTCATCTAAGAATATTTTCTTAAAAAAAATCAATAATATTAATTTATATATTTAATAACTTAATTAATATTGAACAAGTATGAATAACTAATTAATTTATCCCATAAATTCTTCATTGAGTTTTAAATGTTATTTGCTTAATGTTTATTAAATTTATCTTTAAATTTATCTTATTAGTTTATATATTTTCAAACTAAAACTTTGTAACAAAATATTTAGGTTTTTATTTATTTTAAATTTTTTGTTGAATTATTTAAAAACTATGTAATTTTTCTTTAGATCGATATTATAAGTATATTTGTCGCCTTTTACAGAGTGATTTATTCACTTGTGAACTATTTAAAAAAATAAAAAATTTAAATATCAAGTTTTTGTGCATAAAATATCCTTGTTGCATTCAGATCTTAAAAATAAAAATAAAAATTTAAAAGTTAATAAACTATAAATATTTATAAAAAAGATAAAATAAATTAAAACAAAAATCTAAAAATAAGTTAAAAGTAAAGTAAGATATATAAATAAGTTAAATTAGTGAAATAAAAAGAAGTTAAGTTAGTGAAATGCAATTTTAAAAATAAATAAAAATATTTGAGAAAATAAAATATTAAAAATTAATCTAACAATTAGAAAAAATAAAATGAAATAAAAAGATAGAAATTAAATTAATAATTATAAACTAAATAAATTAAATGAAAAAGTATTTTTATTTATTTTTTTATTCGTTAATAATTAATGACAAAATTATAAAAACAATTTCCAATAAAAGTGCTAAAAAATGATACATTTGAAAATACACAAATATATGTAATCAAATTGTACAAATAATAAGTTATTTAAGAACAAAAGTTGTCGAACACTCAGGATTGCTATAATACTAATTATTAACTTATTAATAAATTAATAAGGGGATTTTGAAAATAAAAATTAAATATAAAATATTAATTAAGATACATGAGCACAAAGATAAAGAGAAATATACGATTATTGAACAATTCTTACTACTTGCCCACTATTTAACCAATTATATCATAAATTAATATTAAAATTGTCTTTGAATTAATAATAATAGTATGAAAAATCTATGCATTGATCGACAACGACTTCTTACCCACATTTTCTTACTTTGAATGAAAGTATAAACTTAGTCATGGTTGTTAGATAAATTTCATTTATTACTACAAAGGGATAATTAAACTTCACAAGATCACAATTTTCGAAGGTATCAACTTTATTTATCACATTGTAATAAAACAATAAGTTACTAAAATCAAATAATAATATTAACAAATATCATAACTCACAAAATAAATAGAAACCTATATATTCCCAAGATATAATGGTAACATCTTAAACTAGTATTAAACATATAATATAGTAAATTAGTTAATTACTCTAATTTATACATGTATAGTTATGAAATTTAATTATAGATTCAAACACATCAACATTCAAGGATGTTATCTAAAAATTATTATTATATTTTATTAATTAAAATCATAGTCTAGGTGCTCGGGCACATACGAAGTGTGTACAATAAATACGTAAGTATATATATCTCAACAAGTAATATAGTAATAAGAAAATATCATTCTCACAGAGATTATTTTATTATAAATTAATTTTTAAAACTAAAAAAAATAAAAATTAATTTTTTTGTGTTTTTATATTTTAAGGAAACAAAATTAAAATAAGTAAAAATAAATAGCAAAAATTAATTAAAACAGAATTGATATCTACGAAGATATATGAGAAAATATCTAAAAATACTTAATCTTCTAATTTTTTAAGCATGTGAATCACTAAAATTTCTCCTAATATAATTATCAATCAATTATATTATAAATTAAATATACTCTAGCATGTATTTCTGTCTCAAGTAAACTACACATCATATAATAATTAACCTAATCACACTCTCATGTCAATTAAATTGCATACTAATTATTAAATTTATCAATTATGGATCACATACATAAGAATCATACATTTATATCTATAAACTATACATGTTATTTAATCAATACATATAATTAAATAATTCTCTCAAATCTATTTAATTATCTTTATAGATCAGTTATTGGTCAAACAATTAATAGCATACAAATCAGTTTAAATAATATGATTAAATGTAAATCATAAAAATCATAATTAGGATAGAATATTAGATTATCCCATAATAAAAAATTGGTTCATAAGACCCCTAAAATAATAAATTAAGCAGGCATAATTTTGTTCATAAAGTTCACATTTTTCATAAAAAAAGATATAAAAATTGATAAAGAAAAAAAGTAGAAGAAGAAATACAATCAATATATTGAAATGTAATATTAATCTCCTCGTGAATTTCCATCAAAATTGTATCTTCTTTTGATTTTTTTGTTTTTTTTCTCTTTTTAGCTCAAAAAAATGATCAAAATTATGCTAATTATGATTCATTAAGGTTTATGGGATGATTAGGTGTTAAAAATAGCTTAGGTGGAATTTAGATCATCAGATCAACTTAAGATCAATGATTGAGATCAAAACAAGTAAAATTAATAGCGCCAATAAATAGAAACTTGACACGTGGCATGCAAAATTTATAAGATGAATCAGAGTGCAACGTATGTCAAGAGAAGATTGGTTTGGGTCAACACTACTAATTCTGTGTCAAATGGCTCAACGTGATTCACATAAATAGATGGCATGGGAAGTTGGTGGAAAGCGATGACAAATAGCATGAAGACACATGGCAATATGGTTTGATGGCGTTGTAAACTTGAAACGAATGTTGTTCTGACACGTAGTGAGGCTACATCATTCCTCACACACAGTGATCTATGATTTTTTGTCTTTGCCCATTCAACTATTCTATTTGTGTGGTGCCATATGGTAGCTCCTGATTGGTCTTATGTTAAAAATTCATAAATAAATAAAATATTAAGTAAAAAAGTGCACTGATGACTCTACTTTCATAGAGTCATCATTGGAGCTTAAAAATTATCCACAATGACATAAATAAATTAGCTAGACATAATCATAATTAAAATAAATAGAAGAAGAAGAAGAAATAAGAAATAATCCTTAATTACCTCTTGAAAGTCTATCTTGCTTATAACATTATCTTTCTTTGTAAACTTAAATATATTTTCTCTAAAATTTGTATATACAATTTGTATAATCTATGGTTGATTTTGTTGATAATCCAAACTACATATTTATAGTAAAAGATTCACATGTGATTATAATGTAGTTAGGATAGAGTTGAAAAAGTTGAAAATAATTAAAATGCAATTAACACAAATATAAAATTGATTAGATAGAGTTAAGTTTGAAATTAAGCGTTGGAGTGAAAAACCGAGTTTACGGGCCGCAATGTTACTGTAATTCCAATTCTATTGAAATTCATCCTATGAGTGTTGTGACACGGCGCATATATACTCATGTCGTTGCACAATTTTAATTTTGATACTTTAATGTTTTGACCCATCGTTGATGTATCTTATAAATGTTTGTATTTAGATCTTTAATTGTATGATAATTATACCCCTAGTTGTGATATTTGATTGGTCTTTTGTCATTTGAACTTTTTAAGTCAAAAATAACTTAAATATATAAAAATATATCTCGTGATTTCGAAAACATAATTTATAAAATAGTTAGATTAAAATATAATATTAAAACCTAATTCATTTTTTTAATTTTAATAAATCACAAGATATACGTGATTTTTAGGCACGTATCACATATAAAATAGAAGATGATATTGAAATATTGATAGATCCCTTTATTTTGTACAAGCCTCCTTCATTGGAGCCCTGAAGAAGCACCTTCCTTGAATTCTAAACCTTGACGAAGAAGAAATAAGGATGAAACTCAATAAAAATATTATTATCTTGATATAATTGTTTAATAGAAAGTAAATTGGTGGGTACATCAGTTGTGTGTCATAGATTTTCAAGAAACAAAACACATTGATTACTAGTGACAAGATTGGAAGAATTATGCTAAAGATAAAAAGATTATCATTTTCAAGAGTAGCATCATCATGAACCAAGTAAAGCATGTATTGAGGTATGTTATTTGTATTAGATGTTAGGTGATGACTACCTTTAGTATCAAGTAGTCAAACATTATCATGAGGACTTTTTGATGTTGAAGCATTAGTAGCAACGATGGTTGAAGAGCTCAATACTGGTTTGTCCAGTGTAGAATGATGCAAATTTCCATTCAATATGTCATGAAGAGTATAGCAAGTAAAAGCATTATGTCCAAGCTTATTACAAATCTAACAAACAAGTCTTCTTTTGTGTATTATTACTATGATCAATACCAGAACAAGGCTTGTTACTTTGAATGTTAGATTGCTTATCTTTTGTCTTGCCATCATCTACATCCTTTTGTTAAATAAGTTGAGAAAGAGATAAAGAAGAATTTGATTACTTCACGTTAGAAGAACAAGAAGAAGTTGGTTGCTTACTAGGAAAAAAAAACGTGAAATTGATTGAATAGATATGTTGGAGGCAAAACTTTCCTACAAATTAGAATCAACAAATGATTATTCTATCTTATTAGCATTCGATTATAAGCTTCAAGATAACTATGAAAATCACTCAAACTTAGTCTAGTTTCATGCATATTCATAAATGCCAACAAAAGAGTGTAACGATGGCTTAAACCTCCAAGGATGTACATGACCAAGTCATTATAGACACTCGCTCACCAATAATAATTAAGTGATACGTAAAGATCTTAGTTAGATTAATGTATTCTATTGTAGACAAATTATCCTTACGCATTATTTGTAATTGAGTTTGTAAATAAAAAATTTGTGATTATGATTCTGTTGAAAATAAATCTTCCAACGCTAGCCACTAAACTTTGTCATTTACTTGAGACATAAGAAACCAAACATTGTTGGTGATATTGAGGCATAAAATAAACTCTTTAAGAATGAATTCATTCACTTTTGATGAAAATAAGTAGGATTGGAAACAATTCTTATCAAGAAAATGCGATGAAATAAGTATTTGAGGATTGATTAGATCATCAAGTCCAAAAACAATTATATAACTCTCAATTTGTTCATGACATAACATATAGTTATGTTCATCAAATTTAATCAAAATTGAGATCAAAGTTTGCCGAACAACTAAATAATTATGGAGTAAGGAAGGCATTGATGCAAATGCTAATCCTTGCAATGATGAATACAATGGATTAGGTGGGGGAGTTGAAACCACATCGCGAGACATTGTTCTTCGTAGCAACTAATAAAGCTTAAAGAAGAAAAAAAATTCATGTCATAGAATCTTGTCTTTTGATATCATATAAAGAAATTAATGAAAATAAGAAAAATATGGATTGATCATCGAAAAGATTACAAGATTGATATGCCTATATATAGAAGATGAAGGAAAAGAGTAATTTAACTATTCATGATATAAATCTATAGAAAGAAAAGCTAAAAAGAATAAAAAAAATATTAACCATATCTTTTCTTCTTCTATTTCTCTCTCTCTTTCGATCTATAATAAATGGTAGATATATATTTCATCTGATAAGAGTTAATTTGTTACGTATCTAGGTAGGATTTTTTTATCCTTTTACGTTTAATAAAATCATCTTTATAGTATATTTATGTTAAGATGGATTTTCTCTTATTGTAGTATAACTTTTGATATATTTTTTAATCTATATCATCTAAAATTGTTAACTTTTTTATTAAAGTGGTTGATAACTTAGAGGTTAAATATGTAAATTTGGATAGATTTATATAAAAATATAAATAAGTATAATTCGGATAAACAAATAAAACTTATAAAAAGGAGGATTATTGTAAAAGTTATCACGAGAATAATGAAAAAGAATATTTATATTTATCAATGTGTATTTATTAATATCTTGTAATTTAATATATTACAATTTTAATGAATTAATTTTATTTTCTTAAAAAAATAAATATAAATTTACAAAAATTATAAAAGATTTAATAAAATATTATGTCTCTTTAAAAATCAATCAAAATATTAAAGGAATGCACCCTCTTAATTATTCCTAAGTATAAGCCCCTAGAAATAAGATAGAAATTACGAGGGCAAAATCAGAATTTCGTCCAAATATTTTGGCAGTGGAAGGGTTACATAACCTAAGGACACGAAGATGTTTGGAGTATATACACTGCCTCTTTCGACATTCGCCTCCCTTCAACTCCACGGCGCAGATCCGAGGAGTTTGGGAAACCTAGCTCTCTCTTAGAAGCTCCCACAAAGTTTAATACTTTCTCTCTCTCCGCGATCATTATCACTATCAGGTCTTTTTCTCTCATTTATTTCCCTATATGTATCAGAATACATTTGCACTATATTGAAATCGTCTGTGTGTGTTTTCAGGCGTAAGATTATTATTATTATTTTTAAATTATGCCTTTGTGTTTGGGATCTGAGTTTGATCTGTTTGATCTTTTATGTAAATTTACGATCTTTTTTCTTGCCCTATTTGGGTTTAATTGATTAGTTGTGTTGAAATAATTAGAAAGAAATCAATAAAATTACTATTAAGATTCTGATGTTATTTTGGCTGGTCGATTTGAGAACTTCTGATTTGCATACCAGGAATTAGCTGTGTCATATAAATTAAGATTGACTTTTTGTTTAATTCTCATCTCTATTAGTTTCCTAGCTAGTCGCAAGTTGTTTATGTTAAATTTTTTTTTTGGAACTGTTGGCTTTGTTGTTCTGTCTTTCTGTAAAGTATACTGTATTTTTTGATGGTTGTGAAAAATCACAACTGAATATTGTTTGGTGACGAATTGTATGTGTAGTTGAAGGACTATTTTTCCCCTTCACAAATGAATTTATTTTTATGCGATTCATTGGAAAGATTGTGCATTGAGCTTAATCGAACATATACCCATGAGTTGGAAGGGAGTGATGAGTACATCTGGCGTTTACAGTGAAATATTTGTGGCATGAAGGACTTGAAGGTGCTAATCTTAGCAGGAGAGTGGCAAACTTGTGTCTGATTGCAGGAGGATTTACATCCAGATTTGCTTAAAGATATTTTCCATGTACAAAGTCTTCTCCAAAAATTAAAAACAGGAGTTTAATATTTGCACTCCTCTGCCTTTGGTTTGCAAGTTTGGCTCTTCTGTGACATTATTGACATTAAAGCGAGAGAAATTTAGACCTCCTTATGTCCTATATACCCCAAAAATTTGACAAATTATAATATTATCAATTTATCTTTTCATTCATGTATCTTACATGAAATTAACAACTATATATATATATATATATTTGGTACAGTCATGGCTGGTCAGGCTCCAGAGGGAACGCAATTTGATACCAAGCATTATGATGCTAAGATGACCGAGTTGTAAGTTTCTTTTGTTCATTTTTTTTCTATTAAAATATTTTCAGGCTACAACAATACTCTCATCTCTCATGCACTCTGCATGGTTTTAACTTGATTTTTTAATTGTCTTTTGCATCATTTTGTAGGTTGTCTACTGATGGGCAAGATTTCTTCACTTCATATGATGAAGTTCATGATAGTTTTGATGCAATGGGATTGCAAGAAAATCTTCTCAGGGGCATTTATGCATATGGTAATTTGGTTCTATCTATCTGTTTATTCTAAATGTGTACATTTCCACTTTTTCAGTTCAAAAACTATTATAAACTTGGCTTCCCTGCAATACTTACATCTTATACAATAACATAAGCTCATTCACCAAGCAACTTGTAAGGAACTAGGTTTTTACTCTTATTCTTATCTCTTGTCCAGAAATACTAAGTTTATCATTTTGATCTTGTTCTGAAGGTTTTGAGAAACCTTCTGCCATTCAGCAGAGGGGAATTGTTCCATTCTGCAAAGGTCTTGATGTGATTCAGCAGGCTCAATCAGGAACTGGGAAAACTGCTACTTTCTGTTCTGGTATTCTACAGCAACTCGATTATGGTTTGGTGCAGTGTCAGGCATTGGTTTTGGCACCCACCAGAGAACTGGCACAACAGATTGAAAAGGTCATGAGAGCTCTTGGTGATTACCTTGGTGTTAAGGTTCATGCTTGTGTTGGTGGTACAAGTGTTCGTGAGGATCAACGCATTCTTCAAGCTGGTGTTCATGTTGTTGTTGGCACCCCTGGTCGTGTGTTTGACATGTTGCGAAGACAGTCACTGCGCCCAGATTATATTAAGATGTTTGTATTAGATGAAGCTGATGAAATGCTTTCTCGTGGTTTCAAGGATCAGGTTTGTTATTCATATTGTAGTTCTACACGATAATAGTATTATTACACTTACTAACACATGGAGTCAGAGTCGTTTGTTGTTTTATAGAGGAATTTTAAAGATTTTTCAGATGTACTGTCGTTCAGAAAGTTTAACTTGATGAAAATTTTCAGCTAGATAATTAAATGTAGTGGTTTAAGAAATTAAATGTTCAGTACTTCATGCTTGTTCATATACAGATCTCAAATGTTCCTTTTCAGCCTTATGGTGTATCCATAGTAATCATTCTCTAATAAATGATCGATTTTTTGAATATTTTGTAGTCTATTTATATATTTATATGTTATTATTAGGCTGTTCCTTTTTAGCCTTATGGTGTATCCATAGTAATCATTCTCTAATAAATGATCGATTTTTTGAATATTTTGTAGTCTATTTATATATTTATATGTTATTATTAAGCTGTTCAATTTTGGGAGGATGCACCTTAAGCATTATGTTAACAAATCTTCCACGAATCTAGCTATAAAATTTATTTTTGACTATTAAAAGGTTCTAACATTTGTTACCTGGTCAGATCTATGACATTTTCCAGCTTCTGCCATCGAAGATTCAGGTTGGTGTATTCTCTGCTACAATGCCTCCTGAAGCCCTTGAAATTACAAGGAAATTTATGAACAAGCCTGTGAGGATCTTGGTTAAACGTGATGAGCTCACCCTTGAAGGTATCAAACAGTTCTATGTTGATGTTGGCAAGGAAGAATGGAAGCTTGAAACCCTTTGTGATCTTTACGAGACTTTGGCAATCACCCAAAGTGTCATTTTTGTGAACACTCGACGCAAAGTTGACTGGCTCACTGACAAAATGCGAAGCCGTGACCACACTGTCTCTGCCACTCATGGTGACATGGACCAGAATACCCGTGATATTATCATGAGGGAGTTCCGTTCTGGCTCATCTCGTGTTCTTATTACTACAGATCTCCTGGCTCGTGGTATTGATGTGCAACAAGTTTCCCTTGTTATAAATTATGATTTGCCGACTCAACCTGAAAATTACCTTCATCGTATTGGTCGAAGTGGTCGGTTTGGAAGGAAAGGTGTTGCCATAAACTTTGTGACGAAGGATGATGAGAGAATGCTGTCTGACATTCAGAAGTTTTATAACGTGGTCATTGAGGAGCTGCCTGCAAATGTTGCTGATCTTCTCTGAACAGTTATTTTTTGTCTGTTAAGACATGGTATTTTCTTATTATATATGGTACTGTTAATGTGTTTTCTTATTTCCTTTTTTTTACCCTTCCAGTGTCTTAAATGTTATTAAATATATCTGACCAGTTGACGATGTGTCCTTCAAATTGCTCCATTGCGATCGAAACTTTGTGAAGTTCCTCATTGTATTGCGGTGGTGGGGCTTTATTGTTGCAAATTTTGTTTCCATTAGGTTTCTTCTTTCTTGAGATATTTATGAAAAATATGTTAAATTTGGATTGGTTTATTTATTTGTATCATCATCATCATCAGCCTTCTGTTTTTGGCCCCTTTTTATTTAGGGGCCAATTATACTTGAAGGAAAGGTGTTTAAATATGCAATTATTTTTTGCTTTGCAATTAAGTTAAAATCTTGTATCCGCTTAAATTGTTTTTATAGTACTTTTTCCTTCTGCCCAAAAGTATTAAAATGTTTAAGTTCATGTTTTAATTTTTGTTTTTGTATATAGGGTTTTTATTTTTAATTTTTTTAATAAGAATATATATATATATATATATATATTTACAACATGAATAAATAAATAAATTTATTAAGGAGGTTAACAAGTGTAATTAATTGTTGTATATATTATTAAGGGGGGTTAGAAAGTGCAATTAATTGAATAATTGGATTTATTTATGCAAAATTTCATGAGTCCCGATAATGTCATTAATTTTAATAATTTAATCTTTAATGAAATTAGAATTTGGTGAATTTAGAATTCACTTAATTACTGACACTAATCTAGTAGCATTATCCTGTTACGAAAACACACTTTCATTAATTTGGACACCTGAATACTTTTCTAAAAACTAATACGAATAAGCCTGCTTTTCTTCTCAAGATTAGAAAATTTAGATATTTTTAAAAAAATAATTGAGAACTAAAAGTAAGTTTTCGTTTCAAAATTCGGATTACTTGTGAAGTTTGTTGTTAGTAGTTTACAAGTACATTGAAATAAGATCATTCAATTTTGTAATAAATTATGAAAAATACATTCAATGTTTAAGTTTTTTAAAATATAATTCTAATTATTAATGATATGTTTGGTAGTATGAAATGTAATGAAATCATAATTGATACTTCTATTTTTATGTTTAGTTGAGCTCAAAAATAAAAATAGAATGAAATCGATTTTTAAAAGAGAATAAATCATGATGTAATCGCAAATATAACCCAAATTCAAAGTCTCAAATCTTAAAGTTCTAAACCACAAATATAACCAAAAATCCAAAACCTTATTTAGAAAAATAATAATTTTAATTTAAAACTTTAACCCATAAATATAACACAAAACCTAAAATCATATTTAGAAAAATAATAATTTTAACTCTAAATTTTAACCCACATATATAACCCTAAACCCCAAATCTCAAATTCTTAAATCCTAAATTTCAAACCTCAAAACCTTAAACTATATTTTAAAAAAATAATTTTAATAATATATTTTATTTTCAAGTAATAATTATTAAAAAAAATAATGATTTCAATAATATATTTTGTCTGATAAAAAAATAATAATTAAATGATATTATTTAAACTTTAGTGGAATCAAAGAAGGAATCATTATTACAGTTAGGGGTGTCCGTAAAACCGATCCGGACCGGACCAAACCGTAAAACCGGGCCGGATCAAACCGTAAAATCGGTCCGGACGGGACCAAACCAAACGGTTTTGCTAATCAAACGGTCCGGTCTGGTTTGTATTAATTTTAAACCGTTCGAACCGGATCGGACCGGGTTAATAATATATTAAAAATTTCACATTATTTTTCATTAAATCGAACCAAATCGGGAATCAAACCGGACCGAACGGTTCTATAAGTCAAACGGTCCGGTCCGGTTTTTATTTCTTAAAACCGTTTCAAACGGTCCGGTTCGATCCGGTCCGAATAATATGAACGGTCCGATCCGATTTAATATTTTTTAAGAAAAACCTGACCGGACCGGACCATGGACACCCCAATTACAGTGTTCAAACAAAACAAAATTGTTTCATTTTTATTCCATTTAATTCTCATTATCATTCCGCTTTCAATTCATTTATGTAAACCAAAATCAATCTAAATATTATTTAAAAGTGGAGTATTTGTTTAAAAATCCATTCAATCAATATGATCAGAAGTAACTTTTTTTTAAAGAAAATAATTTAGATGTAATCGACAAACTACATGTAACACCATTTTTAATAATACAATTACTTTTATTATCTTTACAATAAAAGCATATCAAATGCTTGTTTTATCTTTGATATTGATTTTATTTTAATGTCTATTAAATAAAATTTAAATTATTGTTATAACATTTCAACTGTGTTAATGTTACCACTTTTTATAATACGAGGAAAATAATAAAATAACAATATTATCGCAATAATTTTTGTTATTATCAAAATAAAAATATATAAATTATTATTTATATTTATATTTAATTAATTTATAAATTATTATTAAATAAAATCATCCTGAATAAAAAATTATTGAAAAAATAATAATTACCATTGAAACGATATAACCACCGAAGAAAAAATTATCGTACAAGGATGTACTATACATTTTCAATCCTATGTTCCACTATGCATTAAATTTTATATCATTTTATATTTATTCATTTTTAATTTATAATATCAAACATTATATTAAAAAATATATTTTTTTATAAAATAAAATAATCTTAATTTTAATTTATCATATGTAACAAAAAATTTAAAATTTTGTATCATATAATTAACTTTAATTTATTATATTTATTAAAAAAATTAACAATATTTTTAATTATTATTATTATTTTTTAAAAAAAAGGGCACAGTATGATCAGTATCGGTGGGATAAACGACCTCGCGTTAATTTAATGCATCATTGTCTTCTGAGTGTGGGTTGAGTTAATTTTTAACTAAAATTCAATGTAATTTACTCTTAATAAATACAAATACTTTAAGTTTTATATTTAGTATTATATAAATTGAATTTACTTAATGTATTTACAAGATTATAAATACTGAAGAGCAATACATGTATAAATATAAAAGAAAATGAATATGCTTTTCTTAAAAGTGCTTTTAAGAAACAATATATTAGTTGCATACAACTAATATAAAGCTTATAAAGTATATTAGTTGCATACAACTAATATACTATTTAGTGATTTATTAACACTTCACTCGAGTTGTCGTAGATATCAATCATTGACAACAGCAATGGTAATATAATGACTTCTTGGAGACTCGTTTTGGTAAGTATATCCTCGCAAAGTTCTTTCTTACGTAGAACAAAAGCGAAAACTAATAAGTTTGGCATCTAACTTCTTTTATAAAGTGTGATCAACCTCTACGCTTAGCGATCATGTTGTCTTGGATTTGTGATATATCAATGCCTTTTGCAGATTGTCATACATACTGCGATAGTATTTTTTGAGTTGAAACCCAAATCTAATAACAAAGTTCTTATCCACAATTCACAAACCATGAGCCATACCTCTATACATGTGCAACATGCCTGATCGTGCCACCACTTTCTGCTTCTTACTTTTCCATGTAATACTTCCTACCCAATCTGCATCTGTGAATCCACAGACTTCAAGATGATTGTTATGTTTAGAGAACATTACTTCCCTGCAGGCCGTTTCAAATACCTTAAAAATTCTCGAAAACAAAGATTCATACGGTTCTCGCTTGGATTGTGCTTGAACCGACCCACACTTATTGCATATGCAACATCTCGGTCTAGTATGAGCTAAGTAAATCAAACGTCCAACCAATCTGCGATAGGCAGACTCGATCAGTTGGTATTTGATCTGGATACTTTGCTAAACCATGGTTTTGCTCAATAGGAGTATCAATAGGTTTGCAATCCAACATACCTGTCTTTGTTAGCATATCAATAATGTACTTCCTTTGACAAAGATATATTCCTTCTCTTCCCCTGCCTACCTCAATTCCTAAGAAGTACTTTAGTTCACCTAAGTCCTTCATTTCGGTCGAGAGGCTAGTGTCTTTTGTAATTTATCCATCTCAATAGTATCATCACGCATTGATTACCGTATCATCAACATAAATTATTAGAGATGTTACCTTCCTCGTTGATGTTTGAGAAAGCAGTGTGGTTTGAATTACTACGTACGTAACCAACCTTTTGTAGTAGTGAAAACCTTCCAAACTAGGCTCGAGGGGATTTCTTGAGGCCATTACAAAGACTTCCTCGATTTGCATACAAAATTACCGGGAGAATAAACTATATACCCGGTGGAAGACTCGTATACACCTCCTCGGAAAATTCTCCATGAAGAAACGCATTCTTGACATCAAGCTGCTTAGCGGCCAGTGAGAGAGTAACCGAATCGTGTTCATTTTGGCAACGAACAAAAGTCTCATCGTAATCTACACATACGTTTGAGTAAACCCTTTTGCTACAAGACGAGGCTTTATACCGATTTACGGATCCATCACCATTATGTTTTATAGTAAAACACCCATCGACAATGATCCAGCGCCTTTTTCCTTGTGGTGGTGACACAAGTTGACAAGTATCGTTCTTCTTTAATGCATCCATCTCTTCATCCATTGCCTTCCTCACGTATTGGATCTCCCAGCGCATCCTACACTTTGTTAGGTCGATACACCGGATATTTGATTCACAAATGATTTGTATGACTTAGATAATCTTTTAGTGGACATGAAATTGTCTTGGGTATTTTGATTTTGCATGAATATTTGGTTCATACCTTTTGGGTACAGTTGACCTTGAGTAGACCTTTTTGGTAACACATACCGTCGGCATTAGACTCGATGTTATTAGTATCGGTAGGTGTACATACCTCGGATGAGTGACCTTGATGCCGGGGAGTTATTGATCGAGGGTAGGAGTAATGCACGAGGGTGGATTACATCTTGATGTCATTCTTGTAAGTGAATTTGGTGCTGAATACTTGAAGCATCTGTTTACGCAATGCCCAGGATTCAATGAAATAGAAGTCTCGTACGGTCTCGTTGAAACATCGATTGGTGACTCGCTAATGCCTCCTTCTCACCATGAATCTGATTCTTTCGAAATATGTATTCTCCCTAACGAGCGATGCTCAAGTGAGGAAAAATAACTCGTATGTCCTCAAAAAAGGTAACATCTATAGTAACATAATACTTTCGGTTGGTGGATGAAAGCACTTGTACCCTTTTTGATAACTTCCATAACAGCAAACACACATTTAATTGCCCGAGCATCCCAATTTAGAAACGTTGATTTTTAGGAACATGCACAAAAACCACACAACCAAATACTTGAGTGGGAAGATTATGAAAGGATGATAAGGATACATAAGATGCGAGAATCTGAAATGGGATTTTTCCAGATTAAGGACACTGGAAGCGGAGACGATTGATGAGATGGGCGAAGCTTGTACAACATCACCCAAAGATATTTTGGCATATAGCACTAAATAAGAGTGCACGAGCCGTATCAAGTAAATGACGCGATTTTTTCTTTCGGACACACTCCATTTTGTTAGGTGTTTGTGGACAAGTAGTTTGGTGAATAATCCCGTTTGTTTTGAAAAATTGTTGAAAAACATGATTAACATATTCCACTCCATTGTCAGAACGGAGGATCCGAATGATGCCATTATATTATCTCTGAACAAAGGTATGAAAATTTTGAAAAACAGAAAAAACTTCATCTTTTGTTCTAAGAAGAGAAATCCATGATAATCTTGTACAGTCATCGATAAATGAAACAAAATATCGCATACCCGATATAGTGGGTTCTTTAGATGGTCCCTAAACATCAGAATGAATTAATTCAAAAGGAATAGTACTTTTATTAGAAATACTAGGAGAATAAGTAACACAATGGCTCTTGTGAAAACCTGAAGTCTTACAATGATACAGCAGTTTCACTAACACCAATAAATAAAGTAGGCATGGTTTTTCATAAGACTAAAAGACGGATGCCTAGCGGCGATGCCACAACCAAATTTCACTTAGCTTATCGAACTAGAAATCAAAGCAGTGCTTGCCCGTGCTCCGGTTTCTCCCCTCCATTAGCTTCCGATCCAAGCGGAACAATCGCCCCTCGGATACCCTCGACCAATTATTTCCCTGGTAAGAAGATCACGAAAAATCACATACATAGGATAAAGGTTACAAAGCATTTAGACTCGATATTCAAGCGTAGGACGGATATTAAGTGATGAGATAAGTCAGGTACATATAAAACATTATGGGCTGTAAAGATGGAGTGATATGGTGACCCCTGTCCTAAGACAGAAGACTCGCCATTAGCATTTGTAACATAAGACAACGTGGAGGAGATAACTTATTAAAAAAATATTTATCATAAGTCATATGATCAGATGCACCAGAATCAATAATCCAAGTATTAGACCCAACAGAGTGAGAAACATTTAAGGTCATACCAATCTTACCACGACTAGCTATTAAAGCTATAGGGATACCTCCACATTCCAAAGGATGATTACATCCCGTAGTAGTGGTTCTTGGACAATTTGCTGCCTGCACTTTGCTTTTGCTTTAGAACGAGGCACCTATTGTCGTTTTGGTTTCAAGTGTGGATATAGTTTCCAACAAGTTTCACGGAGATGCACATTCGGTGCAATAAGAGCGAGAGGAACGGCGGCGATTAGAAAGCCTGGTGAAGGGCCTGCGATGAGATGAAATTGAGTTTGGGCTATTTGGAGGAAAGGTGCCTTTGATTTAGCTTGAATGGCTAGGCTTGATACTTCAACATGTGCACGATGAGGCTCTTCTTGAGATTCGTCTTTATGGATGTATGTAAAGGCGGTAGTCAAGCTCGGAGGATATGACATTCGAAGCAATTCGCCTTTAGCACTATTTCGTTTTATATCAAGGCCTCTTAAGAAAGCGTGCACTCGTTCAAGCTCATTCTCCTTCTGGTACCATGAGAAGATCTTACGGATTTTTAATTTTGCATTGGCGTTTACGGTCAATTTCAAATTTCATACATTTTTCGACTTGGTAAAAAAGAGATACTAGTTGCCCATTTTCTTGCATGCCAATGACTTTGCACGTGAGTTAAGCGAACTTGAATAAAGTCGACTCGTTTGTATAAAGATCGCTTAAGGTATTCCATATACCACTCGGTTCACATTCCTCCACCATTTGTAATATATCATCATTGATTGCTCTAAATAGGATTGACATGACAAAGCCATCATCATCTTTCCACCGAGTATAGGCTTCTACATCATCTTGACTAGGAGCCTTGATTGATCAGACATGTCCCGTCTTGCATTCCACGAAGATAAGCAGGACAACTTTTTCCATGTTCGAAAATTTGTACCATTAAGTTTAGTACCCCCGAAGAACCAATTTTTAAACTCTTAACGGAAACTTCAAAATTTGGAACTTATGAATTCTAGAAACTTGATGTTATGCGGAATCTTCCATTGAAATAATAATATGAGTATATTGTGCAATGAATAATTTTTTTTTCGGGCAAGTTGGGGGTACGATAAATGGGCTGATGGGTTGTTTGAATGTTTGTGTCAAATGGAGAAGACGGATGGGCTTGGAGTTGAAATGGCCAGGCTAGAGGTTGGGCTAGGAGGTGATGGGCTAGGGTTGGGTATGAAGGTTGAAAATGTAAATATTTGTGAACAGTTGGAAGGCTGGAATCTTCAATTAAGAGTGCAGCCTAATCAATTATACTAATTTATAACTAAAAAAAATATTTGTAGGCTAGCGAGCAATAGGTGAAGAGATAATTAAAACTACGAAAATGTAAGCGCACACCGTGGATGGATGGTGACTAATATGTAGAAATTTGAAACAGTCCGCGATGTCTGGTGAGCAGTCTTATCTGCATAACAGTCTGTCTCTGAGGATAAATTATATGAGAAGCCTTGGGCAAGATGAATGTATATATTATGGCAGCTAGTATGAAATTTGAAACAGTCTGTAGTCAAGTATGTGAAGTGGAAAACAGCAGCCTGGCGTGGTCACAGAGCTTGAGCTGCATCGCTTAGAGCTGTGAGGCTTGAAGCTGCGCTCGTCGCAAGCGTAGGGCTTGAAGCGCTTGGCTGGCTATCTGAGGTGGGCAACCTTACGGCGCGCAGCGAATAACTGTCAGTTTGAGCAACACAGTTAGACGGCGTAGGTGGGCAAACAGTCTACCTGCACTGTGAAATAAAGGCAAGAATATCTGGCGTTAAGCATGTGCTAAGCGAACCTTCTATTCGAAACGATAAATTTTTTTGTTTATCTCCTGCTCTGATACCAAATTGAATTTACTTAATGTATTTACAAGATTACAAATACTGAAGAGCAATACACGTATAAATATAAAAGAAAAGGAATCTACTTTTCCTAAAAGTGCTTTTAAGAAACAATATATTAGATGCATACAACTAATATACAGCTTATAAAGTATATTAGTTGCATACAACTAATATACCATTTAGTGATTTATTAACAATATATATATATATATCATAATTATTAATGTTTAAATTAAATATCAATCTATATAAATATATTAATTTAAATATCTTTAATTATACCATACACACAATTATAAATAAAAGAAAAGAGAATTAGTATTATAGATTATTAAAAATTAAAATTTTTAAATTAAAGAAAATATGAAAAATTAAAAAAATTTGTTAATAACATTCTCAATTACTCTCGTTTATACTTGTATCATTATTTAAATGATACGTTCTTTTTACCCATTATTTAAATATATATATATATATATATATATGTTGAAAGAATCCAAAAGAAAATAAAATTTATACATGTAACTTCAAAGATGGTAAATTTAATTTGAACTAAAGTTAATATTTGCAATTTATATACATACAAGTGCATTCATTGAAAAAAACAATTATTGGAATTACGAGGTTTTGTAATTCTGCATTCATGCCCAAATTACTTGCAAGATACTAACAATCAACTTCCATAATTCCACGTTTATACAAAAGCTAGTCAAAGTAAACAACCACAAAAGGAAAAAAAAAAAGAACATAAGATATTGTTACACACACTTTTGCTATTGCTACAACAATTATACAAAAATAAATAATTTAATTCTTAAATTAACAAACTTTTTTATAATAAATTTCGGATAAAAATTTCATTGTTTTCAAACAAGTTTGATGGGAAGAAACAAAAAAAAAATATTAATAAAAAAACAACTATTCATAATCAACAACAACAACAACCAATACAAAAGGCCAAAAGCCAACAAAGTCATTCACTTCCCTATTTAATTTATAACATCTCACACAACCACCAATATTGAACCATTCAAACTCTTGCCTTCTGCTTCGAAATTAAATTCTAATGGAGGATTTCAGATCTAAGTCATACAGAGAAGGGAGGATGCAGATGGCGGTCTATTATGGAGGCAGAGCAGCACCAACAACCATGCAAGATATGAGATCATACAGTGTCAATTATTATGCTTCACATCCAAATCAAATAGTTAAGGAAGTCAAAATCAAAAAAGGGAAAAGCACTTCAAAGACTTGGAGCTTTATTAACGATCCAGAATTGCAAAGGAAGAAGAGGGTTGCTGGTTATAAGGCTTATTCTGTTGAAACGAAAATGAAGGGGTCTATGAGGAAGAGTTTCAGGTGGATCAAGAATACTTATACTCAAGTGGTTCATGGCTGGTGGTGATTAATTTGGTATTATTTTTAATCTTCCCCTCTACTCAATTATGTTTATAAATTGTAACTTCTTCTGATTTGCATATCAAATTTAAAAAAAAAAAAAATTGAAAAAGGGGCTTTAAAATATATTTTTATTAAATAAATAAAATATTATATGAATAAGATTGAAATTAGGTTCATAATAATGATGATTTGTATCATCAAAACCACTTGTCAATCCATGTTTAAATTGTTGTATAATGCTTAATTTGTGTGTAATGAGGAACAATAAAAATGCAGAATATGTGCTTGACTTGTCCTTATTTTCATCCTTTATCGTTTGAATGTTGTGTTAAAAAAAAATACTACTAACAAGTAATAATTGTAATGGTTGTTTGTTAGTGCAAAAATTATTCACAACCGTTGGTTTTTATTTTTACAGGTTTTTCACCGGTTAATAATATAAAAAAATTATAAATTTTATATTTTTATCGATTTGAACGTAATAATAAATATAAAAACTATGATGCAAAGTTCAAGATGAATAACAAGCCCAAGTTAAAAGTAAGAGTCCTCTTTTACTACCTTGATTCTCTAAATTAGCCAAAATTCCTACCCAAACAATGAAAAAATAATTCTTTCAAAATTTGTAACCATATAATAATTTATACATATTTTATATATTTTTACTCTATAAAAAAATTCAATTTATCATTTATATTAAACATTGTCTAATTAGATATTTTTAAATTAAACTACAAATTATTTAAATCTGTTTAATATTTAATTTTATTAAATTTAATCCTATTTAATATTATTAAATGTTATTTTTATTATTATAATTTTTGGTGTTATTTAATATAATTTAAAAAAAATCACGATTAACTTTCTTTCCAAAACAAGATACGAAAATTAAAGAATAAATTTGAATTGTAAAAGAGATTGAGAAAATAAAAAAAATTTAGAGGATTGATAATCATTTTAATTCATTATTTCTAAAATTAGATTTTCTATCTCAAATGTTTTTAGGAAAAAAATTAAAATTTTTTAGCAACCAAATTTTACTTTCAATTTTAAAAAAATAAAAAATAAAAAATAGATATGTTTATTTAATAATTAATTTCTAACTTTCAATTTTTAAATTTTTAAGCTCTAAAATTCAATTTTAAATTTACTTTTGTTAAATTTTAACTCTATTCATTTTGATTAAAGTTTAGTATAATATGATTGTGTTATTAATTTTTGATATCAATGAATAAAAAATAAAAATTTAATTTCAAAATTGACATTTTTTGAATTTCAAAATTTGTACAAAATCTAAAAATGAGTTTCAAAACTTAGAAAATAAAAATTGAAAAATAGCTATTAAATATACCTAATTTGTAAATTTGTAAATTTTAAAATAAGAAATAAAATAATTATCAAGCAAACCCCAAATAATATAGAAAGTATTAACAAAAATGAAAATTATCTAAAAAACATATATTAAAATATCCAAACATATGTTGATGTATTACAGATAATATTCAATATACGAAGGTTCTATATGGATATAATTATGTAATATCATTTTAAAAAAATTATAAAGATATTATCTTTCACATATATTAATGTTGATATAAATTTATCAATTTCTGAAGTGTATTTTTATATAAAAAAATATTATCTACAATAATATAAAAATAATAATTGAAAGTTATGTGGTATAATTTTTATTTTTTACTTCTGATAAAAGGTTGTAGGTGAATAAAGTTATTTTATATATTTTTTAGACTAACTAATATTTTGTGTAAATATGAGTAAATATTATTAATAAATTATATCATAAATATATTATAAAATTTTCTTTCCATAAAAATAACACCATGTGTCAACGAAAATGAAAAAAATTCAACGAAGAGTACAATAATGCAACGAAATAACAAAAAGTTATATAATAATTTCATCCACTTGTAAAGTTAGAAGATACACATCTTATAAGATGACAACAAATCTCCTTAATATTATTTGAGAATATAAATTCTTATTATATCTTCCAAAAGTTTGTATATTCGAATCATTAACACAAATAATCAAATGTCAAAGAATACGTGCAATTAAAAGTGAATATATAAGGATATATTATAAAAGATATTATGTTATGTTAAAATTAAATTAAAAAACTATAATTACAAAGTTTATTTTCAATTAATGAAAATATTATAGATATACATATTATAAATTATTGAATTAACAGATCATTTCTTAGTCAAAGGAGAAACATTAAAAATAGAAAGCAATGAACTAAAAAAAATCCATTTAAATGTAATTATAACAATTTTTTAATATTAATACATTTTATTTTCACTCAATTTTACTAAATTACTATTTTATTTAATATGTAACCATAATTTTATTAAGAAAACTATTATTTAATTTTCTCTATAAATTAACATCTAAAATTTCAATATTTTTAAATAATTTTACAATTTTTTTTACATTTATATGAATTTTTATCGATATCAAAATCCTAATTTTTTTATAAAATTAAATTATCAATGTATCCTTAAACATTAATATTTTTATCCATACCTTTGAAAAAAATCAACTTGCACATGACGTGAATATTTCTACGCGCAGACATGAATCTCGTAATCGAATTTACAAATTTCACGAATTAACATTTGGGAATGAAAAGTAGGCATTTAATTTAAATAGCTAATTATTTTTAAAAAATAATGAAATTACTAAAGGTTTATTTTACCAATATGAACTAATGATGAGAGAGTGAGAACGGAAGGGGGATTTATCATTTCGATAGCAGAGGCGATTTTACATTCGGGATAATATAAAATCTTCGGCGGCAATAACACTAGTTCCCACGACACGTGCTACCATTACTACTCATGACTACAAAAACATAGAGAAATGCAAAGACATCCAAAAACAGCAAGGCTTTGAAAACCAATGCCCAAAATGTAGCTTGAGATTTCCACCTTCCATAAGCATATTGATATTAAAAGCACTTGCAATACTACGGTATCGTGCCTATTTGTGTTTTAGCCACAGCAGACATTAACTTGATTGATGCATTTACATCGATTAAGCAAGGTGAACAAACGTATAAGTGAAACTTGGGTACCAACAATAGCAGTTTTACCTTGAAAAGCATTTTCACAGCACATCCTCTGTAGGATCTCTCTGTAAGAAATGGATTTATTGATGATGAATAAACGAATGTTTACAACCTATTTATACAAAAAAAAGCAAAATTGTAATAATTAAAAATAAACACAATTATGAATAGGCATGTTCTTGAACAGCCTATCCTTCCCCACCAAGCTGTTGGTGGCTGCTTTCAGCTGGTGTGTTGGTTGTCACCAACTGGATCTCATATTCTTCAACATTCCCCCTCAAGTTATAATATATGTTAATTATTCCTAACTTGTTAAGTAAGCTTGAGAACTGTGGAAAACTCAGGGATTTGGTAAATATATCTCTTGGTTGCTCTAATTTAGAGATATGATAAGTTTTGATCATTCCGGCTTGAATATTTTCTCTTACTAGATGGCAATCGATCTCATGTGTTTGGTTACATTCATGAAAGCTCTTGGATTTGATGCAATGTGAAGAAGGCGCTTGATTGTCACAATATAACTTGGTTGGTTGATAGTGTTTGATACCCAAACCATCCAAAATATATCGTAACCAGTTACTTACATACACGCTCCCACAGAAGCGGTGTATTTCTCGCACTTGATCGTGAAGCTGTATTTTGTTTCTTGGTCTTCGAAGAAATTAGCGAGTTTCAAGAAACATACAATATCATGTGGTTGATCGTCGTGTATCTGTGCATTTTGCCCGGTCTAAATCACAAAAGCATTTAGTTGTAATGAACTAGTTCTTTGAGAAAAAGAGACCTTGCCACTAGTGTGTTCTTGACATATCGTAACACTCGTTGAAATTTGCTTTAAATGTGGTTGTCGTGGTTTATCCATATATTGACTGAGAATGTGCACGGCATACACTAAGTCGGGCCTTGTGATGGTCAAGTATATTAATCTCCCAACAAGTCTTCGATAGGATGTGGGATTACTGATGAATTCCCCTTCAACCTTGGTGAGGGATAAATTTTGTTCCATAGGTAAATTGACAGATTTGGCACCAAGATAACCCATGTCCTCAAATATTTCAAGTGCGTAATTACGTTGTGATAGAACAATTCCCTTACTGGAACGTGAAACTTCTATGCCCAAAAAATACTTTAATTCACCGAGATCTTTAAGCTTGAATTGTCTCATGAGATTATTCTTAGTTTCTTCAATGTCTTGTATATTGTTTTCTGTTATGATTATATCATCTACATAGACAAGAAGAGCTGAGAAGGAATTACCACGGGTTCGAATGAACAATGAGTGATCATACTTGGATTGGTTAAAACCAGCTAGCTTAAGTGTTGTTGATAGCTTGATGAACCATTGTCGTGAGGCTTGTTTGAGTCCATACAAAGATTTATGTAGTTTACATACTCGTGTTTCCCCCTTTCGTCCGAATCTAGGTGGAAGGGACATGTAGACATCTTCATGAAGATCACCATAGAGAAAAGCATTGTTGACATCAAGTTGTCGAAGATGCCAATTTTGAATAGCAAAGAATGGAAAGGGAGAAGCCAAACGGTGACAAGTTTGGATCTGGTGCAAAAGTTTTTTTGGTAGTCAAAACCTTCAATCCGATGTTGTATCCTTTGTGCCACTAATCGAGCCTTGTATCGTTCCTGAGCCATCGGGATTATACTTGATTTTGTAGACCCATTTATAATATTTGGTTTCTTGTTTGGAGGAAGTCGTTGAAGTGTCCAAGTGCCATTAGTTTCAAGGGCATCAGTTCTTGTTTCATGGCAAGCCGCCATTTTGGATCATTGAAAGCTTGGCAAAGGTGGTTGGTTCCACGAGAATGGAAATAGAAGTAGCAAAGCCGATGTGCGGGTGATAATGGTCATAGGTAAGTACACTGAGATAAAGAATGAGAAGTACCTTTGTCTTCGACGATCTTTGAGTGAGACGAAGGGAAGGACCGAGAAGGTAAGGAAGGCTACATGATATTTATTTTTGAAGGTAGCTAGGAACATTGGTGGATCGGCCAAGCCTATGTGTGGCCCGGTGTTGGAGAAGTTATGTGTGGTGGAGAAGTTGATGATGATGTTTTTGAAGATGAATTTGAAGATGAAGAGAACCGAGTTGATTGTTGGAAGGACAGGATGATGTATGATCATGATATATTTGGATTGGTTGATTGACGAATGTTTGGGTATGTCATCATAAATAGTATCTTGATGGAGAAATAGAGTTGGAGTGTTGCAAGGAAGTGAAATAAGGAAATACATGTTCATGAAAGATAACATCACGAGACACTAAAGTGTTGCTTGTTTCCATTATACACACGATAACCTTTGATCCCCGGATATGGATACCCAATGAGATATGCATTTATGTGACCTAGCATCAAACTTGGTGAGTCGATCATGATGTGAAGACACAAAACAAAGGAACCAAAAACACGAAGATGTTCATGTATCGATGGACTGGACTTAAATTTACATCATGCCAGCTTTCTTTGTGTTCCATTGTTGGCATCCGTAACAACTTTGATGTAATTTGTTGTCCATTATTCATTTAGTTGTACACAAATTGCTGTCATACTATCTAGTCAGAATAATTGTTCATAAACAGCATCCATGGTGTCCCATAAAGCAATCTGTTATTGTCCTACAACCGTCCTGCAAACTATCCAGAAGTCACACCTGGCCCCATTGCAATCGTCACGGTACTGTCCATAGGCGACT
The DNA here is from genome assembly GCA_033030585.1 of Hippophae rhamnoides. Classification (NCBI taxonomy): domain Eukaryota; kingdom Viridiplantae; phylum Streptophyta; class Magnoliopsida; order Rosales; family Elaeagnaceae; genus Hippophae; species Hippophae rhamnoides. The sequence continues at coordinate 57,334,308 of CM065427.1, read as the reverse complement.
TTGATATATGTTATAGGTTTGTTGTATTTTGTAAAGTCTATAAATAGAAAGAAATCATAAGACCAAATCATTCGGTCATTTTCATACAATATTCTTGACTTGTTTGACATGGTATCGAGCTTCTTTGAGAAAAAATTCGGTTTTCTATTTGTGAGGAAATCTTCATTGATATTTTTTAGCGTTTGTTGCTAAACAAGTGTTCTTTGGTAATCTCTGTTTAAAGTCATTTTCTCGATTTCTTTAATTTTAGGCATTATATTTCGAGTAAGGTCCTTATCTCGGATTGTATTTACTTGCAACGGAATCTTCGCAGGTGTGTGTTAAGTTTACGGGGAAAAAAATTACTCTCTTGGGTTTTCCAATTTGAACTTTTCCTCGAGGAAAAAGACCTTTGGAGCCATATTGATGGCCCGGATGTTACACCATCCGTACATCTTGTCAGCTAAAGGAAGTCGTGTCCTCTCCTTATGAGGCGTGCTTGATGCTCGAATCATGTCTTGGCTTCTTAGTTCGGTGGAACCACGTATCGCCACAACTTGATGGCTCATCGCTCGCTTCACTCCATGTGGAATTATTTGAAGAAAGTTTATCATCGAAGACAATGATGCTCGTCGACTTTCGGTTAGAACATGCAATACGGTGCATGTTCCAACGTAGTAGTCTTTCCATCCAAGGATTATTACTCGACATTTTTGACTCTTTGGCATGAATATGGGATTTAGTTACAACAAATGTTCCTGTTGCTTGCTATATCAACTATTCAAAATCTTCACAAGACTAGTCGGCCGTGATCAATTTCTCGTGAAATTACGCGCGGAATATGAATCGGTTCGCTTCTTCTATTAACAGATCTCCTGTTCCTTCTCTAGATATTTGTTTTGGTGAGTTACTTCGCGAAGAACAACGTCTAAGTACTCGAAGCTGATACGGAACAATCTTATGGCAATTCCACGACGATAACTATGGCTTATGCAGCTGAGGCGTGGATCATCTATGCCTTCTAAAAATATGCAATGTTTCGCTGCAAAGAATATGGGCGTATTGCTTGTCCTAAAAAATGTTGTTCTTATTGCAAGAAAAATGGTCGTATTATCAAAGAATATCGTATTCGTCCCAGGAATCGTCGAGCCCACGAGCATTTCGGACCTCTGTTGTTGTTCCTCCAAAGACGTACGTGTCTTCCCGAGTGCTTACTCCTAATCTTCCGGCCTACTCGACGCTCTCGCACTCGCATGAAATGGTGCAACGGATGCTAATTTCGGCATTATCTGCAATGGGATTTCAAGGTAAAAAATTCTACTACACTTTGGTACGTAGACTCGGGGGCTTCTAATCATATGAAAAATACTCCCACATGACTTTGTCTCACGTATTCGGCCTTATGTTGGCTAATCTACTATTCGAGACGGCCAATGGCGATTCTTTGCCAAATCAAAATTTGTTGGAAATGCTTCTTCTACATTTACCGATGTGTTTCTTGCTTGACTTTCTACAAATCTCATTTCTGTTGGTCGAATTAGTTGATAACAATTGTCGTTAACTGCAGTGATGGTTGTGTTGTACAGACTTGAATAACGGGAGCGATCGCGAAGGGACCTAAAGTGGGACGTTTGTTTCCATTACTTTTACCTATTCCGACAATTTATCCAATTCCTTCTATTGAGTCTTTTGCTTGTAATAATATTCCTAATCTAAGTATAGTGTGGCATCGTCGTTGAGCCATCCTAATACTCAAGTTTTATCTCATTATAATGAACTCGGGCTTTCTTGGTAATAAAAAACGTTCTTAACACCTTTTGAACGTGACTCTTGTAAAGCTTGATAAAAGCAAAACTCTTCCATTTCCTTTGCATGCTAGTAGGCGTCTCACTTTGCTTTGATCTTATTCACGGTGATGTTTGGGGACCTTCCCGATTACTTCACATGACAAATTTAAATACTATGTAACTTTCATTGATGATCATGATTCACTTGGGTTTATTTTCTTCGCTCTAAATCCGAGGTTTTTCGTACTTTCATCGAGTTTTTAGCATATGTTGAAAATCAATTTTACGCAAATATTAAGACATTTCACCTGATTACGGTGGTGAATATTTGTCCACCGAGTTTCGTGTATTTTTGGTTTCTAAAGGTATCACGCATCAACGTTTATGTCCCGCTACTCCTCGACAAAATGGAGGTGAGCAAAAATCACCATCTTCTTGATATGGTCTTTCTCTCTGTTAGAATCTTACATTTCCATCCATGTTCGGGTTGAGGCTCGATTGCTACTCACTTGATTAATCATTTACCTTCCCGAGTTTTGCACATGGAATCTCCCTATTTTCGCTGCTTACTAAGCAACCTAATTATGATAATCTTCGTATCTTTGGTTTGTGTATGTTTTGTTCATTTACCACCTGCCAGCGAAATAAATTATGCCGCTTTCAATCTATTAGATGTGGCATTTTTAGGATATAATGTGTCAAAAGGGATTTGTTTGCTATGATCCTACATTACATCGTACACGTATTTCTAGGAATGTTATTTTCTTTGAAAATCAACATTTTTTTCCTATGTCTTCTGTGTCATCTTCTTCTACTGTAGTCCTTTCCTCCTTTGAGCACTAGTTCTTAGCTTTCTTCCTCAAAGCAGTTCTCACTTCAAAGCCAGGAATGGTATACTCTGAAGACAATCCCGCCCATGATCTCTTGGGTGGCTCATAGATATCCGATCCTAACATCCACCAAAGTCGATCAATTGCACCACCTCCAGAGCCTTTGGTGCGTCGCTCTTCTCGAGTGTCGTACCTCTGATAGGTATGGTTTTCTTCCGGCAACTTTATTTGACTCTTCATCGCATTGTCCAATTTTGATATTCCAGCGTACTCTCACGCTCGTCAAACATGATTGTTGAATGCCACTATGCGGAAGAAATTCTTTGCTGCTTGAGGCCAATCACACCCTGGACATTGAGTCTTGTCCTTCCACCATAGTTCCTCAGGTTGTGAAATGGGTTTACTTAGTCAAGGTTTGCTCGATGGAAGTTTGGATCATTATAAAGCTCGACTTGTTGTCCTTGGGAACAACGAGAATATGGTGTTAATTATGAGAGACCTTTGCTCCCGTGGCTAAAATGACTCTTTGTTCGAACGATAATAGCTCTTCTTCTTCCAATGATTAAGCCCTTATCAAATGGATGTTAAGAATGCTTTCCATGGAGATCTTAAAGAATGTATTTATATGAAGCCACCTAGGGGTTGTTTTCCTCTCCGACATCCATGTGTGTAAACTTCGTCGTTCTCTTTACGGTCTTAAACAAGCTCCACGGGCGTGGTTTGAAAAATTTCAACCACTTTATTACAATTTTCTTTCATACGAGCAAGTATGACACTTCATTGTTTCTTCGAAAAATCGCATGGGTATTGTTGTCCTTTTGGTTTATGTTGATGATATTGTGATCACTGGTTCGATTCTACTCCACGACTTGTCAATTTCAAGACCCGTCTCTCACAATCTTTTCATATGAAGGATCTTGGGTCTCTTACATATTTTCTTGGTCTTGAGGGGCATCGTAGCCCCAGGTATTTCCCTCAATCAACACTGAATATGCTAGTGATTTGGTGGCTACGGTGAACTACGAGGAAGCTACATCTTGATACTCCCATGGAATTAAATGTCAACCCATGAGGAAGGTGACTTACTTGTTGATCCCAACATATCGGAAATTGGTGGTAACGCATCTCACCATCACTAGACGAGATATTTCTTTTCTTTGTACAACAAGTTAGCCAATTTCTTCGAGCTCCTCGTCTTCGTTTGGGCATTTGTCACGTCGGATTATACGCTATGTTCTCACGGCACTTCGCCCGTGGCTTATTATTCTTTCCTTGAGGCCATTCTCTTCGTCTTGTTGCTTATAGCGATCTTTGATTGGTGGTTGTCTTGATCGCTCCATCACTGGTTGGTGCATGTTCTTAGGTGATGCATTGATCTCACGGAAGAGTAAGAAACAAGACAGTTTCTAAGTCATCTGAGAATCTGAGTATCGAGCAATGTCTCTGCTTGTTGAAATTATTTGGCTTCGAGGTTTGCTAGGCGAGTTAGACTTCTCTGCGAGGACCGATCTACACCTTTACATGCCGATAATACAAGTGCTATTCGATTACGACCAATCGATCTATCAGCGCACAAAGCATATTGAAGTCGATTGTCCTCTATCCGTGAAGCCTTTGAAGCTTTCGTGTTATCAACTCTTCCACATATTTCTACTTGAATTACAAATTGATATATCTTCGCCCAAGTCTGCAAAACGTCATCGACATTAGCTTCTAAGTGCAAATTAATGCTTTATTGATCAACCCGCATCAATTTGAAGGGAAATTTGTCGATGGGCCGAATGAAATTTGTCCATGCCGGCTTTCTTGTGTTCCATTATTGCCAATTGTCATGCAACTTTGATGTAATTTGTTGTCCGTATTCATTTAGTTGTACCACAGCCGTGTAGTCTATCTAGCGTAAATAATTGTCCATAAATAGCGTCCATAGACAACAATCATGGTACATCATAACCTGGCAATATCCATAAACTTGACTATCCAAAGTGCATCCTGTATTAATTGTCTAATGACCATGACTTTGATATATGTTATAGGTTTGTTGTATTTTGTAAAGTCTATAAATAGAAAGAAATCATAAGACCAAATCATTCGGTCATTTTCATACAATATTCTTGACTTGTTTCTGACAGTTCATACCTAGGAGTTTTGTGAAAAAGGACTTCAAATGGTGTTTTACCCTTGAGAACAGGTGTTGGAGTACGATTTATGAGGTATGTGGCTGTAAGAATGGCATCTCTCCAGAATTGTTTAGGAAGATTGGCTTGGAAAAGCAATGAACGGCGACATTGAGAAGATGACGATTTTGCGTTGAAAGAACACCATTTTGTTAGAGGCGTAGAGACGACTAGTTTGATGAAGGATTCCGCAGTAGAAAACAACTGGAGTCATAGAAAATTCTGGTCCATTGTCACTTCTGAATGATCTTAACTGGATGAAAATTGTGTTTCAACAAGATTGATGAAAGTGGTAAGAAATGCGTGTATCAGTTTAGCATGTAAGAGATAGACCCACGTGTGCATCTTGAGTAGTCATCAATAATGGTGAGAAAATAACGTGCTCCGTTAAATCTTGGAATGTGATAACCACCCCAAATATCGACATGAATCATTTCAAATGGTGCTTTTGTATTGATGGAACTTAAAGGAAATGGATTGCGTGTTTGCTTAGCTAATGGACAAATAGAACAATCACTAATGGAACAAAAAAGGTGTATTGATGGAAAGAGAAATTACCTATTTGTTATTAGATAAATGACCAAGTCGTTGATGCCATAGATGAGAGTTGGTGGAAGCGGTGTTTGAAACGGAGAAACATCCGGCCTTTTCGAAATAGTCGAGCGGTAGAAGTCACTTGCTTTCTCGGTTCCCCATCCTAATCGTCTTCCTGAGCATTTGTCTGAACAAGAAACACGCATCTTTGTTAGTGAAGGTGACATGGGAAAATGAGGTTTGAGTTAGTTTGGCTACCGGAACTAAGTTTAATTTGAAGGAGGGAACCACGTAAGACATTATGGAGTATGAAATTATTTGAGAAATGTACATGCCAATATATGTGTGACATGACGAGAGAATGATCGGAGTAAATGCACATGCCGATTAGTGATTGGAATCTTGGAGCCTCGTAAGGTTTTGGGGAATGCACCGTGATCAGTTGCTCCGTATCAAAAATCCAGGGTTTACGAATGGAAAACACTTGCATGTGTGTTACCTGAAAAGTAGTCAACTTGACTTGCCATGCTACACGATTTGGATTGATTGAGAAGTGTAAGGAGCTCTTGATGTGGGTAGATGTAAGGTTGTGGAATGGTGTCTTTGTGTCGGGCTTGACTTTCTTGAAAGTCGGTATGATGAGCTTTGGAAGGGAAGCCATAACTTGTATTTCTCTTATCTTGAATCGCTTCATTTCTATTGACCATGTGGTGATGTCATGTCCATTCAAACCACAAAAATTACATTTGAGACTCTTTCGACAATTTTCAAAATTGTGTCCGTTGAGACCACAAAATCACATTTGAGGTGACTTGACAATTCTCGGAATTATGGCCTTTATATTGTTGCATCGATTGCATGAGATGTGGATTCCTTGGTGGGTAATTTTTGTGAGGATATAGTGGAATGACTATCTCTGGCAACAAGTGCGACAATTTTCCTGGCATCCTGCCCATGCTTTGCGTGGAGACAACTCTTTGCTTTTCATCTTGAACAATAAGTGAATATACCTTATTTACTATAGGTAATGGTTCCATGAGCAAGATTTGTCCACGTGCTGATGTTTAAACCGTGTTAAGTTCCATGAAAAACTTTATGGTTCGTTGTTTTTGTTGATATTCTTGTAGTTTCCTTTCGGCATTTCCTCCACAATGTGGAAGAGGACATAGTGCATCACGACTATCCCATAAGCTTTTCAATTTGGTATAATATTCTCCAATGCTTACACCTTCTTGTATGCAATCATGGATCTCTTGTTCAATGTGGAATAGGTGCCGCATTGTTGGTGTCAGCGTTCCTTTAATTCTTCCCATAGCTCATATGCAGTATCACTATACATGACACTTTCTGCAATTTTTGGCGATATAGTGTTGAGGATCCATCCTTTGACAAGAATGTTGCAGTGAGTCCATTGTTTGATTTCTATTTCAAGGTTTGTTGATGGCCTTTTGATTATGCCGTCAATGAATCCTTCTTTGTTTTTGGTTATTAGAGCCATGAGCATTGCATGACTCCAAATGTGATAGTTTTCTTGATTTAAGGATTGAGCTACGAGAACCATGCATGGTTGGTCTGAGTGGTGTAAATATAATGAATGGATAGGGTCATCATACCATTTTGGTAAAGTAGGGTTGGTATTGGTAGTCATAGACATTATTTGTTGAATAAATTCAAAAGTACGGGATAGGTTTAAGTGTATTTTAGACAATAATGACTATTTATGAAATAAATAATGGACTTAAATATGCTTTATCTTATAGAAAATGAGTTAAGGATTACTGAGCAGGAAATTTCGGCGAAGAACTTAGGTCGGAAAGTAGGTGAATGTGATTGGAATGACTTAAACGGCAGCGGTGGAACCACTGAGGATGAAGACCGAACCGGATCGGACCGGATGAAGGACGAACCGGGTGAACGACGCATCGTTTGCTTCGGCCGAGCGCGCGAACGACGTGTCGTTGGAGTCGTCGTCTTACTGGCGGTAGCGCGTGTTGGCGCGTGTGTGTCTCGGTGAAGGCGCGTGTAGCGGGTGAGTTTAAACAAGGCGCGTGTGAGCGCGTGGAGAGGTATTTTAGCTTGATTTTAATTGCAGATTGCTCAGATGAATCTAAATAATATGATGGGATGAAATTGAAATTATTTTGTGAATCGAAATTGGTTTTGAAAAAAAAAACAGATCGAAGAAAAGTGGGAAAAAATTTCTATGAGCTGAATTTTCTGGGAATTGTTTCCTAAGCTCTGATACCATGTAAGAAATGGATTTATTGATGATGAATAAACGAATGTTTACAACCTATTTATACAAAAGAAAAGCAAAATTGTAATAATTAAAAATAAACATAATTATGGAAAGGCATGTTCTTGGACAGCCTATCCTTTCACACCAAACTGTTGGTGTCTGCTTCCAACTGGTGTGTTGGTTGTTACCAGCTGGATCTCATGTTCTTCAACACTCTCCATTATTGCATACTTCTCACGATAACAAACGCCCCAAACTGTTGCAGCTTTCCTCAAACATAATACACATACAAAACAGATTCCATTCCACGTGCATGAATTACCCTTTTTTTATGCTTCTTTGAATTTACAGTGGCTCAGAAAAAACAGCTGATGATTTTGCATTAATAATGTGCCCTTTCTTCACTATTTGAGCAGACTCCAAGTGCCTTATGTTGGATGTGTTTCTGCCAGTTGACATATGGTTGTGCTCTGAAGACATAAAAGGTGAGCTTCTTTGGCCACTATAAACTTTACGAAGTCCTCCAGGGCTTGCATCTGTTATCTGAGGGCAAGACGGATCGGATTCATTGTCCACAATCACAGCACCACGGCTGCTAGGTACAACAGCTTTCCTTAATCCACTAGCTCTCAAAAAGTATGAGCTCGATAACTGCATGAAGCTGAAGAAAATGCAAGATATAATTAATCGTAAATAACTATCAAGCTACAATTAAAAAGAATGAACAAGTCAAAGTGAGGCTTGAATTGCTTTAAAACTTCAATTTTCTAATGCAAGAGGAAGAATAAATCAACGAAACTTATTTACATAACCCAGTAAAATAGTAAACATAAATAGCTAATCAAACGTCTGAATGAAAAAGGCAATCAGAATAATATTAGACTGAAATAAGCGGTCATTATAGCATAAAATTTACGTGAACAAGAAAGGAAATCCAACGACAGATACAAAAGAAAGCACTCACCATAGCATATTTAGATAGAGCTGCATCATTTGTAGCTGAACTTTTTTGTCGAGACAAGCTTCCAGAATTTATAATAGGTCCAGAGCTTTTCCTACGAGAGGGATCTGAAGAAGACCAACCTGTGGGTCTATTTTTATTTCCAGATGCAATAATATGTATAACATACCAAAAACAAACATCCATGGCATATGAAAACATACAGACATGTTCAATACGAGTAAGAATGAACTATTCAGAAATGGCAAGAATAAAGCAATCAAGTAATGGATTATAATGGCCAAGTAAAAAAGGTTTGGACTAATAAATAGCAACAAAAAAAAATGGTTTGAAGTAATAAACATATCTTAAATACATACATAAAACAATCAGGATAGCAAACTTACCAGTTTGTCTATCAGCAATAGCAATAACAGGAGGCACTCCAGGCTGGGTCCCGCACCAGCACCCTGACAAGGCAATTAAATGAAGCAAGAAATTAAAATTTCTTTCCTAACATGTAAAAAAGCTAGATGTTTGTTCTTACAATAGCACGGTCAGGTGGATTGGCAATTTGGGATTGCTGATATTTCAAGATAGTCCAATCAAACACATAGTCAAACTTAAAACCTGGTGAAAGAAGATTAATATAGTCCAATCAAACACATAGTCAAACTGAAAAGCTGGTGAAAGAAGACGAATATAAGCAGTGATGATTGTGAGATTTTCTTTGAAGAATGCTTCCATATAAGTGATGCTACATTAAAATACTAAAGCAGTTATACAAACAAAGAATAATATGTTTAACAACAAATTCCAAACCTCCACGAATGAAAAGATCTCGAAAAGTTTCTTCAAACATGCATAGTCTGGTTTATCATCAAACCTCAGAGATCGACAGTAATGAAAGTATGATGCAAACTCTGTTGGATAACCACGGCATACGCCTAAGGAAGAAATGAAGAAGCGGCATGAATTTTCTTATTTTGATAAAAACAATAAACTGATTTATCACATGACATATGAACAAATGTATTTGGCCTCAATAGAAGTTGATACTTTCTTTTCACTAATCTTCTCATACTTTTGCTTCTTATTTCCTGCTTTGAGTCCCTGCCAAGGAAGACTAAATATATAGTCACAACAGAAGAAACTATGAGCAACAAAAAATATAAGACAAAAGTACGAGATGATAACATTTACATTCCTTTTAAAAAGTACATAAGAATATAGCCAAGTGATTCTACGTCATCTCTGCGGCTTTGTTCTATCAAATCATAGAAGAAAGACGATGATGACCCAGAATATAATATATATTATTAAATCATTAGAGACTACTTTTGCCAATATGCTTGTGAGTTTGCGTGTATGTCAGAGGCAATGAGCCAACAAGCTTACCGATTCCAAGGTGAGTATTCATGCTTGCATATCAGTTCTTTAATCAAACATTTGGAAAAAAGAAGCAGCAATTTAGCCTTCTACTAAATATGTAAATTGAAAGCTAATAGAAAAAAATAACACAAAATCTCTTAATTATAATCACTGCAGACACACCAAAACCAATGAGATATATGTTTTTTTTTTTTTTTGGGGGCGGGGGGGAGATATTCTTTTCTAAACCATGCAAATGATGCATTAAATTCTAAAGATAATCACTATCAAGCATCTGGTCCTTCACTTCTTCAAAAGTCTAGAAATATAAACACATAAATGAAGATTAAGGTGGCAAAAACAATCAGAGTATGACTACATCTTTCTTTAGCCTCATTTCAAGGATCGTACCAGAAGAAACCATCAAATGACTGATAGTGCATCATACATATAACACGTCAATTTAGAAGTGTAAGATGAACTACACTATCTAGGCCCATAAGAAAATTATCTGGTTTGATGTCTCGATGTGAAAATGATTTGACAAACTCCACACGGTTGATCTATCATGAATATCAAGATTACTTAATAATTGTGGAAGAGCAAAAGGGGCAGGAAAAACATGCTTTCAGCAGAAGAAATCCTACCATCTGATCAGCAAGCATAAGAACAGTCTTAAGAGATAATTTCCTACTGCAAAAGTTGAACAGATCCTCGAGACTGGGTCCCAGTAAATCCATAAAGAGAATATTATAATCTCCCTCAATACCAAACCATTTAATATTTGAAATGCCAACTGTCGAGCAATATTGAACACATCAACAGGATGAAAACTGTTTAATTAATAAAATGCAAGAAACAGCAACGATGAAGTAAGGGCCATTACTTCATCCTTGTAATATTTTATACAACTTTGCCTCGTAGAGTGATTGGGGATGCTTTGTCTTGACAGTTTCCTGGGAAAAATGCATTTCATGGATTTAAACATTGCAAACAATCATTGGAATCATAAATCATCGAAACAGCTATAGAACATTATTCAACCACAAAATCAAACTAAAAAGGGGGGGAAATTGCACAACTTTTTGGTGCAAAAGGGGAAAAAATAAAGGAAAAAGATATAAGTTTTATAATTTTCACATTTCACAATTATGATCAATATCTGGAACAAACGCTGCAGTGGATGCCTCTATGGACATATGAATCCGCGTACTAAAACATTTGAAATTGAGAAGTACAATGAACGTACTGCATCATTTGATCCTGAAAACGTACCCAGTTTTCCATTACACCTGAAGGATTTTAAAACGTGGTGCAGTGTAATTTTATTCTTAAAAGTGAAATGCTAGAAATTTCTCATAAGCAACAAGTTAACGGGAGTGCTCTGGCTCAATAGAAACTTAACCATTTGAACCGGACAGAACTCACACATACTAAACTGAAACACAATGAAACACAATGAACTACAATCAGTGAATAAATCAACTTTAAATACTCAAAATAATTACACATGAACTGCGTTAAGAACCGAAAACTATTTCCTAACTGCTCTGGCTCAATAGAAACTTAACCATTTGAACCGGACAGAACTCACACATACTAAACTGAAACACAATGAACTACAATCAGTGAATAAATCAACTTTAAATACTCAAAATAATTACACATGAACTGCATTTAAGAACCGAAAACTATTTCCTAAAGGAGTGATGACGTTTCGACTTCAAATTGACGCAAATAACTAAAAACCAGATTTGAGCGAACTAAAACAATTCTGATTACAAAAGCCCAGACATAAGATCACGCATTCAATTCCAATAATATTTACTCTCAAGCTTTATCGCAATGTCCCCGTTCGTCTGAATATTAGTACCTAAAATACGAAGGAAAAAAATAGTCAAAGTAACAATGATAGTAAAATTATCTTGGAAATCCAAAGCGACCAAAAAAATCGAACATACTTTCTCTCTCTATGATATTAGAATTTGAAAGACGAAGGACCAGAAACGGAAATATAGAGTAAAGCTCAGAGCAAAATTTGTCAAGACGGCATACTTTCTCTCTCTATGATATTAGAATTTGAGAGAGAAGAATAGAGGGAGAGACAGGAGGAAAGGAGTTAGGAGAAGAAGACGATTGACGTACATTTATAATTATAAATAAATAAATAAATAAATAATGGAAAATTTTCCCAGTGTCTCTCAGTAATCAGTCTTTCTTGTACTTTGATCGGACCGAAGACGAATACTCTTGTAGACTGTAGTCTTGCACCGTACATTTTGATCGCCTGTTAATATCTAAAAGAATCATTATTGAATATGTTCGAGAATACAAATGTTTTTTTAAACCACAAAACTAAAGTAATTAAAATTTATAATAATAATAAAAAATTATTTTAACATTAATACATGAGATTCAAAACAAAAAAAAATTATTTTTATTAATATAAATTTTAATAGTATTATTTAATTTTTTTTTCAAACATATTACAATTTTAATTTATTTACTTTTAACTAAAATAATTAAAATTTATAATAATTAAAATAATATCTTTAATATTAATTTATAATCATATATATACCTTTTAATTCACAATGAAATATTATTTTTATTGATATAATTTTTAATAATATAATTTTAAATATCTTTTTATTTTTTTTAATTATATTACATATCATAATTATAACTTAACTTTTAATTTACTTATTTTTAAAATAAATTTAAGAAATTATAATAATATCTTATAATTTATAATAATAATCAATAATGTTTAATCGAATGAAATTTAACACTAAACAAATTTAAAGGATCGATTCAATGTTAAATAATATATTATTTTTTTTAATTATAAAATATTTAAATTAGTCTTAAAAATTTCATTTTTATAATTACAAGTTTTAAACCTATTATTTTTATTTTTTTATATTAAACTTTTACATAAACTTTTATTATATAAAACATTTGTTTATCTATTAGTTTACATAAATACATTTATTACATATTAGTATCATTTTTAGCGAAACTATTATTAATATTATCTTGTAAAAATTATCAAGTTACACAACATATCTAAACAAATATATTTATATTTTTTTTATCTATATATTATTTTAAGTGATTTTCTTAATTTAGATATTAATTTATAATATAAACTACGAGAATAGCCATTTTGATTATGATTTACGTGTTTTTTAATTTATTTATTTTTAGCTAGCGTCATTTAATTTTGTTTGTTGAAAAATAGTAGTTCTGTTCACAATTAAAAAAGTAACGATGAATAATATTTTATTATTAAATTTTAATATGGATTAGTTGTATGAGAAAAATATGTATTTTTTAAATGTTAAAAATTTAAATTTAATTTTAAAAAAGCAAAATAAAATAAAATAAAGAAAGATGAGTTTGTTGTGTTTAGAATAAACAAAATATATTTTTTTATAGATAAAATGATTGAATAATATATTTAATAAATAAAAAATGGTTTGCCCCAAATTCAAAAACAAAATGTCCAAAATCACGTTGTATTTCAATTTATATTGATTTATTTTATAATTATACGTTGAAAGTTTAGATATTCATCTTAATTTGTATTTAATATTTTAAAAATTATAATATAATATTGAAATTTTATTGTTTTTAAAGCTAAAAAAAAATCTAACATATCTACGCAAACATTCAAACGAATGGAGTCTTTTCCATGAAATTTAATTTATAAAAGAAAAAAGGGATAGATTTTGGTTAATGAAAATAATTTAGTATCATCATATTGATTGGACGTTATTATTCTCAAGAAGAAATGACACATAGCGCTATGCGTGGCTGATTGTATTTTATTATTTGGAGTTAAGTTATATAATAATGTCATTAGTTATTAATAAATATTAAATGTATTTATCTTAAAATTGTAATAGCTCTCATTTAGAGGATCTTTTAAAACTAGAATTTACTTATAATAATAAATGTCATGTATTCAATAACAATTTATATATATTATTTATATGAAAAATTAATAGTAAACAACATGTATAACTTTCCTGGCCTTAATAAGGAAGCTATCATTAGTACGATTGTAAATGTTCTCTAACCTCAAATGTGATAAAAATTAGTATCTTATAATATGAGGTAAGATAAAAATAGAGATTGTATTATTTGTTCAAATTTTTTAAATTATATACTTTATTTTTATAAATATATAAAAATTTAATATTTTTATTTTTTTATATATTTATTTACATTTAAATTAAACTAATTATAAGTAATGTATTATATATTTATATTTTATTCTTTAGAACGTAAATAATTTTTTTTATAAAAATTATGTAAACTCTAAAAATCAATTTTTTTATAATTTATTGTTATTATTTCAAATTAATTTATAACAAGATTATATAAATATCGTTTAATAAAATGACTATATATTTATTATTACATATAATTTATTTTTTTCCATTCACGTAAATACTGTTTATTGACACAAAATTTTATTTTTCTTATTATAAGTTATTTATTATTTATTTCTATTATGATTTTTTTTTTATAAAAAATTAAAAATGATTATAATAAATAAAAAATAATATTTAAATTATTACATGTATCTTTGTTTACCATTTAGGGTCCTCATTTCCTACTAGTAATTCCTAATATGTACATGTAACGATTTTAAGTGAGAATGAAAGATAAATTCTAAATCGCAGAGGAAATGAGGAGGGAATTTCCAGCCACACCATCCTCTTTGACGATCTAAATCAGTATATCTCTTATAATTATTTAATTTAAATAATTTAATCTTGTAATTATTATATTAAAAATTTAAGTTTCTTATTTTTTTTAAATATCATAGTAATTTTATTATTATATGCAAATAAGCACTTTAACTTTATAATTTTTTTAATTAGTTACATATAGTTTTATTATTTATGAAAATTAGACACTATAATTACTCATTTTTAATAATTTTGATATTACAAGTGCTAATTTTAATAAATTATAAAATTAAAAATACTTATTTTTTAAAATAATAAAACTAATAATAACTAAGTCATAAATTATATAACTAAAATATTCATTTTAAAAATTATGTGATATCTGTATCTAACTTAATAATTATAAGATTAATATATTTATATCGTAAAAATTATGAGATTTTTATATTTAATTTTATAATTATAAGACTAATGTAATTATATCATCATAAATAGCTTTCACTTGTGCAAAATCGTGATTAACACAAGTATAGGCACAAACGGCTATTGATATAACTGTCTCCGAATCGAATTATAAAATTTGTATCCAAAATCGTGATAAAATTGTTACGTTATTAAAAAAATAAACAAAAAAACCATTTTTTCAATTTTTTTTTAAATTTCTTAATATACCTTAATTATTAATTAATATATAATTTAATTTAATAAATATATAAATTGATTAAATAAATATAATTAATTTTAAATACGGGCTAACACGACTATCAATATAATTTTAGATTTTTAACTGAAATTAAATCTGACTCCAATATTTACCGGATAAAAACTGTACTTAAATCTGCCTCCAATATTTACCCGATAAAAACTGAACTGAGTGTACAATTGAATAATCAAATATGCTTTTTTTTGTGCCTATTCCTGCTCACGTTCCAATTCCCAGTTTTTATAGTAATATTTTACTCGGATAAAAAAATATTAATATTTAGTATTTATTTTTCAAATACCATTTAATTTAAGGTAAATTATTTCCCCAAGTGAATCTTTACTATTGAAACTAGTAGTTTGGGCCAAGCAAAAAGTAAAAATACATCAAACGACAATCACCGAAGTAGCGACAATCACCGAAGTTTGGTATATGAGTATGTTCTTTTTTCTTTTCTTTTTTTCCATTTTATTTTCCTCGTGCTATTCTCAAAGTTTGCTTTCAATTTTTTGTTTTTTTAATATCTTCAATTCTTCATATTCTCTTGAAGTAGTCCCCAGTTTTTATGCCTAATAATGAAGCCTAAAATTTTAGTTATATATAATTTTTATGTTTATATTTTAAATAGAAAATTCATAATTTCAAAACAATTTTGAAATTTTTTATTTTATAATTCTAAATTAAGATTTTGACAAATAATAAACTTAATAAAAACTCAAGAAATTAAAAAAATTACAAGCCTAAGACTAAAACGTATAATAATAAAAATAACATTTAAATAATATTAAACAAAATTCAATTAGATGATTTTCAACATTAAACAATCTATATAATCATCATTTAATTTAAACGATATTCAATTAAATGATTCAAAAATAAAATAATATGTCAAATTTTCTTTTAGTCGTAAAAATATATAAAGTGAATATAATAGTATTATTTTTTTGGTTATAAGTATTTAAGGCACTATTTTTGTTTTTTTACCTATATAAACTATCATAAGATAAGTTTCAATATGATAATACGTCCACTTCCCAAAAAAAATTTGATAATGTGTTAATGAGTTTGGATTATTCTTAGGAACATTGAGGATTTATAAATTGTTATTGAAAATTGTTGAATAGAAAATGAGGCCTAAGCTTGAACCGAAAATTTCTGACCATTTATTCAACCAAAACAATTTCAACTTTGATTATTATATCCAAAGATATATTCAAGTATTCCTCTAACAACCACAAATTTTATTGAATCATCACCAAGAAAAGAATTCACTCAAAGCATTTTGAAGCACCAAAATCAGGATCTACATGAAAGAAAGAAGGATTATGCCACTGACGAATAAGAGTTGATTAAAACAATAACAGAGAGGTGATAATGTAGTGAATAAGCAAAGCCCTATAAGGACTTCATTTGTAAATTATGTCACTAACCAACAGAGATGTTTTAAGTTGCCAACTTCCTTGCTGCGATCTAAGGCAAATTTCTACATATTAATTCAATCTTCTTAACTAGAACGAGTCTTTGCCAGAGGAAGATATCCTAAGCTGTAATTCTTGACCGACCTTTAGCAATTCTTCGAGCAATCACTCTCCTGCCACCTTTGGTTGCCTTGCTGTTGATTTCCAGCAGGCATATTAAGTCGTACACGAATATATAAAGATTTTTATAACCTCTTTAAGGAAAATCAAGTATCAGAAAGCAAGGAAATAAAAATTGGAGATGGGCTATTTGAATCATTCTAGCTCATCTGACTTTGAACACAGCTCTGATGTATGCATAAGGTATAGGATTAAGTTCAACAACTCCCTAAATGGCCCAATGAGAATGAAAAACATAAATGAAACGTACTCCAGAAGGCAGAAAGGAAGTTATACACACTAGTAGTCTCAACTCTCAAAGATGACCTAAGACACAACTCCCTCTTTCCTTCAAACTATCCAAAACTTGCATCTTAAAAGCACCAGCATGTGGAGAATGTAACAACACAACTTAAGAGAAGGCCAAATACATTTAAGTAAAATTTAAAGGTTATTCTTTTTGGTTTGAAAGATGAAGGGTAGGGAGAGATATATACCGGGCAAAGAATCCATGATTCCTCTTACGCCGGATGGTGCTAGGTTGAAATGTTCTTTTGGGGAATAGAAGCATTGGCTCTATTGACGTAGAATCTTCACCTGAAGAATAGACGAAACAGCTTAGAAACCAAAAAATATGGAAAATGCCATTAACGACTACAATATTTAAATCTTCTGAACCCACGAAAGCTTTTCTTCCCTGAAGCTCGGAAGCACGCAACTAATGAACAGGTTTTTCCAGCAACAATTACCCGTACCTCATGGTATTGTTGCTTATTAAAAGAAGTTTATGGGGACACATGACTTTTGCAAAGAAATACATTGACTAATAATGAATACCAGGTCACAGACGACACTGCTTGTGTAGTTTCTTAACAAATAACAAGTACCATAAGTCATAAGAAGTACTTATCAAAATCGTCAATTACAGAGTCAAGCGAGATAAAGGTTCATTTCAACCACAAAGATGATAAAACTAAACGAATGTAAACATCTTTTTTAATAAACACATGTACTTGTTTTAGTAATTGCTTAGCATGAAACGGCAAGGAAACCCATTGTGTCAAAAACTCATGAACTGTATATACAACCAAATTAGTTAGGTGAATCAATACTAAAATACTGTATCGTCAATCAAAGTCATTTCAAGCACATCTTTCGGTATTACTGGAAATACAAATTAGCATATCGAAAAGACATTTCATTCATTCATTTCTACATACAGCTTAAACAAACTCATTGAGGTTGATTTTCATTCTAGAATTCAATGTAGCACATCATTGGAGTAAAAACTCCACACAAGTTAGCACTCTAAAATAATTTCAATAGCGGTTGCTTGAAAGATACCGAACTTCAGCCGCCCAAAAAGAATACCAGCAACAACAAAACCAAATACCAGAGGGAGACATAATACCATCGGGTAAGAAGAACCGGAGAGAAGGGAGACCACATGGGTACACAAACCCCTCCGAGGCGACTTTTTTTATAGATTCGGAGTCGTCGTTCTTCTGCAATTGATAGGAAGTTTGGAAGTTTGAAACTGATGGAAACAGCTTTGGTGTGATCTCAATGACATGAGGTACAGAAGGGGAGCTCGAGTTCAGATTCTGGAGATGGCGTGGCTTTGACAATAATCGGTTCAATAAAGAACATCCGGATCGAATAAGGGTTTTGGACGCCATTTTTGAAGAAAGATAGCAACTCTGCTTAAACCCTAGAAAATGGAGTTTAAAACGATGGGAATAGGACCTAATTTCTCCGAAACTCTTACCAGTGCTTAAAAGTAGAACGACATAAGTTCAGCGGAGTTTGTTAGGAGAGGATGTCGTTTTTAATCCGATCTATCAATGAGTTATTGATATTAGCTTCTTTCTCAAAAGAAATTAATCAAGTCCAATTGTGAGGGGAGTAAGTTCCGTAATTTTTTAATAAGTAAACTTAAGTTTGTTTTTTTTAAGTGAGTAAATTTAGCTTTATAATTTTTAAATGGAATTATTTAAATTTAAATTTTTAAAAATATAATTTTTTTAGGATAAATTTAAGTTTTATTAAAAATAATATTTTATTTATAATACTCTTATAAATAACATAAAATGATTTCAAAAATAAAAATAAATTTTATAATGTTAATATAAATAAATTAAAAAAACATAAATATAATAAGATTTGAGAGAAAGATTAGATGGATAAAGAATAAGATTACATGGATGGTTAAAGAATAGTATTATAGAGAAACTAAGAAGAAAGAAAATGGGATAAATTGATATGGGAGAAAAAATTAATATTTTAAAAATGAGATGTATTTATATTTTATTTTTAAGTAAAATTTGATTTTAACCTTTGAAAAAGTTACATTTCTTAAAAATTTAGAATAAATTAAATATCTAAAAATTACTTGACTAAACCTAAGTAATTTAAAAGAAATAACACAATAATTTAAAAGAAATAGGTGTTCTTATTAAACAATTACATGAATATTTAAGCTCAAACTTACAATTCTAAGAACATTGTGATTAATGTAGTTGATATTTATTTTGAAATGGACTTAATTCCACATTAATAATATATATGTTAGGCAAGTTTTAAATCTCTTCCCAATTATTTCCATTTTAACGTGTGTTGGTTGATTGATATTAACTTATTTTTTTAAAATAATAACTTTTATTTATATTATATATAAAATTCAAATCACATCTTATAATATCTTATAATTTTGTAAATGAAAATTTTCAAATATTTTAAAATAATAACTAATATTATCTTTGTTCTTTTAACTATTGTATAATTTATTTATAATACTTATTTTTATCAATTAATTAATAAATTAATAATATTTAAATACCATCAATTAAAGGTAATTTAACACATCAACAATAATTTTAAAGACAATTTAAAATAATATTAAATGCTCAATTTTTTTAATAATAATAACAATGTTATAATTTTAATTAAAATATAATTCAATATTAATTATTTTTAATATTTTAATAAATTAAAGTATTTATGACTAATATGTTTAATTATCTTTTATATATATATATATATATATATATTTTATGTATTATTTTATATTTTGAAATATTTTGTTTAAATGTTTTTGCTTAACAACAGGGTTATTATTGATCTTTATCTCCTTTTTATTCATCATCATCATCATCATCATCATAGAGATTAATCTATAAAAAATAATCATAATAAAAAGTAAAGAAAATAGAGACATAGAAACAATCCTATCAATTTTTTAACGTAACTAATTTTTAAATACGATGGTTTTTTAAGTTTAGTCAATACATGGATATTTTATTTTAGTTAGCAAACTTTTTTAAAGTAAATATCCTTATTTTAAATAATTTAGGCACTATTATTATTTAAAATTAAAATTAAATAACTTTTATAAAGTTTTATTTAGTTCATGAATTGTTTAAGATATATATCATCATAATTTTATTTTAATTGAAATTACTATATTAAATTTAAAATAAAAGATACGTTATATTACATTAAAAAAATATTATTAATTACTTTAAAGATCACGATTATTCACTTAAAATTTAAAATAATTTTTTTAAAAAAATAACGTTTTTAAATTTATAATAAAAAAAATATTTCACTGATAATATTAAATGTGGTTTAATTGAATGACATCTAATATTGAATGGATTTAAATAACGAATGTTTAATTTAAATAGTATTTAAATTAAAACGATATATCAAATTTTTTAATAGTAAAAATATACTAGGTTAACTTATTATTTATGTGATTATACATTTCAATAGTGTTATTTTTATTATTTTTTTAATTTAAAATTTATATCCAAACAAATAAGATAACTCCATACGATGAAAGGATAACGTGTAAAAATAAGATCATACGAGATCTTTTTATTTTTAATTATTTTATTTCTATTCTTTTTTTTTCATTTGATACGCTAAAATATATGTCGTAATTTTGTTTAGAATAAATGAAGTATATTAATTATCATTTTATAGATAAATGTTTTTTCCTTTATAAGATGATAATTCTTTTTCTCTTTATATTTAGGAATTATTTAAAGACTTTTTATCTAAAAAAATCCCATATGTATTAATACAAAAACAATTATCCTATAAATATAATAATAAATAGAAAAAAAGAATCACATATGTGAGTAGTATCAGTTAAGTTATCATTTCATTGGTAACTTTTTATTGTTATTAGATTGGTATGGTAAATTTATTTTATGTATTATTATAAAATATAATTAAAATGTAAAAATGAATCATTGATGTAGATTGTTAAATAATATTTCTTTTGTGCTCCAATGTGTGGAGTTGGGTTTTTTTATTCTCAATGTGTGTGAGAGTTCAATATTAATGTTCGGAAGTCCATGCATGGAAGCAAAGACCAAAGGAGTATATGCTTTCCTCTTCTCATCTTGATGGACTATTTTTTTTATTAATAAGATAAATTTTGATAATATTTTATAAATACATATAAATATTCTGATAAATCAAAAAATGTTGTTAATATAATACTTCATTTATTCTATATATTTTTTTACTTTAGATCTTGAGTCTTTAGATGAAAGGTGTGTACGATTTTCTTCTTAAGAATTTGATAGAATATTTTTCTTTTAATAAGATATATAAATTTTAATATGATTTATGAATACGTTTAAATGTTCGGTTAAATCATAAATATTGATAATATAATTACCGTATTTGTTCTATTTTATTTTTTTTTACTTTAGATTTTTAGCCATTTTGTTGATTTGACATCTTCATGTGATTTTATTTCACATTTTCTTATATTAATTTTTCTGCTAATCAAAAATGGCTATTATATCCTAAAGATTCAATAAGATATTATTTTAGAATTAATTATTTTAAAAATTCGTAATTTTTGATTAATTATTGTATATAAAATTTACAAATATATGCATAATCTTATCTTATAATTTATTACTACTATATAATGTGGTTGGAAATCTTTTTTAACAATTTGTTAAAATTCTCAGATTATTGAATAGTTTGCTTCTTATAATATTATTATTTAATTTACTTGTGTAATCAATGTCTTTTTTCTTTTTTAAAATATTCTATTGGCTAAAGAGATAATAAAAAATATTATATACGAGTATCCCATATATTATAAAGAAAACAAGGATATAGAATTTGTGAACGTCATAAATTCTACACATCTTGTTAATTTTTATATATTTTATGGTTATATATATTTAACAATGTAGCAATTAATTTAAAATTTTAACAATTTTATCCAAAAACTCTCTTCATATATCCACGAATGCCATTTTAACATATTTAAAATAACAATCTTATTATTATTATTACATATATTTGTCAATGTAACAATTCAAATTTTAGATAATTTTATTAAATTTTTTCTTTATATTTACTAGTAATCTCATTTTAGTATATTTAAAATGATATTAATATAAACTTATCTAAAATTAAAATTTATTTTGTTATATCATATTATTTTTATTTTTAATTATCTTATATTATAATTTTCTATTACCGTAATAAATAACTGTTTTTATTATATAAGATACTTATATTAAATTATAAATAATTTTATTGTCACAAATATTTTTTATTATTAATAAGTAAAAACATAATTTTATTGTCATAAAAAGTATGTTTAACATACCTCAAAGATTAGTTGAAGTAATAAGTCTTTTAATATTTATATTATCAAATTTATTATTTATATTTTTATTTTTTTAATACTTATTATTTTTAATTAATACAATGAAAAAAAAACTTCTTTTATGTTATAATTATCACTAATGTAATATATAATTATTGATTAAAATAATAATAATTATTCATTCAATTTATAATCAATTTATATCAGTTGTATTAATATTATAATTTATAATAAATAAATTTTTTTAATAAAAACATTTTATTTTTTAATTAAAACTTTATTTTTTGAAAAAAGATAATGGAAAAAAAAAATTATTCCCATGTTCGAGACGAAGAGGAGTGCATACACATTATGATCGTGGGTTTAAATCCCTTCTTTGGAGCCTTCTCTCACTTTTTTTTTCTTTATACATTTTTGAGGTTTAATTCTATTAATTAATTATTTAATATTTATCTTATCTTTTGGAGTGATGGGATAAAAAGGTAAAAGATACTAATATACTATCACAATTAACTATTATCCATTTTATTAAATTTATTAAATAAAATACATTAAACTCATAACTTATCATCTTGGGTGAATAATAAAAATGGAACCTGCATTTTTTCTTTAACAAGAAGAAATTTTACCATTCAATTATATTCATATTTTTTCATTTTTGAAATGTAGTACTATATTAAAAAATGATGATTATTATATATATATATATTAAATTAATGATAAAAAAATGTATTAATGTGTTTTTTTTCTATATTTTTAAAACGTGTTCATGATTAAAATGTTTGAAGAATCTAAAATTATGCTATCTTTTTTTTACTATAAAGTTATTTTTTGAATCAAACAATGATCTCATCTACCAATAGAAGTTATGTTTGTTGCACGATCTCTTTTATAAAATGTCTTCAATTGGGTTTTTTAAATATCTTAATCTATGCATTACATGTACATATTCAAATTTTGATTAAGGTTAACTTTTAAATATATTGGACATTCATTTTAGTTTAACGATAAATATATAAAGTATAATATGAAAATTCTAAACAGCATGATGGAAGTATCTAAATAACTTGATAAATATTTAATAAAAATTATATGTCACATTTTAATTAATTAGATAGGTGAAAGATATTATACATTCTATAATTATCTTAAAAAATCAGTTTAATCTTAAATTTTGGGATATCATATATCCAACGCGATGATTATGTGATATTTTTTCTCAATCATATATGCAATATAAAAGAAGTTTAACCTGCTCCCGTTTTCCTCTTACTTTTATAAAGCTATCCACCACACTATAAGAAATGGTTTTATTGATGATTAATAAACGAATGTTTACAACCTATTTATACAAAAGAAAAATAAAATTGTAATAATTAAAAATAAACACAATTATGAAGAGACATGTTCTTGGACAGTCTATCCTTCCCCACAAGCTGTTGGTGACTGCTTTCAACTGGTGTGTTAGTTGTCACCAGCTGGATCTCAAGTTCTTTAAGTTCTTTAACATTCACACTCAAGTTAGAATATATGTTAATTATTCCTAACTTGTTAAATAAGCTTGAGAACTATGGAAAATTCAGGGATTTAGTAAATATATCTGTTGGTTGCTCTAATGTAGAGATATGATAAGTTTTGATCATTCTAGCTTGAATCTTTTCTCTTACTAGATGGCAATCGATCTCTATGTGTTTGGTTCGCTCATGAAACACTGGATTTGATGCAATGTGAAGAGCTGTTTGATTGTCATAATATAACTTGGTTGGTTGGGAGTGTTTGATACCCAAATCATCCAAAATATATCGTAACCAGGTTACTTCGCAACATGCTGCTGCCATAGAGCGGTATTCTGCTTCTGCACTTGATCGTGAGACTGTATTTTGTTTCTTAGTCTTCCAAGAAATTAGTGAGTTTCCAAGAAACATACAATAACCTGTGGTTGATCGTCGTGTATCTATGCATTTTGCCCAATCTACATCACAGAAAGCATTTAGTTGTATTGAACTAGTTGCTGAGAAAAAGAGACCTTGCCCTAATGTGTTCTTGACATATCGTAGCACTCGTTGAGCTGCTTCCAAATGTGGTTGATGTGGTTTATCCATATATTGACCGAGAATGTGCACGACATCCACTAAGTTGGGCCTTGTGATGGTCAAGTATATTAATCTCCCAACAAGTCTTCGATAGGATGTAGGATTACTCATGAATTCCCCTTCAATCTTGATGAGGGATAAATTTTATTCCATAGGTGAATTGGCAGATTTGGCACCAAGATAACCCATGTCCTCCAATATTTCAAGTGCGTACTTACGTTGTGATAGAACAATTCCCTTCCTGGAACGTGAAACTTCTATGCCCAAAAATACTTTAATTCACCGAGATCTTTAAGCTTGAATTATTTCATGAGATGATTCTTAGTTTCTTCAATGTCTTGTACATTGTTTCCTGTTATGATTATATCATCTACATAGACAAGAAGAGCAGAGAAGGAATTATCACGGGTTCGAACAAACAGTGAGTGATCATACTTGGATTGGTTAAAACTAGCTAACTTAAGTATTGTTGATAGCTTGATGAACCATTGTCGTGAGGCTTGTTTGAGTCCATACAAAGATTTATATAGCTTACATACTCGTGTTTCCCCCTTTCGTTCTAATCCAGGTGGAAGGGACATGTAGACATCTTCATGAAGATCACCATAGAGAAAAGCATTGTTGACATCGAGTTGTCGAAGATGCCAATTTTGAATAGCAGCAACGGTAAGGAGAAGCCTAACAGTGACAAGTTTGGCTACTGGTGTAAAAGTTTCTTGGTAGTCAAAACCTTCAATCTGACTGTATCCTTTGGCTACTAACTGAGCCTTGTAGCGTTCCACAGAGCCATCGGGATTATACTTGATTTTGTAAACCCATTTACAACCAACTGGTTTCTTGTTTGGAGGAAGCTGTTGAAGCGTCCAAGTGCCATTAGTTTCAAGAGCATCCAGTTCTTGTTTCATGGCCAGCCGCCATTTTGGATCATTGAAAGCTTTAGCAAATATGGTTGGTTCCCTGAGAATGGAAATAGAAGTAGCAAAGGCACGATGTGCAGGTGATAATTGGTCATAGGTAAGTACATGAGATAAAGAATGAGAAGTACCTTTGTCTTTGGACGATGCTGAGTGAGACAAAGGGAATGACCGAGAATGCAAGGAAGCTTCTACATGATATTTTTGAAGGTAACTAGGAACATTGGTGGATCGACGAAGTCTATGTGTGACTGGTACTGGAAGAGTTATGCGTGGTGGAGAAGTTGATGATGATGTTTCTGGAGATGAATTTTGAAGATGAAGAGTGTCTGAGTTGATTGTTGGAAGGACAAATGGTGTATGATCAAGTGATGTATTTGGATTGGTTGATTGACGAATGTTAGGTATGTCATCATAAATAGTATCTTCTGATGGAGGAAATAGAGTTGGAGTGTTGACAGCAGAAGTAAAATAAGGAAATACATGTTCATGAAAGATAACATCAAGAGACACTAAAGTCTTGCTTGTTTCCAGATTGTAGACACGATAACCTTTTATCCCAGATGGATACCTAATGAATATGCATTTATGTGATCTAGTATCAAACTTGGTGAGTCGATCATGATGTGCAGACACGAAACAAAGGGAACCAAAAACACGAAGATGTTCATACCTAGGAATTTTGTGAAAAAGGACTTCAAATGGTATTTTACCCTTGAGAACAGGTGTTGGAGTACGATTTATGAGGTATGTGGCTGTAAGAATGGCATCTCCCCAGAATTGTTTAGGAAGATTGGCTTGGAAGAGTAATGAATGAGTGACATTGAGAAGATGATGGTGTTTGTATTCAACAACACCATTTTGTTGAGGGGTAGAGACACAACTGGTTTGATGAATGATTGCTTTGGTAGAAAACAACTGGGTCATAGAGAATTCTAGTCCATTGTCACTACGAATGATTTTAATTATGGATGAAAATTGTGTTTCAAAAAAATTGATGAAGGTGATAAGAAATGCGCGTGTATCAGATTTAGCATGTAAGAGATAGACCCATGTGCATCTTTGATGAGTGCTCAAAAAGCACTAAAATTACCATGATTTTATGCTCATTAATTGATTAAATATATATATATTAATATGTTTTATCATATATTTATATAAATTTGTCTTTTTCGGAATCACGAGTATTTTTATTGTTTTTCAGGTATTTTCGCTTAAAAACGTAACTTAAAGACTCAAAGAGGAATACTTGAAGCAATACATCACAAATATATTAATAAATAAGTGAGAAAAGGTCAAAAAACATGGAAAAATTGGACAAAATGGGTCGAAAAGGTAAAAAAGACGGAAATCGCGCATTGCAGCCCATGTCCAACCGCATTCACGGCAGCGGGCGGCACAATACAGTCTCTCTTGTACAAGAAGGCCAGCCCTCCGTGCGCCCAACGCCTTTTCGCCCATTTTTCGCATGCGGCCGCTCTACGACGTCATGCTGACGTCATCAATGATCTCAGCATTTCCATTACGCGTTTTTACATTTTTTACTCATTTTTTCTCTCCATCCTCACCTATAAATACCCCAATTCCCTTCACTTCAAAACACACCTCAAAACACACTTCTCTCTTCTTTCTTTCTCTCCATTTCTTAGTTTTTAGTTTTTTTTAGTTTTTCTTATGTTTTAGCTAGTTTCTTTTAGTTTTAGAGTTCTTCCCTTTTTGGGAAGAACTAGTTATGTTTTTTTTGTAATTTATTAGTTTTTTGATTCAATAAATGGGAGTGCAAATTCCGCTTGGAGGTTTTCTAGCTACGGGAATAGCATCAAAGTTCTGTAAGGTTTTATTTTCTTTGTAGTTATTTTTTATGCTTTATTCTTACATGTTATATTTAATTTGTCTGTGATTAAATTTAACTGTCTTTGTTGTAAACATGATATAATAATAACGTTGTTATGCACGAAATATTAAATAGGTAAAAATCTCTAAAATGAATTGATTTTATTTTTATTCAAGATTTTATATTAAGAATGTTAGAGAGAAATATATTATTTTTCATTACAAACTTAAATCGAAAATTAGATTTTAAGGTTTAGTTATCCGATTCCGATTTAGAGTAGTGTTCTTCTATTTGTTGTTACAATCCCCCGGCAGTTAGAGTGAAGCTCTATTTCAAAAGTTTTTATAAGAATTATTATCTGAAAATGTATTGACAACATGTTTTCAGTAGTGGTTTTAAAACTTGAAAGTTAGTACTCGGATAACTAAATTCTTAGGTTTAATTTGGACACCTTGAATAAAGTTTAAACTGTCTAACCCCACCAAATGTGGCATTTAAATGGTTCATTTTCAATCTCTTAGAAAAATGAATTAATTTAATTAACCAAATTAGTTATCAACCCCACCTATAGGTGTTAATTGATTTGTTTAGTTAACAAAGAATATCTAACCCCACCAAAGGTGATATTCATACAAAAAAGGGAGAATCAATAAATATCAATTCATATCTTTAATAACCTAGATAATATGAGCAAGCATAATTAACTTAGTTATTATATCCATAAATACTCCACTATTATAAATGATAAAATTTGCATAAATATTTATTGAATCTATGTTTATTTTTATGTTAGTAGATTAAAAATACAAAACCCAAAATATCGTGACATGATGTTTAGGATTTAATTTCGTTTTTAAAAGTTTTAATAATAAATTAAAAACCACATACATATTCCTTCCTTAGATCGACCTTAGGAGTATACTTATCATTTTCTACGAAATGATTCGTACACTTGCGAGAGTTTTATAAATATAAAACCAAAGTATTGGCAGGATCGACGATGCCGGTTTTCGTTCATCAATCTTGAGTAGTCATCAACAATAGTGAGAAAATAACGTGCTCTATTAAGTGCTGGAATGTGATAGCCACCCCAAATATCGACATGAATCATTTCAAAAGGTGATTTTGTATTGATGGAACTTAAAGGAAATGGATTACGTGTTTGCTTAGCTAATGGACAAATAGAACAATCACTAATGGAACAAAAAGGTGTGTTGATGGAAAGAGAAATTACACACAAACTATTATTAGATAAATGACCAAGTCGTTGATGCCATAGATGAGAGTTGGTGGAAGCAGTATTTGATATGGAGAAACATCCAACCTTTTCAGAAATAGTTAGGTAGTAGAGTCCTGCTTTCTTAGTTCCCATCCCAATCGTCTTCCCTGAGCATTTGTCCTGAACAAAGCACATACTATTAGTGAAGGTGACATGGCAAAATGAGGTTTGAGTTAGTTTGGCTACTGGAACTAAGTTTAATTTGAAGGAGGGAACACATAAGACATTATGGAGTATGAAATTATTTGAGAAATGTACAGTGCCAATATGTGTGACATGAGCAAGAGAATGATCAGGTAAATGCACATGCCGATTAGTGATTGGAATGCTGGAGCTCATAAGGTTTTGGGAACAGACCATGTGATCAGTTGCCCTTGTATCAAAAATCCAACGAGTTTCTGAATGGATAAAAGTTGCACATAATGTGTTACCTAAAGAAGTATTCATTTGATTTGCGATGCTATCAGATTTGGATTGATTGAGAAGTGTAAGGAGCTCTTGATATTGGGCAGATATAAGGTTGTGGGATGATGTCTTTGTGTTAGAGTAGCTTTCCTGAAAGTCAGTATGATGAGCTTTGGAAGGGAAGCCATAACTTGTATTTCGCTTATCTTGAATTGCTCCTTTCTTCCAACACATGTTGATGTCATGTCCATTCAAACCACAGAAATTACATTTGAGACGCTTTCGACAATTTTCAAAATTGTGTCCATTGAGACCACAAAAATCACATTTGAGGTGACTTCGGAAATTCTCAGAATTATGGCCTATATTGTTGCATCTATTGCACTTGAGATGTGGGTTCCTTGGTGGGTAGTTTTTGTGAGGATATTGTGGACGACTATCTCTGGCAACAAGTGCAGCAGCTTCTGGCATCCTTCCTATGGTTTGCGTGGAGATAACTCTTTGCTTTTCATCTTGAACAATAAGTGAATATACCTTATTTACTATAGGTAATGGTTCCATGAGCAAGATTTTTCCATGTGCTGATGTGTAAACCGTGTTAAGTTCCATGAAAAACTTTATGGTTCGTTGTTTTTGTTGATATTCTTGTAGTTCCCTTTCGGCATTTCCTCCACAATGTGGAAGAGGACATAATGCATCACGACTATCCCATAAGCTTTTCAATTTGGTATAATATTCTATAATGCTTACACCTTCTTGTATGCAATCATGGATCTCTTGTTCAATGTGGAATAGGTGCACGCTGTTGGTGTGCGAAAAGTGTTCCTTTAATTCTTCCCATAGCTCATATGCAATATCATTATACATGACACTTTCTGCAATTTTGGGCGATATGGTGTTGAGGATCCATCCTTTGACAAGAATTTTGTAGCGAGTCCATTGTTTAATTTCTGCTTCAAGGTTTGTTGATGGCCTTTTGATTGTGCCATCAATGAATCCTTCTTTGTTTTTGGTTATTAGAGCTATGAGCATTGCATGACTCCAAATGTGATAATTATCTTGATTTAAGGATTGAGCTACGAGAACCATGCTTGATTGGTCTGAGTGGTGTAGATATAATGAATGGCTAGGGTCATCATACCATTTTGGTAAAGTAGGGTTAGTATTGGTAGTTATAGACATTATTGTTGAATAAATTCGAAAGAATAGGATATGTTTAAGTGTGTTTTAGACAATAATGACTATTTATGAAATAAATAATGGACTGAAATATGCTTTATCTTATATAAAATGAGTCAAGGATTACAGAACCAGAAATTTCAGCCACAGAACCGGTCGGAAAGTGGGTGAACCGGCATCTAGAGTGGATGGAATGACGACTGCAATGGTGGAGTACTGAACCGGTTGAAGACCGAACCGGACCGGACCAGATCGGATGGAGGACCAAAGCAAGTGAACGACGCGTCGTTTGCTTCAGCGGCGTGTGATGAGTGCTAAAAAAGCACTAAAATTACCATGATTTTATGCATATTAATTGATTAAATATATATATATATTTATATGTTTTATCATATATTTATATAAATTTGTCTTTTTCGGAATCACGGGTATATTTATTGTTTTTCAGGTATTTTCGCTTAAAAACGTCACTTAAAGACTAAAAAAGGAATACTGGAAGCAATACATCACAATATATTAATAAATAAATAGGGAAATGGTCAACAAATATGGAAAAATTGGACAAAATGGGTCGAAAAGGTCAAAAATGTCAAAAAGGAGAAAATCGCACTGGAAGCGGCCCACCCCGCCTTGGCAGCAGCCGCGTCAAGGCTGCTGGAATGCGCTGTTGTCACTTTTCACGCGCACGCGCACACACGCTTCTTTGCCCAGCTGCCGCCCCAGCGCCGCCCTTTCGCGCGTGATATTGGCCCCATTTTCACATGCGGCCGCCCTGCATGACGTCATGTTGGCGTCATCGATGATCTCGTAATGGTACACTATGCGTTTTCACCGTTTTTTAACCTTTTTTTACCTACTTTTTCTCTCCATCCTCCCCTATAAATACCCCCTTCTATTCACTTCAAAACACACCTAAAAACACATTCTCTTATCTCTTTCTTTTTCTCATTTCTTAGTTTTTTTTAGTTTTTTCTTAGTTTTCTTAGTTTTTAGCTTTTCTTAGTTAGTTTTGCTTAGTTTTAGAGTTCTTCCCTTTTTGGAAAGTAATAGTTATGTTTTTGTAATTTATTTGCTTTTCGATTCAATAAATGGGAGTGCAAATTCCGCTTGGAGGTTTTCCAGCTACGGGAATAGCATCAAAGTTCTGTAAGGTTTTATTTTCTTTGTAGTTATTTTTTATGCTTTATTCTTACATGTTATATTTAATTTGTCTGTGATTAAATTTAACTGTGCTGGCTGTTTGTAAACATGATATAATAATAACGTTGTTATGCTTGCGAAATATTAAATAGGTAAAAATCTCTAAAATGAATTGATTTTATTTTTATTCAAGATTTTATATTAAGAATGTTAGAGAGAAATATATTATTTTTCATTACAAACTTAAATGCGAAAAATTAGATTTTAAGGTTTAGTTATCCTAAATTCGATTTAGAGTAGTGTTCTTTTATTTGTTGGTACAATCGCCTTAGGTAGTTAGAGTGAAGCTCTATTTCAAAAGTTTTTATAAGAATTATTATCTAAAAATGTATTGACAACATGTTTTCAGTAGTGGTTTTAAAACTTGAAAGTTAGTACTCGGATAACTAAATTCTTAGGTTTAATTTGGACACCTTGAATAAAGTTTAAATCGTCTAACCCACCAAAGGTGGCATTTAAATGGTTCATTTTCAATCTCTTAGAAAAAGGAATTAATTTAATTAACCAAATTAGTTATCAACCCCACCTATAGGTGTTAATTGATTTGTTTAGTTAACAAAGAATATCTAGCCCCACCAAAGGTGGTATTCATACAAAAAAGGGAGAATCAATAAATATCAATTCATATATTTAATAACCTAAATAATACGAGCAAGCATAATTAACTTAGTTATTATATCCATAAATACTCCACTATTATAAATGATAAAATTTGCATAAATATTTATTGAATCTATGTTTAATTTTCTGTAAGTAGATTAAAAACACAAAACCCAAAATATCGTGACAGGATGTTTAGGATTTAATTTCGTTTTTAAAAGTTTGAATAATAAATTAAAAACCACATACATTCCTTCCTTAGATCGACCTTGGGAGTATACTTATCATTTTCTATGAAATGATTCGTGCACTTGCGAGAGTTTTATAAATATAAAATCAAAGTATTGGCAGGATCGTTTGAAGACCGAACCAGACCGGACCAGACCGGATGGAGGACCGAACCAAGTGAACGACACGTCGTTTGCTTCAGCGGCGTGCGAACGACGTGTGGTTGGAGTCGTCTTCTTCAGCAGCTGGCGCGTGTTGGCGCATGCCACTTCGGTGAGGCACGTGGAACTCCGGTGAACTCAGGGAAGGCGCGTGTGAGCACGTGGATAGGTATTTTGGCATGATTTTAATTGCAGATTGCTCGGATGAATCTGAATAATATGATGGGATGAAATTGAAATTATTTTGTGAATCAAAATTGATTTTGAAAAAAAAAAATAGATTGAAGAAAAAATGAAAAATTTCTGTGAGCTGAATTTTCTAGGAATTGTTTCCTAAGTTTTGATACCATGTAAGAGATGGTTTTATCGATGATTAATAAACGAATGTTTACAACCTATTTATACAAAAAAAATTGTAATAATTAAAAATAAACACAATTATGGAGAGGCATGTTCTTGGACAGCCTATCCTTTCCCACCAAACTGTTGGTGGTTGCTTCCAGTTGATGTGTTAGTTGTTACCGACTGAATCTCAAGTTCTTTAAGTTGTTTAACACACACCCTTCATTTTTAGCAATATTTATTCTATTTTTTTTTTCTAAAACTTCAAGATTTAGCTTTTGTGTTTTTTTATCTCAATCTTATTGAAATTAACAACTTGCTTTCACAATTAAACATTATTTTTTAGTTATCTGATATTTTAAATATTCATAGAATAATTGTTAGTTTAAAGAAATTATCTAACGACATTAATCTCTTACAATTAATTTCACATATTAACGAAAATAATGGAAGTTATAATACTAAATACAACAATTTCAAATCTTAATACATTTCGAACAGCAATTTTAGAACTAACTAACAATTTTTACATTTACATGATATTGTTAAACAAATTATCTTATGATATAAAATAAATAATTTTTTAGTTTTATAATATTTCAAGAATGTGTATTAAACTTAATTTATTTTAATTCTATCAATAAAACTTATATTTATTTCTTTAAAAAAGAAAAAAATGATCGGATTAATCTTCTTTAAAAAAAATATTTCTTTATCTTCTAAAATCTAAATTGAAAAAAAATCTTATTAATATATATATTTACATGTGTCATTTTCGTTTTGAATGATTTTATCCCATGTTTTTTTACACATTTATAAGTAATTCCATTAGACTTAATTTAATATAAATCTATATTTAAGACTTATATTTACCTTCTTCTTTTTTTAAGAAATAAAATAATTTGATTAACCTTCTTTAAAAAAATCAATTTTTTATCTTCTTTAATTTAAATTGAAAAATAAAAAAATAAATCACTTTTCTATCTTCCCAAATTTAAACAAAATAAAAATACCCATAATATTAAAACCCAAATACAATATATAGAATTAACAACTAATTTTCCTAAAACCCACAATTTTACTTTAAAATGATACAACAATAAAGTCGCATCTTTAAACCATGCCCAAATGGGTTATAGGAAGAATTTGCTCCACATTTTAGTATAGAGATTAAAGAACTGAAATTATGGACACACCTAGGGAAAATATTATACTAGTTTATTAGGGATTCTGATGCTAGTGTCTAAACTACAAATCACGCAGTCTGAAGAGATTTATTGCTCTTGGTGAAGTGCAGAGGATATCCAATCTGATGCAGCTATATGTATTTCTATCTCGAAATGAGAAGAAAGAGAGAGGAGTCACTGAAACCCGTTGAATCAAAGATGACCTAGGACATTTCAAACTTTTATTCTTTTAGGTGATTCATTTCTAAGAAAAATCTTCTTAAAAATCGAGTCTCTATCTTATAATCCTTAAAAATCATAAACCATAATTATTTATAACACTTAAATGGAGTTGTATACAGGTCAAATACCATCTTATCCAATAAATCTAAATAAATATTGATCCCAAAAAAAAGAAGAAAAAAAGCCCTAAAGAAATTCATTATGTTTTCCACACAAGCATAACACTGTTGACTTGTAGCTGAAACTACAGGGATCAAAATTCTCCCTACGAAAAAAGTTGGCATGTAAAGAATGGACAAGCCTCCCATGTCACCTTAATGTGAGTGATTGAACTGGAAATATACAAAGGGCAGCTCATGAAGTGTTTGAAGAAATACTAGTATATTAGAGATTCTAAAGAGATGCCATGAAAATCCAATACTCAGATTCTTTATTTATAACATCATTTAGGTATATACAAGTACATAGAATATAAATGTCAATGTTATATTGATAATCGTTCTATTCGAGGTGTTAGAATTAACCTAAACATGATAATTTTATAATTAAAATTACGTCGTTACGAGCAGTTCATTTTATAATTAAAATCACGTCGTTACGAGCAGTTCTCACAAGATATCCCTTGTTTGGACGTAGAGTAGAAACAAGTACTATCACCATGTCGTTTGATCCCGATACTTATATCTGATCGATTATTGCTCGTTTGAACATGAGGTCCTATTTATGTAGGTCATTAGGTACATAATACATCTAAGGTCATGTAGTTTGAATAATCCATTAGTTAACCATACTAAGTCACCATGAGCTGTTGGAGATGCTGTCTTCTATACAAGTAAGGTGTATTAGGTCATAACGATTACCTACCTAGAATACTAAACATTAACTCCTTTATTCCTTAAACTTTGAAAATTTAAGGGAATATTTTAGAACTAAATATAAGATCTTTTTTCTTCTCTAATAACTCCTAAAATCGTTTCCCTTGCTTGACATAACTATGAATTCCTTTATAAATAGTAAAAAGATTTTTACTATCTACCACATTTTGCTTCTTATTTAACCAAATTTTCTTAAGATAATTTCAACCTGTTACAAGATTTTTCAGATCGTAATTTTGCATAATCAACCTACTGAATTCATACATTATTTAAAATTCAATCCATTTTTGTTGTGAATTATCATCAAGTCTATCCGGTCAACAACCGACCTGCAAACTAATTCATCTACTAGGTAATTTCTTACCTATTCAAAATGTCTTCCAATAAAGGAAAAAATATAATCCACTTGACATATTCTAATGATGTCTCCTCAGATTGTACAAAAAGTATTTCCTTAAGAATAAGGACACCGTGAGAAGGATCTCAGGATTCAGTTTGTGTGGAACCAAGTTCAGATTAAGTCGAGTGACTTTTCGAATCCTTAATAGGTCATAATAAAGAACCTAACAAAACAAGTAGTGCTCAAACTAAGGAGAGTGTCTTAACTCTCCTCATTTCATCTAGGTCATGCTCTATTTCCTTATAGTCTTCACAAGGGCTTATGCCTAATATCAGAATACTTGTGATCACAGTAGCAAAGATACTTCGTCCCAAAAAGAAACGTGACATTAAGGGTGAACCTACCTATCAAGCCAAAACAAACATCATATTGAACTAGATGTTCCACCATGTGTAGGAATGATCCCGGTACCTCCTAACCCTCCGACATGGTGGTGGAAGATCCACTTGACACTTTTTAAGATAGAATTTAGGTGTCCATTTTCAAGAATGGTGTCTCGTGTTCTCAACACCTTTGACATTAATCTTTCTCAAGTTAATTCCAATGAATGATGAACTCTACTATACTTATTAATTGTTGCTAGTGAACATGTACAACATGAAAAGGAATAGCCTAGAAAAAGGTAGGGCTTGTATATCATGTGTCAGACACATGTTATACCACTTGAATTTCACGATAGCTTCACAAGGTGAAAAGAAAAATATTTCTATATCACTGGAGACTTTTTGGGTGATGAGGCTTAGTTTTCAGTTTGTAGTACTTGGATCCACTACTTCAACATGACTCAATCTCATACAAGCGAGCTAATTAACAAATTGGGTCTTAATGGTAAAAAGAAAATAAGAAAGATCAAACTCCAAAATATTGAAAAATAAAGCTATAGGGACAATCTAACTATAGCTCGTCTTAGAAGATATGGGGTTTGAAAGAATAATACTGATTAAATACACAGATCGTTCAGTCCATTAGATTATAAATGATGTCATTTAATCCATTAACTTTGTAAAAAGAGTCAAATATAGATAAATTATATTATTTTAATGATTTTTTTATTAAAATATTATTATTTTTAGTTAATTGATTAAATGTAATTAAGATATGGGTATTTAACCAAGATAAGATCATAATTAATATAAAAAAATTCACAAAATATTTGTTTTATAATATTTATTAATTGTCACTATTTTATTTTAATATTTTGTTAATTTTTAATTTTTATTAAAAATTAAAATATATTAAAATAATTTTTTATTTGAATTTTTTTATTATTTAATTTTTTAAACTTTTTATAGTAAATTTTATTTTTATCTTTATTAAGATTCTTATTTTAATCACATCTTAAATACTTGATATGTAATAATAATATTTTAAATAAAAAATTATTAAAATAATATAATTTATTTTCAATTGATAATTTTTACAAAATATTAAATTACATTATTTTTAAAACTTACTTTTCTTATATAAGAAAATATAAATGTTTTAATTTAATTGTTGATATTTAATTACTAAGGTTATGAAATAAAAAAAATATTTTTTTAATCTAGATATTTAAAATATAATGATATAATATATCATGAAACTTATATTTGTTGGGAAATAACGCAAATTTCCGATAAACCAGATTTATGAGAAAGCAAGAATAGAAAAATAACACACAAATTTGATAACGGAGTTCTACTAATCTTTTACGCCTCCTGACTCGCAGATCTTTTCTTGAAAGGAGAAATTACACAAGGTGTTTACAACACTCACAACCCAATTACACTCAAGAAAATTACTCTCAATTTTCTCTTACAAAAGTTTTTTTCTCAATTGGAATGAACACTTTGGATGATTAATTCATTGCAATTACACATCTATTTATAGGAAAATTTACTCCTTGAATTACTCCTTAAATTAATGGTTCCTTAAATTACTCCTTCAATTAAGCTCCATGAATTGCTCCATGTTTTGCTCCTTAAATTAAGGAGCTTAATGACAATCTCCAACAATATTATCATTTTTTTAAATACATGCAATTCTGCTCATAAAAAAGAATTACAATTCAATTTGAGAGCTAACTATTCTAAACCATATGACATGGGCTTGAACCTACTTTTACAAATATACGACATACTGCTACGAACTATTTGTGATAATTAAGCAAACAAAATTTAATTCTTACGAGCCTTTCTATGAAAAAAATATTCACATATTATCTGCTCATTATCTTTCTTTAATGAAAATAATAATTAAATATAGCATAAATATGCATATAAAAATATATTTTTAATTAAGATAATGTATTTAATGCTTAATTATTATTTAAAAAAGTATCATAAAAGTGTAGATAAAGTTTATTTCATATCTCTTCAACATCAGTGTGTTTAAGTCATTAAAAACGTTTTTCATAATGAAAAATGCTTTAAGACCAAGCATAAGATTATTTCATAAGCATTTTCGGAGCACATTTTATGAAATGCTTTATGATAAATAATGTTCTTTCTAGCATATATAATGTGATTCTTTTAAAAGCAATTTTTTTTAGAATTGTTTATATCTGAATCATTACACTAAGTTCTAAACAATATTTTTTTTTTAAGAAAACAATAATTCATATTTTATTTTTATCAAAAACAACAATTTTAAAATTAAACCATGTCCATGGGTTGACAGTCACGATTTACGAGTGCATAGCACGTGGGATTAACCTGCCAGCACCCAGCAGTTTCTGTTTAAAACTTTAGATGGGCAAAAACGTAAATATCTGAACTTGATAATGATGGAGATCGAAGGCGAAGGCGAAGGCGAAGGCGGTGCAAAATTTGCGCTCAACAATGGTCACAAGACGGTGTTTGGAAGAGGACTTGGGTTCAATACCAGCGACAGAACAGTGTCTCGTCGTCATGTGGAGCTCGAAGTTCAAACAAACCCGGCTCAGAAAGAAGCCAAGGTTTCATTTGTAGTTTTGGGGAAGAACCCCATCTGGGTTTGGAGCAGAACAGATTGCGAAGTTAGGGTTTTTAGGAGGCTTGAAAAGGGTGAACTAGGGGCCGGTGATTCGTTCTGTGTGTCGGGAAAGATACCTGCTTGGTTCACTTTGAGAAACATTGAGGTTGATGAAGTAGACAAAAAGGTTTTGGAGGAGGATGTATGCAAGTTGGCAGAGTGTTTCCAAAGTGGGTCTGAGATTGAGGATGTTGATTTTTCAGGCATTGACCCTGTTAAAGGTTTGGTCTTTATCTTCTTCTTTCTTTCTTTCTTTTTCCCCCCTTCCTTCTCCCTTCCTAAGAGCCCGGCGTGCTTGGATTGATGATAAGCTTGAGGAAAATGACTAACTAACAAAAATATAAAATTTTCATTTTGGTTTCGTACTGCTTTGAGTTTTGGTTGGCTGCTAAAAGCAAAAGGAATAGGAATGACTTAGTAATGTGATTTATGTGCTTTGCTATTATCCCATTTCTCATCCGTTTTTCAGCCTTTTATATCTCATGATAATGTTGAAAGATTAAAGCTTAGCATCTGAAGTTCTGTGGCATAGAAATGTTGATGAGAAAAAACTTTAGAAAGTAAATTCTAGAGTTTTGACATCTAATGTTTTTGGTTCCTCAAGATTTGGCAACTCAAGAAGTTCATAGTTCAGGTTGTGAGCACTTATCTATGACTTGTTCCTTGAAAGCAGCTAAGTTGTGGTTTGATGATATCATGCACATCAATAAAGTACACATAATCTAATTATTTTAAACTGTTTGGATCAAATAAATGCATCCTTGTAGCACTAAAGAGTCTAAGTTGATGCATTTACCGATCAGTGTTATGCTTCTGATGATTAAGTTGCTTTCTTTTTGGACACACAGAGTTTGGTTTCGTTGTAATGGGGCATGAGTTCGATCACTATCCCAAGCGTATGATCCGTGACGTGAAGCATTGGGATTGGTTACTGGATGAACCTAGCAAAGAAAGCGATGATGATGAGGAATTTGGAAAGAGAAAGACAAGAGGTGGTAGGGGAAAGAGGAAAAAGAGTGAAGAAAATGAGGACGATGAGTGGACGGGTGAGAGTGAAGTTGATAGCGAGCTTGTTGGGAATCTAAGGAAAGTTCAAAAGGAAAAATATTCAGCAAGATCAAAGGACCGTGATAGAGTTCGCAAGGATATGAAGGGTAGTGATAAATCTATACGCAAGAAGACTAATGATGCAGGTGAAGACCTAAAAAATGTGGATGAGGATGAAGAA
Source organism: Hippophae rhamnoides (assembly GCA_033030585.1). NCBI lineage: Eukaryota > Viridiplantae > Streptophyta > Magnoliopsida > Rosales > Elaeagnaceae > Hippophae > Hippophae rhamnoides. The sequence continues at coordinate 57,294,683 of CM065427.1, read as the reverse complement.
GATGAAACACTTGGTGGCTTTATTGTTGGTGATGATGACATGGAGCAAGAAGAAGAAACTGCTGACGACGACGAAGAAGAAGATGAAGAGGAGGAATTTGTTGAAGAAGATGATGACGATGAAGGAGAAGGTTGAAAATTAAACAAAACACAAATACATGTTACTGCAATCTTCATTGTGGAGAGTATTTTTCATGTACATGATGAGTAGTTTGCTAATATATTTTTTTTTTTTGAAATTTACAAAATTTCATTTCCTCTGTTTATCCATATATTGTCCTGAATCGTACTCAAGCTTACAACCCTTGGCTAACATAGCTCCATGCACTAAACTATGGACTGCAAGTCAACAACTTGAGCAAGACAACCATCAAAAGACACGTATCTCAATACTTCACAGTTATGATCTTCTTATAAAAGGGGAGAAGAAGCACTCAGGCATAAAAATATAACTTTTAATATGAACGTTTACGATCCTTTTGTTTTATCCATTTATATTAATAATCATTATATTTTCTATTTCTAATCTCCCTGTATCAATAACATCTATTAGTTTTTATTTTACTGGCCTATATTTTGAATTAATTAGCAGTAATGTCCTTGAATAATTAACGTGTTAATTGTTTATTGAATATATTTTTAACAAATAAATATAGATTAATTTTGTAGTTTTAATTCTTAACAAATTAATATTATCTTAAATTAGGGGAAAAAAAATTTAATCGGACTAGACCGTTTAAATTATAAAATTGTTCGGTCCGATTTTCGGTTTGGTTCAGTTTTTGGACACCTCTAATGAGAAATAATATGAAAATTTTAATATATTATTAAACCAGTCTGATTCAGTTTGATCGGTTTAAAAATTAATATAACTGGACTAGATCGTTTGGTTTATAAAACTGTTTGATCCAGTCCGATTCGGTCTAATTTTTCAGTTTAGTACGATTCGACTCGTTTTATGAACACTTATCTTGTTAGAAGCTTTATATTTTTGACTAAGAAATGTTTTTAATTAAGTATTGTAATTTTAAGAAAAATATTGAGTTTGGATGAAAATAGAATTTTTATTTACTAAGAAAATAATATAATTGTAATTTTAGTTTATAAGAGTTTTCTTATATATTGTGACAAAAATGTCTGGGTTTACGATTAGAATTTATTATAACTTTCTTATATATTGTCTTAAATTAGGAAAATGCTTTGGTTCTATGATTAGAAATTATTATACCTTTTTTCTTTGTACAATAGTCTTTTTATGAACATAATAATAATTGTTTTACATTTAAAAGACACTTAAAATAATAATGATTACATTTTATTTTTATCTATATTAGTTTTTTTTTCATTTCTTTCACGTATCACAAAATTGACTATCGCAGTAAATCTTCTCTAGTATTGGCAACAGTAATATACCTACCTCAGACTGTGGTTTTTTTTTTTATAAAAAAATAGGAATTTTATTAAAAACAGTTACACGTACAGACAAACTATTCAAAAAGAAACGGACTCAAATAAAAATCATATTACAACAAAAATAACAAAATAAGATTGTCATTGACTACAACAAAAACAACAAAATAGGACTATCACTCTCCAGGCCTTATGTGAGGGACATTTCTATAATTGTGAATCCTAAAAGAATTAAACATATAAAATTATTAGTAGCTCTTATAAGAAATCCTTATAGTACGGTCACTATCTCATATTATTTTTTTATAAAATAACTATTAACCATCTCATGTGTACGACGTTTACTACCTTCCTTCCTATATACTTTTAATAAGATAACTTGTAAACGTTTTAATTGATTTTATTTTTAACGTATATGTATGTACATGTTTTACAAGTATATATGTACGTGTGTCTATTAATTTAAAAGATAAACTTATTGTGATAAATTGAGAATAAATAATGAACTTCAAGTAAAAATGAGAATATTTATTGTGATGAATATAAAATTAAATATGATATCATATATGTTCTGAATTTTATGATATAAAATTTTATTTATATAAGTGTTAAAACAATAAATAATAAATATCAAAATAAAAAAAAAACACATTTAGAATCCAAATAAGAGACGTTGCAACATAAAGAGAATATTATCAAAATATCCCATGAGCCTTCTACAAAACCCAGTTCATCTTGGCTAGGTATTCAAAGTATAACACACAAAGGTACAACAATCCACAACCTTCATGTCTAAGCCCTCAATCTTAGTCCAATTCTTGCGATGTCTCTAAATTGATAGGGTGCTAATTAAGAATACAGACTAACTATAATCACTAACTATGAAATACCTCTTTTCTTTGCAGTAAGATCACCAATGTCTAAAGTTAGATCAAGATGATTCACATGCTTACTTAAATCCATCTCATATACAAAGAATATAGAAATAGAAAATCAAGATTTTAGGGAAAAATTAAAACAAGAATAAATAGAGAGAAATAGAGAAATCAAACGATTATATTGATGAGAATAGGAAATAAATAGAGAGATGATCGATAAAGAAAGATGATTAAAGGAAAAACACGAAGTGATGACCAAAAGAGATGAGTGAAAAATATGAACAAAGAGAGGATTGAAAAGATGATCAAAAGGTGATAAAAAAATCATAACAATGATGAAAGAGATGAATCTAGGAGATAGATGAAGAGACAATTGGAGGAAAAGAAGAAAAACCAAATAAAAAAAAGAAGAAAACCAGATGAAAGAGACCAATACCAACAGTTGGAAGGGGAAGAATTAGAAAGAGAAAAATTAGGCTCTCGATTTAAGCATTTTAGTGTTTTATTTTCAAACTTGCGTGGTTAGGCCCTTGTTTAATCTCCAGCATCTAGACACGCTTCTATTTATCACAAGCTTGTGATAAATCACAACTGATGTGACACAATATTATTAGTATATATAATCAGACTCACATAATTGTATCTAAAGGAAAATTATCATATATGTTATAAATTAGCACTAGCGAAAACGAATTTAAGGTCTAATTTGGTTGCACAAATATATAATTATAAATAACAATAAAATAATAATAGTGAGAAAAATAAATGACACACAATAAATTAAGTTGTTCAACTTTTTAATGTGAAAAGTTTACTCCACTAACGACATCACACTAAGAAAAAACCATTAATAATCAAATAGAGATACAAACACCAATATTTAGATAGATTCACAAAATATACCAAAAATAATCCAAAATATCTCTTTCTAATTTACTGGTAATATACAACAAGATAAATTAATAAACTTGCTATTAAATAAAATATTACCATACAAATGAGAAAAATTCCACCAACGACAACAAAAATTGACAGCTTATCCTTGGGGCTAATTTCTATTTTTTACTTCTATTCGGCAGCTACTTATGCTCTCACTCTATTGGCTCCTATCTCTATTTTCTATTTGTTTCAGTTCTGTCAGCTTTCCTCTTCCTACCCTTACATGATCAACATATATATATGTACAATAAGAGGCAAGTGTTTATTTAATATATAGGTTTTTGGGCCTAAATTGTGTTGGGCCAATTTAACAAATCTTTACCTTGGTTCAAAACAAAGAACAAGTTTTTCAAATATAAAATTCTTTAGATTATTAAATAACCATCGTCCAAAGCCCCGAAGGGTGATCATCTATTACAAATAAAATTGGTTTGGTTAACATACTAACTGAATTTTCTGTAGTGACTATCTTATTGACAACAATAGTACCCTGAGACACAATGTCACGAGCAAAGTAATATCTGACATCAATATGTTTGGTTCTTTCATGATACATAATATTCTCAGTCAAGTGTATCGCACCCTGACTATTACAAAATACAATAGAAGTATCCTACTTTAAACCTAAATCAAAAACCAAACATCTAAGCTAAATGACTTCTTTCACTACTTTTGGTGCAACCATATATTCTACCTCTGTCATAAACAAAGCAACCGTAGACTATAAAGTAGCCTTCCAACTAATGGCATAATGAGAAAGAGTAAAGACATAACCTATCAGATATATTCTTCTATCCAAATCACCAAGATAATTGGAGTCCATATAACCAATAACACTACTACTGGTATTAGAACTTCTATCATATACTAAACCAAAATTAGATATGCCTTTCAAATACAAAAGTATTCATTTCACTGCTTGCCAATGACCCTTACTAGGATTACCCATATATCTACTGAAAATACTAACTGCATGTGAAATGTTTGGACGAGTATAGACCATAGCATACATCAAATTACCAATAACACTAGCATATGAAAACTGAGACATGTGCTACTCTTCTTCATCTGACTATGGTGACAAATCCAAAGAAAACCTGAAATATGTAGTTAATGGCGTACTCATAAGTTTAGACTCTTTCATACCAAAGCATTCAAGAATCTTTTCAATATAACTTTTTTGTGTAAAATAAAGCTTGCACGCTTGTCTATCCCTATAAATTTCCATGCCTAAAATTTTCTTCGCTGCACCCAAATCTTTCATCTTAAACTCACTACTAAGTTGAGACTTTGATTTCTGACTCTTAGACTTATTATCAGAAGCAATAAGCATGTCATCAACATAAAACAACAAATAGACAGATGAACCATCATGGAATATTTTATGATAAACATAACTATCATAATCACTCCTAGAGTAACCATGTTCAATCATAAAAGAATCAAACCATTTATACCACTGTCTAGGGGATTACTTCAACCCATATAAAGATTTTTTTAATAAACAAACATGATATTTCTTACCTGAAACAACAAACCCCTCTGATTGATGTATATATATTTGTTCTTCAAGCTCACCATGTAAGAAGATTGTCTTGACATCAAGTTGTTCTAATTCCATGTCAAACAATGTAACCATAAAAAGCAACACATGAATAGAACTATATTTCACAACATGTGAAAAAAATTCATTGAAGTCAATGCCTTTCTTATGAAATAACCCTTTACAACAACACATGCCTTGAACCTAGCTACTTCGACCTTAGGTATACCTTCCTTTTTCTTGAAGACCTATTTGTTTCCAACAATGTTCTACCCTTAGGTGATTTCACCAATTCCCAAGTAGGATTCTTATGAAGTGATTCAATCTTTTCATTCATAGCAACTAGCCATTGAACAGACTCATCACAAGTGATAGCTTCATGATAATTGGAAGGTTCATGCACCTATATAGAGTCTGCCATAGACAATGCAAAATAAACTAAGTCTGCATCTACGTACCTCTGAGGACATCAAATCTCTCTTATTCATTTACCCTTAGCGATACTATATAGTTGCTTATGTTGCTCTTATGATATATCATGAGCATAATCATCTATCATATTCACAGATAGCTAATATGAAGTTCCCTCTTGCACTTGACTAGGAGCTCCACTCTTAAGCTCCACCTGCTAACTAACATCGTAGTCTTTATTTACAACAATAGACTTTCTTTTCATTTCCAACATGGAAAACTTATCAAACTTAACATCTCTATTAATAAAAAATTTAGATGCCTTGGGTTTAACACACTATATTTTGTAATCCTTCACCCCAGAAGGATACATTTAAAAATATGCATTTCAATGTCCTAGGCTCAAGTTTACCATCATTAGCATGAGCATAAGTAGGAAAACCAAAAGCTTTCAAATCAAAATAATTAGTAGGAGTACTAAAGAATACATCAAACGGAGTCTTCAACTCAATTGCAATTGATGGAGATAGATTCACCAAATAATAGACATGGTTACAAGCTTTATTTCAAAAAGATTTATTCAAGTCAACTTGAAAGAGCATACAACGAGCTCTTTCTAAGAGAGTCCTATTCATACATTATGCTACTTCATTTTACTGTGGTATATGGCGCACAATATGATGTCTCACTATACCATTTCTTTCACATAACTTATTAAACTGACTTTCACAAAATTCCAAACCATTGTCAGTCCTCAAATGCTTGATTTTCTATACAAGCCTTAAATTTTACAAATTTTGAGAACACATCGTTCTTTTTCTTCAGAAAATACACCCAAACATGACGGAAGAATTCATCAATAAAAGTTAACATACACTGGGCACCACCCTTAGACACAACACGAGAAGGACCCCAAAGATTTGAATGATTATAATCAATAGTACCTTTCATTTTATGGATGGATGTACTAAACTTGACCCTGCGATGCTTTCCATAGACACAGTGTTCACATAAATCAAGCTTCCCAATTTTCTAACCACCAAGCAAATCATGTTTTCTTAAAATAGACATTGATGCCTCACTCATATGAGCTAGCCACATATGCCATAATCGAGTAGTGTGTGAATCTTGATCTGATGAGGATGAAACTGAAACATTACTAATAACAGTGCTACCCTGAAGCATATAGAGACCACACGATTATAGCCTTTTAATAACAAAAAGAGCACCCTTACTAACTCTTAAAACTCTACCTTCAGCTACATACTTGTAGCCTTGTAAATAAAGAGTATCCAAAGATATCAAGTTCTTTTTAAAATCTAGAACATGGCGAACATCTTTCAAAATCCTAAAAATACCATCATGCATCTTAATTCGGACAGTACCAATACTAACAATCTTGTAGGACACATTGTTTCCCATCAAGACAACACCATCATCAATAGATTGATAAGAAACAAACCAGTCCTACTCGGCCACATATGATAAGTGCAACTAGAATCAAGAATCCAAACATCTCCAGGAGAACCAATAGTTATTGATAGAAATTTTTTACCATCGGAACCAGAACTATCTACTACACCAGCAACAACATTAGTAACAGAAGACGTTGTGACAAATTTTCCTTTACCTTTGAGTTTCAAACAACTTACTTTCTAGTTCCTTTTTTGATGACAATAGTTGCATTTATTTTTTCTTTTTCTAGATTTGGATTTAGACATGCCTTTATTATTGTTTGTGCCTTTTTCTTAATTTTTACCTCTAACAAATAAACCACTGCTATTATCATTGTTTCTTATAGACATATTTTTCTTCAACTCTCTGGAATTTAAAGCTGCTTTGACATCCTTCAAAAAAATAGTATCTCGCCCATATAACATGGTATCAATAAAATGTTCAAATGAATGAGGTAAAGAACATAATAAAACTAAGGCCTAATCCTCATCATCAATTTTAACATCACCATTTTTTAGATCACAAATGATTTTAGTAAATTCATCAAGGTGATCGTGTAAAGATGTGCTTTTTGATATTCTGAATGTATATAAACTCTGCTTCAAATATAAATGACTTATCAAAAACTTGGTCATATACAAATTCTCAAATTTAAGTCATAACCCAGTGGGAGATTTCTCATCACCAACATCACGTAATACCTCATAAGACAAGGGTAATTGAATTGAACTGAAAGCATTTTCCATCAGTGCATCTTTTTCTTCATCACTCAATTTTTATAACAATTTACCTTTGCCTTCAAATGTCTTAACGAGTCATTCTTTAACTAATATGGCCCGCATCTTTATTCTCCATAGACTGAAATCATTCCTATCAATGAATTTCTTAATTTCGTATTTTATTGTCATGACAAAAAACGAAAAAATTAAATAAACAGAAACACAACCCAGAAAATATGAAACCAATCAGATAATCATAAACTCAAAATAAATCCAAAATAACAAACTTGATCAGTTCTAATAAATACAGAATAACTCAATGCTATGATATCAATTTATTATAAATTAACACTAACGGAAACGAATTTCGAGTTTAATTTTGATTGCACAAATATATAATTATGAGTAAAAGTAAAATAATAAGCAATGAGAAAAATAAATGACACACAATGATTTAAGTGGTTTAACTTTTCAATGTGAAAGTCTACTCCACTGACGACATCACACAGGGGAAAAAATCACTACTAATTAAATGGAGATACGAACACTAATATTAAAGAGAATTTTACAAAATATACTAAAAATAATCCAAAATATCTCATTCTAATTTACTGATAATATATAACAAAATAAATTAACAAACTTAATATTAAATCAAATATTATCATACAAACTTAAGAAATTAAATAGAAATGTACAACTTGTCCTTTGGGATTGATTTTCATTTTTTTCTTCAATTCAATAGCTACTTGTGCTCTCATTCTATTGGCTTCTTTCTCTATTTTCTTTTTGTTTCTGTTATGGTAACTTTTCTCTTCTGCTCTCTATGAATAATAATATATATATATATCTATATATAATAACAGGAGAAGGTTTATTTAATATATAGGTTTTTGAGCTTGAATTGTTTTGGATAAATTATGATATATAAAAGTGTTTTAGATAAAAGTATCTTCTTTCTAAACATTAGAGACCAAAACATGGAGTAAAATGAAACATTTGACCTAAAACATGTGCAAACATGCACAATTAATAATTGAGAAGCATATTAAGCTAAAGTTTTGCGAGAAATCCCTCGAATCGTTTAGTGCAATAAACTTTAAACCCAAATTCTCAGTATACTCTAAAAGATTCCTTCCAAGCAAAAAATAAAATAAATAATAATGAACATGGGAATTTACATGTCATCACAAATTCACTGAAATAGAACCCAAAATTTTTCTGACTGTGGCTACAATTGTGATTGCTAGTGTCTGTTAACCATTTTTTTTTTCAATTCTTCATACTGCTGCTATTTGCATTACGGTGAGAGCTGCTCACCTTGCTCCCTTTTCCAGCATCATCCCTGCGGACGAACCATTTTTTGCAGTTCCAAATTAAAAATAACTTCAATGTCAGGCAATCCATAATATCAATCGGTCAAAATATATATAGCAAAAAAAAAAAAAAAAAATCTTCAAATGATTATCTTCTTTTATTTATACAGCCCATTGAGGCAAACTATTGGGAAAAGAGTTTTATAGGTAATTTTTATTTTAACAAATGTGCCTTTTAGTTTTAATTTTTCAAAATGTGTATTATAAATTATTTGTTATTTTTAAGATTTATATGTTAAAGAACATGAGATCCACATTTGGTGACAACGACCTTGTAAGATTTGGACAATGACTTGAGTGGGAAGGATAAACGTCGAGAATATGTCTCCCGTAATTGTGTTTATTTTTTAATTATTACAATTTTGTTTTTTGTATAAATAGGTTGTAAACATTCGTTTATACATATCGATAAATCCATTTCTTACATGGTATCGAGCTTGAAACAATTCTCGAGAAAATTATTTCACTCGTAGAATTTTTTTCCCATTTTCTTCAATCTGTTTTTTTCCAAAACCAATTTCGATTCACAAAAATAATTTCAATTTCATCCCGTCATATTATTGATTCATCCAGGCAATGCGCAATTAAAATCAAGTCAAAATAACTTTCCACTTGCTCGCGCGTGCCTTGTTTAAACTCGCGGCGTTCACGCGCCTCACCGAGGAGACACACGCGCGCCACACGCGCCGGTACTAAGAGAGCGACTCGATGACACGTCGTTCGCGCGCCGTGAGAAGCAAGCGATGCGTCGTTCACCCGATTGGTCCCCATCCGGTCCGGTCAGGTTCGGTCTTCATCCAGAGTTCACCAGCTTTTCAGGCGGAGTTACGAAGCTAAAATTCCGGATTCATGTAATCCTTGACTCATTTTCTATAAGATAAAGCATATTTGAGTTCATTATTTATTTCATAAATAGTCATTATTGTCTAAAACACATTAAACCCTTATCCGTTTTTTCGAATTTTTCACTCAAAAATCATGTCGAGCTACCGATAAAATTCATACACAATATTCTTACAAAATTACCCTGAAATGAACTCACATCTCAAGTACAATCGATACAATAATATCGGTCCACAATTCTAAAGTATCGAAGTCACCTTAAATGTGATTTACGTGGTCTCAAATGGACACGTTTATGAAAAGCGCCGAAACGCCTCAAATGTGATTTATGTGGTTTGAATGGACATTACATCGGCACGTATGTCGGAAGAAGAGATCAATTCAAAATAAGAAAAGATGCAACTTATGGTTTCTCCTCCAAAGCTCACCATACTAATCTTCGGAAAGCAAGCTCCCGACACGAGGACACCATCGCGACCTTACATATGCTCGATATCGGGAAACGCTTTACCTTACCGATCAAGCCAATCGGGTAGCATGGTAAGACAAATGACTACTTCTTGGGGTAATATATCATGTGCTAATGTTTTCCATTCGAAGCTTCGTTGGATTCTTGATCTGAGAACAGCGATCCACGTAGTGCTGTTCTCAAAACCTTATGAGCTACAGCATTCCGATCCATTGTCGGCATGTACATTTACGACCATTCAACTTTGCCCATGTCACACATATTGTGCTTGTACATTTTTCCAATAATTTCATACTCTATAATGTCTTATGTGTTCCCTCCTTCAAATTAAACTTGGTTTCAATAGCCAAACTAACTCAAACTACACTTTGTCATGTCACCTTCACTAATAATACGTGCCTTGTTCAGGACAAATGCTCGGGGAAGACGATTAGGATGGGAGGCCGAGAAGCGGGACTATACTACGACTATTTCGAAGAAAATTTGAATGTTTCTCTATTTCAAATACTACTCGACCAACTACATGGCATCAACGACTTGGTCTATCTAATAACGGTTTGCGTGAGCTTTCTTTCCATTAACATACCTTTTTGTTCTATTAGTGATTGTTCCATTTGCCCACAGCTAAGGAAACTTCGTAATCCATTTCCTTTAAGTTCCATAAAAACAAAAGCACCTTTTGAACTAATTCATGTTGATATTTGGGGTGGTTATCACATTCCGACTTAATGGAGCACGTTATTTCCTTACTTATTGTTGATGACTATAAGAGATGCATGGGTCTATCTCTTAAACACCAAATCGATACGCGCATTTCTCACCACCTTTATAAATCTTGTTGAAACACAATTTGCATCCAGAGTTAAAATCATTTGTAGTGATAATGGACGAGAATTCTTTATGGCCAAGGTTGTTTTCTAGAAAAGGAATCCTACAATCCGCAGGTTATTGTCTCTACCCTTGACAAAATGGTGTTCGTGATCGCAAACATCGTCACCTTCTCAATGTGGCTCGTGCATTACTTTTCCAAGCCAACCTCGCAAAGCAATTACAGGGGAGATGCCATTCTTACTGACCACGTACCTCATAAATCATACTCGATACTTGTTCTCGAGGAAAAACACCATTTGAAATCCTTTTTCACAAAACTCCTTGATATGAACATCTTCGTGTTTTGGTTCCCTTTGTTTTGTGTACGCACATCATGATCGACTCACGAAGTTTGATTCTAGGTCACGTAAATGCATATTCATTGGGTATCCATACGGGATCCAAAGGTTATCGTGTCTACAATGCGGAAACAAGTAAGACTTTGGTGTCTCGTGATGTTATCTTTCATGAGCATGTATTTCCTTATTTCACTTCCATTGTCGGCTCTTTCAACGACTCTATTTCCTCCATCGAGAAGATACTATTTATGATGACATACCTAACATTCGTCAATCAACCAATCCAAATATATCACTTGATCATGCAATACGCCGCTTCCAACAATCAACTCGAGACAACTTTCTTCATCTTCGACATTCATACTCGAAAACATCATCAACCTTCTCACCACACATAACTCCCCACGACCAGTCCACACATGAAGCCGTCGATCACCAATGTTCCCTAGCTACCTTCAAAAATATCATGTAGAAGCTTCCTTACCTTCGGTCCTTCCCGTCTCGTCTCGGTATCGTCGAGACAAAGGTATACTTCAAATTCTTTATCTATGTACTTACTATGACCAATTATTACACGCACATCGTGCCTTGCTACTTCTATTTCCATTCTCAGGGGAACCAACCACCTTTGCGAAGCTTTCAATGATCCAAAATGGCTTGCCATGAAACAGAGAACTAGATACTCTTGAAACTAATGGCACTTGGACTCTTGTGACTTCCTCCCGAAACAAGAAACCAGGTTGGTTGTAAATGGGTCTACAAAATCAAGTATAATCGATGGCTACGTAGCGATACAAAAGCTTCGGTTAGTGGCGAAAGGATCTGATCAGTTGAAGGTTTTGACTACCAAGAAACTTTTGCACCGGTAGCGAACTTGTCCTTTGTTAAACCTGCGCGTTCTTTGCTATTCAAAATTGGCATCTTCGACAACTCGATGTCAACAATGCTTTCTCTATGGTGATCTTCATGAAGATGTCTCATGTCCCCTTCCACCGGATTCGGACAAAGGAAACACGAGTATGTAAGCTACAAATCGTTGTATGGACTCGAACAAGCCTCGCGGCAGGTGGTTCGTGACTATCAATGACACTTAGCTAGCTGGTTTTAACCAATCCAAGTATGATCACTCCTGTTCGTTCGAACCCGGTAATTCCTTCTCGCTCTTCTTGTCTATGTAGATGATATAATCATAACGGGAAACAATATACAAGACATTGAAGAAACTAAGAATCATCTCGTGAGACAATTCAAGCTTAAAGATCTCGGTGAATTAAAGTATTTTTAGGCATAGAAGTTTCACGTTCCGGTAAGAGAATTGTTACGTCAGCCTTAACAGTACGCCCTTGAAATATTGGAGGACATGGGTTATCTTGGTGCCAAATCTGCCAATTCACCTATGGAACAAAATTTATCCCTCAGCAAGGTTGAAGGGGAATTCATCAGTAATCCCACATCAAATCGAAGACTTGTTGGGAGATTAATATACTTGACCATCACATGAGGCCCGGACTTAGTGTATGCCGTGTACATTCTCGGTCAATATATGGATAAACCACGACAACCACATTTGGAAGCGGCTCGACGAGTGCTACGATATGTCGAGAATACACCGAGGGAAAGGTCTCTTTTCTCGTGACTAGTTCATTCTGACTAAATGCTTTTTGTGATGCGGTGTTGGGCAAAATGCACTGAGATACACGACGATCAACCACGGGATATTGTATGTTTCTTGAAACTCGTTAATTTCTTGGAAGACTAAGAAACAAAATACGGTCTCACGATCGAGTGCGAAGTAGAATCTGCCGTAAGCGTGGCGTGTTGCAAAAGTAACCTGGTTACGATATATTTTGGATGATTTGGGTATCGAACACTGCTCGACCAACCAAGTTATATTGTGACAATCAAAGCTCTTCACATTGCATCAAATCTAGTGTTTCATGAGCGAACCAAACACATAGAGATCAATTGCCATCTAGTAAGAGAAAAGATTCAAAAATTTGGAATGATCAAAACTTATCATGTATCTACACATTAGAGCACAGTGAGATATATTTACTAAATCCCTGAGTTTTCCAGGTTCTCGAGCTTACTTAACAAGTTAGGAATAATTAACATATATTCTAACTTGAGGGGAATGTTAAAGAACATGAGATCCGGTGGTAATGACAAACCATTTGGAAAGCGGCCACCAACGACTTGGTGGGGAAGGATAAATTTGTCGAGCATGCCTCTCCATAATTGTGTTTATTTTTTAATTATTACAATTTTGCTTTTCTTTTGTATAAATAGTTTGTAAACATTTGTTTATACATATCCATAAATCCATTTCTTACATTATATAAGTTTAATTTAATCAAATTATTTAAATTTGACTACTATTTAGATTTGCGAAAATCATGTCACCATAAAGGAGAGTTAAATTTGCTACCCCATTACATGCATTTTAAAAATATATTCATCATTAATAAATTTATCTCTAACATGTCATAGAATTTTCACATGTTTAAATAATAAAATAAACGTATGTATAACTTAAAAATAACTTAGAGACTTATTATGCATATTTTATAAAATTAGAGACTAATATGCTCATTTTTAAAAGAAAAAAAAAGACATATAAAGCTCTATTATAAAATAGAAGATGATATAAGCACAACTCTTACCACCTTAGTCCTGACCAGGGGATATGACACTTTCTATAACATTTAAAAAATATGAAGAAAGTATGATTATATTCTTACCTTCTCTTGTCTTCCTCATGCTCATCATCTTCATCTTCATTCTCATCGCTATCTTCATCATCCTCATATGTGTCTTCAACGCATCATCTTGAGAAACCTTTCTCATAAACCATGACATAGCATGTGAAATGATTTTATCTTTTATGCTATATTTGGTTAGATGAAATGGAATCAAAATTGATTTTTTTTTATTTTTGTGTTTGGTTGGATTAAAAAATGGGAATGAAATGTAATCGATTTCTAAAAAAGAAGGAATCAGAATTCCTTGTTCCTTTTAAGGAATCATTATTTCATTCAGAAGAAGGAATCAAAATTCTTTATCCCTTTTAAGGAATTATTATTTCATTATTATTTCAATTTTTTTCTAATTTTATCCCAACCTCAAATATAACCCTAAACCTAAATCTCAAAACTTAAAATACAAAATCCCTGAACCCAAAATCCTAAACCTCAAAATCTAAAACTTTAAATCCAAAATCCTAAAACCTATAACACTATTTAAAAAAATAATAATTTTAACTCTAAACTTTAACCTATAAATATAACCAAAAACTCAAAACTATATTTAGAAAAATAATAATTTTAATAATAAATCTTAACTCATAAATATAACCCTAAAATCTATTTAAAAAATAATAATGTTAATTTTAAATTTTAACTCACGTACCTAACATTATGACTTGCAAGTAAAGAAAGCTTTGACATGAAGCTTTAGCCCTCTTTCATGTTTCATTGCAATTTCATTTATAATTACATCAACTTCAACTAAACTATTAACAGTTCCGTACCTCTGCAACTAACAGTTAAGATTAGTACGTAAACCCAGTGCAACGTACGTATGTCCTAGGAAACACGTTAGAACTATTATTAATAATCATTTTTAAGTATTTATATCAATATTATATATAAAAATTTAAATTAAACATTTCAAATTTTTTAACAAATTATTTCATTTATTTTAAAGTATTAATTAATATGGATCTAAATTATTATATAATTTATTTAAAATATCATCAATTAAATAATAAATTATTATAAATTAAAATATTAACAATTATCTATCTATTTAAGATGGATATATTTATGTTAAAGTTTTCATAATATATGAGTACAGGAGAATTCTTTATTATCCAAATTACTTATAAATAATATTGTTATAAATTAATAATTATGGAATCGAAATTTTGATCTAATTTTAATTGCACAAATATATAATTATGGGTAGTAATAAAATAATAACTAATAAGAAAATATATGGTATAATGATCTAAGTGATTCAAATTTTTTAATGTAAAAAGTCTACTCTATTGACGACGACATACCGAAAAAAATCTATTAATAATCAAAAAGAGATACAAACATCAATATTTAGAGAGCTTTATAAAATATACCAAAATCCAAAATACATACACAAAATAACTTTATCTAATTTACTGATAATATATAGTAAGATAAATTACTAAACTTGTTATTTAATCAAATATTACCATACAAATGAACTTATTGCATATGACATTTTTTTAATATGCTCTGCAAAATTTGAGGAGAAAAGATGGGAGATTTTTTGGTTGAAAAAAAAAATTAGCACTCCTTCAGCAGAGAAAGAAATGAAGATATATATGGGAAAAGGGGAAGGGTTTAATAATAAATGGTTTTGGGCCTCAATTTTTTGGACCACAATTAACAAATCTCCACCTTGGTTCAAAACAAAAAACAAATTCTTCAAATAGCCGTCATCCGTCGTAAAAAGCCCTAAAGGTTGATTATCTTCTGCAAACACCAATTAAGTCCAAGCAATGCTTGAACTTATTAAATGAAAGTGGTTTGGTTAACATATCTGTTGGATTCTCTGTAGTGACTATCTTATTGACAACAATAGCACAATGAGAGACAATGTCACAAACAAAGTGATATCCGATATCAATATGTTTGGTTCTTTCATGATACATAGTATTCTTGGTCAAGTGTATCACACTATGATTATCATAAAATACAACAGAAGTATTCTATTTCAAACCCAAATCACAAACCAAACCTCTAAACCAAATGACTTCTTTCATACTTCCGCTACTGCTATATATTCTACCTTTGTCGTAGACAAAACAACTGTAGACTGTAAAGTAGCATTCTAACTAATGGCCCAATGAGAAAGAGTGAAGACATAACTTATCAGAGATCTTTTTCTATCCAAATTACTAGCATAATCGGAGTCCATAAAACCAATGACACTACAACTGGTATTAGAAATTTCATCATATACCAAATCAAAATTAGATGTGCCTTTTAAATACCAAAGTATCCATTTCACAGTTTGTCAATGACCCTTATCGGGATTACCCATATATTTACCGACAACACTAACTGTATGTGAAATGTCTGGACGAGTACAAACCATAGTGTACATCAAACTACCAATGGCACTAGCATGTGGAACCTATGACATATACCGCTCTTCTTCTTCTGATCATGGTGACTAATTAAAAAAAAGCCTGAAATGCACAACTAACAGCGTATTCACAAGTGTAGACTCTTTCATACCAAAGCGTTTAAGAATCTTTTCAATATAAATTTTTTGAGTCAAATAAAGCTTGCACGCTTGTCTATCCCTATAAATTTCATGTCAAAAATTTTCTTTGCTGCACCTAAATCTTTCATCTCAAACTTACCACTAAGTTGTGACTTTAATTTCTGAATCTCAAACTTATTCTTAGAAGCAATAAGCATGTCATCAACATAAAGAAACAAATAGACAAATGAACCATCATGGAATATTTTATGATAAACATAACTATCATAATCATTCCTAGGTAACCATGATCAATCATAAAAGAATCAAATTATTTATACCACTGCCTAGGGGATTGTCTCAACCCATATAAAGATTTTTTCAATAAACAAACATGATCTTTCTTACCTGTAATAAAAAAACTCTTTGGTTGATGCATATATATTTGTTCCTCAAGCTTACCATGTAAGAAGGCTTTCTTGACATCAAATTGTTCTAATTCCATGTCAAATAATGCAACCATAGCAAGTAATACACAAATAGAGCTATGTTTCACAATAGGTGAAAATACTTCATTGAAATCAATACCTTTTTTTCTAACAATAACACGTGCCTTGAACCTAGCAGCTTCAACCACAGGTATACCTTCCTTTTTCTTGAACACACATTTTCCCAACAATCTTTTGGCCCTTAGGCAGTTTTAGCAATTTCCAAGTATGATTCTTATGAAGTGATTCAATCTCTTTATTCATAGCAACCAACCACTGAACAAACTCATCACAAGTGATAGCTTTGATAACTAGAAGGTTCATGTACTTCAATAGACTCTATCATATACAATGAAAAGAAACTAAGTTTGCATATGGGTACCTCTGAGGGCGTTGAATCTTGCTTATTCCTTTACCCTTAGAGATACTATATGATTGTTCATATTGCTCTTCTAATGCATCATGAGCATAATCATTTATCATATTCACAGATGGTTGATCTGAAGTGCCCTTTTACACTTGACTAGGAGATTTACTCTCAAGCTCTAACTTCTCATTAACATTGTGGTCTTTACCTATAACAATAGACTCTGTTTTCTTTTCCAACATAGAAAAATCATCAAACTTAGCATCTCTTAATAAAAAATTTAGGTGACTTGGGCTCAACACACCATAATCTAAACCCTTTACACCAGAAGGATACCCTAAAAATATGCATTTTAATGTCCTAAGCTTAATTTTACCATCATTAACATGAGCATAAGTAAGACAACCAAAAACCTTCAAAATAGAATAATTAGCAACAGTACCAAAGAATACCTCAAACAGAGTCTTAAACTCAATTGCAGTGGATGGAGACCGATTCACCAAATTGGAGGCATGGTTACAAGCTTCATCCCAACATGATTTATCCAAGTTAGCTTGAAAGATAGCTCTTTCTAAGAGAGTCCTATTCATATATTCTGCTTTCCATTTTGTTATGGTGTATGACGCACAGTGCGGTGTCTCATTATGCCATTTCTTTCATAGAACTCATTAAACTGACTTTCACAAAAATTTCAAACCATTTTCAGTCCTCAAATGCTTAATTTTCTATACATGCCTTGAATTTTACAAATTTTGAGAACACGTCATTCTTATTTTTAAAAAAATATACCCAAACATGACGGAATAATTCATCAATAAAAGTCAACATATATACCGAGCGCCACCCTTAGATATAAGATGAGAAGGACCCCAAAGATCTGAATGAATATAATCTACAATACCTTTCATTTTATGGATGATTGTACTGAACTTGACCCTACGATGCTTTCCATAGACACAATGCTCACAGAAATCAAGCTTCCCAGTTTTCTACCCATAAAGCAAATTTTTTTTGCTCAAAATAGACATCCCTGCCTCACTCATATGTCCTAGCCACATATGCCATAATCGAGTAGTACTTGAATCTTGATTTGACGATGACAAAATTGAAACACTACCAATAATAGTGCTATTGCGAAGCATATAGAGGCCACACGACAATGGCTTGTTAATAACAAAGAGAACACCCTTACTAACTCTTAAAACTTCACATTTAGCTACATACTTATAGCCTTGTGAATCATGAGTACCCACAGATATCAACTACATACTTCCATCGTGCATCTTAATTCGAACAGTACCAATACTAATAACTTTGTTGGACATATTGTTTCCCATCAAGACAACACTCCCATCAATAGAATGATAAGAAGCAAACCAATTTCTATTGGGGCACATATGGTAAGTGCAACCCGAATCAAGAATCCAAACATCTCTAGGAGAGCCAATAGATATTGATAGAACATTTTCACCATCGAAATCAAAACTATCTATAACACCAATAACATCATTAGAACCAAAAGACATTGTGATAGATTTTCCTTTATCTTTGAGTTTTGGACAATTTGTTTTCCAGTGCCCTTCCCGATAGCAATAGTTGCATTTATCTTTTCTTTTCCTAGATTTGGATCTAGACTTGCCTCTATTATTACTTGTGTTTTTTTCTTGATTTCTACCTCTGACAAATAAACTACTACTATTATCATTGTTATTTATAGACACCTTTTTCTTCAACTCTTTGAAATTCAAAGTTGTTTTGACATCCTCCAAAGAAATAATGTCTCATCCATATATCATGGTATCAAAAAATGTGAGAAAAAGAATATAATAGAACTAAGGCCTGATCCTCATAATCAATTTTAACATCACCATTTTTAAATCACAAATAATTTTAGTAAATTCATCAAGGTGATAATGTAAAAGTGTATCTTTTGACATTCTAAATGTATACCAACACTGTTTCAAATATAACCGACTTGCCAAAGACTTGCTCATATACAAATTCTCTAATTTAAGCCCTAGCGGGAGATTCCTTATTACCAACCTCGCATAATACCTCATCAGACAAGGATAACTTAATTGAATTGAAAACATTTTCCATCAATGCATCTTTTTCTTCATCACTCAATTTTTCTAATAATTTGTTATTGCCTTCAAGTGTCTTAACGAGCACTTCTTTAACTAATACGACCTGTATCTTCATTCGTCATAGACTAAAATCATTCCTACAATCAAATTTCTCAATTTTGTATGTTGTTGCCATGATAGAAAACCCAATATTAAATAAAGAGAAGCACAACCCAAAAAATATGAAACTAATTAGATAACCATAAGCTGGAAAATAAATCCAAAAGAACAAACTTGATCAGTTCCAATAAATAACAGAATAACCCAAGGCTTTAATACCATTTTGTTATAAATTAGCACTTGCGGAAGCGAAGTTTGGTTGCACAAATATATAATTATGGGTAACTGCAAAATAATAACTGTCAAAATATTGTGTTTCTCGGATAATTATCATGTATATTTCATATTATTTCTGTTATAATATTTTCTGTACAAATGTATTCTATTTGTATACAAAAAGAAACGAAAAGTAAACAAATTATAACAATATTAATTTCCATTATTATTATTGTCTGTTGATTATCTGCCATAATTTCTGCATTGATGTTTCCTTGTTGTCTACCATATTACTCACATGCCAACACTCCTCCTCAAGTTGGTGCATATATATCTCTTATGCCCAACTTGTCAAGTGAGTTGTAGAAGTTCCTTGCAGACACAAATTTTGTGAGTATATTAGCCAATTGATCTTCAAGATTCTATTTGATGAAGTTCCGATCCACCTCAACGTGCTTCGTGCGATCATGTTGAACTGGATTGTGAGAGATGGCAATGGCCACTTTGTTATCACAAAATAAGTTCATTTTAGACTTAGGAGCAACACCAATCTCAATTAGAAGTTTTTTCAACCAAAGGAGCTCACATATTCCCTTGACCATTCCTCGAAATTCAGCTTCAGCACTGGATAAGGCAACTACATTTTGCTTCTTGCTCCTCCATGTAACAAGGTTGCCCCCACAAAAGTAAAGTACCCAAAGAAGAGATTTCCTATCCTTTATATTCCCCGCCTGCCTGAATCAGATATCCAAGGAGTTACAATTAAGCATTCTTTGAAAACATAAGTCCTTTTCCAGGGGAGGATTTTAAGTAATGAAATATTCGCATGACCGCATCCATATGGTCTTCACTGGGCAAGCATGAATTGACTCACGACACTCACAACATAAGTAATATCAGGTCGAGTAATGAGATAAATATACGAGTTTACCTACTAATCGTTGATATCTCTCGTTTATCCGCCGGTACTTGGTCCACATATTCTCCGAGTTTATGATTTTGAACCATTGGAATATCGACAGGTTTACAATCTAGTAGTCCCGCCTCTGCAAGTAGGTCCGTGAGTATATTTCCTTCTGGGAAAGACATACGCCTTTGTTTTGATCTCGTTACCTCAATACCTAAGAAGTATTTCGAGCCCCTCCCAAGTTCTTCATTTCAAACTCATTTGACAATTGTTCTTGAAGTTTAGAGATTTCTTCTTTATCATCCCCTGTAATGATCATGTCGTCTACATAGACTATAAGGGTTGTTATCTTCCCTAATCAATGTTTTAGGAAAAGAGTATGATCAGAGTTGCTTTGTTGGAACCCATATTTCTTCATTGCTGAACTCAACCTACCAAACCACGCTCGAGGTGATTTTTTTAGTCCATACAATGCTCGTTGTAATCTACATGCAGTTTCTTTTCCTGATGTAACAGTATATCCTGGTGAGATATCCATGTAAATCTCTTCTTCAAGGTCACCATGAAGGAAGGCATTATTCACGTCAAGTTGGTGTAATGACCAATCTAAATTTGCTGCAAGAGATAACAAAACTCTCACAGTTTTTAGTTTAGCCACAAGTGAGAAGGTTTCTTGATAATCTATCACATGTTTCTGTGTATATCCTTTTGCTACAAGCCTCGCCTTGTATCGATCAACTAACCCATCTACTTTATACTTAATGGAGAAAATCCACTTGTATCCTACCATCTTCCTCCCTTGAGGCAACTCGCTTAACACCTATGTGTTATTCTTCTGCAATGCCTCAAATTCCTCTTTTATATCTTGAGCCCATTTTGGATCAGATAAGGCTTCTTCAATGCTACTCAGAATTTGACACGAGGAGAGTGTTTGTGCAAATGCCTTGATAGGTTCTGATAACCTTTGAGTAGATACATAATTTGCTATTGGATACTTGGGTTGTCATTCTTCTCTTCTGGGAGTATCGATTTGGAGGTTTACCTTGATCAGACCGAAAGGTAAAACATAACCAAATGTATGTATCTATAGCATTAGTTTGTAAAGGTGTGATAGGATAGCTTACTCAAGAGTTGTTCTCAAGCAAAGAGAATCATCGGGTACTAGAGAATGGAGGGTACATCAACCACTTCATCTTCGGGAGATTCAAATACTTCTTGGGCTTCTCGAAGTTCAAGCTCGGGTCAGACATCGGCTCCTCCATATTATTGGCACGATCCGAGTATGTTGGACTAGTGTCTAATATTTCAACATCAAGCCAATTTCGTTCTTCACCATAACTCTCCTCCTGAAGAGTGTAATTGGATACCGGTGATGGGAAAAACCATTCTGATTCGAGGAAAGTGACATCCATGGTAGTATAGATTCTTTTAGTAATTGGATCATAACATCGGTAACCCTTTTTTTGTGCACCATACCCCAAGAATACACATCGGATAGCACATGGATCCAACTTAGTTCGTTGATTTTTATGGAGGTGGACAAAAGTAACACATCCAAAAATTCGGGGGAGGAAGCATCAAAATAGTAGGCAAGGGAAGATGATTAGATAACACCTTTAATGGAGTTTGAAATTGTAAGGTTTTATGGGCATACGATTCAGTAGATACACAACTGTAGTAATAGCATCACTCCAGTATTTATTAGGCATATGTGCACCGATTAGTAAGGCCCAAGCCGTTTCCAAGGTTGTCCAAGTATGTCCGAAATTGTTGATTAACATACTCCCCTCTATTATCAGACCTAAGTATCTTAATTTTTTCAGAAAATTGTTTCTGAATCATGGTGTGAAACAGGTGAAATGTAGCAAATACTTCATATTTATGTTTGAGAAGGTAAAGCCATGTCATTCGTGTACAATCATCAACAAAAATAACAAACCAACGATGACCCGATGACGTAATAACCGGGGAAGGTCCCCAAACATCAGAATGTACCAAATTATAACAATATTAATTTCCATTATTATTCTTGTCTGCTGATTATCTGCCATAATTTCTGCATTGATGTTTACTTGTTGTCTGCCATATTACTCACATACCAACAATAACCAGTAAGAAAATAAATGACACACAATGATTTAAGTATTTCAAATTTTCAATGTGAAAAATTTACTCCATTGACGACGACATATCGAGGAAAAATTAATAATAATCAAATAGAGATACAAACACCAATATTCAGAAAGCTTCACAAGATATATCAAAATCTAAAATACATCCACAAAATAACTCTATCTAATTTACTGATAATATATAGCAAGATAAATTAACAAACTTGTTATTTAATCAAATATTATCATACAAATGAACTTGTTGCATATAGTCTTTCTTCTAATCTGCTCTGCAAAATTTGAGAAGAAAAGATGGGAGATTTCTTGGTTGAAAAATAAAAAACCAATAGGTGAAATTTTTCTTCCTTTTTTCGTTCTTTAATTCGATAACTTGCACTAATCTCTATTTTCTCCCTAGTGGTAGTATTCCTTCAATAGAGAAGGAAATGAATATATATATATATATATATATATATATATATATATATATATATATAAAGGGGAAGGGGAAGGGGAAGGGGAAGTGTTTAATTATAAATGATTTTGGGTATAAATGTTTTGTGTCTCAATTAACAAATACATGTCTTACTAAATGTTTATTTATCTCAAAAATTCTTTATTGCATAAATTAAAGACAAATATTTAAAAATATAACAATTAACAAGCAAGACAAGTGTCTTTAACTAGTTCAACTAAATATATCAAACTTTGGACATGATTTGTTCTCAATATACAAGTACATTCAAGTTAAATCTAAAAAGTACGAACCTTTGCTTAAAGAGGGTAGCTAGCTTCTGGTATCTAGCTTCCAATGCTACTCTATCCTCAAAATATTTTGCCTTCAACTCATCACGTTGGCTCTGCCATAAAAGGAGGGAAGAATGGATGTGATGACTCTGTTGAATATTGGTTCTAAAAGTAACAAATTAGTGGCATAATTTAGGGAAATTAGTGGCCTAATTTGTGGCATGATTTAAGGAAATTAGTGGCATAATTTAAGGAAATTGGTGGCCTAATTTAAGGCTTAAATTATGGCACACTTTAGGGAAAGGGAGCCTTTCTTCATCTATAAATAGGGAAGAGTTCATGCATTGAAAAACAAGGCAAAAATCAGAAAAAATCAGAGAGAGTATAAGCAAACTCAAAGAGAGGAAATACTCGTGAGTTTTGGGAAACACTTGAGAGATATTATTAGTGAGGAAATCTGTATCTGTATTCTGTATATTTCCTACTCAGTTCAAATAATATCTGCTGCCTCTCGTGGACCTAGGCGAATTGCCGAACCACGTAAATTCTGTGTTTTCATTTTATCGCTTTGATATATTCATATACCGCTATTTATTGCTTCCGCCCACAACAGACTCTTCAACTTTTCATCTTGACACAAAATGACACATACAACTCCACTAATCATCCTCTGTTTCATTCACAAACAAGTTCACAAAGAGAGACTGTTGCTACTACAATGACCATACAGCACTACATATAGGAATAAAACTACTGTGTTCAAGACCTTCAACAGTGTAGCACTGTAAACTTAAGAATATAGAATGGATGATCTCTCTTTTAGATGAGGAACATGCGTTTCTTTACGTAAAGAATTCAATGTTTCCCAGAATTACTAACTATATTTAGTAATCATGCACCCAAACAAGAAGGGAACTAGATAAAGAAAGTACAATATCTTTCACTGCTAACTCAAGTCGAAGATGGAATTTGAATAGATGACTAAAAAGTGACCTGAATCTCTGAGAACCTCGACATGATTCCTGACTTTGAGTGGTAATATTTCCAATATATCTGATTTCTATCTAGCCCATTTAGCCTATCCTGCGCAAGGACGCAAAAAGCAGTCAAAAATGAGAAGCAGGAACTTGAATTTTGTCAAAGATAATTAGTAGCATTTATGAATGCAACCTCTACTGTTTAAAGAGAACTCAGGTGGCGTTTGGTTCGTGGAATGAAATCGGAATTGGAATGGAATGGAATGGAAAAGAAACAATTTTGTTTGGTTTGACCGCTGGAATCAAGCTCAGAATCAGGATTATAGTGTTTGGTTTGCCACTGGAATTGAATGAAAAAAGCTATAAATGACCTTAATACCCCTACATGTTGTAAAGTTCAAATAATGTCATTTAATTACTATTTTTTCGTCAGACAAAATATATTATTGAAATCATTATTTTTCTAAATAAGTATTACTTAATTAAAAAGAAATATATTATTAAAATTATTATTTTTCTAAATAGGGTTTAGGGTTTTGAGGTTTGGGATGTGTGATTTAGGGTTTTGGGATTTAGGATTTGGGGTTATATTTGTAGGTTAAGGTTTAGGGTTAAAATTATTATTTTTCTAAAAATAGTTTAGGGTTTTAGAATTTTGGATTTAGGGTTTAGGGTTTTAAGGTTTAAGGTTTAGGGTTTATGGTTTTAGGATTTGGAATTTGGGGTTTAGGGTTTAGAGATTTGGAGATTTAGGGTTTAGAGTTTTAGGGTTTAAGGTTTAGGGTTTAGGGATTTAGGGTTTAGGGTTTTAGGATTTGAAATTTGGGGTTTAGGGTTTTGGGATTTATGTTTTAGGGTTTTGGGTTTTGGAATTTATGTTTTAAGGTTTATGGTTTTAGGGTTTAGGATTTAGGGTTTAGGGATTTGGGATTTGGGATTTGGGGTTTATGGTTTAGGGATTTGGGATTTGGGGTTTATGGTTTAGGGATTTGGGATTTGGGGTTTATGGTTTAGGGATTTGGGATTTATGTTTTAGGGTTTTGGGATTTATGTTTTAAGGTTTAGGGTTTAGGGATTTGAGGTTTAGAATTTAGGGTTTTACGTTTTGGAATTTGAGATTTAGGTTTTAGGGTTTAGGGATTTGGGATTTATGTTTTAGGGTTTTGGGATTTATGTTTTAAGGTTTATGGTTTAGGGTTTAAGGTTTTAGGATTTTAGGATTTGGATTTAGGGTTTTGAAATTTTGGGTTTAGGGTTTAGGGTTTTAAAATTTTGGGTTTGAGAATGTGGGATTTGAATTTAAAGTTATATTTTTGGTGAGGGCAAAATTGGAAAAAAAAATTTTTGATGGGAATGGAATAATGATTACCAAAGGTGGGAGAAGGAATTGTGATTACTTCTCTTTTAGTAATCAGATTCCATTCCGCCCTCCATTCCGTCCAACCAAACACACAAAATGGAAGGAATCAATTCTGATTCCATTCCATTCCCTCCAACCAAACGTGGGGTCAGTAAAATTCACTAAGATCATTAGTGATTGTAGAGCAAATGAAAATTTTAAGAGGTAATGCATCTGATTTTTAACAAGATTCCCCACAAATGTGATATATGATCCCCTTAGTGATACTATTAGAAGGAATTTAAGTTTTTGATAAATACAAAGAGGGCATTCCTTCTTTTCAATTGTCTTCAAAAGCTACCTAAAATCAAGACATTTTTTGCTATTTAAATTTATCAAAAGAAAATTTAGTATTTACTGGAAAAAGAAAGAAGATTCACCCTCGGTGCATTACCAAAATCACAACAATATTCCTTTGCATAGAAAGGTACAAACAAAATTTAAAAGCCAAGATCAACAATTGATTATAATACCCGCATGTCCTGCAAAAGAGAGCACAAGAGAGACAAACTTAGCAATGAAGTGGTTAAAATAGATTCCATTATTATTTGTTAACAATGTGTTGGGTTTATTTTTGAGGAAATGGAAGAATTCAATTGAATATAATTAATTATAATTATTTTCTCTTGAAAAACTAAAAAAACTTCATCTTTTGTTCCAAGAATAGCAATTCACGACAACTTTGTACAATCATCAATAAACGAAACAAAATATCTCATACCCGATATAGTAGAATCTTTAGATGGTTCCCAAACATCAAAATAAATTAATTTAAAAAGAATAATACTTTATTAGAAATATTAGGAGAATAAGTAATACGATGGCTCTTGGCCAAAACATATGTCTTACAATGTAAAACATACTCATTAACACCAATAAATAAAGTGGGCATGAATTTTTTCATAAGACTAAAAGACGAATGCCTTAAGAGACGATGTCACAACCAAATTTCACTTAGCTTATCAGAACTAGAATCAATGCACTGCATACCTGTGCTCCTGGTTTCTCCCCTGTGTAGTTCTGATCTAAACAGAACAATCTGTCCCTCAGATACTCTCGACCAATTATTTCCATGGTAAGAAGATCTTGAAAAATCACGTACATAGGATAAAAGGTTATAGAATATTTAGACTCTATATTCAACTGTGGGACAAATATTAGGTCATGAGATAAGTCAGGTACATATAAAACATTATAGAGCTGTAAAGTTGAAGTAATACGATCTAACCCCTTTCCTAAGACAGGAAAGGCCTCACCGTTAACATTCGTAACATAAGACACTGGTAGGGAAGATAACCCATTAAAATAAGATTTATCATAAGTCATATGATCAGATGTACCAAAATCAATAATCCAAGTATTAGACCCAATAGAGTGAGAAACGTTTAAGGTCATACCAATCTTACCACGACCAGCTATTGAAGTTGTAGGGATATCTTCATATTCCATATGATGATCCTATCCAGTTACTCCATAGTAGTCTGGTTCTTGGACAATTTGCACTGTAGCTGTTTTTGCTCTAGGACGATGATGTTGCCATTTTGATTGCAGGTATGGATACAGTTTCCAACAAGTCTCACGAAGATGCCCCCTTTCATTGCAATAAGAGCATTGAGGACGAGGGCGATTGGCAAAGCTTGGTGGAGGTCCTTACTGATGAAGTGGAATTAAATTTTATTGTTAGAGGAAAGGTGCCTTTGATTTGGCTTGAATGGCTAGGCTTGATACCTCAACTTGTGCCCGATGAAGACTTTCCTACTGAGATTCGTCTTTACAGATGTATGTAAAGGCTATAGTCAAGCTCGGAGGGTTTGACATTTGAAACAATTCGCCTTTAGCACTATTATGTTTTGTATCAAGTCCTTTCAAAAATGCATGTACTCACTCAAGCTCCTTCTCTTTCTAATACCATATAAGGTCTTCTTGAGTTTTAATTTTACACGGACGTTTTTAATCAATTTCAGCCCTTACATTCTTCAGCTTGGTGAAAAACATAGATATTGGTTGCCCATTTCGTTGCATACCAGCAACTTTGCACATTAGTTCATGAACTTGAATAAAGTCAGACTCATTTTTATAAAGATCACCTAAGGTATTCCATATGGCCTCCACCATCTATAATACATCATCAGTTATGGCTCTAAATAGAATTGACATTACAAAACCATCATCATCTCCCCACTTAGTATAGGCTTCTACATCATCTTGACTAGGAGACCTGATTGATCTAATTAAATGTCCCATCTTGTGCATCCCACGAAGATAAACAAACATCACTTTTTTCCATGTTCGAAAATTGATACCATTGAGTTTAGTACTCCCGAAAGAACCACTTCCTGAACTCTTAACAGAGACTTCAAATTTTGGAACTTCATTAGTTTTAGAAACTTGATGTTGTCTTGAATCTTCCATTGAAATAAATAATAATATTATGCAGCGGAGTAAAAAGTTTTTTTAGACCGAACTGGACTGTGGATTGGGCTTAAATTGGTAAGTGGGCTGATGACTTGTCTGATTAGTGAGTGGGTTGATGGGCTAGGGTTGGAAGAATGTTAGATGGGCTAGGGTTTGTGTGATATATGAAATACTAATCTAAAAACTGAGTAAATATTACTCACACTAAGAAGTTGAACACGCAGGGTAGTGCGGGCGGTTGGATGGGCAGAGCTGGTGTGGACGGTTGGACGGGCAGAGTTAGACTGACGGATCTGCAACGGGATGGACCAAGTGTATGGAAGCACTGGATTGCTCACGGCGTGGACTAGACGGCACGAGGAGATTGACGGATGGATCTGCAACGGACGTAGGTAGCGACACAGACTGGACAACGCGATGAGATTAACGGCATTGTGTGAAGAAATCGACGGTGATTGGAGAACTGGCGGCGTTGTGCGAAGATTGAACGGCATTGATGCTCGGAGATTGATAAAAATTTTATTTTTTTTCTTCTTTTCTAATATGATACCAAATTGAATATAATGATTAATTTTTCTTAAAATATAACGAATAATAATACACAAGAAATAAGAATATTTCTTTAGTAAAAATATATTAGTTGAGGTAACACTAGTTAGCAAATTCCACTTTGAGAGGCAATGGAACTCTATTGAGGTTTAATTAAGGGAAACCTGAACTTGAGCATATAAAATAATACATCAAACAAAAATTACCCCTTCCAACGTTGCATACCAGAAAAAGAAAAATATACTCTTACTGCAATCAACGTATAATCAAATTGTACTTGAATGCTAATGATGTAACTGACATTCATTTCAATGGCATAGTAGTACTAACCATTGCTGTAAACGTTATTTTGAGCCCCACGCTTAAATTTTTTTTTTTTTAGGCTATAACCTCATATATGGTAAATTAAAGCTTGCTTTTTTTTTAGACCGAGAATTACGGCCGAAGGTTTTTATATTTCAAAGTGATTGAAGTTATAACTTCAATTGATTATTTTTAAAGATAACTTCATCGATTACTCATAAAATCTCGACCAAGTTTTATTAAAAATTTAAAAAGATAAAAATTTATAGAAAAGAAAAACAAAAAAATACGAGAATATCAATATAATGACGAAACATTATTAAGATTGCTACTTCATTTTTGCTTCATCAATCACCTGCTTTTCCTTTGACTTTTTACAACCCTAAATTTTAACAATTATTAAGTTAAAAAGCAAGTAATATTTTTCCTTTTTTTTATTATATTTTTCTATTAAATGTAAAAGTATATTTTTATACACGTTACTCAAATATTATTATTATTTTCTTGTTATATGTTATTCTTTGATCATTGTCGATGCTTCTAAAAACTCTAAATTCACATTTGAACAATAGTGTTGTAATCTTTATGATGATTCATTTTGCATATTTTATTGTTATTTTCAAACTTAATTTTTTTTGAATTAACAATTTATTTTATTCATATTTTAAAGGTTTTTTTTTAAAACTAAAGTTTGATATTTTTATTTTCATGTTTAATTTTATTGGATTAACAATTTTTTTTATTAATATCTTTAAATGTTTTTAAAATTAAAAATGAGGTTGACGTCCTGGATCGCTTTAAGGGTTAGATTTCGTCTCACTAAGAAAATCCTGCTTAAAACCAGCATATTACTTTAGAGAGAGACATGTAGCATTTAGAAAAATGGATAAACCCAACAATAAAGTGGGCCATACTTATTTGAGTGTCATATACTCACCTCAATAGTATATAGATAAAAAAAATCCAATCGAATATAGAAAGTAAGTCAAATAACAAAACAATAAGGTTTTATTTTTAATCATTTTTGATTAAAAATACTATATAAGAATGTGTAAATGAAATTCCATAAACAATACTATTGTAAATGATTTCAAATACTATGTAAATGAAATTCCAAAAACAAATCAATTTAATGAAAAATATGGTTGAATTTAGATGAGATAACTTTATTCATACATAAGTTTTTACTTTTAATCCCATAAAAAAATATTTATTTATTTTTTTACCACATAATAAATATATTTTTTAATATCATAATAAAATAAACATATATTTTTTTAATATTATAATAAAATAAATAAATATTTTTTAATATCATAATAAAATGAAAATATGTTTTTTTGTATGAAAAATTAATAATGAAACAAATGAAATAATTGATTATTTATCATAAAAAAGAATATACACTGACCTAATTAAATTAACATCATTTCAATATATATATATATATATATATATATAGAATAGGGTAGCTAATATGTTGTATAAATTTTGTAAAAGGGAGGGTAAGAATGTATCCTCTCCAAAAGGCCATTGCTTGTGATGATATATACATTTTGTAGTTTAAATTAGTAAACCTCTTGAAAATTAAATATATTTAAAATTATATTTAATAAACATTAAATATATTATATAAATAATAGATATAATTAAATTATTATTTTATTTGTCGTTAAATAATTAAAAATATAATGTATTTTAATTATTTTGATAGAATTTTATGTGTTAGATATTCTAGTGATTTTTAATAAGTAGAAAATATTGATAAAATGAATAATTCATGTATTCTTCTCATTGAAAATTGAAGAAGTATATATAACACCTAGACAAATATATGAGTTACATTGGTAGAAACTATCATGTAAGCAACTATAATACATATTAAAATACATATAATACAATTTTTACTAATTAGATCGTATATAGATTATTTGAGGTTTTTGAATTGATCACCCAAATCACTCTACGATATAGTGTTCCATGCTTATCAGGTCTTGACCTTAATCACCTTGTGATATAGTAACGAAGTACCATAGCTTGCTATGTCGCGTACTTGTTATATGTATAATACTAAATATTAATAAATAAACATATGGTTTTTATATAAAATTATAAAAAAAATTAAATTTAAAGATTTGATCGGTGCATCTCCTAATCCTACAAAAATATTTTTTGGATTGGGTTTCCATGTGTGAAAAATTAAATCTTTCTCCGCAATTTCCTACATTAAATGAGAAAATTGACAATATTAATTAGAATTTTTAACTTTTTTTTTTTAGTTTTTTTTCACATGTCTAATAGGTCAATAAATGGCTAATGACACTAAGTATTTAAAATGAGATAATATCAATAATATTTCTCAAGTTTTAAAAAAAATCATAAAATATCTATGAAGTTTCAAAAATATTACAAACACCCCTCAATTTAAAATTAAAATTAACGAAAATGAATAATAATTTTTATACATAAAAATGATAAAAATGATAGAAAATTAAGAAATAATAGGCAACCAAGAAATAATAGAAATAGAAACACAAAATATCTTAAGATATTTTTCACAAAAAATGGTGATTAGTAAAATGAAATTTGAAAAATACAAAATACAATATTAAATCTTAAAAAAGGAGATGGATTCAAAGAATTATCATTTTCAAAATTAAGAAAAATATTTTCAAGGAAATATATAATTTACTATAAAATAAGTAATAAATAAATTAACATTAATATTACAGATGCAAAAAGAAAGTATAACCTACTATTAATTGACAAAGAAGCCATTATGAATACATACATTTAAAAGGAATTCAAATATTAATAAATGTATATTTTAGAGAATGAATAAATACACTAATAAAACTAGCACTCTTGGATAATAAAATAATAAATAGAAAATATGTTTTATTATGAATTATCTATAAAAACTCGGGATATCAGAGAGGAAAACATATGAGTTTAAGAGAGGAAAATTAATGAAACAAAAAAATCATTCATTTTTAGTACATTATATAATAAGATATTTATTAACAAATAATTACAATAGTTTAATATATGAACATAATAAATTCATAAAAATAGATAAAACTTTTCAAGAAATTAGACAAATAATAAAACTATAAATATTAATAGACTTTGAAATAAATGAAGAATGGAAGCTAAATTAATGTTAAAGAAAAATCTGTAATACCAAAAACAATAGTAAGAAAAAGTGGCATACCACTAATAAAATTTATAAATGATCAAACAAAAATAAGCAAACAGAAATGAAAACAAGAATAAGAAATAAAATAACTAAAACAAGAAATTAAAGAAGTCAAAAATCTTATAAATGGAGTAATGGATCAGTAACAAATAAATTATGAAGTAAAATCCTCCTAAAGATGTCAAATGGTAGACTACAAGTAATAGAACTAGAAAATAATGGTACCCGAATAAGCATAACAAATAATCAAAAAACTATATGAAAGCTTTAATTTTTTTTTTAAAATATAATATTTACAAAATATAAATAAAATCTAAAAAGAAATCCTTAAAGAAGACAAAATACTTATGACAACATATTACAGCTATATATTCTAAAGAAAGGTCCACTAGAAAGATTAAAAGAAGAACCACCAAAAGTATCTGATAGAATAATTCTTCATAATGAAAAATAAAAGAATAAAGAGAAATCTATAATTCTAAAAAAAATTATGAATAATAATTTATGAATCTTCAAAATAAAATATAGAAACATTATGAACCAAAAAAATTTAAAAATATTTTGAAAATAAGCATAATAATGTTCCAATAATTCAAGGAGAAACTTTTGATTCTCACATAAATAAAAGAAATAGACAAAGACCAGATGAACCTAATCTTCCAAATAGGAGAAGACAATAACCAAAAATGAAATAAGTGTTATACTAGGATACTAGAGGATCTATGCTATTAGAATTCAAACTTCATGAAAATAATAATAAAATTGATTATCTAAACCTAGATTGTATCAAAGATAGAAAAAAACATTAGATAGATAGGCTAGTGCAATGAGTATACTAATCCATATATCTTGAACTATTAGTATAAACCCATCAATATGTAGAGTATTATTAAATCATAAAATGATTGAAAATGTTAAAATATGACTTAATAATCTACTAAATGATATATATCTTACGATGCAAGGAGATTATACAACATGAAGACAATATTTAGATAAAGTAGTAAATGAAATATATAAAAAATTCATAGGAGAATATAGAGGAAATAATATTACTGAAACAATTGAACTAGAATAAATGATGTTAATGGAATTTAACAAATATGAAAATGTATGAAATGTTCTACATATATATTTTACATGTGAATATGGAATGTATTATCATAAGATACCAAAAATATAGCAACAAAAATTTAAGAAATATTTTATCAAATGTTACCAAGGGCTCTATATAAAACTCTTAAAGAAAGTTGGAGAAATAAAAATACTATAGCAGTACCAGATACTTTAGGAGGAATAATAAAAGAACTAAAATCTTGGATAAAATTTTACAACATAAAAAAATGAATATAATTATGCTAAAGGAAATTCTAAAATATGTTGTGATAGTAATAATTTTTAGATACCAAGAAAGTATGTATGTAGTATAAAGCCTTACAAAGAAAATTATGCTAATAAAAACATGTAGATGTTTAATATGTAATGAGGAAGATCATTATGCTAATAAATACCCTATTAGGTTAACAAAAGGTATATGAGAAAAACTTTAAAATACTAGAACAAGCTTATAAGACGTAATTAAAATCAATAGAATAATCAGATATTGACAAAACATAATCAATATACTTAATGAGTAAAACAGAATAAGAAGAAATAGATTGGGAGAAAACATCTGAGGATATAATATATACCATTTACATGCTTACATAAATACTGGAGCAACTATATGTGTAGCAAACAAATATGCATTTTTATAAGAATTTTGGACTGCAACCCCAAATGACTTAATAGTAAGAATAGCAAATAATGTAACAATTAACCTTAACAAGGTTATACAAGATATTGATATTATAATAGAAGGAGAAATTTTTTATATCTTTACTATATATTAACAGAAAATGAGAGTTGATTTCTTATAAGAAATAACTTCTTAAACTTACATCAATCATTTACACAATATATAGATAAGATAAGTATAACAATATTATAAGGAGAAACAACATATATTTCAAATGTTAGAAATGCCAAGAGTGTGTCATCAGAAAAGTTTATAGTACAAATTAAAAAGCAAAAACGTGGTGAGATATATCAAAAACAAAAACTATATTTAAAAAATATAACAAAATTAAAATATGAAGATGACATAAAATTTTATAATCAGGAAAATCCATTCTTAAAATAAATATAAGAAAAATAAGAGATTAATAGAAATAAAGAAATTACTTAAGATGGTAAGCTCATAAATTGTTTAGATACAAATATTAATAAGCTTGAATATGAAGTAAGTATAAAACTAAAAGACCCTAATAAGATTATAAGAGTAAAACCTATGTTATACACTTCAGAAGATCGAGAAGAATTCAGTAAGCAAATTCAAGAACTTTTGGAACTAAGAGTAATTCAACAAAGCATTAGTTTACACCTAAACCCAACATTTTTGGTAGGAAAATAAGCTGAAAAAAGACGATTAAAGAAAATAATTGTAATAAATTTCAAATCATTAAATAAAGAAACAAAAAATGATAGATATTTTATCCTTAACAATGAAGAGTTATTGGTCTTAATCAAAGGAAAAAATATTTTTTTTAGTTTTGATTGCAAGAATGGATTCTAGTAAATTAGAGTAGATAAAAAAATCTCAACTATTCATAGCCTTTAGTTGTCCACATAGACAATTCCAATGGACTATTGTATCATTTGGATTAAAACAGGAACAAGAAATATTTCAAGGATATATGAACTATAGTTTTAAAGAATATCACCCTTTGTATTGTGTTTATATTGATAATATATTAACCTTTAGGGATAATATCAACCAGCATTATCTAGACATATTAAAAATCTTAACAAAATGTAAGAAAAAGTTAGTAGTAGCACAATAAAAAATCAAGTGTTTAGGACTTGAATAGAAAATAAAAAATGCCACATTTAATCTTCTATGCTAAATAATATACAAGTATTCAGTGTCATCACTAACAAAAATCAATTACAAATATTTTCAAGATATTTGACATATGCATGAGCATATATTAGAAAATTAGCAGAAATAATAAAACCTTTACAAGAAAAACTTAAGAAATATTATGTCTGAAAATTGATTGTTCAAAATATTCAATACGTAAAAAAGGTAAAAACACATGTAAGAAATTCACTAACCCTTTACCATTCAAGACTAGATGATAAAATTAAAATAAAAACAAATGATTCATATGAATATTGGAGAGTCATATTAAAAACAAGAGTGGATGATAAAAATAAATATTTGTGTAAAAATAAGTGATATTTTACACACATTTTTATATATTAATTCATTTATATTTATATATATTTTATAATTATAGTGAGCTAAAATTATTTATTTTGTATTTATTAAAAAAATAATAATGTTTTAATTTTTTTAAGATTTTTTAAAGATATTTATGAATTTTTTTATGATTTTTATTTTACACGTGGATGTACTTAAAAGCATGTGGATACACTTAACACAAAATACCCAAAACGTTTCCAACTCCATGCGCGTCATTCATTCTTTTCTTAGCTGATGACACGTGTTATCATTTATTTTTTTCATTAGCATGATTTTAACACTATATCTATTTTTATGCATATAATTTATTTATCACCAATCTTAATTCAATTCAAAAATATATCAATTTTTTCAATATAAATACAAAATGGCATTCCATAAAGCAAGCAATATCATAATTGCATGAAAATTAAGAAAATAAATCAAAAAAGGATTATATAAATTGTAGAATTAAATTAGAGGCAATAATTGAAAAGAAGAAGATTCAAGAAGTAATTAAAAGAATTGAAGATATGAATTAAAGAAAAAAATTCTAAAATTTATTTCCTTT
Source organism: Hippophae rhamnoides (assembly GCA_033030585.1). Taxonomy (NCBI): domain Eukaryota; kingdom Viridiplantae; phylum Streptophyta; class Magnoliopsida; order Rosales; family Elaeagnaceae; genus Hippophae; species Hippophae rhamnoides. The sequence goes on along the minus strand of CM065427.1, from coordinate 57,258,504 downwards.
TTTTATTGTTTTTATGAATAATTTTTTGAATTTATTGTTTGTTATAAATGACTAATTTTATAATTGATTGTAGGTGATTTTAAAAGCTTGGATATGGATTGTAATATTTAATGAGATCTACAATATTCTATTCAACTACTCTTTTTAATTATATATTAATTATCAATTTTAATTATTACATGGATTTATTTGATGATTTAAATATATAATTAAATAATTAAATTCATTCAACATTAATCAATTTAGTTGATTGGGTATGCAATCGCTTAATAAATTTAAATAATTAGTGATAATTAATGCTTAAGATAATTAAACGGAGCTTGTGTATTTAACCTTGATCCAATTTTCTTTTGTAAGGTTTATGTGAGTGTTGTAATATTTATAAAAAAAACATTTAATTTTAATTTTAATTTCTAGGTGTACCTTAGAAGAATATTTTTCAAGCTAAAGAACTATCGAGCCTCAATAATCACATCTCATGTATATCTCTATTCACGTGTATGTTAGATCGTATATTAGACACTTATGACCAATATGAAAATAGGCTACTCGATCAATCGAATAGTGACTAGATATCAATTGAGCTATATCACCTATTGAAATAATTATTTATATGACTTGATCGAGGAATTCATACTTGATAGATCAAGCACTAAATCAATCAAGATTAATAACTAAATCAATTCATTTTTTTAAGAATTAATTAATTGATACACTAGATTGATCGAGAGTACATTTGGTCGATCAAACTATGTACTCGATCGATCAAGCACTTGATTAAATCGATTGAGAGGAAAATGTTTTGATTTTAAAACCTATTTTTAAAATGAATTGGATTGAATTTTTACTATATTGTTCTTATTCCTTAAATCTCATTTAATTGATTTTATGGACAAGATAATAATTTTACTTTGACTAGATTACAACAACTACTGGTGGATAATCTAGTAAGTCTGATATTGATTCAGATGATAAAGAAAATATTGATGAATTTCTACTCAAAAAATTTAATGTCACTAGTATTGATGTAATGTTTATAGATTATATAAGATGCAAAAGGAAAGTAGCTAAGTTAAATTACAAACTTAAATTTATTGAAATAAATTTCAAAATTATAGAAAAATAAAAAAACTGAACTATCTAAGCGTGCTAATTAATGTTTTGATTCAAGTCTTGCATATGTTAAATGGGAAAACAATAATCTTATACAGGAACTTGAATAATCAAAGGAATCAGTAAGGAGGTTAACAATTGGAACTGAAAGGTTGAACAAAGTTTTGAACTATGGAAAGCAAGCTGGAGATAAGAGAGGGTAGGTTATATAGACAAGCATACTAAGCCATCTTCGTCAAAATCAATCAAAATTTTCAAATCTTCAAACATGTCCTCCTTACATGATACACATGACATTGGTTATAAGGATGATAGTTCTACTTCTTCAATATTAAAAACTATATCTGTAAGGCCTTCTAACCCTACTTCTTATGTTACCTATTATACACAAAGAACAGTTGCACCTATGATTGAAAAATCTTTTAAGTTTATGCATGTCTGTCATCATTGTGCTAAGAAATGTCATATTAGGCCCAAGTATAGATTTTTGATAAATTCTCCTAAATGTAATAATACTTTCCATGTTTCATATAATAGGACTTACAACCATCATCCATCTATGTATATTGCATCATAATCTCGGAAGAATAGAAATTATGGTAACATGTTCAAAAATCCTACTAAAAACATAAAGTTGTTGGCTCAAAGAGGCAAGTGGAATTCAATGCATTTGATTCTAGGACTAATTATCATTATTCTACCATGCATGTTGCATCTTTATTTAGGATGAATAGAAAATTTAAAGGCAAGTACAAGAATATGCCAATGACAACTAAGGTAATTGATTCCAACCCAAAGATATAAAGAAACCAAAATTGAAGAAAGTTTAGGTTAGGAAAGATTGTCTCTTTCTAATCACATCACCTAGGTGTTTTTGTTTGAGTGTTTAATTGACTCTAGATGAACATCTATAGTTTGTATGTTTGTTTTTATTTTCCTTAGTTTCAAAAATAATAATAATAAATAAAAATGAAAGAAGTAAATATGCTTTAACATTAACATGATCATTACATACTCAATTAATATTTATTTTGATTTGCTATACATTATAAAAATAGTTATTTTAACTTGTGCATTTACATATTTTTCATATATGGTGATCAATGTTGACATGAATCTACTCACATACTCATTGACTATATAAGTATGTCATGCTAGAAGTTTATAATTAATTATGTGAGATTTTAAGGCATGAGATAACCCTAACTATGAAAATTATGGCCAAACTCTGTCTTTCACCTAGGTGCTTTTGTTTGAGTGTTTAATTGACTCTAGATGAGAATCTATAGTTTGTTTGTTTGTTTTTATTTTCCTTAGTTTCAAAAGTAATAATAAAAAATAAAAATGAAAGAAGTAAATATGCTTTAACATTAACATGATAATTACATACTCAATTAATATTTATTTTGATTTGCTATACATTATAAAAATAGTTATTTTAACTTGTGTATTTACATATTTTTCATATATGGTGATCAATGTTGACATGAATATACCCACATACTCATTGACTACATAAGTATGTCATGCTATAAGTTTATAATTAAGTATGTGAGAGTTTAAGGCATGAGATAAGCCTGACTATGAAAATTATGGTCAAACTATGTCTTTCACTGTATAAAATGTTGTTGTAGAAATATATCTAGTTTTGAGAGAACTACTTAATGTGATGTGTAAAAGCTATCGCAACAAGGGGAGTGAGTTACCTCACAACTAATGTGAAAGTCATCATACCAGGTATACTAGCTTGTGCATATTTCTTTAAAACAATAATGATAATAATATTAAAGAAAAAATCAAAATGCAAAAGCTTTGTATGCATAAAAAGAAAGAGTCATAATTGGTTATCCAAAAAGAAAATAAATAACCAATCCCTCGTACAAAAATTAATTCAAAAGGATAATACAAAAAAATAGATTAAAAGTTCTCACTTGGTAAGTAAATTTTATGTTTGTGTATTTTGTCTATATATGTTTATATTGTTAATGAATAGTCATACTTTGAACAAAATTAATTTTATCATTTGTGTGTACTGTTGTAGTCATGTTAAACTAATATACTACCCTCAATTTAAAAATTAAAAAAATTATATATATATATATATATTGTTTTATTGTATTTTATTAAAGGAGTGGTAGAACTTAAAGGGAGTTTAGTCATTTTTTGAAAAAAAACATATTATTTTAGCTATCTATTTTGAACTTTTAAGAATGTGTACTACTTTTTTTAGTCATTAAATACATTGCTTGCTTGTTGAACCTGTTGTCATTGCTTCATGATTATATTATTTATTTTTGAGACAAAAAGGGGGAGAAAAATTGGAACATTAATTGAAAATTTACAAAAAAGATGAGAGCTAATTTAGGAAAAGAATTACTTTGAAAATATTTTTTGGAGATATTACACATAACGGGAGTTATGTTTTTAATTTCTATTTTATGATTACTCACTTTTATGAATATTCTTCACTTTTTATGTTGTTATATACATTGAAATAACAAACAATGAGTCTTTTAGGATAAATTGTTTGGATATTTATGTTTTTGACTTTTAGTGTAAATATGAGCTTTCAAGATTCAAGTAAAGATGGTTCCACTGAATCATAAGATAATACCACTATATACAAATTTAATTTTCCTATGACCGTTATGTAGTGAGAGATATGTTTTTATCACATGAATATGTCAAAGGAATAGATTGTAAGGTTTATTTGAGTGTTAGTGATATACATGAACAAACTATATAATTATAATTTTAGTTTCTAGGTGTGTCTTCGAAAAATATGTTTTAAGCCAAAGAAACCATCGAGCCTCAATAATCACATCTTAGGTATATTTATGTTCCCTTGCACATTAGATTGAGTATTAGACACATAGGAATAATATAAAAATAAGCTATTCGATCAATTGAGTAGTGACTAGATAGATCAAGCTAAATTACCTATTGAATTAATTATTTATATGACCAATCGATCGAGGAATTAATTATCGATCGATCAAGTACTGATCGATAGAGATTAATAACTAGCTCAAACCATTTTTTTAGAATTAATTAATTGATATACTGGATCAATTGAGAGGATATTCGATCAATCGATCTATGTACTCAATCTATCAAGCAACTAAGGCTTTGAATTTAAAACCTATTTCTAATACGAATTGGATTGAATTATTAGTATATTATCATTATGTCTTTAAACTCATTTAAATGATTTTATAGAGAAAATGGTAATTTTATTTTGACCTAAAGTGTTTGAAAATATTCTCTAAATATAAACATAAGCACACAATTGAAACTAACTCCACAAGAGTTTAATTATGCTTATTTTCTTCATTATTTATTATCTCTTGCTTTGCTAAAAGTTTTCACGTATGTTTTTTCATTAAGTTAATTTATCCAACATTTTTTATGGTGTTTGATGGATTAAAAAGCCTATAATAATAATTGTGGTATTGTGCTTTTAACTGATTGTTCTAGAATTGTTAGTTGTTTTTGTTTTATCTGATATATTGTTTAGATAAACTAATTAGGATTTTTCATTATTAAATCTTCTCTAAGACACACACTTACACTTGTGTTTATGTGTTAACTTTTCAGGTGACAATGATGCATGTTTAATTAACTCGTAAGAATCGAGTTTGTCAAAATGCTGGTCCATATTCGAATGCCTTTCTAGTAGAAACTATGATGAAAATATCAATTTATAAGTAGGTTATTTGGGGACATTACTAGTGGGTAATTATAGTCCTAGCTTTATAACTGGATACTTATTTTTCATAATGGATAATTAAGTGGTACGATGGATCGGTGGCTTTTCTATTATTAGTGTGACCTAGGTTGTTTTCACCTAAAAACCTCATGAGCTTATGTTTATTTTATGCATTACTTTATTTAAATATGATTACGTGCTTCACCGCATACGAAATTTTAATTTGCCATACTTTTGTTGATATTCCACTAATTAAATCCATAACTAAATAAATAAACTTTTAGCTTCTTGAAAAATTAATATTTTGATAGATTAAATTTAGAGAACTTATTTTAGGTTGTTTATTAAAAAGAGTTGTACTAAGAGCTTTTTTAATTCAACGAATTTGTAAAAAGAAGTGAAAATTTTTATTTTGTGAATTTCCCTAATTGGTGTAATCAAAGCATAAGATAATATGATATGATTTTGTTGATTTACAATACATGCTAGGTAGAGAATGATCCTACAATTATTTTTTTAATCGTTATCATAATTTTTATATTTTTTTGTTTTTATTAATCTTTAGTTGTTAGATTTAATTTTCAGTTTACAAAACAAAACATTTTTTTAATAAATAGAAATTAGTTTCCAAAATCCTTTGTGGGAAAGTGCCTTATTTGTTATACACTAATTAATGACATTTTAAGCAATTAAAAAAAATGTTTAAATTAATTGTTTATTTGAATACACATAATGTAGGTTTACTTTAGGAGCTTTTCAATGAGCAGAATTAAACTACTATAATAATAAAAATGAATATTTAGCTTTAAAAAAAGTAATAAAAAGTTTGCTATATGTGTAATATCTTCAAGATTTATTATTAGAAAATACAATAAAATTTTTGGATATTTTTTGAGAACTAATATTATAGGAGATTACAAACATAAAAAATTAATCAGATGACAACAATAGTTTAACTATTACAAATTTGATGTTGAACATTGGTTAGAAAAAAATATTTTAGTTGATGTTTTGAGAATTAGTCCTATTAACAATTTTTATAATTGTAGGAAATATGGACAATCTTGATACAAAAATCAAGGAAAATAAAAGAAAAGTTCTAAAAGATTAATTAAAGATTTTATATCTAAAAAAGTCACTTTTATGTTAAAAACAAGAAGAGTCTAATACTCCAATAACAAAAAAGATTAAAATCTCAAAGGAAGAGGATAAAACCTCATAATTAATCAAAAGAAAAAAGGGTAACTATTCAAAAGTTTTATGGTTTGATATAACAGATGAAGAAGAACTCAAAGAAAAGAGTCAAGAAAAAAAAGTATTATATTGTCTACAATAAACAAACCCCAGGAATATATAAGAAGCCAAAAGAAAGTAGAACAACAACTTGATTCTTTGGTATAATATATAAAACATTAGCTAATAGGATTGAAGTAAAAAAAAGTTTTTCTAATTACAAAACCCTTAAAATTCACATATCCAATGATGTAGTATCCAACCTAGAAGACAACTATGCAAGCACTCAAAAACCAAACAACTTCAAAAGGAAAGATGATAATGCTAGAAAAAAATACCAAGACTAGTAATCTTTAGAAAAATAGATGATATATTTCTTATTCACAAACTAATAGCTAAATCTTTATAATTTAACAAGAAAATAAGAAAAAAATCTACTTGAAATCATGAAAATTTTCTCAATAGAAAAAGTTTATACATAAGGAAGAAAATCAATCACATGTAACATATTCAATATTATTGAAGGAGCATATCCAAAGTTTATTTATAAATTATTTTATTATGGATTGATTGAATATTTACCAAAGTAATAATTTAATAAAATTAAATTATTTTTCTAAAATTAAAAAAAAACCATTGAAAATTTTAGGAAAATAATAAAAGTAAATTACCATCCAATCTTTTTAAATTTTTTTAATTCCATAATAGATTATCATAGAAGAAAACTTATCAATCTTTATCATTTTATTAAAATAAGAACAATATCCTTAGCAAGAACAATAGAGCAACCCAAGGTTATACTAAAAGAAGAGTTTGATGAAAAAGCTCTTAACTAAGAAAGAGTAATAATATTAAGTCAAATATATCATGAAATTAAAAAAATAAAAACATCATCTAAAATAAGGGTAAACTACACCACAAGTAAGGTTATAATGACCTCACATAATAACTTGAATATAATTCAAGAAGATAACGAGAAAACTATCAATTATAAAATACTATTAAAATTCAATAAATTAAATATAGTTGAAAGAATTAAACAAGAATTTTACTACTAGTAAAAAACTAAACTAAGGTAGAAGTATTTTTATAGTATAAAGTACAATATGAGATCCACATCTAGTATTAAGAAAATCATATCTACAATGATTTTTATTAGATGTCATTAAAAATTTTTAAAAGTAAGAGTTAAGATAAAATGTAAAAACTTTCGGTAGCAAGGATTAAAATATCTGTACAGAAATTCCAATGTTTTAAAGATACATAGAAGATATTATTAATCAATGAATTTTATTTTTGTAAAATATATAAAGAATGTTTTAAAGATACATAGAAGATATTATCATCAATGAATTTTATTTTTGTAAAATATGTAAAGAAAAATTTACGGTAAATATTGACATTTTTTAAAATTTTTTATATAGATACCCTTTTATAATAGATATGTGAAGGCTATATAGACAATTTTATTGATATTTTAATCTGGTTCATGACATAAAATTTCTAATTTTTATTTAAAAAAAACATTTTAATAATTAAAATTGTTATTTTAAAAAAATACCCAAAATAATAAATAAAGTTTATTTCCTCTCTTCTCAATGTCAATATGTTAATTGTGACTGATTAATGTTTAATAGCCATAACGAAAGTCAATGGAGGAAGGATCACCGGTCTTATTTTATTTTTAATAAAGAAAATTTTAATTATAATATTTATAAAATTATAAAATTATAAAATTATATGTATAAAATAAGTTTTTATTTACTCTTATTTTTATTTTATAACTTTTTTCACTTAAAAATACAGTATACAGATAATAATTTAATTATATTGATATTTATAAATAATATATTTTTTAATTAAAAATAAATTAAATCCCCTTGTGAACTAAAATCATGAATATGTAACTGAATATTTATCATGTCGTTAAATATAATTATATTGAATAATATTATAATTAATTTATATATTATTTAATAATAAATTATATTATATAATAAGATAAATTGATAATAAATATTTTAATAAAATAATTTTATTATAAAATTTATTTAAATTAATATTTAATTTATTTTTATGTTTTATATTTTAAAATAAAAAATATTATTTTTAATTTGAGATAAAAATAAAATCAATACACATAAATTTATAATTAAAAATTCAAATAGATTAAGTTAAATTTTTAACATAATTTATATATAATCATACTATTTTTATATTATATAATAATATAATTTTATATTCAAATAATTGATTGCATAAATTATATTTTTATATATTTTGCAACATGTCGTGAAGGTATTATTTTTGTTTACTTAGCCAACTGTCAAGTATTAATAGATAATTGTCAAATAAAGTTAAATTTATATAATTAAATCCAAGTAAAAATAATAATATTGTAATTATTAGTCAAATAAAATATTTCCGTAAATTATCAATTTATATGATAATAACATCGATATTTCAAATAAAGTGGATTTTATATGTATTTATTGATGAAGTTGCGTGGTCAAATAAATTGGTTTTTATATGCTAATTTTGGAGAAAATATAAATTTCCTAATTTTTGTGTTACTTTGATCAATATTATCCCTCTCCAGAGTGTGGGCTTCCTTTTATTGAGTTAAGATGGGTTGTGTTTGAATAAAATCGTTAGTGCGAAATGTAAAAAAAAAAAAAAAAAAATCTATAATAGGTAAACGTTACAATTTATGTTAAAAATTTAAAATTAAAAACATATCTTTTTTCTTAATTACCAATCAACTCAGTCTCACATCCTCAATTCCTTATTACTCTAGCAATTCAGTAGTAGTCATTTATTACTCTACCTTTATTAAAATAGGTTAAAATATTTTTTGTGTCACCTTAAAAAGATAAGCTTTCTTTGTATGATTATTGTATTATTTTACTTGAATACAATAAGAGAGATTTATATATATATGTGATCATATTTGAAGAAAATTATTTATTTAATTTTATTGATATATTTATTCTTTAGTAGTTGTAGAAAATTTTATTGAGATTTTAAGTTCTTTATTCACATTATGAATTTCCATTAAGATACGATGATATTTTGATTTTTATATGAGAAAAATTTGATGATATTTAATTTTGTCAAACTTATTCAATATTAATTTATTATTTTATTTAAAAATTAATTATTTTAATAATATTTTCAATATTTTTGACGTTTTATGTAATGTTATTTGAATTAATAAACTTTAATTATTAAATATATATTTTAATTTATAAAATATGTTTAATTAATTAAAAAAATATAATTAATAATTTAAACTGGATTGAGTATGCTTGAGTTATCTTGTATATATTAATTTAGGTTTTTATTTATCTTTATTAATTTTAATTAAAATTAAATTGAATTAAGGTTGTATTAATTTGAATAAGATTAATTCAAATAATTTCGAATTACTCCGAGTTACACGAATCACCCATTCTATTGTTCATGCAGAAGTTAGACAAATATAAATAATATATTTGAGATTTTTATTTTTTTTATAAATATTCAAATTTAAAAAAATATTAAAGTCGATATTTAATTTTAATTTAAGTTGAAGATAAAAGTTAATGGATGACACTTTTATAGTATTATTTATATATTTATTTTTAAATTAATATATTAAATAATCAATAATATTAAAATATATAAAAAAATTATATTCTTATTTTATTTAAATATTATAAAGCATAAAAATTTAAAAAATATAAATTTACATAAAATTTTAAAATATATACATATATTTTATAAATTAAAAAATAAATAAAATTAAAGCAAATACGATAAATGAATTATTTATTTTAAAAAATGTAACAAAGTGATCACTTTTTATTTTTTATTTTCAATAAATAGTTTAGGGCTCAATTTTAATTAAATTTAATTACATATTATGATTTAATGATAAAAATAATATATACTTTTATTTTTAATATTTAAGGTTGAATTAATAATAAATTTAATAAATTTAAATAATTTATAAAAATATAAAAATTAAGAATAATTATTTTAAAATTAATATTTATAGATTATTGATTTGGATAAAATTATATTTAATAAATTATTTAGTTATTATATATAAATATTGTATTTCTTGAATGATGTAAGTAAAAGTTTTTAATTATGTTAAGAATATTGAAAAATAAATTTTTAATTCTGTATAATAGATTGTAAAAATATTTTTTCCTTTTGAATTTAACAAATTAATTAATTTTTTCATTAATAAATATCAATAATGAGAGAAAAATTTAAAAATTGTAAAAAAGAAGAAGAAATTTTTTTAAAAATTTAAATGTATAAGTGAGAGAGAAGGAGAATAAGTGGTTAAAGAAATCAAGAAATTTAGAATAATTTTTTTAGGAGATAAGTAATGAAAAAAATCAAGAAATTTATTAATTTAGATTATATTTTTAAAAATAATGTTGTTATTCTTCCACTTATTTAAGAAATTAAAAAATATGATTTTTTATACTTTTTACATTATATTATAACTAAAATTCTTGTATTCAAGCTTGAATATTCTTAATTATTGATTTATAAGTATTTAATCTATAAATGTTTTTTATAATTTTATAGATGAATGATAAAAAATATTAATAAAAAATAACACATTATTTACTTTTAGAGTAATATATTATTTATCATAAGTAGAGTTAGTATTTATAAGAAAATAATAAATATATAAAAATAATATTAATTAATTTTTAAAAATGTTAGCTTCCCAACCGTTTTTTATTTACGAGGAAGTTATTATATTTAAATGTTAGTAACTTAATTATTAAATTATAACTTTCAGCTTACCGAACATTATAAAAACCCAAAATTTCAAAATGCATTTTAAAAAAAAAATATGTAAAGTGACTTCTAAAAATAGATTTTGTGCCATTCAGATATTAAGGTTTGAGTTAAAAACGGTTAATGCTAATTTCGGATATTAAGGGACAGTCCAGAGAAACTATTGATAAGTGATAATGTAGTATTTGAGAGTAATGAAATGCATATTAACATTTTTTTTATAAATAAAAATATTTAATATTTAATATTTAATATTTAATATTTAATACATAAATCAATCAAATGATTCATATGCATAATTGGTAGAAGTATATTTTAATATGTAATCATGTTTTAAGGTATTCAAAGTTTTATACATTTTATATAAAAATTACTTCAAATATTTTCTTCTCTGTATAGATAGATAGATTCTTATTTTATTTAAATATAAGTATCTTTTATAATTAAATTAATAATAATAATTAATTAAATGATATAATAGAATTTAATAGTATAAAAATAATCATTGTATAAATAAAATAAGATTAAAAAAAAAGTTAATTTTTTTAATTTTATAAAAGGTACCTAAATTTTGGTAGCCTGGCAACCGGTTTACACTCTTAAGAATCACCTCTCACAATTGGACTAGTTTCAAGGCCCGAGCCTCATTCTTTCTGTTGTAACCGTCACTCATCAGTCATCTTTTGCCAACAATTTGCAGACACTTTTCCAAATGAACCCAAAAGACCGTTTCTCCAATCTAACAGCTTAGCCTTCATCTGGCGTTTCATTTCCATTAGTTTTGGAAGCTTATTTCAATGGTTCTATTTCTGGGCACAGTTCGCCCTTTTCCTTCACTAGCCTATTTTGCACCTTACAGACGCCAAATATCAATCAGCTACCCTGCAATCTCACTTCCCCTTCGTGAGTTCTCTCCCTTCAGACGAATTTTCCAGGCTTGCCTTCAACATAGTAGTAAGCTCTCTCTTACGAGTTCTCAACTTGTTCTTTATGATTCATTTCTGGGTCTTTTCAGAATTAAATACGCATTTTTGTTAGTTAAATTAGAAAACAAGTAAGCGTAATTTTTGTACGGGAATGATGTCCGTTTTATGGATTCAGTTGTTGCTAGGTAGTCCTTGCTCGTAATTGGTTTTTTTTTCTTCGTTTTATTTGTATGCATTTCTAAACCCTGTAAATTTGCACTGAACAGTCGTGAGTAAGTTTTGTAACCTTCCACTTTGATCTGGTCTGATTTCAATTTGTTTATTTGCTTTTTTTTTTGGGGGCAACGAACACTTTCCTCCGAATTTCTGGTGATCCATAACTTAATTATTGGTTGAGCAGGAGTGAAGGTTGTTGTATAACTCTTACATTTGTAATTAGTTTCACAGGGATGTTGGCTGAATGAGTAGAACTAGTGAAGCAATAATGATCTATTAGTCTACATTTTACAAGCATTGCTCCTTGCATAGAATTAGGGATTTCTTTTTCGTGGGAGGAGTCTATCAAGTTTTTTGCTACCACTGTTATGCTAGAGGCATTTTGGGAGTTTTGAGCTACATTTATATTTTCAAGTCGTGCTGTCGATGCGGTTGAATGCTTCTATAGTTTTAAGAATGTTGCTGATATGCTTGCAAAGCTGGGTTACATTTTCAAGCTGGTTTGAGTTTCTATTGAGAACTAGCAGGACCTTGTTTCATTATGTTAAAGATGATTTATGAGTATGTGTATTAGGTGTCTAACACTAGGTGAATATATTAGTTGTGTATTAGGTGTCTTAGTGGTGTATTAGGTGTATTTCACCTAATATTGTCTCTATCTTTGTATATAAATAGGTAGTATCTTTGAATGAGAATAAGAAGAATGAATTATGAGTTTTATATGGTATCAGAGCATTTGGGTTACAAAATTTGGGAATTTTTTTTTTCCGTTCAAATTGGGGGTTGATTTTGGGTAAACACAAATTAGGATTTGGTGTATTTTTGAGTTCCAACTCGGAACATTCTTTTGGAGTGCACATTTTTTCTCACCGTCGGCATAGGGAGGAAGACCAGCCGCAGACCAGCCAAACCCCGACGTCCGGCCACCATACGAGCCGCGAGTGGGCCACACGCGCCATCGCGACTTTCTGTCAAAATTTTCACACGCCTCACCGCCGGCACAGGGGGGAAGAACAGCCGCCGGCCGACCAAACCCCAAAGTCCGGTCACCAGATGAGCCGCGAGTGGGCCACACGCGCCATCGCGACTTTTCTATCACATTCCACGCGCCGGCGTGCGAGTAGCGTCCGTGTAGAATTCTTCTCGGCGAGACGCCTGCCATTCTCGCCGTCCCCCTGCATCATCTGTGGTGGTTTGGCACTCATCGCTTATGATTGTTCAGGTTTGCGTTCTTCCAATTTTGTGTTCTTGTTCGCTGCGTGTTTGGTCGCTACTGTTGTTGGATTTTGTTTGTTCGTTTGCTCGTTGTCTTGTCATTTGTAAGAGTTATGGCTGAAAAGAAATCTAATGTTGTAACGGATATGGTGCCTGTGATGTCTAAAATCATGGACCATAAGCTCAATGACTCGAATTATTTGGCTTAGAGCAAGACCATTCGAATTTATTTGAGAAGTATAGAAAAAGATACCCATTTGACTAATGATCCTCCTAAAGATGATTCATAGTAAACATGGCTTAGAGATGATGCTCGCTTATTTCTGCAGATTCGGAATTCTATTGAAAGCAATGTAATTGACTTGATCAATCACTGTGAATTCGTTAAGGAATTGATGGATTATTTGGATTTCTTATATTCTGGTAAGGAAATCTTTCTCGCGTATATACGAGGTCTAAAGCATTTTACCGTGCATAAACAAGATCACCATACAAATTATTTTATGGAATTTAAAAGGACTTATGAGTGAGCTCAATAGTTTGATGCCTTTTAGCCACGATGTCAAGGTTCAGCAAAGGGAACAAATGGCGGCCATGTAGTTTTCTTAGGTCCTCTACCTTTGAGACTCTACAGTCCCAGGGTTCTTTATGGTTACGAGATCTCCTCTTACAAGAGGTGTTAGTCAGTACTGCCGTACGAAGGCAACTCCACCTCCTTTCTTCCGATTAAACGGTGCTTTGGTCGGTAGAAGTAATAATTATAAGCATGGACGGTCAACTTATATGGACGTAAATAAAGGAGGCGGCTCGCACGGGTTTGAAACTCGACAAAGGGACTGGAGGTATTGTATGTCACTATTGTCACAAACCGGGACATACGAAAACATGAATGTAGAAAGCTTGATGCAAGCGTCGAAAGGTCACTCGCTGCATTGCATCCACTTCGATGCCACGAAAAAATCGGTTCTTATCTCTGCGGATGAATTTACCAAGTTCTCACAAGATCAAGAATCACTAAGGTCTTCGTCACCTCTCGTCGGCTGCCCATGTCGATTCGGGTAAATCAAATGCGTGTCTCATTTCTTCATCTTCCAAATAGGTTATTGATTAGTGCCACGCATCATGACGATGTAATTCTAGTCTCTTTTCTCTTTCTTCACCACACACCTACCTCTTTGTTACTCACTTCGATGGGTCATCATCTCGTGTTCTTGGGTCCGGCACCTGATTACTCTCGCTCCTGCTTCCTTTGTCGTCGTGTTACATTTACCTAGCTTATCTTTTAATTTGATCTCTGTAAGTCGCCTTACTCATGATCTTAACTATTGTATCTCATTTTTTCCTAATCGTTGCTTATTTCAGATCTTATGACGAAGAAGACTATTGGTAAAAGGACAGTCTGGAGGCCTCTATGTTCTCTGACACACCAATACCGAAATCACGTCGCTTGTTTTAGTGTAACCTCTCCCTTTAGGCAATATCAGGCGGGTCGTATCCATCTCTTCCTTTCTTGAAGAAACTTTGTCCTCGCTTTTAGTAAGGTGTCTTCGTTAGATTGTGAGTCTTTAATTTGCAAAACATCATCGTCTTAGTTCAAATCCAATAGTTAATAAACATGCTAGGATTCCTTGAATTAGTTCATTCTCGATGTTTAGTGGTCCTTGTCTATTTTGTCTAAACCTAGATTTAAGTATTTTGTTACTTTTGTGGATGATTATTCTCGTGTAACTTGGTTATATTTAATGAAGAGTCGGATTCTGAATTGTTTTCTATTTTTGAGCATTTTGTGTTGAGATTAAAACTCAATTTAATGTTTCAATTCGTACTTTACGGTGATAATGCCAAAGAATATACATCGCCTTTGTTTCAATCTTATATGGTTCAAAATGGCGTACGCTTCATGAAACTTCGTGTTGATACTCCATCTCAAATGGAGTGGCCGAACGTGAAAACAGACATCTTCTCGAAACCGCACGTGCCTTATTATTTCAAATGAATGTTTCTAAACCTTTTTTTGGAGCCGATGCGGTTTCAACCGCATGTTTTCTTATTAATCGCGTACCCTCATCTCCGTTCTTGTGGTGAGATTCTTTTACAAAATTTTGTTTCCTAATAAGTCACTATTTCCTAGGTTGACCCTAGGATATTTGGTAGCATTTGTTTTGTTCAGGATGTTAGATCCACATGTTACTAAATTAGATCCCAAGTCATTGAAGTGTATCTTCCTTGGTTATTCTCGTCTCCAAAAAGGTTATAGATGTTATTGTCCTAGTCTTAACAAATATCTTGTCTCCATTGATGTTACCTTCATGGAAGACATACCCTTTTTTTCGTCTTCTCCTCCTCCTGCATTTTAGGGGGAGGATGACGATTTGTTAGTCTATTCTATCACATCATCCGAGCACTGTCTCGATCCGATTCTGTTAGGCCTCCTATAACTCAAGTCTACTCCGTACATAGACCTTCTAATTCATGTCTCCGCACTTTCTTTCCTTCATCATCGATCCCGTCACGAACGATGATCTTCCTATTGCATTACGCAAAGGTAAACGTCAATGTACTTATCCTATTTCCTCTTTTGTTTCGTATAATTGCTTGTCGTCTTCCTCTTGCTCTTTTATCGCTTCTCTTGATTCTATTTCTATCCCTAAAACGTTGCGAAGCCATATCTCATCCTGGTTGGCATAATGCAATGATCGAGGAAATGAATGCGTTGGATGACAATGGTACTTGGAACTTGGTTGATTTACCTTCGTGAAACTTGGCCATCGGATGCAAATGGGTGTTCTGATTAAGGTCAATCCAGATAGGTCGCTTGCTTCGATTAAAGTCCGTCTTGTTGTTAAGGGATATGCTCAAACCTATGGAGTAGACTATTCGACACTTTCTCCCGTTGCTAAATTGACATTTGTTCGGTTGTTTATTTCTATGGCAAATACTACTCGCATTGGCCTTTGCATCAACTAGATATCAAGAATGCTTTTCTTCACGGTGATCTTGAGAGGAGGTGTTTATGGAGCAACCTCCGGTTTTGTTGTTGAGGGGGAGTCTAGGCACGTTTGTCGTCTCCGCAAATCTTTGTATGGTTTGAAATAGAGTCCTCGTGCTTGGTTTGGCAAATTTAGTCAAGCTATAGAAACGTTTGGTATGATGAAAAGCAAGTCTGACCATTCTGTGTTCTACAAACAATCAAAAGCTGGTATCATTCTTTTAGTTGTGTATATAGATGACATTGTTATTACTGGAAGTGATACTACGGGAATTTCATCTCTTAAGTCTTTCCTACATACTCAGTTTCACACGAAGGATTTGGGGATGCTAAAGTATTTCTTGGGTGTTGAAGTCACAAGGAGTAAAAAAAGTATATTTCTATCTCAAAGAAAATATGTCCTGAACTTATTAACTGAGACAGGAAAATTAGGAGCAAAACCTTGTAGTGCTCCAATGACTCCGAACATCCACCTTACAGGAGATGGAGAACCCTTTAAAGATTCTGAGAGATATCGAATGGTGGTTGGAAAGTTGAATTACCTTACCGTGTCTCATCCAGATATTGCGTATTCAGTCAGTGTTGTTAGCCAATTTATGTCATCCCCAACAGTTCATCATTGGGCAGCGTTAGAGCAATTTTTGTGTTACTTAAAAGGAGCACCTAGACGTGGCATCTTGTATGCAAATCATGGACATATTCATATTGAATGTTTTTCAGATGCAGATTGGGCAGGTTCCAAAGTGGATAGAAGATCCACATCAGGCTATTGTATTTTCATTGGAGGAAATTTGGTCTAATGGAAAAGTAAGAAGCAGAATGTTGTGTCACGATCGAGTGCAGAGTCAGAATATAGAGCTATGGCACAATCTGCGTCTGAGATAATATGGATATATCAGCTCTTGGATGAAGTAGATATTAAAACTTCAGTACCAGTGAAATTGTGGTGTGATAACCAAGCTGCTCTTCATATTGCTTCTAACCCTGTGTTTCATGAGCGAACTAAACATTGAAATTGATTGTCATTTTGTTCGCGAGAAAATTCAGCAAGGTTTGATTTCTACAGGATATATGAAGACTGGAGAACAATTAGGAGATATCTTCACGAAAGCTTTAAGTGGGGTTCGGGTTGATTATCTTTGTAACAAGTTGGGCATGATTAATATCTATGCTCCAACTTGAGGGGGAGTGTTAAAAATGATTTATGAGTGTGTGTATTAGGTGTCTAACACTAGGTGAATATATTAGTTGTGTATTAGGTGTCTTAGTGATGTAAGTTGTGTATTAGGTGTCTTAGTGGTGTATTAGGTGTATGTCACCTAATATTGTCTCTATCTTTGTATATAAATAGGTAGTGTCTTTGAATGAGAATAAGAAGAGTGAATTCTAAGTTTTACACGTTAAGATGTTTATTATGTTCTAGTATCCTTAATATAAACTCTTATTCTTTTTGGGCTTGTGGAGTATAAGGTTTCCTCTCCCCATTTTTTCTCCTTTTGATTTTTGACAAGCTATGTAGTGACTGTTTGTAATGCTTTATAGAATCTGCTAGTGGGAATGGTGCAAAAGAGTTACCCAGTGATCAATCAGAGATAATATTTATTGGCACAGGGACTAGTGAAGGGATTCCGCGTGTGAGCTGCTTGACAAATCCTCTAAAGACATGTGAGGTATGGATACCAAACCAATTGGTCAGGTGGTTATTTTCCTGCAAATCTGAAAGTTTGGATCTCTGCTTACATTTTTCTTAACAAACACAAGTATGATTCTTTACAGAAATGGCATGGTGTAATACTCTTGTAGGTCTGCTCAAAAGCTGCTGAACCAGGTAACAGAAATAAGAGACTTAACACAAGCATTGTGATTCGGTTTTCAACGTCATCTGGAAGTCATAACATTCTTATAGATGCTGGAAAGTAAGTGAAAGATTAGCTTCTTTTATGGTATTATACTTTGTCTTTATTATGCGATTATCTCATAATACAGTTTTCCTAGAACATTTGGTCCACAGGTTGTTTTTAATTTTTTTTATCAAACTACGTTTATTTTGCAGGTTTTTCTACCACAGTGCTCTTCGATGGTTTCCTACCTATGGGTTAGTCCTTTTCTCTTTTGCCTAACTCCTAACTTTATTTGGCCATTATCTACTCTTCATCATGCGAGTTTTCTCCAAGCAGATTCAAATAGTTTATTCATGTTGAACATCTGTCTAGAAATGATCTGGAAATTGATTGGTAGCAAATGTAGAGCTGGATGGGTTTGACTATTGCTGTAAGGACATGTTTGATTTGCAGAATATAAAAGTAATGGGAATGATAATAGTAATAGAATTGAATGGAAATGAAGCATTTTTACTATTAATTTGTTTGGTTTGACAATTGAAATGAAAGAATGAATTACTATTGTGATGTTTGGTTTGCAATTAAAATATAATGAAATGTAATGTACTTTACAATAATATCCTATGTTTTAAAATTAAAAAATTTCAACCCAAATGGAAAAAGACAAAAAAAGGATATAAATATATAAAACTAGCAGCTAATAGAGGGCCACATTCATTTATTGTTTCTGTCAGTGGAATTCCATAGGTAAACTGGTGGAATGAGTTTTTCGGATATCGTTGTAAAGCAATTTCATTACCTCTTCATTTGAAAGTAAACCAAACAACAGAATAAGGAAAACTTAATTACATTTCCATCTTAATTACTTCCAACCACACCTAAATTCTTATCTGCACATGTATATATATTTAGTTTAAAACTTTTTGAGGGATTAACTGAGCTAACGTCAGGAATAAAATACTCTATCATCAGAATGTCGGCTTGAATGGTTATTTCATAATCCTTTAGTTTATTGGGTATAATATGGACCCTTTCCCGGCTTTTTAAGAGCATTTGGCTTCTTTATATGTGAGTTTCCATAAAGACCATATCTACAATTTTACATAGTATGTGAGTAACCAATGCAGATCTACTATTTGTTTTCAGCTTGGGGTGCATATTTATCTTCGTAATGCTTGGATATCTTTCTTGTAATTTTGTGCCCTTTCCTACTTCCATTAGATTATATATTTTTTACCTAGCTAGGATCTATGAAAATAGTTTATATAGAAAACTTTTATTTGTTGATGTTTGGTAAGTTCTGTTCTCTGAATGAGATTAGAACTATAGAATAACTATAGGATGCTTTGTGGTGTCCACCTTGCCATTGCTCAAGTTACGGAACTAATTTTCAGATGCTTTTTAAAGATCTAGATTCCTGCGTAGTACTTTCTGAATATGTTCAAAATGGTGGTGCTTATGCATGTCTATTGTGCTTTACACTGACTGTAGTATATCTTTTTTATAATTGATTGTATTTCTGTCAGGATAAGAACAGTTGATGCAGTTGTAATTACTCATTCCCATGCTGATGCCATTGGAGGTCTCTTTCATGAACTTTCTTAGTTTTATTCAGAAGTATTTGACAGACAAAAAATGATTTTCTAAATTCTTCCATCTTCATATTTTAATGAAAATATTTTTGATTGCTGGTGTTCCCAATGCAGAACTCAAGGTTTCCTTTTCAATTCTTTTCCAGGTCTTGATGATCTCCGTGATTGGACGAACAATATCCAGCCTAACATTCCAATTTATGTGGCTCGGCGTGATTTTGAGGTTCAAAGTTTGACCTACTTTTACTTCATTTTATTTTTTTCTGTTATTTGATTGGTCAAGTAAATTCATAACTACTTCATTAGATGATTTAACTGATAATTTATAAATTACAATTTAGAAACAATTGTTAACTTGACTATTATTCTTTACTGGTAAGCTGGTAGTTTGACATCACTAATTTTGTAATTTTCATTTGGCGGGACATTACTTCATCTAAATGCAGGTGATGAAGAAGACTCATTACTATTTAGTGGATACTAGTGTGATCATACCTGGTGCTGCTGTCTCAGAGTTGCAATTCAATATCATACATGAAGAACCATTCACAGTAAATGGGTTGAAGGTCAGGCACATTCTGTTTGGTTTTATTTATTCATTTTTTTTCCTTCTTTCAATTCTAAATACACGGGGCTTCATTCTTCATTTTGTAAAGTATTGTAAATGTCCCCACTGCTTAATGGAAAGAACATAGAACAGTTTCTGATTTTTTGAGTTTGGCCTAATTAGGTCGTTCCTTTTAAGCTAGGCATTCTTGGTTTAGGTTGCTTTGAACTGTGCATAATTGCAAAGAGATTTCATGATTCATCTAGAGCCAGGATCTATTCGGGCCACTGCAGATATCTTAGAGCAAGCACTAAGAAATAACTATACTTGTTGTAAACTTTTATGTTGTATATAAATTCAGAATAGTTCTGACTTTGCTGCTGCTTTTTTTCATTGTGTTATCAGATTACCCCATTACCAGTATGGCATGGTCCTGGTTATCGCTCCCTTGGTTTCCGGTTTGGCGATATTTGTTACATTAGGTAACTTTATCAGGTGTATAAGGTTCCTTTAAACTTTTACACTTCTACCTAGAAGTGATATGTAGTCTTCGATTAGAATTATGGTGGTAATGTTTACTCACATCTGCAGTGATGTTAGTGATATACCTGAAGAAACTTATCCACTCCTAGAGAACTGTGAAACCTTAGTGTTGGTACCCCCCTACTTTCTCTCTCTCATACACACACTTCAGCTCACGTTCTTCTTAATTTACACAACTTTGAACTGCATGCTAGCAATTATTCCCGGCTAAGATTATGTATCTCACAATATTTCAGGATGCCTTAAGGCCAGATCGGTCTTCTGCAACACATTTTGGACTCCCAAGGGTAAGTTCTTTCCTCCTGGTAATGAAACTCAGGGATTGGGTTAAAGGACTTGTTTATTTTCTTTTTCAGGCTTTGGAGGAAGTACAAAAAATTCGCCCAAAAAGAACTTTGTTCACAGGTATGCTCCAGCTTCCTTTGGGGGAAGGAAAACTGCAATAACATTAAAAGTGATCACACAATAATATGTCTTGTACTGCACTGTGAAGGTATGATGCATCTGATGGATCATGACAAGGTGAATGCATCTCTTTTGAGATTGATGGAGACAGAGGGACTTGACGTGCAACTTAGCTATGACGGGCTTCGAGTACCCGTAACTCTTTAGCCTTCAATTCTTTTTTCACATTGAAGTTTTTTGATAACTCCAATATTTTGATAAAGGCAATTGGAATTATGATTTGAATTTGAACCGTAAATTTGATCCATAATGGTATTTCCTTTTTGGGGTTAGGAAGGAGGGAGGGAATCCCCCTCCCCCAATCTCCTCCCTCTCTCTCTCGTGAGGTTCTTTTTCTATTGTTTTGACAATTTTCTTTCAAATGTATCTTAATGATGGACACCTTTGAAAATAGTGGCATGCTTTCTCTCCATCATCTCAGGGAAAACAGAACATGCTATTTTTTTTCTCTCCTCTTTTCAAGTACCAAAGCTATACTGTTTTCAGTTACAATTTCTAGAATGAAATTCATATATTATTAATTTTATGTTACTTTTAAGAAAATGAAACTTTTAAACTATTAAAAATGTTATTTTATTTTTTCATTCATTTTTTTTGGGTAGTATTTGGTATATCATTTGTCTATTGTTCGTTAACTTGCATCCTTTACCTAATTAATACAAGTCCTAGATAATATTCATATTAAATAGGTTTAATTATATGACATAACACTTCTTTATACATGTAGTCTTATTTTTAACCCTCTCAATAAAAAAGCATATATTTATCTTTCTTACAACATAAACGAATATATGTTTTTTAACGTTGTAAGAAAATAAACATATGTTTATTTCTTACTAGGAGGATTAAAGTAAAAACAGTTGAATAATTGAATTATTTATACATCAAAGGGACATTGTCTTACTTCTCAATTCCTATGACATTAAATTGAAATCCTTCAGCACAAAAAATCGAGCACCATTACCTATAGTATTTTTTACCCTCTTCATAGGACATCCCCATTTAACATGATCAATCACTTTTAAGTTTGTCATTGCATAACCATTCGCCAAAACTAGGATACTTGCTTCCAAATTCCACACACATGTCCTTGGCCTCATTATAAAATCGAGATTTGGAAAGCTTGCCAAAAAAAACAAAAATAAGGCAAACACTCTAACTTAAATTCCACCCATTTTTTACTATGCCTAAAAGTTATCCAAGTCTCATGAATAAGAGTTTGATTCAAATCAAATATGACACCTACCTTTATTGATCTCATAAAACTATCAAACAATAAGAACTTACCAATTTCAAAAATATTACTAACTTTTTTATCAATTTTAGAAATAATTGCCTCATTACCTTAATCCCTAGTCTATAGGAAGATTCTGAATCTAAACCCAAATACTTGGATATAAACCTTTGAACTACAAGGGCTTATTAAAACTCCATGAAGCTCGTTTCAACATTGACTCTAGCTCTTGCTCTTTCTCAAAATAGAAAACGTATGTATATTTATCAATAACTTTCTTGTCTAGATCACCATTCTAATCCAAACTCTTCGATCGATCCTAAATAACGTATCAAAATTTACAAGCTTATGTGAGATGAGCTGAACAGTGATAGCAAGTTGATTGGATTCGAACTCCTTCTTAATGAAATTATTAATTTCAATCGTGAGATCAAGGTTTCCAATTTGATTTTCAAGACTATCCATTCGTAGACCAATGAAATTGAATATAGGGTATGATTCAGAGAAGAGAACAATGAAGAAAGAAAAGAAATCAGACACAAACCAGCCAAATACTAGAAAATTAGTCTCGAGAATTTTAAGTTCTTAGATCAAATTTGGAGAGGAGTGAAAGTGAGCATTCGTACACTACCATAGTTGAAGTCTTGAAGAGTGGGATGAGGAGAAAATTGAATCAAAAAATTTGTTAGAAAAAAATTATCACCTATGCTACTCTTTTTCTTTTCTTTTTTAAAGAAATCTTTTTTAAGTTGGCATGTTATCTCCATTATTAGAATTTAACCAAACTTCTTTGAGTTATAGGAATGTAGTGTACATTGTGTGTATGTATTGATAAAGATATTAGGTAATTGTATTTAAAAGGCTTAAAGGTATAATCAGTTTGTTAATTCAACAGCATAATCATAATCATAATCAACATCAATTTTGTGATTTGTAATTTGCAATACACGAGAAATTTTCCCAACTTTGTATTTCAATTTGTTTTCATCGTAGGTTTAAAAACTGGGTTCTTTAGGAACATTTTGATTATTTAATATCAGAGATGAGTTGGGGGTAGCTGATAGCATATTTGGGACTTTGGTAGAGAAGGATCACATTTCCAAAGTCTAAATCATTGAAGAATAAACTAAAACAAGAAGATGACAAAATAAAACCAATTTTTTAATATTTTAAACCCTTATGTTTTTGTGAGGGAACACAAATTAATTAAGCTAAAGTAGTGTAGTTCCGTGAGAATCAACATTACTAAAACAATGCATTTGTGCACATACACAAACAACTGTGTATATTTAACTATTTGCATAGTTATGATCTAATTAGTGATTATACTCCAACACAAACGTCTTCTCTGTCTGCATCTATAAAAAAATATTTATTGTTATTTAATCATTTATTGGAATCATGAATATGGTTATATTATTTGTTTGAAAAAAATATCGTGTTATAGGATTATAGTGATTTTTAGAAAGAAGTATGAAATGTTCATTATAAGGTGATCCTATATTCTTCTCCTTAATGAGGTATATATAGTACATATTAAATAAGTGTCGAGGTTATATAGCTTGGTACTCGTGTACGAGTTGCTAGAATATAATTAATTTACATAAAGTATGTCGTCATAGGCGTTATATTAACAAGTCGTCATATACATGATGCCTAAAGTTTTACATTCAGAGGTGATATAGGTCGTTATAATGGTGTACCAAGTCATTTACTTAAGCCAGGAGCTATTCTTATTATTGGCGAGATACCTTAGGTTGCTATGATAGCGTACCTATTACCTGAATAATACCAAAAATTAACTCCCTTATTCCCTTAATTTTGAGAAGTCAAGGGAATAATACTTTGTTGCCTAATCCTTGTGTGGTTAAGCCATTATGAACAAGAAGTTTGATTCAACAGGTTCTTTAATAGATAATGACCTCTTTATGCTGGTTGTGTCTTGATACGAACTCCCCTAGTTGCGAGGTTATCAAGTTGTTAAGTGTAAATTCCCATTATTAATCATGGTTTCAAGGGGTAAACCCTTAAGCCTCTTCTTAGGTCTCATTATTAATTCTAAAAATCAGGTTGCCATGTAAATGTTGCCTCATCAGGTCGACATATTAGTGATACCTAATCAGGTTTCCATATTGGTACTTCCTAATCAAGTCACCATATTAGTGCTACCTAATAAGGTCGTTTAGTGCTACCTGAGGTCTTGTATGTATAGGTGATTTAGGTCGTTTAGGGGGTGAACCAGGCTGTTCACTTAGTTCAGGTCTTGGCTCTTAGGTCTTGGCCTTTATGTCTTCACTCTCATGTCTTGGCCATTAGATCTTAACTCTCAGGTCTTGGCCTTCAAGTCTTGGCCATCGGGTCTTGACTCTCAGATTTTGGCCTTCAGGTCTTGTCTCTCAAGTCTTGGCTATTAGGTCTTGACTCTTAGGTCTTGGCCATTAGGTATTTAGGTGAATGTTACTATTCCTCTCCATTTTTGTAGAGAAACAATTGAGTAGTCCTTACGAACAAAGAGGTGAATGGCCTTGTAATTGGAGGGCATATATATAAGCCCTTATGGGTCACGAGTTAATATTGAAACTCCCCAATAATGTGTTTCCTGTCAACGAGATCCTCACTAGTTTAGGACGAATTCATTTATTTTTGTAGGCATGGATTATACAAAGATTGATTTTGAAGATTCGATTGATGTCTGGTACCCGTGACCTGTAGCCCATAATGTCAAGGACTAGTCGAAATATCTTGCCTCTAAGGATTAAAATTTGAAAATTTAGGCTGAGAAGCTGGACTTAATTGTGTTGTATTACACCTTGATGTAGTCTTTTCCAAATAGTAGAAATAAAGCACCCCTTGTAATAGAAAGATGTCTCATATACCCCAACTGTCTTTTAAAGAGAAAGAGATCCAATAAGGAGTTTCCTTTCATAAGTATCAAAGTGAACTAGGGACCTATATTCCCTATCTCACTAAATGAAGAATCTTCTGATTGCCATGTCTATATTAATTCTAACATCGAAGTAATAGGGTGAACCGAGGTCCCTTTTAAATGAAGTGGGGGAACTTGTCAGAATAAATTATTACCCACATTCGGATGCGACATGCATGGGTGAAATATCCAACCCTTCACGTGCACTTCCAAAGAATGAGTGCATATTGGCGAACTATCCAACCCTTCATATGCACTTCCAAAGGGGGGCTTACATTGGTGAATGTGAAATGAGACATGCAATGGTGAAATATCCAACCACTCATCTGCACTTCCATAGAAGGGGTGCACATTGGAAAACTCAAAATGCGACATGCAAGGGTGAAATATCCAACCCCTCACATGCGCTTCCAAAGGGGGTTCACATTGGTGAACTCAAGACCCTTTCTTAGGACATATCCTGTATCTTAAGTGATTGGTCAATTGACTCTTTCCTCCTATCATAAAGTGCAAGGATTATAAGTGTTAGCTATTTTCGTAGAAAAAATATTTACTTGTAAACTTATTTTTAAGTTTATTATCAAGTCTATCAAGCAAAGTTGAAGAAACGTCAGAATTTTAAATAGTTGTACTTCAAGTATATCTGTTATACACATAGGATTGCACTCACGCATTTAATAGCACATATTTATAAATATATAATTATTTTTATTGCTAAAATATAAAATAAGATATATGCTAAAATATTAGATAAGATATACTCTAAATTGTAGCTTAAATCTTAGCTTAAAAATAACATAAAATATACTTTAAAATTACTCTTTTTTAAATAGAAATCTTTATGATTAATGAATATATTTTAAAAGAACTCTTCTTTAAATATAAGTCTTCTTAATTAATGATATAACTAATACTATTTGTAATAGAAAAGATATTTATCAATTGTATAAGAGTCTTCTTAATTAATGAGTATTACTAATCTTATTTGTAATAGAAAATATATTTATCAATTGCATAAGATTAAAGATTTTAATTTTTCTTATAAATAAAACCTATTACCCATTGTTTCAATCAACCACACAAGAACATTATTCTCTTCTTCTTAATTTCTCTCTTGTTTTGTAAATATAATATCATAATTCTTTAGGCTTCTTTATTTAGTTAATCTATCAAATATTGATGGTTGTGTTTGATTAATTAATAAACCTAATTAATTTATGATATTTTGATCATATGTTCTTATAGTTTCTTCTTTATTTTTTTTCTTGAAATGTTAGATCAAATAATTATTTGATTTGATTATTAATCTTTAAAGAAGCTATTTTTATTGAACTTGTGCTTGATCTTTGATTTGCCAGCTGATTTGATTTAAGTGATATATATTTTGAATCATCTAGTTATGACTATTCATTATTAAATCTGTTCTAGAACACACAGGACACTTGTGTTTTTGTGCTAACTATTTTGTAATTAATTTGAGAACGTATCTGATTGGTGAAAAGCTTATTGAAACATTGGTCTGGAAATCGCTCACGCTAATATTGGAAACTGTGAAAACAGAGTAGGGGCTCGTAAGTAAGGTATATTGGGGCAGTATCCTAGGGAGGGTAACATAAGACCGAGTTTGTACTTCAATATTTATTTTTTATAGTGAAAAGTTAGGTGGTCCGGTGGTCCGGTGGACCGATGATTTTTCTCTTAGGTCATAGTTGTGGCTTAGGTTGTTTCCATCTAAAAATATCGTGTGTTATTCTTTTATTTCTGCACTTTATTGTTACATGCAATTGCATGTCTGATCGCTTTGTTTAGGTTATTAAATTATAAATTGATAAAAATTAAAAATAACCTATTTATAGGTTAATTAGGTCTGTACTTTATAAACTTTAATAAGGCATATGATGTATCTTATAACCCAAGTGGGGGAGGGGGTTAGTTAACCCATTCCTCCAAACATAGGGTTCACCACATTAATTTTTCATGAGATAAGAGACATGTACGAGTGAAATTGAATCCAACCCCTAATGCGTTCCTAAAGAGGATGCTTGCCTTAGAACTCAAGACTATTTCTTAGGACGTATCTTGCATCTCAAGTGGGGGGTTAGTTGACTCCTTCTTTCAATCATAAGGCATAGGATGTATCTCGCATCCCAAGTTGAGGGGTCAATTGACTCCTTCCTCCAAAAATGGGATCTTTGCGTTGATTTTTCTTGGGATGTATCCTGCATCTCAAGTGGGGGATTAGTTGACTCCTTCCTCCAATCATGAGGCATGAGGCGTATCCTGCATCCTAAGTAAGGGGTCAGTTGGCTCCTTCCTCCAAACATAAGGGATTAATTGCATTAATATTTTGTGAGATATGCGACATGTTAGGGTGAAAAATCCTACCCATCACGTACGCTCCAAACTTGAGGGATTAATTGTATTAATATTTTGTGAGATTTGCAACATCCTAGGGTGAAATATCCAACCTTGCTCATTTACTCCACACTTGAAGGATTAATCGTATTTATATTTTGTGAGATATACGACATGCAAGGGTGAAAAATCCTATCTTCACATGCACTCCAAAATTGAGGGATTAATCGCAATAATATTTCGTTAGATATGCGGCATACCATGGTAAACTATCCAACCCCACTTATGTGCTCCACACTTGAGGGATTAATTGCATTAATATTTTGTGAGATATGTGACATGTAAGGATGAAAAATCCTACACCTCACATTCGCTCATATATTTTCTTGCATGAAAGAACAATCCATACTTTGGCAACATTAATTAAATACTTAAAGCATGAGAGTTTATACATCGACCTTACACACCTTGATTTATAATACAAGTCCAAAGAAAATATGATGAATTGAGCAAATGATGTCATATGATAATAGATCATAAAATGTAGCGACCTTACACTCCTTGAAGTAATAACACACACTTCATAATAACTATATCAATGTCTAGATAATAAATTAGTCTTTACGCTATATGTAGAGTGAATAGTCCTACTTTATAATAATTTCACCAAAAAATTCTCTTGTCATGCTAGGGTAAATAATATGACTAAATAAAGTCATTAATATGGAGAATGAAGTGCATATATATTTTCCATGTAATGTTGGGAGAGTAGCCCAAACTACGTAATAGTTTTGTCATCTTGTAGTTAATAAGAGTAGTGTTGGCTCGCTCTTGCTAGAAATAAAGTACAATAATTGTAGAGTCCCGCAAAAATAGAGGAGCTAGTCATTAAATCATGGCCAGTACATATTAGGAGAAAAATATAGGTAGCATATTAAGGTAGTAGTCGATATAGCTTTAGTCCACAACAAAGAAAGTGGTGCTAATTTTTCACGAGAATTCTTCTAGAGCTCGTTTTTTTTCTTTCCTAGGCTAGGTGTTTGTATACATGCCTTTGTGCCTGTTTATGTTAGACAAAATGCAACAATCACAAGCATAAATAAAGTTAAAATGACATACCTTATTTTTAGAGTTAATCCAGTTTGAGTTTCACCTCTTGTGGTTCGAAGGTTTATAGGCATCATTAAATATGGTCTTTACAGACCGAAGTATTGTCATATTTCAACGAAATGTTAGACCTCTTATAATTTCTTTTTGAGATGTATGGATCACACAGATTCTTAGGTGCACCAAGCTCTACCTCAATCGCCAAGATCAACTCATACATCATATAAAGAAGAAGGGCATGTAATGATCATCTCATACATCATATAAACTCAGCTCGCTTGGTGCGTATAAGCTTCTCATAACTTTATGTCCAATCAAGTCAGGCCCCATATACTTTTTCTCAATATACTTTTAATATCCTTCTATCCATCATAGGGTAATTCAATTTTCAGTTTCACTTAGCAAAGAAATTGTAAAATTATAAAACATTGTAAAAAATGAATAAAATAGAGTATGGATAAGGGTTGCTCATATTGTGTGTGATTGGTACTGAATGATTTTTCTATAAAACAAAGTAATTCTCCTAGTTAAAGAATGAAAGGTCTCACATCCTCTCATATGAATTGAAAAAGTTTAAGGTCTCATGATGGGTGCCAATTGTTTGAAGTAAATTTCATTTTGTAGAATTTTAATGATTTTTAGAGAGAAGTATGAAATGTTCATAATGAGGGGGGATCCTCTATTCTTTTCCCTAAGGAGGTATATATAGAACATATTGAATAGGTGACAAAGTTACATAGGTTGGTACTCGCGTATGAGTTGTTAGGATATAATTAATTTATATAAAATTAAGTTTCCATAGGCATTACATTAATAGGTCTCCATATACATGTTGCCTAAAGTCTTACATTCAGAAGTGACCCAAGTCGTTAGAATGGTGTACTAGGCCAGGTCTTGACCTTCAAGTCTTGGCTCTCAACTTCATCAGGTCATTGTGTGCTAGCGGTTGTACAAGAGCTACTCTTACAATGAGTGAGATACCTCAAGTCGTTAGGATAGTATACCTGTTACTTGAATAATACCAAACATTATTAAAAAAATCTTTTTTTCCATTTTCAATATCTATACACATATAGTGAACAACATTTGTGATCCTTATACTTGTAGGATAATAGTTGTGCTGTGAGATGGGTCATTTACATAATAAATGTTTTTTAGTATGAAATATTGATATTTAGAGAATTGATGGAATTGAAATACTAAACTATGAAATTTCCTAAATATTGGGTCTATTATAAAGCAACGATAACCTAAAATTTATAGAGGGATGAAGTTAAATGGTTTAATCTCCACTTTCTAAACACAAATTAGTTTTTTGAAGAATATGGGACACTCATTTTTTTTAAATTATGTAGTTAAGCATGGTTGACTTTGAGAAACTTAAGGATGGATGACACACTCGAAAGCACCTTGATCCTTTGTATCAAAGCATGGTCACATGTTCAGCTAGTGGGCTAACATAGTATCAAACAACAATATGTGTTAGAGGTTGTGGTGGTCGAGTCATATAATGGGCTAACACTATATCAATCAAAAGTGTTTAGTGGGGAGGCTAAGGTGAGCCAAGTCATATGGTGGGCAGGTACTATGTTAGCTAGCAAGTGGTTTGGCACTGTATCAACTAGCAAAAGACCAATATGGATATATAGTCGAAATGTGGATGTATGATAAGATTTAAGTCCTTAAGCTATCGTTGAGGGTATACTGTTGTGCCTCTCATAGGGCAACGAGTACTAAAGACTATGAAAGAATGGAATTAAATTGTTTAATGTCTAAGTGGTTTTTAGAAAGATATACATAATATATTTTTTTTCAAAAATTCTAAAGTTAAGCGTGTTAGACCTGGAGAAACTCAAGATTGATGATCTATGAAAATTGCTTCAATCTTACAATAAGAAATTACAAAAAAGCATTTATTTTAATAATTGTATTAAAAATACTATCATTCCATTGTATTAGAAAGCATTTTCATTTCACTCTATTAAAAAAACATTGTCATTTCACTCTATAAGGATTATAAGTGTTGGTTATTTTCGTGAACAAAATATCTGTAAATTTATTTTTAGGCTTCATATCAAGTCTAACAAGAAAAACTAAACAAATTCTTGAGTTCTAGATGATTATACTTCATGTATATCTTTGATAACAATGACACATAAGATTACATTTATGCTAAATTATAGCTAGAATCTTTAGCATAAAAGATAGCATAAAATTTATTTTAAAAGATATTATATAAGATATACTCTAACTTATAAGCATAAAAGATAGCATAAAATATATTTAAACAAAACTCTTCTTTAAATATGAGTTTTCTTAATTAATGAGTATTACTAATTCTATTTGTAATAGAAAAGATATTTATCAATTATATAGGATTAAGGGTTTTAATTTTTTCTATAAATAAAACTCATTGCTCATTGTTTCAATCAACTACACAAGAGTATTATTCTAATTTTATTAATTTCTTTATCTTGTTTTACAAATATAAGATCATAATTTGGTAGGCTTCTTTATTTAGTTAATCTATCAAATATTAGTGGTTATGTTTGATTGATTAATAAGCCTAATTATTTTATGATATTTTGATAATATGTTCTTATAGCTTCTTTTTTATTTTTGTTCTTAAATTCTTAGATTGAATAATTGTTTTTGTCATATCATAGTTATTTGATTTGATTATTAATCTTTAAAGTTATTTTTATTGAACTTTTGCTTGATCCTTTTGCTATAGGATTTACTAGTTGATTTGATTTAAGTGACATATGTTTTGAATCATCTAGTTAAGATTATTCATTATTAAATATGTTCTAGAACACACACGGACACTTGTGTTTTTTGTGCTAACTATTTTGCAATTAATTCGGGAACGTATCTGATTGGTGGGAAACTTATTGGAACGTTGTTCTAGAAATCGCTTACACTAATATTGGAAACTGTGAAAACATAGCATAAGCTTGTAAGTAAAATACATTGGGGTAGTATCTTAGGAAGGGTAGCATAAAACCGAGTTTGTATTTGAACATTTGATTTTCATATTGAAAAGTTAGATAGTCCAGTGGACCGGTGGTTTTTCTCTTAGGTGATTGTATGGCTTAAGTTGTTTCCACAAAAAAATATCGTGTTATTTTTTTATTTTTACACTTTATTTTTACATACGATTGCAAACTTTACCGTTTTGTTTAGGTTATCAAATTATAAATTGATAAAATTAAATATAATATATTCACCCCTTTTAAGTTAATAAGATTCATATTTTATAAATTTTTACCGTATATTAAAAAGCATTGTAATCTTTATATATAACATTCACCTTAAAAATGTTGCAAATATAAAAAATAAAAAAATTGTAAAGCATTTTCATCTCTATGTATTTGAGTATATTTGGTATTTTGTGTTAAATATGACTAATTTTTATTTACTTGTATATAAGAAAAATGGGAAGTTATCACGAATATTTCTATGATTGCTTCTTTGTTATATATATAATCAAACTTTAAATACTGGTTCTATTATAAATTATATCTGTAAATTCAATACATCATCTAGTAAAAAGAATGAAAGTCATGCTTTGCACATTAACCAAATAATATTCAAAAGAAAAAGATGATTTCTAACATACTCTAGTTAGGTACTAGAACATATATATATGTACCTCCATCCGTCTCCTAGAAAGAAGAACAAGTATCACAATATCCATTACCTCTTGGTTGAAGACAATGCCCATTCCAGGCTTTCCAAATATGCCACAAACCCATGCTCACCAAGTCACTATAGCCAAATTAGCCTTTAAGCTGGGAATAAGCTTGAGCAAATCAACAAGCTGCTGAAAACTAAGTTTGAATGCTCCTAGAACAAATTGTTGCAAAGCAAGCAGGCAAAAGACCACCAGATTTGTTCTTTGTTGCATCAATTATGCATATACCTTTAAAAGAAAAAAGAAAAATTATGCACTTGAGCTTTATATATATATATATACACTAAACCTAATGGATCATAGATAATTTTTAAATTATATTATTGATCTTTAAATTTTTACTATATTCACACGTGTTTTTAAAATTTTAAAATATATGATTCATTACTCAATTTTGTAAAATTTCGACAATAGATTCTTAAAATTTTAAAACATAATGTCTTCAAAATTTTAAAACCTCATATACATATTCCAAAATTTTGAATCATAAATTTGTATGTTAGTTGTAAGGGTATAGAATCTATTTGTATTAATTTTTAAAAATTTAATGATCATATTATATATTTTAAAAGTATATAAACTTATATGCAAAACTTTAAAAATTTGAAGACGGAATGTAACTCTTAAAAATTTAGAGATTTATTTACATATTTGCTCAATGTCTTGGGAATGAAGTAGTTAATGTTAATTTTATTGATCTAAATAATTTCATGAATCTATCAATTTTAAAAAGTTAATCAAATGAAGATAGTGACTCTTTAATTTTATAAATTGTATTAGTATTATCTATCTTTAAACCTATATGTTTTATAAAAAAATATAAATGTTAATTTAATATAAATTTTTATTATGGAATTCAAATAAAAAATAGAAAATCAGGTAAAATGTTAAAATTTAGGAAAGAGATTATAATATTCTATATTGGTCTTATACTTTGAAAAGTAGGATAATAAAAATTATTCTCAAAATTAAAAAAATGACATATTATAAATACTTGTTTATAGGAACTGTCCGGTGACTCATGTATCATCTATTGGGGCGAACAGATCAGGCCAACCAAGATAGCTAGCAATAAACAGAGGAATCTATAATACATGGATTTCAATGATCATTGTTTTGATCAAATTAATAATAATGTATTGTGAATAGAAGTGTATTATATGTAAAGTTTATATACACTGTAAATAACATGGATCATTCGGTATTAAAAAATTTACATTGTATTTTATTATTTATAAATATTATATTAATATTTTTTAATCAATATTATTTTTATATACTAATATTATTACTTGTAATATAATTCATTTGATTTAACATTTTATATTTTTAAAATATTTTATTATATTTTAATTTTATTTTGTTTCTTGTCTTTTCGTTTATGCAAGATCCATATATTTATTTTTGTGAAAGATATATTAGTTTTTTTTTTGACTGATGACCAATTGAAACTTTAATATTATATAAATTTTGTATAATATATATTACATTTTTGTTAATAAATGTGAAATATTCTTTTTAGTATATACTAACATACAAGTTTTTGGATTTGTAAATTTTTTTTATCTAAAATTGTTAATTAAATATTATAAAAATATTATTCATTCTACGAATCAAAATATTTCTCTATAATAGTCATTCACTTTACATAAGTTAGTAAAGTTAAGGATAACAGTAATAGCTTGTAAGTGTAATTTTAACCTATATATGTTGTACATGTATCTCACTTTACAGCCTTACATGCTTAACAACTTTTAGATATTGGTGTATAAATATATATTAAAATAATGTTAGATATTGATCAAATTAATGAATTATAAGATTTTAAATGTGTCAAAAGTTTGTTAGAGGGTCTTGTGGTGGATAAGGTATCTAAATTTTTTATTTTGAATTGTTAATATGTGTTAAATTAAATTGTTAAAATCAATATGATTTAATTTTTTCAAGTTATAATCATTTAAAATATTAATATTAATATATATATATATATATATATATATATATATATTTAAACTATTTTATATATTTTATTTCTTTACCTACTTTCAATTAAAACGGTAAATAATTGTTATACTTAAATGGAATTAAGAATATTACATTAAATAATAATAAATTTAACAACTGAATTATATATATTATTATATTTGTAAAATATAAATTGTTACTATTTAAATAATTTAATTTTTTTATAAATTAAATCGGATTAAATTAAACAATAAATGGAATTAAATAGTTAAAAACAATTGTTTGTCTTATATTCAAACAAAGTGTAATAATTTAACTTTATATGGCTAATTACATATATATATATATATATATAAGGTTTCTTCTAACTTTCTTATTGGTCTTATATTCAAACAAAGTGTAATAATTTAACTTTATCTGGCTAAGTACGTGCATAAGGTTTCTCCTAACTTTCTTGTTGGTCTTATATTCAAACAAAGCTTAATAATGTAACTTTATCTGTGTATATATATAACAAGTAACTTGCTTCATTAATATTATAAATTCTAATTATTAAAAAAAATTTAAGTGTATAAATAATCTAATTATTTGATTAGTTTTACTTTTAATTTCTTCAGTAAAATAAATAATAAATAAATAAATATTTTAAAAAAAAATAAAAAAAAAAGAATCTTTTATGTATAAATGAAATTATATCTTATAATTAAATTTTATTAAAATGATTGAGAATGACAGCCAACACAGTCATTTAGTGTGGTTAAAATATAGAGAAATAATGGAAGACAAAACCATTAATTTTAATTAATTCTTTAAATTGTTTTTATTCTTTAATTTCTTCCTGACGAGATGGACCATTTTTTTTGTTTTCATTGGGAGTTCTGAGGGGATGATCTGATAGAATCAACATGGGTTATTTGTTTATTAGTTAAAGCATGCAAAGTTGTCAAAAATTTCAACCATCTTTTACGGCTAATTATAATTTAATTAAGTGTTGTGACAATGACTTAATAATAATAATATATAAAACAAAAAAAGATTTGATTAGAAAAATATATAGTGAAATAGCTTTTAGCCATGCCTATATAGTTTAGAAATTTAAATCAATTACACAATAATTTTAATTGTAATTGTAATTGTAATTGTTATAATTGTAAGAATAAAAAAATACATATTTTATAATTTTAATTATTTTATTATATATTTATTGAAATTAACTTTTATTATTAAATAGTCTAATAATTATTAATCATTATATTGTTCTTAATTTTATATTTAATTATTGGATACATATATTTAAATTTATGATTATTTATAATCATATAATAATTAATGTATTAAGTAGTTATTTACCTAGATAATACTTAACAAATGTAATAACAAATATAATATACATATAAGGAGCAGCCTCACACTTTCTTTTCTTTTGCTCTCTGGCTCTCTGGCTCTTTCTCTATCTAGATCTCTCTTTCTATTTCTCTTTCTATCTCTATCAATCCCAATGAGATTCTCTCTTTTTAAGTGTTTGCTTTTTTGTTTTTTTTTTCTCTCTCTCTCTCTCCTATAAAGAAAAGGTAAAAAGTTTACGTACCCAGTACACGCTTGTAGTAAAATTTGAATAAATATCATTATAGATATTAAAGAATATATTTAAAAAAATATTATTTGTCTAAAGCAATATAAATTTTATTACCATCTTAATTAATATTATAATTAATTATTAATTAAAATAAAAAAATTTATTTTTAATTTATAATTAATTAAAAATTAACATATGATAAATAGTATTTCTCTTTACAAAAGTAAAAATTTAAGTTATTTATATTTACCACAATAATTTTGTTATTGTAGATGATTTAAAGTATGTGAAATATTTTTAGTTGAAAATATATATGAGAATAAATGATTATATCTAATAAAAATTATTATTTTTAGTATATTTGTGATAAAAAAAATTTTGATTAAAAAGAAGAAGATAAAAGAAATGAGAGATTTTTCTGGGGTTGAGAGTTTAGAAAGATAACAGAGGAAAAAACAGAAACTGCAACGTCAGAGTTGGCCACAAAGGTTATTATTCCCTTGGGTTTTGTTCTTGTGGGTGCTAATTGTTTTTTTGGACTGCTTGAAGATAACAGAGGTATATGAATATCCCTCCTCGATTTTCATCCACATCTCTCTCTTATTTCTAAGAAATGACTCTTTATTATTGTATTATTATATTTTGTTCATATTTGTGTGGCTCTTGTTGGATTTACAACTTGGTATTATCAATAAATATTGTTATAGAACCATGAATAAGAAAAATAGTTAAAATAAAGGATCTGGTTCAGCTCCACCAGCTCTCTCTCTCTCTCTTTTAACTCTAGTTTCTTTTGAATTTCCAAAAAAACTAAACTTGTCTCTTGGATTGGAGCCAAAATTACAAAGAACAAACTTACAAAGGTCTTGAGTCTTGAGTCTTGAGTCTTGAGACACATCAATTTGTGCCTGCTCTTTCTCTCCATTTAAATTTAAATTTAACTTGTTTTGGTTTGATTTTGTCTTTAATCAAAATTACCTAAACAATTCTCATTCAGGAAGCTAGAAACCAAGATCTATAGGCCATATTGATGAGAACATGTCCAATTTAACATCAGCATCTGGTGAAGCTCTTAGTGTACTTTCTTCTGGAAACAGAAATGATGAAATTGCTACCAATTATTCCAAAAATTACTTTGCTAACCCATCATCTCAAACTACTCAAACAGCTGTGAAAAAGAAGAGAAATCTTCCAGGCAACCCAGGTTAGTTACTATTTTGGATATATTAATATTTTCTTTTTAAATAACAGTTAGACACTCAATTACCCACACACGTGTGTGTGTATATATATATATATATATATATATAATAACGATATATGAATGCACTACAAGTCAATTAATTAGGTATGGAAATAATTGGTTATATAGTACTAGTGTTAATAATAATTATCTGGGTTTCAATTTAAATTTTTGTTTAATTTGTATTATGAATACTCAGACCCAGATGCAGAAGTGATTGCCTTGTCTCCCAAGACACTTATGGCAACAAATAGATTCATATGTGAGATCTGTAACAAAGGATTTCAAAGAGATCAGAATCTTCAACTTCATAGAAGAGGTCATAATTTGCCATGGAAATTAAAACAAAGGTCAAACGAAGAGGTAATAAGGAAGAAGGTGTATGTTTGCCCAGAACTCAGTTGTGTACACCATGACCCTTCAAGGGCTCTTGGGGACTTAACTGGAATCAAGAAGCACTTTTCCAGAAAACATGGTGAAAAGAAATGGAAATGTGAAAAATGTTCTAAGAAATATGCTGTTCAATCTGATTGGAAAGCTCATTCCAAGACCTGTGGTACTAGGGAGTATAGATGTGACTGTGGAACCCTTTTCTCAAGGTAACTAATCTTCATCCATGAACATGCATGGTAATATTCACATTATTGTCTTGATTTTAGATGGTAATTTATAATAATTAATTAATTTTTTCTCCTTTGTTAATTATCGACAAGCTTTATGTAATTCTAGACTCTAGCTACCTTTGTATTGTAACCTAGAAAAAGAAAGAGGGAAGGTGAGGGTTGCTTAGTATGGAAAATATTTTAGTGGACTTGCTTATATGTGGGTTATCTGTGCAATCATAACATGTTTGTTAATATAATACAATTTATAAACAATTAATAATAAATTTTAATTGGATCTTATTTTGGTGGTGTACGTTATATTCTGTTATTAGAATGCTTATCATGATTGACATCCATAGCTAGCTGCTGCAAGAATGAAAGGAAAAAAATAAAATGCTATAAGTGTACCATAGCTTTTAGAGTAATGTTTTATGTGACTATTTTATTTTGATTATTGATTTTATTATTTAATTTATTTTTAACTTTCTCTATAATTTAAACACGACCCTATGATAATGCCACCCGTCGCATTACCGAAAGAAAAAGAGCGGAGGCAGAAAAGAGACAAAGTCAACACTTTTGCCAAGTCAAAAGTCATAACTAGCTAGCACTACCTTGTGACATTTTGATTTTGTTATGTTGTTTAATTTACAGGAGGGATAGTTTCATAACTCATAGAGCCTTTTGTGATGCATTAGCAGAGGAAAGTGCAAAAGCAATTTCAACAAACCCATTGCTCTCTAGTCAATCTTCACCATTATCTCACTTAAACCATGAAGCAACCCAATTGGTTAATAATAATAATAATAATAATAATCCCCAAAAAGACATTAATACAATATTCCCATTGAAAAAGGAACAACAAAGCTTCCACCTAACAAAACAAGAGATCCCACCATGGTTATCTCCAGCCCCTATTGATCATCATCATTATCTTTCCTCATCTTCATCATCAACTATCTTCTCCACAAATTTCACTCAAACCCACCAAGATATAAATTTAGCCATCCACCAACATCAAAATCAAAACCCAAATCCAAACCCTAATAACAACAAAAACAACCCTATTAGTAATGTAAGTGGTCCCAAACTCCCTCCCTACCACCCAATAATATCAGCACACATGTCAGCCACTGCATTGTTACAGAAAGCAGCTCAAATGGGTGCGACCATTAGCAGCAATAAGAGTAGCTTATCGCCATCTATAATGAGACCCCACCAAGATCACATGTCTGCTAATTCCGGCAACAACTCAAATGGTAATTTTGGTTTGAATAGTATGTCTGCACGTGAAGATCAGATGTGTACTGGGTTTGGCCATAATTTAGCTGCTTTCGGGAATAATGCATATTTTTCTGCAACAAACACAGAGGGTACTAGTAGTAGTAATATTATTAGTTCAGGAACACCCTCAGGTATACCAGCTTCTTCTTCTTCTTCACTGTTTCATGATATGGTCAATTCTTTTTCTACTGGAACTGGGTTTGAAGGGACTTCTTTTGAGGAAGCTGCATTTGGTGGTGGAAGTGGTAACGATAATAAAGCTGGTGAAGAAGGTTTGACTAGAGATTTTTTAGGACTTAGATCGCTCTCTCAAACTGATATTCTTAATATTGCTGCTCTTTCCCAGCAAAATCAAACCCATAAACCATGGAAAAGTTAGCTTTTATATAAAGGCTATATATGTGAGATAAAGAACTTCATTACCTCTTGTTTTTACTTGGTTCTATAAACAGATAATATCTATATCCTTCTTCTTTTTTCGTGTTTTCTTCTTCGGTACACAATTTTGCTCCAGACAAAGGGAAATGTTAGGTTTATGTGCAAAGCAATTTATTTTATTAATGATGTTTCATTTTTAATAACGTATCTCGTTAGTATATTTTTTGTATAAAATATAAAATATATATTTAACGTAAAAATATGTTGTATTTTTTAGGATATTAAAAATAAAATCAACTGAGTATAAAATTTGGAATTAAGACCTTACCTCTTACCCTTTTAATTTCCGGCGCTTTCGATCGTAGCTAGTAAATATTTTAGCATTTTTTGTGATTTTCATGTATGCTCAATATAATAAATTATTAACTGTACCTGGCAAAGTTATCTAAGCTCTTTTTGCCGTTTTCTTTGTCCTTGAGGCCATGACTCGGATTTTGAGGTTCTACATGTTTTTGATTGGTGTATTTCCTTACAGATTTTTGTTTCTTATAATATTTATGAAAACTTTTTTTTATATGTGTAATAAAGTATTTTATATGCAATATTTATGAATTTATCTTAGTTATCTTTTGACCATGTAAATCTATGCATTTATTAAATTGCAATAATTTTTTATAAATATTTATTCTTTTAAGAATGTAATATTTATATGTTAAACTCTCTCTTATAACAATCAATGTTATTTTTTTTTCTCAAAATCACATTTATTTCAATAATTGATAAATTAATTATGATTCACTTAACTATTTTTCATAATTAATTAGAAAGACAATGTTAGAATAACGTTATTTAGTTAGTTATAAAATATCTTAATATAATTAGAATTATATTACTAATGTTTTTATAATTATAGAATATATTATTTTTTATTAGATTATAATACTATTTATTTCGTTACTTAATTGAATATTCTTAACATAAACTTACAATAAGGTTTTTGTATATATAGAAAAGATCATCCAATATCATCACATTAACGCCACCTTTAGGGAAAGCAATTTAGCTTTCAACTTGATACCTAGTCAACAGGATAAGAGATTTTACTGTAGTCACAAATCTTTAGCCAAAATTGAAAATTTTGTGCCCAAAATTAGAGTGTTCATAAGTATCCCTTTTTGCCATTTTGTTTTTAACTATGATTACAGGTATACTTTTAACCATGATTTTTAACAAAAAAAAAATGCTCATAGAATATCAATAATGATAATATCTTTTATTTATGGTCATGTTTTTTAAAAAACATGTGACCAAAAATTTAGATATGAACACAATTTTTGTTAACAACCTAAAGTGTTATTTATAGCCATAATAAAAAAAACATAGCCATATGTATATAAAATTGGTGTAATATACAGAGATGTAGCTAGGATTAATATATAGAGGAAATAGCAATAGTAAACTTAATAGTAAAAATAAAAAATGTTGGTATCACTTGAATGATCATGATAAAATTTATAAATTTTTTAATTGAGTTATCATAAAATAATATGAAAAAATGTTATGATTATTATTCCAAAAATTTACAAATTTTAATATTTTTGAATATTATAGTACTACAAGTGTTATATGTAAAATGTGTATTTTTATTAATTAAGATAAAAACTCAAAACTAGATAAATTAAGTTGTAACATGAATAAATAACATAACTTAATACCTATGCAGACAGACAAAAAAATGAAAGAAATTAAATAATATAAACTATAATAGACTTGGAAAAAAATTTAGGTATGTGAAAGAAAAATAGATAAGATCAATATTACATGATACAAATAACAATAAATATTTATATAATTATATGTAGGGCAACACAAAATTGTTAAATTATATGGAGATACAATGCATTATTTTTTTAAAAAATACTAGAAAAACTAAACTAGTAATTTTTTTTCAAAAAAAACAAGATTATACCTTTAAAGCTTGTAATTATAAAAATAATACCCCTTGTGTTCAGTTAATATATTTTTGGCATAAAAAAATCCGATATATTATTATACATTAAACTTCATTCAATTTGATGTCGTTCAAGTTAAACTATAACTATTTAAACTCGTTCAATATTGAATTTTACTTAATTAAACCTGATATTATTAAGGGATGATATTTTTATTATTATATATAATATTTAGGTATTATTTGATATAATTTTCCTAAAATTTATGATAATATTTAAAATATTTATTACTCTAATAGAATTCATTTATCACAAATTGTATAATAGTAAAGTAAAATTGTAAATGAATATATGATATAATAAAAAAAGAAAAATAATATTTAAATAATAAACTTGAGATGGAACATTGTTATGTATTTTTTGTAAATATAATAAACAAAAATTTTGTATGAAAAATTGAGGGGCACGTGCCCCGTCTCTCTTGAGTATGTCTCAATCCATAGTAATATATACATGTATATATTACCATAACTGCCTATATATATATATATATATATATATATATATATATATAAATAGAACGCAACAATGATAAGAATATATAAACATTTATACCATACAAACCTTACTGTATAAAAACATATATATTAACATTTCAAGCAAATTATAACATACATATACGTGTGTGTAACAAAATGATAAATCCTTGAATAATAAAGAAAACATTCTACAAAATGATACACTTAATAAAAACATGAAAATTTCATGCTAAATTACTTATTAATATTTTAATTGAATAAGTCATCAAAAGTGCATATTCAATTAAAATAATGC
This sequence comes from Hippophae rhamnoides, assembly GCA_033030585.1. Lineage (NCBI taxonomy): Eukaryota > Viridiplantae > Streptophyta > Magnoliopsida > Rosales > Elaeagnaceae > Hippophae > Hippophae rhamnoides. The sequence continues at coordinate 57,216,153 of CM065427.1, read as the reverse complement.
ATATTTATAAGTATATCGGGGGTTTTGGTTTAAAGTTCTTTGGATATTGGTGTTTGTACTATCTATTTGATTGTTATTGGATTCTCCTTGATGTATGATGTCATTGGAATAGGCTTTTTAGATTGAAATATCAAACCACTTAAATCTTTATGTGATATTTGTTTTCTTATTGTTTATTATTTTTTTATAATCCATTATTATTTATTTATACAATCTAAATTAGTTCTTAACTTATGTTTTCACTTGCACCAATAAGAGTTTGACTCTTTTGGAAAGAAATTTTTTATTGATCTTTCAAGCTATTTTGGATAGTTCCTTTTGGACAAAAGCTTATAATGCATGTTATTTTCTGAAATGGTCTTCATTGGTTGCATTTGTGTTGAATGCTTCTTTTGAAAAAACTGAGTATGTTTTGACAATTAAAGACAGAGCTATTCGTGAGAAGGTAAAACTTAAGAGTGGATCTACTAGTAAAGTGAAAGTGGACACTTTTGTTTGGTTTTTTGTGGACAAGTTAGATTATTCTAACAATAATTTAGTATAAGAGTAACTGGAGCAACCATATAGTATTGTATTTGATAAAATGAAATTTTGGGATTCTTATTGGCTTCGCATTGATTTATTTATTTATTTCTTGCTCTTTAATTATGACATTACATATGTTAGTGCCGGTAAAAATTTGATATATGTCATGGTTTATACTTGTTTTGACATTTCACATGAAGTTTATGTTGTCATTTGTTTTATGGACAACTTTTGTAAGGGTCATTTGAAAGCTGTGAAATATAATTTGATTAGCACTTTGAATTTTAACTTGATTTTTAGTACAAGTTCTACATTATCTATGGTGTTATTGGATCAATGAACTTTATTTGTGCTAGTAATTTTATTAAAAGTTTTATGATAAAATTTGTCTTCACTTCTTATTGTGTTGTTAATTAGGAGACAACTTTATAATCTACAGTTGATTTGTCTACTGTAGAGGCAAAATGTGTAGCAGCACCGGAAGCAATATAAGAGGATATTTTTTTTTTTGGATGTTTGGTTTGTGATATGAGTTTACAGTAGAATATTTTTGTTATATTTTCTAATAGTCAAAATTTGATACATTTGACCTATAATATATATCTTGAGAAGAGCAAATACTTTGGTATCAAATATTACTTATTGGTGACATTATATCTTATGGTGATATTGTTGTCTAGATGATAAATGCTTCAAAGATTCTAGTCATTGTGTTGATTAAACATGTTCATTACCTACTACTGTGGGGCAACTAATATTTGTTATTTTGGAGAAAATTTTATATTTGAAAAATTTGGTTTCATTATGAGTCAAGATGAAAATTTATTATTTTGTTTGTTTCAAAATATTCTATTATAATTAAGAATGTATTTCTCGTCATAATATTATAGCTATAGAATGTGACATTTCTCTAATGAATTAAGATATTATTTATTTAGTTTTGTAATATTGATCATGTTTAGGATTTATCATGGAAAGAGTTAAAGAGAACAAAGCTGGAAACTATAAACTAACAATAGATAAATGATATTTACGTGGTTCAATTTACAATATGTGAAATGGTAGAGGCAAAATCCTCTCCCATCCATTATTATCTTGAATATGAGATACACCATCGAGCTATCTTATCAAGCAATTGCACACATTTACTTGTTTACAACAAGAACACACTTCTTTGACAAGATCTCCCACATGTACATTCGAAAGCTCTCAAAATTTATCGAGTTTCAGTCATCCCCAAAGGCAAGGCATTCTATCTAATTTATTGTAGGAAATAATATATCGAAAAATAATTTAAGAATAAAATTATTTTATTAAAATGAAATATATATATATATATATATATATATATATATATAATTCCAATAATATATAATTTAAATAGGAAAAAGAAAATAATAATCGAGGCATATGATTCACACAATGTCCTTAAGATAATTTTTTCACTCACCGTAAGATACAACAATTAAACAATAATAAACTTATATCATAATTTATTATTCTACAAACTTTAAAGTTTTCGAAATCTATTAACTGAACCTAACTCTTGATAGAAAATAATTTTTTTTTCTATTTCCTACCTTTCTTGTACCGTCTCTCTCTCTCTCTCTTTCCTCCCTTTTTCTTTTCTCTTTTCTTTTCTTTCCTTTTTTTCTCTCCTCTATTTCTCTTCTCTTTTCTTCCTCTTTGTTTTTCCCTTTGTTTCTTCTCAATATTCTTCTTATTTTTTTACTTTATATAGTAAGAGAAAACTAGCAGCAAAAGAGAATAATGGAGGAGAGAAAATAGTAACGAAAGAGACAATAATGGAAAAGGAAAAAAACTAAAAATTAAAACAAAAATTGAAATTGAAAATTAATTTTTAATTCAAGAATTTCTAACATTCTCCCATATGAATAAAAATTAACATAGATTTTAAATCAAATTTGGCACGAAAATATAGTTCAACGGATTAAAAATTGGATAGGATAAGTAGGTGTTACCCTTTGAATCTTTCCATGTGAAAGTATATTTATCTTACTGATTGACCAGTAGACACAATGTCATTGATCTATTCTGTCATTTATGTAAGCGATGACATATTTCATAGAAGAATCTTTTCTAACACAATTCAGTTCTCACTGTTATGTTTGTTTTGGCTATGAATATACGTCTGGTTATGTGAGAGTCTAAAGAATTGAGCCCTATAAAATTCTCTTTCGAAGTGGCCCTATTTCTCCCTTACATTAGTGATATTTTATCTTTAAAAGTAATCCACAAAGAGTAACCATCATATAAGTGATATTTTATCTTTAAAAGTAATCCACAAAGAGTAACCATCATACTCTGCTTGGTATTTTTTTTATAAGAATCATTAAAAGCCTTAACTTACCCTATATCTTACGAGTATCACTTTTTTCATCATAGGAATAGACTTGAGGGTAAACCCCCACAGTGATCTCACTAAGTCTTTACAATTAGGTTATCCCTTTGAACCTAGATATGGGAATTTCCAGTTAAATAAGTAAGGTTTCCTTTGCAAATCCTTATTCATTCATAGGCTTTAGTCTTATTCCTCTCGATGAATTATGAACTAACTCTCAATTTAACCCTTTAGTTAAGAGATCGACTATATTATTCTCTTACTTCATATAGTTAATAGAGATAACTCCAGTTGGGAGTAGTTGTCAATTGGTATTATGTCTACGACGTATATGTCGAGACTTAAAATTATACATATTGCTATATGTCCTATTAATAGAAGACTGACTATCACAATTAATGCATATTGTAGGTATAGGCTTCACCCCATTTAGGAATATCCTTTACAAAATTACGTAATCATTCGGCTTTTTCACCACATTTATCCAAAGCGATGAACTCAGATTCCATTGTAGATCTAGCAATGCACGTCTATTTAGAAGACTTCCATGAAATAGCTACATCACCTAGTATAAATACATATCTACTGGTAGACTTTGAGGCTTTCATGTCAGATATCCAATTTACATCATTGTATCCATCTAATACAACTAGATATCTTATGTAGTGAACTCCATAACTACGTGTATATCTTAAGTATCTAAGTAGTCTTATAATACCTTTTCAGTGATCAAATCTTGGATTACTAGTATATCTACTTAGTTTTCTTACAATGTAAGTTATGCCTGGTCTCGTACAACTCATCAAGACTTCCTATCATTCTAGAATATTTTAGTTGAGACACATTCTCATTTTTATTCTTAGATATGTGTAGATTTACATCTATTGGTGCTCTCATAATTCCAAAATCACCTTTGTTGAATTTCCTAAGTATTTGGTCAACATAATGACATTGATTTAGAATGAACTGCTTGATATCCTTGATATCTTAATTCCTAAAATTACATCAGTAGGTCTCATGTCTTTCATATCAAACCTTGAATTCAACATAGACATCATTTGATCAGTACTACTCATAATTAGCATATCATCAACATAAAGAAACAAGATAAGATAACCATCTTCTTTGTCCTTATAACATTATCAAACTTTTCATGCCACTATTTTAGTGCTTATTTCAAGCTATATAAAGACTTCACTAATTTATAGACCTTTCCTTCTTGCCTTAGGCATGAAAACCCCTTAGGTTGATCCATGTAGATTTCTTCATCTAACTCTCCATTTAGAAAGGTTTTCTTTACATCCATTTGATGTATTTCAAGATTTCATAGAGCTACGATAGAAATTATCATCCTTATAGATGTTATTCTCATTATAAGAGAATAAGTATCAAAGTAATCAAGACCATGTTGTTTTTTGTATCCCTTAATTACAAGCCTGACCTTATACTTATCAATTGATCCATCTGATCTATGTTTTCTAGTGAAAATCCATTTGGACTTTAGTGTTTTACTACTTGGAGGTAAATCAACTAGTTCTCAAGTGTGATTTTATAGAATGGACTCGATTTCACTATCAATGACTTCTTGCCATTGAGGAAATTTAGAATAATTCATAACCTCTTCATAGTTTTTAGGTTCACTTTCTAGCAAGAAGGTTAAAAAATCTAGACTATAGGACGTTTCTATCCTAGCCCTCTTGCGACGTTTGAGTTAAACCTCAACCTTAACCTTAACCTCTTATTCAAGTTATTTGTTTTGACTATCTTCATCCATAGTCTCATATGTTCGTTTATATAAACTTGATTCTCCTTGAGATTTACTTGGAAATACGTGTTCAAAGAACGATGCATATCCAATGAAGATGTAATCTATTATTTTTGGACGTATCTTAACCTTCTTAGGTATAAATACATCCACTTTTACAAGACACCCTACACACGTAAATATTTATAAGAAGGTATCCTTTCTTTAAATAATTCATACGATGTCTTACGCGTCTTCTTCCAAGGTACCTTAATTAAAATGTAGTTAGCTAACAAAATAGCTTCCCCTATAGTTTTTTTGGCAACCCAGAACTTAATAACATTGCATTCATCGTTTCTTTCAATTACGATTCTTACATCCATCTAGAATCCATGCTTTAAGCAACGAACCTCTTAAGGTTATTCCGAATCTCTTTTCCACAAGTCATCTTTAGGATCGTTTTGCCTCACCATCAATCATAGAGGTTGGAAAGTTCCTTATTCACAACTTACTTCATTCTCAAATGGTTTGAAGAAAGCGAATAACTCATTATTTGAGCATACGTGCCTAATAGCACCACTATCGATCCATCACTCTTTTGAGTTAGATCCGACAAATTCAAATCATAAAACAATTGCGAGCATGACAATATCATCTATCATATTTGTTGTCATCTCAAAAATAAATTAATGCTTATAGATACACTGATATTCAAAAAAACCAAAATTAAATTCCATAATACAATAATAAATCTGAGAATTTAATTTAATTAATTTACCTTAAAAATTAATTTTCTCAACAATGAAAAATTAATTTGCTTAGAACCCAATTCCTATTCATAATTCAATTTATAAAAACCCAATAATTAATACCCATAGATTATAAAATTAAGTATTTAAAAGATCAATGTGTACACATTGTTTATAATATGTTTGAAATTTATGTGATACAATGATAATAAATTAATAATAAAAATGAACCATAAGTTTGCATATTGAAAACTAATATGATAAAGATTGTTAATTAAGCTCCTTAAATTTTGAAAAAAATACTAATAATTAAAAAAATGAAAAGAAAGATAAGATATTTATTAAGGAATTAAAATCTTTAATATTATAGAATTATTTTTAGTTAAGATATTTGGCTTAAAGTTTTTCCAAAATTTAAAATAAAATATAAATGAGACTATATGTTATTATTTTAAATTATAAGAGTATTTTTATCCCAAATTATTTTAAACATAATTTAAACTATTTATATATATAGTATAGATAAATATAATTACTTGTTTTTGATTTTATATATGTGTAATGTTTTTGAAACTAATAAACTTAAATATATATATATATATTCTTTAATATTATAGAATTCTTTTTAGTTAAAAATATTTGGCTTAAAGTGTTTTTAAAATTTAAAATGAAATATAATGGACACTATATGTTATTATTTTAATTTATAAGAGTATTTTTTTCTCAAATTATTTTATACGTAATTTAGATTATTTATATATATAGTATAGATAAATATAATTTTTTTTTTATATTTTATATAGTTGCAATGTTTTTGAAACCAATAAACTTAAAATGAATATATATATATATGTATGTATGTATGTATGTATGTATGTATGTATGTATGTATGTATGTATATGTATCTAGTTGAGCTAAACTATATAACTAACTTAAAATTTAACTCAAATTAAAAATATATTACTAAAATGGCTGCAAATACATAGAACGTTCCTACACATTAAATTTGGCTAAAGGTAAAATTCCTTGCATAAAAATCAGAAATAAAAGGGGACATTTTATTAATATGTCATACTCAACCATATATTTAATTATAAGTTTTTATTTTTATTTTATTTTATTATCTTTATATTTATATATATATTATGTTAAATAATATTTAATGTGATATAAATCTATAATTTAAAATAAAAAATAGCACTTATCATCATAATATATTTTCATTTAATGTGATATAAATCTATAATTTAAAATATAAAAAAATTATTGATAGTATATATATATGGATGGAAGTACATACTATCTACGAGGAGCACGTAACTTCCTTGATTTTTAAAAGTATATTTTATTTGTTATATTTATTTATTTTTGTTGGGAAATTACGCAAATTCTCGATAAGTCAGATTTATGAGAAAGCAAGAATAGAAAAATAACACACAAAATTTGATAACGGAGTTCGGCCAATTTTGCTTACGTCTCCGGACCTGTTGCAGATCTTTTTACTAAAAGGGGAGAAATTACACAAGGTGTTTACAACACTCACAACCCAATTACACCCAAGAAAATTACTCTCAATTTTCTCTCACAAAAGCTTTTCTCTGTAAGCTTTTCTCTCAATTGAAATGAACACTTTGGATGATTAATTCATTACAATTACACATCTATTTATAGGAAAATTCACTCCTTGAATTATTCCTTAAATTAATGGTTCCTTAAATTGCTCCTTGTTTTGCTCCATGAATTGCTCATGTTTTGCTCCTTAAATTAAGGAGCTTTATAACAATCTCCAACAATCTCCAACAATCTCCCACTTGAAGACTGATTTCAATCTGTCTTCACACCTCCATCAATGCAGCAGCTTTTCTAGTCTTTGTTACTCTAGCAGACCAACTGAAGTTGAGCACAACTTCAATTTGTCAATAGTCACCACCTTTGTTAACATATCTGCTGGATTTTTGCTTCCTTGAATCTTCTCCAGTATTAACACATCATCTTCCAATAGAGATCTGATGAAGCGATAACGAAGTCCAATATGTTTGGTTCTAGAATAAAATGCTGAATTCTTCGTCAAGTGTATTGCACTTTGACTATCACTATGCAGAACATTCTTCTCTTGTTTGAATCCCAGCTTAGTTAACAAACCTTGAAGCTATATCATCTCTTTACTAGCTTCAGTTACTACTACATACTCAGCCTCTATAGTAGATAGAGTGACAATTTTCTGTATTTGTGACATCCAACTAACAACTGTAGTTCCAACAGTAAATATATAACCGGTGGTGCTTCTTCGGTGATCAACTTCACCTCCAAAGTCTGCGTCTACGTACCCTTGTACTTTTAACTCTCCTTTACTAAAGTACAAGCACTTTTCTGTGGTGCCTCGCAGATACCTCAAAATCCACTTGACTGCTTCCCAATGAGTTTTTCCTAGATTTGACATAAATCTGCTAACAACTCCCACTGCATGGCCAATGTCTGATCTCGTACAGACCATTGCGTATATCAAACTTCCAATGGCTGAGGCATAAGGAACCTTAGACATGAATTCTCTCTCTTCCTCTGTCTGAGGGGACTGATCCTTGGATAGGAAAAAATGACTAGCCAAGGGTGTGCTAACTGACTTGGCATTACCCATGTTGAATCTCTTCAAAACATGATTGATGTACTCTGCCTGAAATAACTGCAAGGATCCTTTCTTCTTATTTCTTGTGATTTGTATTCCAAGAATCTTCTTTACTGGACCCAAGTCTTTCATGTCAAACTCCTTTGACAATTTCTGCTTCAACCTTTTAATATCATCCATATCTGAACATGCTACTAACATATCATCAACATAAAGTAGTAAAATGATATAACTGGACCTATATCTCTTGAAGTAGAAATAATGATCAGCATTGCACTTCTGGAAATCTTCCTTGTGCATGAAGCTGTCAAACTTTTTGTACCATTGTCTCGGGGCTTGTTTCAGGTCATACAAACTCTTCTTAAGTCTGCACACCATGTTCTTCTTCCCCCTTTCTGAGAAACCTTCTGGCTGGTACATGTATATCTCTTCATCTAAATCTCCATGAAGGAATGCAGTCTTCACATCCAACTATTCAAGATGAAGATCTTCGATGGCTACAATACTCAATACTGATATGATAGTATTAAGCTTCACAACGGGAGCAAAAATGTCAGTGTAGTCAACTCCTTCCTTCTGTTGAAACCCTTTGACACTAGGTGGGATTTGTATCTCTTGGAACCATCATGCTCCTCTTTCACACGGTACACCCATTTGTTGTGAAGTGCCTTCTTTCCTATAGGTAACTCAGCTAGTTCCCATGTCTGGTTGGAGATGAGAGATTTCATTTCTTCTTTCATAGCAAGCTCCCACTTGTTGGAATCTCGAGTCTGACAAGCTTCATCATAGCATTCAGGCTCTCCTCCATCAGTCAGCAACATATAGTTCATGTATCTCCTGTTAGGCACATGAGGTCGAGAAGACCTTCTCAATACAGGAGCTGGAGTAAGAGGTTGTGGTGTGTCAGAATGTTGTGTACTGCTTTGTCCAACAAGTTCCTCTGGCTAAGGACTTGTTACAATTGGTTCTTTTGCGGAAGTATCTGGGACATCATCTGCATCTATAAATACTGACTCATTCTGCTCTGAGTCATTGGCGTCTATTTTATGCATGTCCTTATACATCACCCTTTCGTTGAAAATCACATCCTTGCTACGGATAACTTTTTTCTTTTCGTCATCCCAAATACGGTAGCCAACTCATCCTCACCATAGCCAATGAATGTGCATTTCTTGGATTTGGGATCAAGCTTATTCCTGCCTTGATCACTGATATGCACAAATGCTACACAACCGAAAACTTTTAGATGTGATAGTTTCACCTCTTTTCCGCTCCATACCTCCTCTGGTATTCTATGCTCTAATGGAACAGATGGGCCTCGGTTGATCAAGTAAGCTACCGTGTTGACTGCTTCTACCCAAAATTGCTTTGGTAGACCTAACTGTATATGAATGCTTCTGGCTCTTTCTGTCAACGTTCGTTTCATACGCTCAGCTACACCAATGTGTCGAGGCGTGCCTGGCACAGTTCTTTCCATTCTGATCCCATGCTCATAGCAGAAATTTTTGAATCTGGTGTCTTCATATTCACCACCATTATCGGTTCTGAGCTTTTTGATCTTTAAACCCGTCTCATTTTCCACCATAGCTTTCCATCTTCTGAAAGCCTCAAATACTTCAGATTTATGCTTTATAAAGTAAACCCATACCTTCCGAGAGTGATCATCGATGAAAGTCACGAAGTAGCATTCCCCACCAATAGATGAGACGGTCGTTGGTCCCCAAACATCATAGTGAATAAGCTCTAGCCTTTCTTTCTTTGGAATTATGCAACTTATCTGAAAGCTGACTCTCTTTTGCTTTCCAAGTATGCAATCTTCGCACATGTCTATCTCCTTATACTGTAGACCTAGAAATTTTCCCTTTGAGTGCATAATCTTCATCCCTTTCTCATTCACATGGCCTAGTCTCTGGTGCCAGAGATTTGGTGTTTCATTGCCTGCTGCAGCTGTAATTGAACAATGTGCCTTTACTGTCATGTAAAGAGTGCCACTTTTCTTGACTCGAACAACTGTCATTGCACCCTTTGAAATCTTCCAATCATCACTATGGAAGATCGTAGTTTAGCCTTCACTGGCCAACTGCCCGACTGAGATTAAGTTCCTTCTGAGATCGGGAATATGCCTAACATTCTTCAACTCCCAAACATCTCCGTTCAACTTAATCTTCACTACACCTTTGCCAATAATAGCACATGGTTGATCATCACCAAGATATATCTTTCCAAGGTTTCCGGGGATATATTTCTCAAAGAATTCTTTTTGTGAAGTAGCATGGAACGATGCTCCAGAGTCTAACACCCAAGATTCTTCCTTGTTCTCCAAAGAGCATATCAATGCATCGTCTCCTCCTGAGGTGGAAGTAACATTTGCCTCTGCCTTCACTTGTTTGTCCTTCGGTGCACTCTTGCACTGATTTTTGTAGTGCCCGGTTCTTCCACAATTCCAACACTCGATAGTCTTCGAGCTGTGGGAATTATTAGGATTCCTGGATTTGGACCTCCTGTTCTTTGATCTACCTTGGTAGTCTGTTCTGCCACATCCATTCCCTTTGGTTGAATTTCTTCCTCTTGACTCTGTATGCAAAACTGAAGAAGTTGACGATTCATCTGACTCTCTACGTTGGATCTCTTTACTGAGAACCAAATCACGAACATCGTCAAATTTTAACTTATTGCTTCCTGACGAGTTACTCACAACCGTGACAGTAGCATTCCACCTTTCTGGTAGAGAAGATAAAAGTATCAATGCTCGTACTTCTTCATCGAATTCAATTTCCACTAAACTCAACTGGGTTGTGACTGTGTTGAGTTCATTGAGATGTTGAGCTACCGATGCGCCTTCTGTCATCCGCAAATTGAACAAACGCCTCATCAAGTGCACTTTGTTTGAGGCTGATGGCTTCTCATACATATTGGAGAGAGCTGCCATAAGACCCGCCGTGGTCTTTTCCTTTGCTATGTTGAAAGCAACATTACGAGATAGCGTCAATCGAATAACTCCGAGGGCTTGTCTGTCTAGAAGATTCCAATCTTCTTCCTTCATAACCTCTGGCTTCTTCCCTAAGAAAGGTTGATATAGATTTCTTTGATACATATAATCCTTTATCTGCATTTTCCAAAACCCAAAATCTGTGCCATCAAATTTCTTGAGTTCACCCTTCCTTCATCTACGGCCATTGCTCCCACTCAAATCTGACTTCCTCCGGATCGTTTCTGACTATAACTATAAACCACCGTGTATTAGAACACCTCCGTCAACGAACAAATATCGTCGACAAAATGTCACTATTCATGTAATTCACTATTCACGTAAATAGTAACCTTGCAGAAAATTGACAGAAATCACCACCAATAGCTCTGATACCAGTTGTTGGGAAATTACGCAAATTTCCGATAAGCCAGATTTATGAGAAAGCAAGAATAGAAAAATAACATACAAATTTTGATAACGGAATTCGGCCAATATTGCTTACGTCTTCGGACCTGCTGCAGATCTTTTTACTGAAAGGGGAGAAATTACACAAGATGTTTACAACACTCAGAATTCACAACCCAATTACACCCAAGAAAATTATTCTCAATTTTCTCTCACAAAAGCTTTTCTCTCAATTGGAATGAACACTTTGGATGATTAATTCATTACAAATTACACATCTATTGATAGGAAAATTCACTACTTGAATTACTGCTTAAATTAATAGTTCCTTAAATTGCTCCTTGAATTAAGCTCCTTGTTTTGCTCCATGAATTGCTCCATGTTTTGCTCCTTAATTTGCTACTTAAATTAAGGAGCTTTATAACAATATCCAACAATTTTAATATCTTTATAGTATATAATTTGATTTGTATTCACTCTAAAAATTATATTTATTTTAAACATGTGATATATTTTAATTTTGATAAGTTTTATAAATAGAATTACAAATTTTTCATTTTCATTTTTATTCTTATTAAAAAATAATTTTTGTGAATGTTTATATTTTAAATTCTTTTAACATTGATAATAACACTAATCACTTACTAGTAAAGCGCTAAAATGCTTAACTTCTTATCATAAATTAGCATAAATTAGAATCATTTATGTAAATTATTGCTTATTAAAAAAATATATAAAATAACAATTTTATCAATAAAGTTAATTTTTGTAATTTATTCTTTCTCAGATATATTTTTATATAAAAAAATATCACATAAATATCTTAAATTAGGTTGTGTTGTTTATTACTTAACAGAAATATAATAAAATTTTAATTATTAAAATAATATTATTTATTTTTAATTGATTTTTTTATTTAATTAAGGGACTAAATTATCCTATTTTTAATCTAATGTGTTAAACAACACAAATAAACATCTAAAAAAAATATTTATGACATCTCTCTCTGTATTGTATTATCATTAGATTTTATGACATATTTAATAGTAAATTTGACTTCTTTGTTACTTTATGGTACAATAAAAATATAATTTTATATTTTATTTTTATAATTGTTAATAAATTATATCCATAAGTATTTTTTTATTTTATTTTTAATAATAAGAGTATAAATATAAATATAAATATTTATTTATTTTTTTAATTATTATATTTATATTATTTATACACCAGTTAATTTTAGATTTTTAGAAGTTAAAATTAGCTTTACGTATTGAGTCACGAATCATTAATGACTGTTGTTTTATTCATTAATCATCCATAACTTAAAAACGATGTTCCTTTGAATAAATTTTCTATCTAGGTTACGGTATATATGTAATAGTGAGTCTGAATTATTTTTACACATTGTGTGTGCGCGGCACTTTGACAGGGGATAAAATCAACCGTGTTATAAGATGACTTCGGATCCACTTTACTTATGTATTAATTAAACAGAAAAAATAATCGTAAAAATGATATTTACATTTTTTTATTTTATTTTTGTGATAATTTAGTATGTTATTGTTAAAAAGTAATCATATAAATTACTTTTTTAACTGTATTAAATAATGATTGTTTTAATTATTTAACTTGAAATTATTATAACTGAAAGAATTAAAAAAAATAAAGATAAATAAATGAAAACTTAAAAAATAATAATTTATTACTATCTAATCACTTTTTGATATTAATAGGAATAAAATATTGTAAAAAAATAAACACATAATTTAATTATTATTTTTAAAATAAATATGAGTTTTGTATAATCATCATCAATAGTTTTAACAATATTTCTACCACTTAACTTTTATCGATTTATATCTTGATTTTCTAACACTTTTAATTTTTGTAAGTAAGTTGTGACAAATTTTTAATATATATATATATATATATATATTTTGCAATATACTCATCAAATTAATATATTAAATAAATTTATTAGGTTTAATTATACCATTGACCTTAAATTTTATCACTTTTAACTCTTAAATTTTCGGTCTACTAATTTTTTATATTAGATAAATTTAATCAAAATTTAAAGATAATAAACTAAATGGTTAAACTTTAAAAGTTAAGAGATTAAATAATATAAAAAATAATTTTTTAACATGTTAATTCAGATAATTATAATATAATTTTTAAATTTAAACTAATTAAGTAAAATTTTAAAAGTTAGTGTACCAAAAATTTTAAACAATATTGTTAAGTAATCAAAAAATATTATAAGTGATAAAATTATTGAACAAAAATTTAATTCTGTCATTATTTAAATTTTTAATTATTTAATTATTTTTATATAAAATATTAAATTTAAAAATTAGAAACTACATCTTATAAAATTTTAAGAAAATTTATAAAAACAAAATAAAAAATCAGGTTACATATAAGTCTATTAAATAAACTATTACTTTTCAAAGTGAGTGTGTATCGTGGGAAAAGTGAAAGAGAAATGGTATAAAAAGGGAAAGACACATTGCTCTATGCACTTATTGTCTTTGTCTAGTCTACGTTGAATTGCTTTTATTGGGTACCTTTTTTGTGTGATCGAGTCAAAAGAAAAAGAAAACAACATGCGGTACGAATGAATTGAAGGCTAAAGCTAAATTGAATTAATGAATTGATTAATATTAATGGTAATAAAACTAATCCTCTAATTATTTTTTAAATTTAAATCAAATCAAAAATAATATTTATTTAAATTTTTTTTTTAAGTTTAACAAACACGAGTGATTAAAATAAAGTTTCATTTAATATTATTATTGAGTTTATAAAATAATATTATCTTATTTAGATTTTAATTTTAATAGATATAATTTTAAATTTATATTCTCTTTAATTTTTATTAAATTTAAATTATAAATAACTATATATTATATTATTCTTTTTCATTATCATCCCATATTAATTAATAAAGATTAAATATGATAAAATAATATAAATTTTATTAACTCGTTAACATTTTATAGTGTGGTATTATTTGGAGATTGTGTGATCTTTATTAATAAGATGCAATAATATTATGACACGTGCATGGGGTGAGATCATTACAGCATTTTATGGTGGACGTCTATAAACAAGTTGACTTGTCATTCAAAAGAAGTGTTTTTCTCCCTATGTGTTAATACGGCTACCTTTACCTTACAGTTGCCACCTGTTTTACCATGTGGCTCTACCTCTAATAATAGATGATGCACCATTGTTTTCTTCCCTAGGCTCTAGCTAACCCTAACCTTTTACGTGAGGTTTTTTTTTTCCTTTCTCGATCAGCCCGAGAGGGATTTCATTAATGATGAACAGTACAATTTGTCTTTTTGGATCATTTAATATCTCCGTTTATAAAAAAAGGTTTATATACTTTATTTATATATATATATAAAAAAAAACATTAATCATTTAAATAAATTTTCCCAATCTCTAAAAATAATAAAAATTATATATATATATATATATATATTTAATTTTTTAAATAATAAATATCAATGAAATATTAGAATAAAAATAATAAAATATAAAAACAAATATTAAGTGGATTTTTTTTATATTAATTATCATCTTATTTTTATCAAAAACTTTTTTTAATCACTTAATAGAAAAAAAAAATTATTTAATATAAAAATATTAAATAATATAATTTATTATTAATTTTTTATATTTTTTAAAATTAAATTAATAAATTATTAATTTTTTTTAATCTAATTTACCAAATAATACAAATACTATTATTTAAGAGATTTATACGATAGTTTGCATCTATTTTTATTATTTTTAAATCATTTTTTAAAAATAATTAATTTTTATTATAATATCTTTTTTATTTTTAATTAATCTCATGTTTTTATCCTAACTGATAATATTAATAATAATTTTTTTTAAAAAAAGTTAAATTATCTTTTAATAAACAACGACACAGATAACATAAATAATAAAAATTATTATTTTTTCTCTTTCATTAATACTAAAAATCAAATTCTCACAAATATTTTTCAAAAATATATAACATAAAAAATTACATTTAAAACGTAAAAGTTGAAAAAATGTCATCGATTACTCTAATTTAGTGTGAGGCATCCAAGCACGTAGAGGTAGACTCTTATTAAATATATATAATTAAAAGTGTATTTTATTTGTTTTAAATTTTTTAACCATATAAATCTACCTTTTTATTCTAATTTATATATTTATATTATTAAAAAAAATTAAAATTAATTTAATGTTAAATTTTATCTAATATTTAAATCAATTTTATTACTATTATTAAATATTATTTTATTATTATTATTATTAAATATTATTTTATTGTTATAAATTTTAATAATAGTATTTTATATAATGTTTTAAAAGTTATAACTATTAAATTTTTTTTTGGTTGTCATACTCTTTCATTATATTATTATGTAGTAATTGGTTTGGTTGTCAAATTGTAAAGTTACAGTGATTATTCGTTATGAATAATTGGAAGTTTGCATGATTTATCTTTGACAATGGCATGACTCTGCTGGCATACGTGGTGTGTCTGGTTCTGAATTTAGAACCAAAAGGAATCTAAGTTAGTACACCTTTCACATCATATGTTGGTAATTGGTAATGCCTGAAAAGCCAAAACTCACCCCATTAATTTCTATACTAAATTTTTTAGTAGTTGATAATTATTAATGATATAGCTAACTGCAAGTTATTTTTCTATATAAAGAAATTAATTATATATAGATGCACAAATTTTTTACATAATTATATAAAAAAATTACACTAATTTGTTACTTAGTGTAAATATATATATATATATATATAAATAAGGGAAAATAATTCTTGATTATATTTAGCTTTCAAGAAAGATATATAAAAAATCTATAATTATTAGATAATACATAAAGTTATTATTATTTCCATAAAAAATACACGTTATATATCATTGATTTTGTTTGTTGTTGCTAAAATCAATCATTTCTAGGGATATTTATGAAATTAAAAAAAAAATCATTCTCATCCCAAAAACCCTCCAAATCAGCCATGATCTCGGTAAAAAAAATAAAATCAATCATCAATGTATCTTTTATGAAAACAATAGGAATTTTATGTACTAGTTATTTAATACTTATAATTTTTTTTTATATATATATTTCTTAAAAGTTGTAAGACTTTTAGTCTTTCATCATATAAATAATAAGTTAAATATATTATAAAATAAAATTATCTTGATTCTAAATATTTGAATACATTATTTTATCAATTTTTCTTTATATCAATATATATGAATAGTTTCCAATTGATTCACATGCCACCACTGCTTTGACACGAGCTTAAACTAAGATTAGAAAGAATTATAGATAGCGATTAGTTTAGTTTCTTATTATTTATACTTGTATCGGTTCCCTAAGCCTTATAAAAATAAATTAATTAGACTGATATATTTGATATTTCCCATTTAAGTTACGTACATACTATTTACCGATTAATGCTTAAAATAAGCAACCAGTAGTCCAAACAGACAAGACCTAATTTCCATCTATATATTACCATTTTCGATTAACGGCCTGTTGTGTTTCGATCGTACCTCTATGTGTATCCATAAAAGAAAAGTCTTGACAGGTACGTAGGTAAAAATATTGTACTATAATTCTAATTATTTAGTATATATTGTAAGAATCAGGGTCCAAAAAATGGTTAGGATTAGATCAAATCGTAAAACGATACCGAACGGTTTTACAAATCAAATGATTATGTCCGGTTTGTATTTATTAAAATCGTTTTTCAAACGGTCCAGTCTGATTTAAACCATTCGAATTAGAATGGATCGGTTTAATAAATATATTAAAATTTTTACATTATTTTTCATTAAAGATGTCAAAATAATCGAATCAAACCGGAAACCGAATCGAATCGAACGGTTTTATAAATCAAACGATTCGATTCGATTTATAATAATTAAAACCATTTTAAACGGTCTTATTCGAATAATATAAACGGTCCGATCCAATATTTTTTTCACAAAATTAAATTGGATCGGAAAGCTGGACACACTCGTACGAACAACTGATTACTTTAATGAAATTTATTTCTAAAAAAAAAAAGTGTACCCAAATGCAAGTTTTTATCCTCGTGAAGTGAAATAAACAGTATATATCCTTATTATGTACGAACAACTGATTACTTTAATGAAATTTATTTCTTAAAAAAAAAAGTGTACCCAAATGCAAGTTTTTATCCTCGTGATAATCCTCGTGAAGTGAAATAAACAGTATATATCCTTATTATGTCAATCAGCTGGTGGGATATTGTTTGGCGTCAATGTACCACTAGGGGCTTCTCAATTTTTTCACTACATATAATTAAAGGTGTGAGGTGATTCTTTTTATATATATAAAGTAGTATTATATACATCAAATTATTATATAAAGTATTTTAAGAAGTTATTATAAAAACACTTATTAAAAAGATAATTCCATATGAAATGATCCCAAGTTGTGGTAATTAAAATCATTTTAATATTTATAATTAATTTTTCTCGTACAATAAGCTAAAAAAACACACACACATCTGGGACATAGTACGACTGTACGATGAAGGCGATTAAAAAATGTTGGTTTGGGGAGGTAAAACATCGGTAAAGACAGAGAATTCTAAAAATGACGATGGGTCGGTGAGATTGATTTATTCTATAATGGGTTTTATCGGGTGATTTGAGAGCAATTTAGGCCCAAGATGGAGACATTCTTGCAAATTTTCTTAACTTGACAAATTGGTAACCTTTTCGTGCTACCTTCATCTTAATGTGTTATTTTTAATAAGCAAATGCATGTGCTAACAAATTTAAAAGAATTATATTTTGAGTTATTATTTTAATTAAGTTAATTAAGTAATTTAATTAAGATAATCTAATTAAACATCTTATACGATTTGAACTTCATAACGTGTAATACCCAATAATAAACTTAATTAAGACTAATAAGGCTTTCATTAGTTTATTATGTAAGGACCATGGTATGGTTTGGTTCACAAGTCTAATCATTATCATCTTTTTTACTCTCTTATCTATTGAGTGAGAACCTATAAGAGAGAAAAGATCAGTACGTGTAAAGCTATAAACCCTTAATCTATTCTTCAATCCTTTATCATAGATTTAAGTATATTCTTTATTGTTTTACGTAATCTTGATAACCTAACATGAATCTAAGATCTATACATGTATTTAGATATAGTTATAACAAGTGATATCAGAGACTTGCTTTATGTTAGATTATTAGGATTGATCATATTGGTTATGATTATTGAATTCTATGTGTATACACGTGATTTTAGTTTGTTTTATAAATCCATATGGTTTTAAGGATTTGATTTATATATGTGTATTTTCATTAATCACGGTTATATGATTGTTGTAGAAATAATAAATATTATAATATATATAAATATGATGCAGTTTTGATAATATACATCCATATATGCCTTTGAGTTGATATCTTCAACAAATCATTTTTTTATCATGATTTATCCATCTGATTCGCATATTATGCATTTTGTATTTCTAATTTTGTTTTTTCTTTTATATATATGTTTCCATGGAACATTACTTTTGTTTCTTTCTCTATGAAATATGCTTCGATTTAGTTAGTATAATACATTTTTTTGTATAAAGTATTGATATCATTCAAATTTTGCTTCATGGATTCAGTGCAATATTTGATTTGATTTGATAAAAGTGAATCATATTTGATTTGATTTAGTAAATATGTATCATAAAATACGTATTACATATATTTTTATTTATGGTAAAAATATCAAACTTCATTATTTATTTATTTATTTTTAATATTTTTGCATTAAACTTTGGATTTGGGGGCACTCACTTAATTTTTGTGTCCTCTATTCTGGAATAAATTAATTGAAACAAAATGTTGCCAAAGTAACCTCTTTTGTGTAGATTTATTTATTTTTGAATAATAGGATGTGTGTATTTCTTGTTTATGCGATCAATGATAAACCCAAAGGAAGGTCATTGATTGACCAAACAACAAATGCACCTGTGGGAATAAATGAGTGATAATTATATAGTTTTCATGTGAACAATATACTGGCCCAAAGAAAGGTTGTTATTTGATAGTATTTATTATCAACATTTGATTTCTGCATGAAGAGTACCACTTATAAGTTGATTTTTTTGTCCAAAGACTAAACACTAATGTTGTGCTAGGTATCTTATTTAAATGGGCCTATCACTACACTTGATTGAAATTTATGTATTACAATTTTATTTTATTATTTTGCATATTATGACATGAATTTCTATTATGTGAGCTTATGTATTTGTTTGTTATGAATTTTTCCTTTCAATTACTACTTCTGTTGCTAATATTACTGCCAACATGAACTCAAGTCTTGTGCTTAACGACATAAACTTTAAGAGCTGGAAAGAAAACATTCTATTAATTCTCGACTGCATAGATTTAGACTATGCATTAAGAAAAGAACAACCTGTTTCTCTTACAGAGAAAAGTCCCACTGATGAAAAATGAACTTTGAGAAGTGAGAACGTTCGAATCGCCTAAGTTTAGTGATGCTTAGACATAGTGTTTCAGAAGCGTTCAGGGGCGATATGTCCGATGAGGTATAAAGATTTTAACTGACGTTGTCCAGATGAGGTATAAAGGAAAGGGAAACATTAGGAAGTACATTATGGAGATGTCTAACATCGCTTCCAAAATTAAGGCACTAAAGCTTGATCTTTCTAATGACTTGCTTGTGCATTTAGTGTTTATATCCCTTCCTGTACACTATGGTCATTTTATAGTTAGCTATAGCACTCATAAATAGAAATGGGCTCTTAATAGGCTCATTTCACACTATGTTTAAGAAGAGAATAGGTTGAAGGGAGAAAAGACTAAAAGTACTCATCTTGTAACTACCTTAAAGATTAACAAACGAGAAAGGACTAATGATAAGAAAACTGTAGTGAGAACATCACAACCCAAGAAACAAAAGACTCAATATGCCTACTTCTTTTACAAGAAACCTGGGCACGTGAAGAAGAAATGTTTCAAATTCATCGCATGGTGTATAAAGAAAGGTACACTTTTCACTTTTGTTTATTTTGAAGTTAATTTGACTTATGTATATAGTAATACTTGGTGGGTAGGTTCTGATGTTACTACTCACACAAGTGTTTCTATGTAGGGTTTCATCTGGAGCCGAACGCCAAGTGATGCTAAAAGATTCATCTATATGGGCAATGGAAAACAATATTAGTTGAAACCATTAGCACTTTTAGATTATATTTTGAGACTGTTCATTTTATTGAATTAAGAGAGACTTATGTAATACCGTCATTTAGGTGAAATTTGATTTTTATTTTTATTTTGGACAAATTTGGTTACTCTTGTTCATTTGGGAACAATAAATATAGTCTCTTCCTTAATTCTACTCTAGTTATGACTCGTTCTTTAATTGATAAACAATATATGCTAAATACAATTGCTTCATCTAATGAAACCTTGCACACAACATCGAGAGGTACAAAGTGCAAATTATTAAATGAGAATTCTGTCACCTAATGGCACAAATGCTTAGGACACATATCCAAAAGGAGAATAGAGACACTTGTGTTAGAAAGAATACTTGAACCCCTTAATTACACAGACCTTGATGTATGTGTTGAATGTATCAAAGGGAAACAAACAAATACTAAGAAGTTGAGTGCCAATAGGATTTATGGAATCTTACAATTGATACATACTGATATATGTGGTCTATTCTCTATAGCTTCTTGGAATGACCAACCATTTTTATCACCTTTATAGATGACTATTCTTGTTATAGGTACTTATACTTGATCCATGAAAAGTCACAATTCTTGGATGTTTTTAAGGCCTTCAAATTCAACTAGGAGAGAAGATTAAACCTGTCAAATTAGATTGTGGTAATGAATACTATGGTAGATATGACGGATAAGGTGAACAATGTCTAGGACCATTTACCAAATTCTTAGAGGAATGTGGAATCGTCCTGCAATACATAATTCTAGGGCAACCTCACATGAATGGTTTTGCTGAGAGACATAATAGGACGCGTAAGGATATGGTAAGAAGTATGATTAGTCATTCTTCTTTGCTAGAATCACTCTAAGGAGAGGCACTTAAGACTGTAGTCTACATACTGAATAGAGTACCTAGAAAAGTAGTAGCTAAAACCCCTTATGAACTATGGACAATAAAAAATTCTAGCATTAAGCACTTACACATTTGGGGTTATCCAGTTGAGGCAAGGCCTTATAAGCCACATGAAAACAAATTGAACTTAAGAACTATTAGTTTCTATTTTGTTGGGTATCCTGAATGGTCGAGGGGTTTTAAGTTTTATAATCCCTCAACTAAGTTCTTTTTCAAGACTATAAATGCAAGGTTTTTTAAGGATGTTGTGTTTGAAAGGGTAGATAGAGTTAGGAATGTTGTATTTGAAGAGGAATCCATTCCTTTACAAAATATTATTATTGACAATGATCAGCCTATTGACATTATTCAAAATACAATTCATGACAACAATGGGGATTTACCTATAAAAATCCCTACTCAAAATTAAGAGGTTGCTCCAGAAGAGTAAACATAACAACCTCAAGAGCAAGTGCTACTTAGGCGATCCACTAGAGAGAAAAGAAGTGCAATTTCCAGTGATTACATTGTATTTCTTCAAGAGCATGAGTTTGACATAGGGATAATGGAAGATGATCTAATCAATTTCTAACAAGTCAAACAAAAAGCTAATTGTCAGAAGTGGATTGATGCCATGAATGATAAGATGAAATCCATGAAAGACAATGACGTTTAGGATCTTATCAAGTTGCCTAAAGGTGCAAAATTCATTGGTTGTAAATGGATATTTAAAACCAAAAAGGATTCTAAGGGCAACATTGAGAGGAATAAAGCACGTCTAGTCGCTAAAGGTTTTACTCAAAAGGAAGGTACCGACTTCAAAGAAACTTCTTTCCAGTATCCTCGAAAGATTCTTTTGAGACAATAATGGCACTTATAGCTCATTTTGACATAGAGCTGCACTAGATGGATGTTAAGACAACTATTCACAATGGTGAAATTGAGAAAACCATATACATGATGCAACCAGAAAAGTTTGTAACAGGTCATCTATGTTCCATGGTTTGTAAACTGAAAAGATCCATCTATGGTCTCAAGTAAGCTTCCCATCAATAGTATCATAAGTTTCATCAAATCATTATCTCTTATGGTTTTGAGGTCAATGCAGTTGATGATTGTGTATATCACAAGTTCAGTGGGAGTAAATTTATCTTTCTGGTGCTCTATGTTAATGACATACTATTAGCTAGCAGTGATATAGGCTTGCTGCAATAAACCAAGAGATTTTTGACAAAGCATTTTGAAATGAAAGATCTTGGTGATGCCTTTTTTGTATTAGGAATTAAGATACATCGAGATTGTTCTTGGGGTGTTCTTGGGTTATCACAAAAGAGCTTTATCGAGAAGGTACTTGATAGATTTGGCATGAAAGATTGTACACGAGGAGATACTCCTATTGTCAAAGGATACAAGTTTAGTCTCAATCAATTCCCCAAGAATGAGATTGAATGAACAAAGATGCAAAAGATTCTTTATGCTTTGGCAGTTAAGAGTCTTATGTATGTTTAAGTATATACGCATCCATATTTGGTGTACATAGTGGGTATGCTGGGCAGATACTTAAGTGATCCCAGTATAGATCATTGGAAAATAGCCAAACAGGTTATGAAGTACTTATAGAGAACAAAGGATTATATGCTCACCTATCAAAAATCAAATAATTTAGAGATAATTGGGTATTTTGACTTCGATCTTGTGGGTTGTCACGATACAAAGAGATCCACTTTTGGCTATGTCTACATGTTGTCTGAAGAAGATATATCTTGGAGAAGTACTAAGCAGTCACTCATAGCTCCTTCCACTATGGCAACAAAATTCATAGCTTGTTATAAGACAACCAATCATGCGATATGGTTGCGTAATTTTGTCACTGGGCTGCGATTAATGGATGGAATTGGAAGACCACTAAATATTTATTGTGACAATCTTTCAACAGTTATGTATTCGAATAACAATAGAAGCTTGTCAAATTCTAAACACATAGACATTAAGTTTCTAGTTGTTAAAGAGAGAGTTTAAAGTAAAATAATGTTTATTAAGCATATAGGAACAAAATTCATGCTAACGGATCCACTTACTAAAGGTTTGCAACCCAAGGTCTTTCTTGAGCATACTGCTCAAATGGGTGTAGTCTTATTTAATGATATGTAGTTTTAGTGGGAGTTTGTGTTATGTATTTGGTTATTTTGTTTGACGCTGTTATAATACTTTATGTATGTTTAGTTTTCTACAGAATAAAGTTGATGGTTTTATTATCTTTATTACTTTGAATGTGTAATCTTTCAATTGTGGTTTGACATAAAGTTTGAAAGATTGAGGTTTGATCATACTAAGGAATAAAGGACCAATTGGGAATAGGCATGATTAAGATCATATTACATGTAATTTTTAGTTACACATCCATACTTTATCTATGTCATTAAACATATTTGGTATGATGATCATTGATGGATTGAGTTACGATAAATGTAACAAAGGTTGATTTGGTCTTATATTGGTATATGATACACACCAGATTTATTAAAGAAGATGTTTATAGAATAATTAGTAAGTTTGTGTGCATCTAAGGTTATTAAATATAATTGTCATTGGAATTAATTTGTAGCCCAAGTGGGAGATTGTTGGGCTATTTTTAATAACTTAATGAGTAGGCTAACAAATTTAAAAGAGTTATATATTTGAGCTATTATTATTCTAATTGGGCTAATTAAGTGATCTAATTAGAAGAGTTTAATTAAACATCTTATATTGTATGGGCTTCGAAATGTACAATACCTAATAGTAAACCTAATTAGGGTTAATAGAGCTCTCATTAGTTTATTATATAAGGAACTCTTTACGGTTTGGTCTTCAAGGTTATTCATTATCAACTCACCTCCTCTCTTTCTATCTATTGAGTGAGAACTCATAAGAGAGAAAATATTAGTCTGTAGAAGTTTATAAACCTTTAATATGTTATTCAATACTTCATCATAGATTCAGGTATGTTCTTCATTGTTTTGTGTAATCTTGATAACTTGACAAGAGTCTAATATCTATGCATGCATTTAGGTCTAGTTATAACATAATATTGGTTCTTCAATTTATGGTTTTTTACACGTTTATGTATTTCTTGGCTTTCACTTCTTTTATTTATGGTCCAAATTATTTTAGCTATCAGTTATGCTTATTTGCTAATTAATTGATTATGATATAATATACTTTTTTAGATTGATGCACGATTACTTAAACAATTTGATCAGATTTAGCAATCCATGAAGGTACCTCTATGTTTTGACTAATTAGGAATCCATTAATATCAATTTGGTTTGGATTCCTTTTGGACATCCTAATAAGACTATTTTCTTGTCAATAGGATACATTTTATTCAAGTTATTTACTTGAAAATAAGGTTATCAACTAAGCAGAGAGACCCTGAAATAGCTAAAACATTTTCTCCAATAAAATGATTTTAAAGATAAGGTCTTTTAGTTTTCTACTTCTAAAACATTCTTATTTTTTATGAAACTTTGTTCTTTATAGAATTTAGTTCATTCTGGTTCCCACTGTCATTGTAGCTATTTGTTATGGAATGTGCATGGTGTTAGAAAAATTGAATAAAAATTTTAATTTTTCAGTTTTACTTCTTTTAAATTTTTTGTTACTTGTCTTGATTTCTTCTATTTCTTAGCTTCAATTCCAATCATTTCTCTGCCTATTTCTCTTCATCAATACTCTTTTTAATTTCTGTATGATTTTTCTATAAATAGAAAAGAACGTAGAGAAAGAAAACATGAAAAGAGAAGAAGATTTGAGAATGAAAAAAAAATAGAGAAAAGAGAAGGAAGAGGCTGCGAGAAGAAGAAGAAGAAAAGGAAAAGGAGAAAGGGAAAAAAAGAGAAAAAAGGGAAAGAAAAAAAAAGACCGATAAGGTAAATATATATATATATATATATATTATTTATTATTATTATTATTATTATTATTATTATTATCATTATTTGTTGTATATTTTCCATCTAGAGTTAGATTCTTTCGATAGAGTTCGGATACTTTAAAGCTGATAGAATAATAAACTATGATGTAAGTTTATTATTATTTAATTGTTCTATCATTGGAGATAAATTTTTGTCGTTTTCAAACATCCACGGTGAGCGAAAAAATAATCGTAAGGATATTGTGCGATACACATGACTCGATTATTATTTATTTATTTAATTTATATATTATTTAAATTTTGTATTTATATATATTTCTAATTTTTTAATAAAATAATTTCATTCTTAAATTTTTTGTACGTGTATTATTTCTAACAATCTTAAGTTAATTTCTCTACTTACTTTTTGGACAAACAAATAAAAAAAGTTTTTTTAATAAATATTACGAAACAAAAAGATTATTTATAATATGTTATATTTATCTATTCTACTATATATCTGTTATGCTATTTATATTATATTATAATTACTTTTCAATTTTTACATCTTTATTAATTCCTTTCATCATATATTTAATATTAATTTTGCTCTCATATTAAATTACTTTAATTTTATTTACCCGATTTCATTGCTTTTTGTATTGTTGTTATTATTAATTATTTTATATAATTATATTATTTTTTATTGATATTTTATATGAAATATTTTGTTTTCTTTTTTTATTATGTATTATGTATTATTAATATTAATATTCTTTACTTTATATTGGTATTTTATTTTTACTATATATATTTATATTTTATAATTTTATATTAAATAAATTTTTATTTATTTTAAAATTATTTAATCACTATAATTAATGAAATTATAAATATATATGTAAATTAATGTATTTCTATCATTTTTTATTATATATATATATATTAAATCTATAAACTTTATTTAGTAATTTTAAAATTTAAATTGCTATTTGTGTATTGAACAGAAAATATAAAAAAAAATTATGCAATCTGAAAATGACAACTGTAGTGTCTCAAATTGAAAATCCAATTGTGAATGTTGATCTTAGTATGGGTGGTTCTACTATGAACCAAATAATGAGGCCTTCTATGGCTCATGGAGTAACTCTAATGTTACTGGTTTCCATTTGAATGAACCATGTTGTGGTAGAGAGACCTAAGAACTTTAATGATTTGAACTTCAAGAGATGAAAGAGTAAGATGATGTTTTATCTCATTACTTTGAATTTAACAAAGTTCTTAATTGAAGAAGCTTCCGATCAACCTGAGGATGAACAAGATTTGTAGTTTGCTAGTACTATTGAAACATGTAAGTATTTTGATTGATTATCTTTTTCAAAACTGTGTTCTGAATAGTCTAATCGATTCCTTGTATAATGAGTACAATAAAGAAAATATGACTAAAGACTTGTGGGTATCATTGGACCGAAAGTATGAAACTAAAAATGCTGATGCCAAGAAAGTTTTGGTTGGTCACTTTCTTGATTATAAGACGATGGACTCTAAATCGATATGCATTCAAGTACGTGAAATCTAAGATCTTATAACAGAGATGTATGGTGAATAGATGATAATTAGTGAAACCTTTAAAGTTACAGCTATTATTGAAAAGTTTTCTCCTTCATGGATAGAGTTCAAGGCCTACCTTAAGCATAAGCGAAGGGATATTTCTTTGAAAGACTTACTGATAAGATTCAAAGTGGAAGAAGACAACAAGGCTTCTTCTAAAAGTGGTTATATCCCATTAACACTCAAGGCTAATGTGATGGAACATGGTAAAAGTTCCAAACATAATAATAATAAGGGCAAGGGAAAGCTAGGTAAAGGGTCTAAATTGGGACCTAGATAAGCAAACTTTAATAAGTCAAGCTTCAAAGGGATTTACTTTAATTGTCAGAAGATAGGGTATAAAGCCCCAAATTATAGGTTTTCAAAAAGAAACAGAAATTGTGAGGCAAACATGGTTTATGACATCACTTATGATATCTCTGACATTGACTTATGTGCAGTCATTTTTGAGTTAAACTTGGCTGGATAAAACCCAAAAGAGTGGTGGATTGACACTGGTGCAACAAGGCACGTATGCTCAGATAAAAGGCTATTCATTACTTTTGAAGCAATGAAAGATGGAGAGAAGCTCTTCATGGGAAATTCAACCACATCAGCCATTCAAGGGCAAGGCCAGATGACCTTTGGGAATAGCTTAAATTAAACAATGTACTCTATATGTCTAACATCCGTAAGAATCTTGTTTCTGGATCATTGCTAAACAAACATGACTTTCGGATGGTGTTTGAATCTGACAAGGTCATTGTGAAAAAAAATGGGATGTTTGTGGAGAAGGGATATATATCTAATGAGCTAGATAAGCTCAATGTAATGACTGTAAAAGCTAAGAATATTAATAAGATTATTTCTTCTGCTTATATGCTTGAGTCTTCCAACTTGTGGCATGGTAGACTAGGTCATGTTTATTGCGATACATTACGTAGACTAATTAACATTGAACACATACCCACATTCCAAATTGATTCAAAGTATAAGTGTGAGACTTGTGTTGGGGCAAAAATGACTAGATCATTGTTTCATTCGATTAAAGGAACATTGAAACTCTTGACTTAATCCATAGTGATCTATATGATTTGAAATTTCTTCAAACAAGAGGTGGCAATAAATATTTTTTTTATGATAGCACAAAATATTGCTATGTGTATTTGTTTACAAGCAAAGATGAAGCTATAGAGAAATTTATTCTTTATAAAATAGAAGTTGAAAATCAACTCAACAAGAAAATCAAGGTACTGCGTAGTGATCATGGTAATGAATATGAGGCACTGTCTGGTGATTTCTGTGCATAACACAAAGTTATTCATGAAACCACAACTCTTTATTCACCTCAGCAAAATGAAGTTTTTAAACGTAAGAATCATACCTTGAAAGAAATGATTAATACAATGCTATTAAGTTTTTGGTTGCCACAGAAGTTGTGGGGGGAAGCTATTTTGTCAGCTAAGCACCTTTTAAATAAGGTACCCTAAAAAGACATATAAGACACCATATGAATTATTTAAAGGAAAGGTACCTTTCTATAAATATTTACGAGTGTATGGGTGTTTGGAAAAAGTGGTTGTACCTATACCTAAGAAGGTGAAGATAAGTCTAAAAACAATAGATTGCATCTTCATTGGATATGCACATAATAGTAGTGCTTATCAGTTTCTTGTGGATGAGTCAAAGATCCCAAATATACACAAGAACACAATAATGGAATTAAGGAATGCATCATTCTTTGAACATGTATTTCCAAGTAAATCTCAAGGAGTATCAAGTTCGTCGAAATAAATATATGAGACTATGAATGAATATAGTTAAAACAAAGTACTTGAACAAGAGGTTGAGGTTGAACTCAGACGTAGTAATGATCAAATGATCGAATCTACTAAGTCTATGTTGAATTAAAGGTTTGATATGAAAGACATAGGATTTGTTGATGTAATTTTTGTGAATTAAGATATCAAGAATATCAAGTGATCTCATTCTAAGTCAATGTTATTATGTTGACAAAATACTTGAGAAATTCAACAAGGGTGATTCTGGAATTGTGAGAACACAGTAAATGTAAATCTACACCTATCCAAGAATACAAGTGAGAGTGTGTCTTAACTAGAATATTCTAGAGTGATAGGAAGTCTTATGTACTTGATGAGTTATGCGTGACCAGCCATAGCTTATGTTGTAAGCAAAATAAATAGATATACTAGTAGTATAGGATCTGATCATTGGAAAGATATTACAAGACTACTTAGATACTTTAGATATACATGTAGCTATGGACTACACTACACAAGATATCCAACTGTATTAGAAGGATATAGTGATGCCAATTGGATTACTTATATGAAATACTCAAAGTCTACGAGTAGATATGTATTCATATTGGGTGGTGCAGCTATTTCATGGTAGTCCTCTAAACAGAAATGCATTGCTATATCCATGATAGAATCTGAGTTCATCGCTTTGGATAAATGTGGCAAATAATTTAAATGGATATGCAATTTTGTAAAGGATATTCCTAAGTGGGTGAAACATGTACTTGTAATATGCATTCATTGTGATAGTCAATATCCTATTGGCAAGGCACATAGCAATAGGTATACTGGTAAGTCTTGACATATACGTCGTAGACATAATATCATTAGACAACTACTCTCAACTAGGGTTATCTCTATTGGATATGTGAAGTCAAATGATAACATAGTTGATCCCTTAACTAAAGGGTTAAATCAAGGGTTAGTTGATAATTCATCAAGAGAATGAGACTGAAGCCCATGAATGAATATGGATTTGCAAAGGAAACCCAACCTATTTCATTAGAGATCCCAAGATCTAGGTTCAAAGGGACAACCAAATTGGAAATACTTAGTAAGATCACTATGAGGGTTTACCCTCAAGTCCATTCCTATGATGAAAACAATGATACTCGTAAGATACAGAATAAGCTAGGCTTTTAATGATTCTTATGAAGAAATACCAAATGGAGTATGTAGGTTACTCTTTGCAAATTACTTTTAAAGATAAGAGATTATCTATGTGAGGGATGAGTGGGATTTCTTCGAAAGAGAATTGTATAGGGCTCAATTCTTTATAGACTCTCACAGAGCCATACATATGTTCATGGCCAAAATGAACATAACAGTGAGAACTAAATTGTGTCAGGAATGACTCTTATGTGAAGTATGTCATTGCTTACTTAAACGGCAGAACAATTCAAAGACATCGTGTCTAATAGTCAGTCAGTCAGTAAGATAAATATACTTTTATAAGATAAGGTTCAAAGAGTAACACCTATCTATCCAATGCAGGTTTTGATCTGTTAAACTATATTTCCATGTCAAAATTTGATTTAAAATCTATATCAATTTTTATTCATATGAGAGATTGTTAGAAAAATTGAATAAAAATTTCAATTTTCAGTTTCAATTCTTTTATATTTTTCGTTACCTCCCTCTCAATTCCTTATGTTTCTCTGCTTCAATTCCAGTTGTTTCTCTTCATCAATTCTCTTTTTTGTTTCTATATGATTCTTCTATAAATAGAGAAGAAAAACACAAAAAAGAGAAGAAGATTTGAGAATGAAAAGAAAAAAACAGAGAAAAGAAAAGGAAAAGAAGAAAGAGAAAAGAAAAAGAGGAAAAAAACAAGAAAGAGAGACGTGAAAGGTAATATATATATATATATATATATATATATATATATATATTATTGGTTGTATATTTTCTATCTAGAGTTAGAATTTTTTTATAGAGTTGAGACACTTTAAAGTTCATAAAATACCGTAAGTTTATTATTATTTAATCGTTGTATATTAGGAGATAAATTTCTACTGTTCTCAAACACCCATGGTGAGCAAAAAAATTATCTTAAGGACACTGTGTGATACGTAAGCCTCGATTATTATTATTTTTATTTATTTAATTTATATATTATTTAAATTTTGTATTTATATATTTATATATATTTCTCATTTTTTAATAAAATAATTTTTTTAAATTGTTTGTTCATATATTATTTCTAACATATGGGACGAGAAAGGATGATTATGTTAATAATTATAATAATTTTGTACCAGTTTTAAGTATATTTTGTTAATAATTATTGTTTATGAGCGGTTAACGATTTTTTCACAGTTTAAACACAATTTTATTTTTTAATATTTATTTTAAAAAATTAAATATTAATATAATTCTTATTTTATTATATTATTTAAAATATTAATATTACTTTTCATATTTTAACTACTTATCACATGTTTTCAAGTAAAATAAAAAACATAAAAATAAGAATATATAGAATTCAATCTAATTATTCCGATATATACATACATATATATATATATATATAATATTAGTTTATGTTTAGTTTTGATTAGCCCCAAATAATTTTAGTATAATAATCATTAGTTTTAGTATAGTAATCATCCTCGTTCAATGCTCCTCCTATCAAATTATAATAAAATAAATGGAAAAACATAACATTTTCATTAGATTGCTTAAGGTGTACCATAAAAATAAACAATGGAGTTGTTTCTCTCCCTTCCTTCCTTCCTTTTATGTCTATTGTCGACCTTTCCAGTAGAGGCCACTAGAATATGGAAGTTACTAGATGGATAGAGAAATAGGATTTTTTTTTTTTTTGCTTTTGGGATCCTGTAAAAACGCTTCTAATAGCATAAAAATGCTTCAAGATCAAACAATTTTTTTAAGAAGCACTTTCAGGACATAGAAAATATATTTTGTACTTGCTGATAGAAGTACAAACAAACAAACCCTTATACTACCATCACTACATAAAGTATCTATAAATTTTCATGTTGTCATTCTATAAATTGTTTTTTGCTGTAAAAAACTTTTGAGCTATACAGATTAGGAGAAAAACTTAGGTATAGTTCATTTGCTATGGATATATCTAATGGCTTCCATTAAATTTTCCCATTTTAATGGTTTGCATAGATGAATATTCATTCCAGCCTCAATTGTTCTTCTCTTTTCCTCTCCTGAAGTATGAGCAGTTAATGCAATGATTGGAATATGAACACCATATGCCTCCTCTTCTTTCCTTATCTTCATTGTTGCTTCATATCCATTCATTATTGGCATCTGTTAAACACAATCAAAATGAAGACCTCATTAATATGCAACATTTCAGTAGAACTAGGTTCTCATTTTCTTTCCTCCTTTGTCTTTCGTCTCTATAGTTTATGTTGTCAAACTCACTAAAATGAGCCATGCTTCTAAAAAAAAACTAATAGTAAGACAATATGTAAGAGATGAAAATCAGAGTCATTACCTCGCAGTCCATCAGTATGTAATCATAAGGAAGAATATTAGATGACACAGCATGTGTACTCATGTGATTTCTAAGACGATTACGTACTAGCTCCCAAGCTTCCTTTCCATTTTCACAAAGCTCGGCAGTTGCACCAAGCCTTGCAATATTATGCATAGCCAGCTTACGTAATACTGCACTATCTTCAGCAACCAAAATCTTCTTCCCAGTCAAAGGTTTGTCACTACTCTGCAGGTTTCCATATTCTTCTTGAAGTTTTTCTCCTCGAAATGACTGTCCATAAAGTGGAGACTTGGATGTTATGTTATATTGATCATACCTAGTAAGTGATGAGATTATCTTCCCTGCTCTCTCATTGCTTATGCTACCATAATCCTCTTGTATTTCAGATTCAGCTTTATTTTGAGATTTATATCCCGGTGAGATAAAATCTTTGGAAACTTTTCCAGCTTCAATTACAATACCACTGTTTCGTAAGGTGCTATCAAACTCTGGAAGCATTTTCACTACTTCATACAGGCGAGTTCCATGAAACGGCTTGTATTTGATGATATCACTTGGATCAAAACCTTCAAGGCTTTTAAAGTTAATGCCATTCAACATTGGATTTGCAAGCCAAACGACCTTGCAGCAAGCATTACATTTTAATCCATTTCTAAATTCATTCACAATGTTGCATAATTCTGAAAGTGGTCCAGAAGTTGCATCAATCACTATCAGGATAAAGCCTGATTCACTTTGAGGATTATTAGTCATACTAAAGAGAGAGCGCATGTTGTCGGTTCCATCCATGATGCTTTGAGACACATCTTTTGTCCCGTAACTAGAATTAAGTGATGTAGAAATACTCGAGCATTCTTGCTGCAAACCCATATTAGATTTCCCAGAAGAACTATACTGAGAAAGGCTCCACTTGTGTTTCACATTCCCTAGAGTATGAGAAAGTTCTTTCCACTGCTTCACTACCATTACTTTTATCCCTAGGTTTTTCATGAACTTTTGTGAAATCCTTCTTCTCTCATTGTTATGAATCAACAGTACAACATAAGATCCCTCTACCTTGGGATTAGAGATAAGATTACCCAACCTAGAACTTGGGGTCCTAATTTCTAATCCAAGGCTTGGTGTGTGAACTGTTACCAATCTAGGATTTTCAATAATAACTCCATTATTTTGCCGTATTTCACCTGATATAGAATCACTTATCACTTCAATATTGTCTTCTCTTTCTTTTTCAGTAAAAACTGCATTTGCGCACATAGTAAAGAGAACATTGAACCTGAAGCAACTTCCTCTTTCACCAATCTCCTTGTCAACTATACCAATTTCACCATGCATCAAATGCACCTGAAAGAAAAGTTTGATATTGCAAACCATTTAGCCATATATATAATCGTATACAATAGTATTATAAAAAAGAAGAAGCAAAAGGCTTGAATATTTGTAATATTGTTTTTTGTTCAAATAAATTACTTACCAAAGATTGAACTATTCCAAGCCCTAAGCCAGTACCTCCTTCTCCAAGAGCAGTTTCCTTTACTTGTACATAGTTTTCAAAAACTATTTTTTGCTTCTCTTTTGGAATTCCTTTGCCTGTATCATCCACCTCAAACACAAGTTCCAAATAATGTGCCTCATTTTTTTCCATCTTCATAGAGTGAAATTCATCTGGTGATTTGTTTCTCTTATAAAACAGGCTTGAAAAGTTTCTCCGTGAACCATTCTTCTTTGAGGTTGTTATTGAGTTCTTGAAACTAGGTTTTCTAGCCCAGGCTCGAACTATTACATGTCCTTCTGAAGTAAATTTAACAGCATTACTCAACAAGTTACATAATATTTGTTTGAGTTTTCCCCTATCGCCTTTCACATGTGAGAACTTGATTAAGGAGCAATCACAAGGGTCCAAAACAACATCTATTCCTTTCTTTATGCCTAAAGGATAAAAAAGATCAACTACATCTTCAAGAAGTTGGGAAACATCGAATTCCTCCTCTTCAAGCTGCATCTTACCCGCTTCGATTTTGCTTGTATCGAGAATAGAGTTCAATATACCTAAATTGATACATATACACAAAATCAAGAATCATTTAGTATTGTTTCGATGAGTAGACAAAAGTGATTACATTTATGATTTAAGTACCTAACAAATCTTTGGTGTTAACCTCCATTTGTTTTAAATTTGCTTCTAGCTCAGAGCCGGAGGGAACTTCATCGTAGCATATATCAATCAAGCCAGTAATTGCAGCAAGAAAAGCACGGACGTCATGGCTGGCACTAGCAAAGGCAAGGCTCTTATTCATACTTTTTCTTTCAGCTTGTTCGGTTGTCTCCATTTGTTTTATAAGTGCAGCACAAATATGCATCTCTAGCTTGGCAGCTCGAATTAGTATAAAAATAAAACTGAAAATTAAGGCCATTGTTGTTGGGATCATTGATACTAAAATGACTAATGACATTCTGCTGAATTTGTGAAGTAGATGAATCAGCGGACTTTGTGGGATAGCCAATGCATAAACCTGAAACTCACATTCACCATATATAGAATTAATTACACATATATACACATGCATAAATCATTAATCAAAGCTGATAAAAGTTTCTTATATGTCATTTATATTTGATTTTACTCTATTGAACTTGTCACCACCATCTAAGCATAAAAATTATGTTGAATTTACATATGAGAAAGAAGAGCAAATGAATGAGAACAGAAGCAGGGATTGGTTATAGAAATCTAAATAAAATGAAAATTATTTCGAAACATGGATTGTATGTGTTGTACATAACACTGGATCTTTGGCTACTGGGTACTCCAATTAATAGCAATAGAATTTTGTATTCTATCCCTAAACTTGAGATTAGTACTATACATGGCAAGCAATAACATTATACATAAGCTCTAACTAATACGATGAGTTTCTCATAGCAGTAGAAGAAAAACATATTACTTCTCAGATTCTTAAACCGTGTAAAAAATCAATTATCTTAAATAATAATAAAATAATGTGAGGATAATTCAGAATGTTGTGATAGTAATTTGAACTTACTGATTGTACCCCCACTATGTCAATAGGAGAGCAATAAAACATGTAGTTCACTCCTTCAATATTCACAAGAGAAACACTTGAGTTTCCATCTTTAGGATCACAAGAAACACTACCAAGACTACCCATTCGATCACCATTTGGTTTCATAAATTCAAAGGAAATATAATTTCCATCAAACAACACTTGAGTGTTTCTGAGTCCTTCTTTAAGTACTTTGCCATCTCTGGTTGCCAAATACAAGCTCCCACCTTGAATATCCATATCATTAAGATAATTCAACATTATCTTAACAGGAAACCCAAATGATATAACTCCTTTGCCATTTACACTAGCCGAGTTTAGGAATAAAAGATTGTGATGTGCATCGTTGAATGAAGTGTCCAAAGAAGCATATCCATTTCTACTATTCAAGGCTTCTTGAAACCAACTTGCATTTATAGTGACTGAGGAGTAGTTCATAGTTACCTTTCCATATGGCTTTCCTGTGTCCTGATTTATAGGTTGGCTATACCATGGGGTCTCCCTTGAATTTTCACTACTTGAATTTACACCAAATGAGGAGTTAGAAAAAACCCTAAATATTTGGTTTTCATCTCCGTAGTAGAATAAATAATAGCCTCCTATCCCAATATATGAAACTTGTGTTATGTATGGCAGTGTTGATAATGCTTGAAACAGAAAAGGAGCCACCTGCAAAAGTTGAAGAAAAGTAGCAATTATCATTGAATTGATTTTTTAAGGAGATAAACTGGAAAATAAAACTTAAATATGTTGGTGAGAGAAGAGATGATTATGTACTAACATTATTCTCTATATCAGAAAAGGAGAGTTGAGATTCATGGACGGATGAACTTAAAACTCGTGCGAGCTTTGTTGCAGATGAATTCAGCAGATAAAAAGATTCAACTGTCTGCTGAATCTCAGATTCCATAGCAGATTTTTGGCTGCTTGAATTCATATCAACGTGACGCTCGATATGTTTGACTGTATAGTACCAATACGGGATCAAAGCAATAGACAATGCCAACACAAGAGTTGCCTGTGTGTAAATTAAAATGAGACGTTAATAAGATTCACAAAACAATTCATTATTTTAAAAATTTATCCCATTTTATTTCACTTAATTTTAATGAGATGAGATGATAATGAAACGGTAGTAATTAAGATATCTAATTTATTACTAATGAACTAAATAAAATAAGTAAGAATATAAAAAACAATAAAAAATATAATAAATGATAATTTATAATATACGTTTAATAAGAATAATGATATAACATATATTTAAAGTTAAGTCTATTACGATAACAATCTAAATGAGATGAGATAATATTTCACTATGAAATTATTAGATACACTAAATAAAACATGATACGAGACATCTTACTTTACATCTCTACTTATATGTAATAAGAAAAATCAAGTTTTTGGTTGATGACACTGAAAATAAGTGGTAAGGCTATTGTGCTGTGTGTTATAAGTGAAAGTTCTTTGGACTAATGAGATAGTTCTTTTTGTTTGTGTTATAGGTATAGAAGATAATGTAATATCAGTTTAAAGCTTAAAACAAAAAGCTTACCAGAACGATGATGAAGAAAAGAGGTCTCAACACTTTGCATGAGTTAAGCTTCATTGTTTCATCTACTCTGATCAACCACATGGCTAACATTATTTCTTTCTATTTTAATGGAAAATACAGAATTGAAATACTGTAATGTGAAATAGAGATTCAACCAAAGTAAAATATTAAAAAAAGAAGTAGCAACATATATTGGAGTAAATAGTTAAGCATGATACAAGGAGCAAATCTTTCTCCTGTTTTTACTGGAGAGATTAACGCATTAATTTGTAAAATCTTTAACAAACTTTTCTTTTATAGGAGTTATTAATCTTTAAGGTCAATTATAAATACATCCCTTAAGGTTTTTTCATACCATCTCATCTTCAATGCACAAAATGTCGAGGAAAACACTAAATTGAATTGCTAGAGATTCCATTTCGTGCTTTAGATTTTTTTTTATTCTTTTGGTAATATTCATGCTAGATTATTTTCCCTTTTAAAACTTCTAATGCAATTTTTTTTCTCTTGAAAAAGAAAAACCTAGAGAAAAGGTAAGTATTTTCTCTTTTATTTACTGTTGCAAGAATCATGCTAGATTATTTTATCTTTTAAAACTTCTAGTGCAATTTTTTTACTTTTGAAAAAAAAAAACAGAAAGAGAAGGTAAGTTATCTAATATTTATTTACTATTAAAAATAGTTTTTTAATTCAAAATAACATTGAAAATTATATATATATATATCATTTTTTTAAGAAAAACCTATCATTTCACAGTTATACCTAATACCATATTTTTTAGATTAAATCATATTTAATTAAGTTCGAACTTGTAATTTGAAATAAAAAAATAATATCTTAATATAATAATTTTTATATTAAATGATACTTGATGTGATTAAATCTATTACTTAAACTGAATAAGAGTGAATTATATCATCAGTTTTTTGATTAAAATATTATAAATTTAACTACTCTCTACGTTTTAATGAAACTTAATTTATGAAAAACATTATTAGTAAGTTATATTTGATGACCTAACAGTGTTATATTAAATTACAATCGTATCTATAATTGATTAGTATTATTGAATCAAAGTAGCTACCTACCGAGAATGTGCATGCCAATTGTAGTTAAAAGTTTCAGTATGATCATTGGTCAAAATATTTAGGGTTAACATGGAACTCAATACAATTAGGCATTATAAGTATTATTCTTTTAATTACAAGACAATATCGATCAAGTATTAGCATATTAAATATACAAATATTAATTCTTAACAATATAAATCGACAATATACACTGAATATACAACAAATAAGTAAGCTTGAGGAGACTAAAATTATGAGAAATTATATATGGAGAGAGAGAGAGAAAAGGATGTTATTTAAGTCTAGAGCTCTTAATTGTGTATCCTAGCATATTAAAGTTGGCTAATCTGCATTCACAACTTTATTTTATGATAAATTTCAGAAAACACATGTTTGTATTAATTTTAACGGTTAAACAACATATACACGATTTTTAACTGTAATATAACGAATAACGAATAACGAACCGACTCAATAATTGTTAACAGACTCAACAATTGTTGACTTTTATACTAATAAAATTAAATCTCCGAAAATTTCTTTAAAATGCACTTATTAAATTTAAGAAATATACACAATATTTTTTTTTACAATTAACAACGTAAGTATGATCTATACGTTATCAATGATGACATTTTAGTTCATGAATTATTTTTGATTATTTGATTTTATGACAAAACATTTATTTGAAGAGAACGAAGAACTTGATAAATCAATTAAGGTTATAAAAATAATATTGATTAACAGTTTTTCTTTTGCTTGTATTTTCTTGAGGATCCAAGAAAAAAAAAAGAAAAACCAAACAATCGAGACATTGAAAATACTTTTCTTTGAAAACCAAATAACCTAATGCGCAATATTCCAATAGTTATGTTCATTGATGTTG
The DNA here is from genome assembly GCA_033030585.1 of Hippophae rhamnoides. Taxonomy (NCBI): domain Eukaryota; kingdom Viridiplantae; phylum Streptophyta; class Magnoliopsida; order Rosales; family Elaeagnaceae; genus Hippophae; species Hippophae rhamnoides. The sequence continues at coordinate 57,177,227 of CM065427.1, read as the reverse complement.
AACTACACATGAGTCATCAATTGTCAAATAAAAAACAAAAAATAAAAATCAAATATGAAATTAAAACAAAAGAACAAATTTGGGAGAGAAAACTAACCTCATTTTTTTGTCACTTCTAAATTTTCTGTTTTTTGTTTTAACAATTGCGCTTTTTGTTTTTGAATTTATATTCACTGGTCGTCCCTTTTCTTTGCTTGTCAATGTCAAAGAGAAAGTACAAGTTTCTCTTAGATAAAAACTATAAGTAAAGCATGAAAAATAAATCAACCTACTATATATATATATATATATATATATATATTTTAATGGGCTTGGACTATTTTAGAATTTTAGAAGAAAAAAAAAAGGATGATCTTTTGGTTTAATTAGTAGAGTTTTTGTGTACACACACAGACGCGTTTCTTGGTTTCCTTTCAAAGAAAAAGGAAAAAAAAAACTCATAAATACAGAGAGTAAAACTCTGAAAGATTCATGGCAAATGGCAGAGGCATACAAGAGGGGGAAAAAAATTGTGAGGACACCGTTTTGAATTCATAACACAAAATCTTTAGTAATTAATTTGATACTTAACTAACCCAGAAAAATTTAGAAGTTATTCAAGAAAAAATCTACCTTTTGGAACTTAAAACCAGCAAAAATAACTATATGCATAAAAGGTTTCAGCACATTGTTTCATTAAGATATTCTAGAATTTATGACAAATATCCTCACGCTGAAAATTACTCGCATTAATTACTGGATTTTTTTTCATTTAAAAGTAAATTGGTTTTAATATTAATTATTTGTGTCTAATTTGATACTTAGAAAAAGAATAAAATATGATATATAAAATTAACATTTATAAGAAAGTTCTTTATCAACAGTATCTACGATTAATACGCTATTAACTTTAGATTCTATTGATATATGTTAAGTTTAAATTAGATCAAACAAGCCTCTTTATTATAAACAAATGAGGTGGCACCAATACTTCACTAATCGGCTATATGAACCAAAGAGATGAGAGAGTGACATGAGTAATGTAGTAACCTTAGTAACTATTGGAGTCCCACATCGCTCATAGAAGCCAACAATGTGTTGGTTATAAGTCTGGGCAGCCCCTTTCCTGATAAGTGTGTTTTGAGGGAAATATTGAGCTGTCCAGTTTTCAATTTGGTATCAGAACTGATCCTAAGAGTCCCGATGTGCCCGCTCCCTACTCGGCTCTGTGACCGTTGGTTACTTGACGTGGGTAGGTAGTCGGTTGCGGTGTTTCCGTCCGATGTGAGGGGAGTGTTGGAGTCCCACATCGCCCAGAGAAGCCAGCAATGTGTTGGTTATAAGTCTGGGCAGCCCCTTTCCTGATAAGCGCGTTTTGAGGAAAATATTGGGCTGCCCAGCTTTCAATTGCAACTACCTCATACATGTATACTGAAGTATAAGTTATTGTGTAATTGAAAAAACAATATAACAAGAATGTTATTATCAATATCACTAGTATTGGGAAATAATTGAGAGAATGGTGAGGAAAATACTTGTAAGAGAGTAAAGCTTGGTGAAGGTAGTATAGAGATATAAGATGTTCTTACATTCTTTGGAAACAATCAAATGCGTGCTAATGTTGTATGTGAATTGTTGTCATTCACGGTGGAATTAATATTAAGAGAGTTGGTTGGGTTTGATAGTGGATTAGGCATTTAATTGCTTAACCACTTTAAAGAATGTGTGTTGATTTGTAATTTTTATTTTTATGATCATTTTCTTGATTTTATCTTGTTGATATGCAGTTCATAAACAATTAGTATCAGAGTCACAATGGGCAATTTAAAACTGAAATTGAGAAGTTTGATGGTACAAGAGATTTTAACATACGAAGAAAGGAGATTTTAGTATATGCAGAAAAGTAGTTATGGTTTTGTTAAAAAAATCAAGGAGATTTTAGTACATGCAGAAAAGTAGTTATGGTTTTGTTAAAAAAATCTAGCATTTCTGGCAGACACCATAGTCTAAAAGAAACAAGAGGTATTTGATATAGCTTTGGCAAGCATGATATTGAATCTTAGACTCAGTTAGAAAAGATAAAGTTTTATTAAAAAAAATTTGTAAAGCTTTGCCTTGTCCCACGTTACCTTTTTATAATATTTATAAGATGTATAAATAATGAATAATTGGCTATTGAGATTGGGCCCCAAGAATCACCTACTTTTGTGGAAGGGGAGAGGACGTAGGCAAATGTGATACCACGCGTGCGCGCCACCGCCGTCCGATCGGCCGAGCCGAGTCCGTGTGTGTGGTATTTTTTTTAAAGGAAAAATTTTCTACTTAGAAAAATGGTTGTTATATATATATATATATATTTCTCAGAAAAACAACCATTATTTTCTTTATCAGAATATGACCGTTAAATGGCTATTTGTCTTCTTTATTCAGAAAAGAGCCGTTGCTCGTATTTATTCACAAAAATATCCGTTACTCGTCTTTATTCTGAAAATGGCCATTACTCTTCATTACTCAAAATGATTGTTACGTTCTTAATTATCAAACATTACCGTTATTATCATAATTTCCACACAATTTCTAAAACCTATAAAAAGAGGGCCTCAACTCTCAATTTCAACATAACAATCTCTGCAAACTCATCTCATTATAAAAAATTCTCTCTGTAACTCTAAGTTATTTTTCAGTTTTCCGAGCAACAAATTTTTTCAGGTGTAGCATTCCGGTCTTCATCAATGCAGTGAAGTTCCGATTCTAGGCTATTTTATCATAGGGAGGACGGGGCTGTGTTTGCTTGCACAAATTTGGGCAGAGCCACGAAACGTCTTAAAGAAAGCGACCTAGTCCGGGACTCAACCCAAGCAATTCATTTAAGATTATTGGTAATATTGTTCCAACACTATTTTAACATACTTGTTCCAACAATTTTAAGACGAATTCAATCTGCCATGTCTACTGAAATGCTAACTGCTGATCTAAACAAACCATTCTGTTTTGAGGGACTACACTTTAAAAGATGGAGACAAAAAATGTTATTTTTCTTAACCATAAAAAAATTCGTTTATGCTCTTACAACTGAAAAACCAATATAGTCTACTCCTACTGAAGATGCAACTAAAGATTTAGACACGTGGATGCAAAATGATTTTCTATGCAAAAATTATATTCTTAATGGTTTAGCTGATGATTTGTATGATTATTATAACTCTAATAAGTATGCTAAGGAAATTTGGGAAGCACTTCAAAAGAAGTACGACACTGAAGAAGCTGGAACTAAGAAGTATGTTATCAGTAGATACATGAAGTTTCAAATGATAGATGGAAAATCAGTGGAAGCTCAATCACACGAACTACAAAAGATAGCACACAAAATAACCTCTGAAGGTATGACTCTAGATGAACAATTTCAAGTAGCTGTTATTATAGATAAATTACCCCATGCTTGGAAAGATTTTAAGAATATACTTAGGCATAAAACTAAGGAATTTTCTTTAGAAAGTCTTATAACCTGGTTAAGAATAGAAGAAGAAGCCCGAAAACAAAACCAAAGAGATGAAATACTCGTAGTCTCAAATAACAGTACCAATAAGAAACCCTCATCTACAATTCTGAAACCTAAAGGTAGAAATATGAAAACTCAGAATCATAATAATAACTAGAATCGCAACCACCAAAATAGAAATAGAAACTATCCTCCCCAGAATGGACCTCAACCCTCTTAAGGAATAACACATTCATGTGTTATAATTGTAATAGACCTAGCCACTTGGCTAGGAACTGCCGGAACAAGAATCGTCCTGCCCCACAAGAAAACCTTACCGAAGATCAACTTATTGCTATGATAGCTGAAGTCAATTTTGTTGGTGGATCCGAGGGGTGGTGGGTAGACACTGGTGCTTCTCACCATGTTTGCTATAATCGAGACATGTTCAAGTCCTATTCTAATTCTGAGGATAAGAAAGTGCTACTGGGTGACTCCCACTCCACTAAAGTTACTGGTACTGGTGAGGTGGTTTTGAAGTTTACCTCTGGAAAGACTGTCATCTTGAAGGATATCTTGTATACTCTAGAGATGAGAAAGAACTTAGTTTCAAGTTATCTTCTTAACAAAGCTGGGTTTACTCAAACTATAGAGGCTAATTTATATACTATAACTAAAAATAATATATTTGTTGGGAAAGGGTACGCCATTGATGGCATGTTTAAATTAAATATTGAAATCAATAAAATCTCTTCTTCTGCCTATATGTTGAGTTCTTTTAATATTTGACATGCTAGACTTTGTCATGTTAATAAACGTATAATCAAGAACATGAGTACTTTAGAACTAATCCCTAAACTATCTTTGAATGATTTTGAAAAATGTGATTTTTGCAGTCAAGCTAAAATAACCAAAACTTCACATAAATCAGTAGTCAGAGAAACTAAACCTTTAGAATTAATTCATTCTAATATATGTGAAATTGATGGAAATTTAACAAGAAATGGAAAATGCTATTTTATAACTTTTATAGATGACTGTTCAGATTACACTTATGTATATCTAATGAAAAATAAAAGTGAAGCGTTTGACATGTTTAAAATATTTATGACTGAGATTGAAAATTAACTTAATAGGAAAATAAAAAGGTTTCGAAGTGATAGAGGCATTGAATATGATTCTAATATCTTCAATGATTTTTATAAAACTCATGGAATCATTCATGAAAAAACTGCACCTTATTCTCCTGAAATGAATGGCAAAACTGAAAGAAAAAATAGAACTTTTACTGAATCAGTTGTTGCAATTTTATTAAACTCTGGTGTTGTTTCCCATTAGTGGGGAGAAATTCTATTAACTGTTTGCTATGTGCTAAATAGAGTGCCCAAATCTACAAATAAAATTTCACCATATGAAATTTTGAAAAATAAGAAACCTAATTTAAATTATTTTAAAACTTGGGGTTGTTTAGCCTATGTTAGGATCCCTGATCCTAAAAGAAATAAACTTACTAGTAGAGCATACGAGTGTGTATTCATAGGATACGCTATGAATAGTAAAGATTATAAATTCTATGACTTAAATGATCATGTAGTTATAGAATCAAATGATGCTGACTTCTATGAACATAGGTTTACTTTTAAATTTAAAAATAGTGGGGGCTCGTCTTCTAGTAGTTTACCCATAACTAGAACTAGTGAAAAAAATGAAGAATTAAACACTGAAATTAGAAGAAGTAAACGAGCTCGAACCCTTAAGGATTTTGGGACTAATTTTTATACTTATACCTTAGAGAAAGATCCTCAAACTATTAAAGAAGCATTATCTTCTTTAGATACAAACTTATGGGAAGAAGCCATAAATGATGAAATGGACTTTCTTGAGTATAATAAAACTTGGCATTTAGTTGATTTACCTCCTGGTTGCAAATGGATACTGAAGAAGAAATTAAAACCCGAGGGTACTATTGAAATGTACAAAGCTCGTCTTGTAGTTAAAGGGTATAGGCAAAGGGAAAATGTAGATTTTTTTGATACCTTTTCACCAGTCACACGAATAACTTCCATAAGTGTACTTTTTTCTCTTACTGCTATCCATGATTTAGTAGTACACCAAATGGATGTTAAAACTGCTTTCTTAAATGGTGATTTAGAAGAAGAAATTTATATGGATCAACCTAAAGGTTTTGTTATCCCAGATCAAGAAAATAAAGTTTGTAAACTAGATAAATCCCTTTATGGTCTAAAACATGCACCTAAGCAATGGCATGAAAAATTTGATAATCTATTTATCTCAAATGGATTCAAAATAAACGAAAGTGACAAATGCATTTATTATAAATAAGAAGATAACATTTGCACTATTATATGTTTATATGTGGATGACATGCTTATTTTTGGGTCAAATATTCATGTTGTGAATAATGTGAAAACTTTGTTAAGTGCTAATCTTGATATGAAAGATCTCGGAGAAGCGAGTGTAATCCTTGGTATAAAGATAACTAATTTTGAAAAAGGGAATTTCTCTAGATTAGTCTCACTACGTTGAAAAAATCTTAAAGAAATATAATTACTTTAACTACAAACCTGCATGTACTCCTTATGATCCTAGTGTAAAGTTGTTTAAGAACTCCGAAGATGGTGTTAGACAAACTGAGTATACGAGCATCATTGGTAGCTTACGTTATGCTACTGATTGCACTAGACCAGACATAGCTTATGTTGTGGGACTACTATGTAGGTTTACCAGTAGACCTAGTGTAGAGCATTGGAATGCTATTGAAAGGGTTATGAGATACCTTAAGAGAACTATGAACCTTAGATTATATTATAAAAATTTTCCCAATGTTCTAGAAGAATACAACGATGTAGATTGGAACACTTTATCAGAAGACTCTAAAGCAATTAGTGGCTATATTTTTAACATAGCTGGTGGAGCTGTTTCCTGGAAGTCTAAGAAACAAACAATATTGGCTCAATCTACAATGGAGTTTGAAATGATAGCATTAGCCACTGCTAGTGAAGAAGTAGGCTAGCTAAGAAGTCTGTTAGCTGATATCCCTTTATGGGAAAGATCGATACCAGCTATCTTGATCCACAACGATAGTATCGTGGCTATTGCAAAGATTTAGAACTGTTACTACAACAGCAAGAGATGACAGATACGTTGTAAGCATAGTACTATTAGAGAATTTCTCTCTACGGGAGCTGTAAGAGTGGATGATGTACATTCTAATGAAAATATGGCTAATCTTTTGACGAAAGGATTACCGAGAGAAAAGGTTTTCAAAACCTCAAAAGGAATGGGATTAATGCCCTTAGAATGAAGAGTCACTTGTGATGGTAACCCAACTTATAGACTAGAGATCCCAAGAAATAAGTTCAAAGGGTAATAACAAGTCATGAAGTGATATGAGAGGTATCATGCTATTTTCAAATCCCATTCTATATTATTAGAAGCATGAAGTCCTAAAGCGATAGAAAAGGATGAGTTAATATTAAACTCTTAATGAGTTCTATACTCTATGTGGAGTGAAATACATAGCTACAGGAGTAATCTTGATAGACTCACCTATATGAATGTGGAAGTGTGGCCGCTTCCTATGGAAATTTCTTGGGCAAAAATTTACTAGAGCGTTCACTATATTGGGATACACGTGCATGGCTGTAAAGCACGGGCTTTTAGAACTACACCTTGGAAAGGTTGTGTGTATGATGATTGTTAGATATAGAGTTCTAAACTACGAATTACTCTAGTATATTCTAAAGCATCAACACTATGCAAATGTTCAAGTCGATAGACATCTTTTCGCTTATGCACAATCTTATAATTTTAATTGATCGGTTGCTCGATGAAAATTATTTTTATTTAAAATTCAAGTGGGGGATTGTTGGAAAAGATGAAGTTTTATTAAAAAAAAATTTTAAAGCCTTGCCTTGTCCTACATTGCCTTTTTACAATATTTATAATATGTATAAATAATTGGCTATTGGGATTGGGCCCCAAGGGGCACCCACTTTTGTGGAAGGGAAGAGGACCTAGGCAAATATGATACCACACGCGCGCGCGTGTTGCCACCGTCGCTGTCCGTCCGACCGACCGGCCGTGTAGTGCCGAGCCGAGTCCGAGTCCGAGTGCGTGTGCATGTGTGTGAGGTGAGGTGGTATTTTATTTTTTGGAAAAATATTTTTTCTTTTTACGGAAAACTTTTTCACTTAGAAAAATGGTTGTTATATATATATATATATTTTTTTCTTTCTCAGAAAAATAACCGCAATTTTCTTTTATTAGAATATAACCCTTAAATGGCCATTTGTCTTCTTTATTTAGAAAAATAGCAATTGCTCGTATTTACTCACAAAAATGTCTGTTACTCATCTTTACTATGAAAATGGTTGTTACTCTTCATTACTCAAAATGACTGTTATGTTCTTAATTCTCAAACATTACCGTTATTATCATAATTGCCACACAGTTTCTAAAACCTATAAAAAGAGGGCCTTAGTTCTCAGTTTCAACACAACAATCTATGCAAACTCATCTCACTACAAACAATTCTCTCTGCAACTCTAAGTTATTTTCCAGTTTTTCGAGCAATAAATTTTTTCAGGTGTAGCATTCCGGTCTTCATCAGTACAGTGAAGTTCCGAGATAGAAAAAAGATTCTGGGCTATTTTATCCTGGGGACGATGGGACTGTGTTTGCTTGCACAAATTTGGACAGAGTTGCGAAACGTTTTAAAGAGAGCGACCTAGTCCGCGACTCATCCCAAGCAATTCATTTCAGATTATCGGTAATATTGTTCCAACACTTACGGACTTTTTCTTGAAGAAATCTTTGTCAAACAAGACTTACTTTAAGAAGAAATTATTTGGATTCAAAATGGGTTCATCAAAATCTATTGAATCAAACTTGGATGAGTTCAAGAAAATCACTATCGAGATAGCTAATATAGGGGAACAAATAAGTGATGAGAATCATTATGTTATTCTACTCAATTTTTACTTGACACCTTTGAAGTCATAAGGGTTGCCATTGAATATGGTAGATAAGTTCTTACCTGGGGGGTCTTAACTTTAAGATCAAAAGAATTAGACCTGAAATCACTTAACAAAACTTTATTTGAAGAAGGAAATAGTGATGCTTTGGTTGTTAGGGGCATAAGTGAAAAAAGGGAATCCAAGAACTCTAAACATCAATCAAGATCCAAATCAAGAAACAAGAAACAAATGAGCTACTTTATTTTCCATAAAAATGACATTTCAAAAGAGTTGTCTTGAAAGAGGAAAGAAATATGGGAACAAAGAGGCGAAATCTTCAAGTATAGAGGCATCAATTTCTCAAGATGGTTATAATAGTACAAAGGCTTTAACAATGATGGAAAATTATTTTCATAATGATTAGATCATAGACTTAGGATGGTATTTTCATATGACACCCTACAGGGAATGGTTCACCAATTACAAGTTTGCTACTTCTAGTACAATTTACATGGCTAATGATCAATCATATATGGTGTGGGCAATGTCACATTAAGATTGAGTGATGGAATCGAAAAGGTGCTGAAGCAAGTCAAGCATGTACCAAACTTGAAAAGAAACTTGATATCCCTAAAAGAACTAGTGAAGGAAGGATATGCCTTAAAAGGATGTGATGGTGATATAAAAATAACTAAAGGATCTATGGTGTATTTTAGAGGCAACATAAAGAATGTCATACATCTTCTCAAGGGTGAGCTTAAAATGCCCATTATGATAGTTGATGATGTTCAGAATGTCTTAAATGTGCAATTGTGGCATAAAAGGCTTGCTCAAATCAATGAAAGAGATTTGATAGATTTGAAGAAGTAAGGTTTGTTACATGACTTAAAGGAACTTAGATTATAATTATGTGAATATTGTGTGTTTCAAAAAACCAAAAGGTGAAATTCACTAGAAGTGACAAGGGAACAGGAAATAAGCTAACATATGTTTATTTTGACTTATGAGGGCATGTACAAAACTTAGGATTAAATGGATACAAGTATTTCATATCATTAATAGATGCCTTCTTAACGAAAATATGGGTATATCCTATGAAGAGAAAGGATTAAACCTTTGAGAAATTTAAGGCTCAGAAGACAAAGGTTCAACTACAATTAGAAAAACAGATCAAGTACCTTAGGAAAAATAATAGGCTTGAGTTATACAATGAGAGATTTAATCAATATTGCATGGACTGAGGTATTACAAGGTACAGAACTATAACTTACACTCCTAAACATAATGGGCTTGTTAAGAGGATGAATCTTAAAAAGGGTAAGGTGTTTCTTAATCAATGTAGGTTTACCCAAGAAATATTGGGATGAGGCACTGCACATAGCATATCATTGCATAATGTTCTTTTATAGCACTTGATTTCAAGACACTAGAAGAAATGTGGTCAGGTAAGCCTCATTCCTCTGAACTGTTTAGGACGTTTGGGTGTATTTCTTATATGCATAAGAGGGTGGGCAAGCTGAAACCAAGAGAAATTAAATATTTTTTTCCTTGGGTACCCTAATGGGGTAAAAAGATTCAAACTATAGGATCTAGAAAATAAAAAAAATGTGTAATAAGTAAAGTTGTTATGTTTAGAGAAATTGAGAATGTATATACAACAAGTTAATGATGCCAAGAGAGTTCAAAGTAGAAGTCATATTGAGATTGAGGTAATTGTTTGTGGTGATTTGGAAAATACATCTAATGAAATTTAAAATATGCGAAAAGAGTAAGATGATGAAGATTTAAAATATTATTAACTAGTTAAAAACATGCAAAGAAGATATATTAGAAGACCTGTAAGGTGTAATGATATTTTAGAGGTTGATTGTGTAGATGAATTTAACATGATTTTCTTTTCCTTCACAATGGAACATGTAATTTATGATAGTGACCTCAAGAAATATTAAGAAACAATAATAAGATGGGATGCCAACAAGTGAAATAAGTCTATGGAAAAGGAAATGCATTCATTCAACAAGAACAATACTTGGGTTATTGTCCCTAAGCCATAGGGTGTAAAAACTGTAGCTTATAAATGGTTATCCAAGATAAAGGAAGCAATACTAGACGTAAAGGAACTTAGATACAAGTCTAGACTTGTAGTAAGAGGTTTTACTTAAAGAGAAGGTATTGATTACTAAGAAGTATTCTCGCTTGTTGTGAAACACATCTCAATAATAATATTACTCTCTATGGTGGTAAACAAAGACATGAAATTTGAGTAACTGGATGTAGAAAAATCCTTCTTACATGGTATACTTGACGAGGTAATCTATATAGACCATCTAATGAGTTTTGTAAAACAAGGGAAAGAAAATTATGTGTATTAATTGAAGAATTCACTATATGGTCTAAAATAGTCACCAAATATTGCGCATTATATTAACTTGGTTAGTAGATATATAAGGAAACCTAGAAATTACCATTGGGAAGCAATCAAATGGATTTTAAGATATCTTAAAAGATCAAGCACAATAAGAATAGTTTTTGAAGCACAAACTTATGCACTTATAGTAGTGGGTTACGTGGATTCAAACTATGATGGGGACTTAGAAAAAAGAAGATGTTTGACAAGGTATTTGTTTGTGTTTGGTATAGGCTTGGTAAGTTGGAAAACAAACTTTCAAAAGGTGATGACTCTCTCCTTGATAGAGGCTGAGTACATTGCAATAATTGAATCAATGAAAAAGATACCATGGTTAAAAGGCATCATGTCTAAACTGGGATACAAGCACGACACCATTGTCATACATTATGACAATCATAGTGCATTGCACCTCTCTAAAAAACCTCAATACCATGAAAAAAATAAATATATTAATGTAAAATATCATTTCATTAAGGATGTTATTGAGAAAGGTATTCTAGTGCTATAGAAAATTCATGCAGATCACAATCCAATTAACATGATAGCTAAAGCAATCACCTTTACCAAACTTGCTCATTGCTAGAGCTTAGTGAAAATGATTGGTGACACTAGAAAATGCATAGTGGATTAAGGCAACTCTAGTAAGAAATTTGAAGTCTTGGCACCACGATGGTGATTTGTGAGGTGATACCAATACTTCACTAATTGGTTACAAGGACCAATGGGATGAGAGGGTGACTCAAGCATTAGGCAATATGAAAAACTTAGTAACTATCTCATACATATATATAAAAGTATAAGTTGTTGTGTAATTGAAAAAATAGTATAGCAAGAAGGTTATTATCAATATCACTAGTGTAGGGAAATACTTGAGAGAACGATGAGGAAAATACTTGTAAGAAAGTAAGGTATGTGTGAAGGTAGTGAAGGGATATAGGATATTCTTGCAACCTTTGAAAACAATTAATTGTGTGCTTATATTATATGTAATTTTTTGTCATTCATGGAGGAATAAAAATCAAGATAACTAGCTAGGTTGGACAATGGATTAGACACTTAGTTACTGAACCACTTTAAAAGATTGTGTGTTGTTTTATAGCATTTATTTTTATGTTCGTCTTTATGTGTTTTTTTGGCTTTGTATTTAACAAATATAATAAAATAATAAAGTGAAAAATATATAGAATTGAGGTTTTTATTTTATTAAATTTTATTTAAAAATATATAAATATATGAAAAATATATGACAATAGTACTTAAAAATAGGTGTATGTGTGTGGAGAAAAGTTTGTAAATAAAAGTATAAAAAATTGAAAAATAAAATAATTTTAAAAAATAAAAAATAAAATATAAATCATGAGATGAGGTGGGCTAGAATTGAAAACCATTATTCCTAAATAGCAGGCCAATTTCTAAATTTCCCTCCAACAATATATATGAACTTACTAATTACTATAATGAAGTTTAATCGGGATATTAATTAAAAAAAGTGTGAAAAGTTATAAATGATGTCATATGATTTTTTTTTACCATTAGTATTCTTAATTTATAATATCATTAATTTAGTTGTAAGAATCTTTTATATACGATGAATAGAAATACTTGTAATTTATTTTGTGTTATAAATGGCCAAATCTTCTAGAGATATTGGAGCTAATATGTATCTTTTAAGACCCTATGATACTGTGAAATATTTTTTAAAATAAACATTACACTCTCCTCACCCACGCATTATACAATAATGAGCTCGAACACACACTAACGAGATGTATAAGAGGACTACAAGGCAATTCAAAGAGATATTTTAACGTCAACTTCAATCATTGAGCTCTTATTAATGGTAGATATGTAATTTGAGTTCAATAGGGACACAATATAAAAGTACTATTATTTCTTAATTCAAAAATCTTTAAAACAATTATTGTTGTAAGGACTGAACATAGATTATTTGAGAAGAAGAAGAGGAATTTATCTTCAAGATTTCTTTAACGAAGAAACAATTATTAAATTATATGTATTTGATTATTTTGGTCAAAATATACATTAATTACCTAAAAAATTAATAATAATACCTTATCTTCTTTCAATGTGTTGGAGATTGTTATAAAACTCCTTAATTTAAGGAGCAAAACATGGAACAAAACATAGAGTAAAACATGGAGCAAAACAAGTAACAAAACATGGAGCAATTCATGGAGCAAAACAATGAGCTTAATTCAAGGAGCAATTTAAGGAACCATTAATTTAAGGAGTAATTCAAGGAGTGAATTGTCCTATAAATAGATGTGTAATTGTAATGAATTAATCATCCAAAGTGTTCATTCCAATTGAGAGAAAAGCTTAGAGAGAAAAGCTTTTGTGAGAGAAAATTGAGAGTAATTTTCTTGGGTGTTATTGGGTTATGAGTTGTGAGTGTTGTAAACACCTTTTGTAATTTCTCCCCTTTCAGTAAAAAGATCTGCACCAGGTCCGAAAATGTAAGCAAGATTGGCCGAACTCCATTATCAAATTTGTGTGTTATTTTTCTATCCTTGCTTTCTCATAAATCTGGCTTATCGGGAATTTGCGTTATTTCCCAACAACTGGTATCAGAGCTATTGGTGGTGATTTCTGTCAATTTTCTGCAAAGTTACTATTTACGTGAATAGTGAATTACGTGAATAGGGAAAATTTTGTTGACGATATTTGTTCGTTGACGGAGGTGTTCTAATACACGGTGATTTACAGAAATAGTCAGAAACGATCCAGAGGAAGTCAGATTTTTAGTGGGAGCAATGGCCGTAGATGAAGGAAGGGTGAAACTCGAGAAATTTGATGGCACATATTTTGGGTTTTGGAAAATGCAGATAGAGGATTATCTGTATCAAAAAAATCTATATCAACCTCTCTCAGGGAAGAAACTAGAAGCTATGAAGGAAGAAGATTGGAATCTTCTAGACAGACAAGCCCTCGGAGTTATTCAATTGACGCTATCCCGTAATGTTGCCTTCAACATAGCAAAGGAAAAGACCACGGCGGGTCTTATGGTAGCTCTCTCCAATATGTATGAGAAGCCATCAGCCTCAAACAAAGTGCACTTGATAAGGCGTTTGTTCAATTTGCGGATGAATGAAGGCACATCGGTAGCTCAACATCTCAATGAACTCAACACAGTCACAACCCAGTTGAATTCATTGGAAATTGAATTCGATGAAGAAGTACGAGTATTAACACTTTTGTCTTCTTTACCAGAAAGTTGGAATGCTACTGTCATGGTTGTGAGTAGCTCGTCAGGAAGTAATAAGTTAAAATTTGACGATGTTCGTGATTTGGTTCTCAGTGAAGAGATCCAACGTAGAGAGTCAGGTGAATCGTCAACTTCTTCAGTTTTGCATACAGAGTCAAGAGGAAGAAATTCTACCGAAAGGAATGGACGTGGTAGAACAGACTACCGAGGTAGATCAAAGGACAGGAGGTCCAAATCTAGGAATCCTAGTAATTCCTATAGCTCGAAGACTATGGAGTGTTGGAATTGTGGAAGAACCGGGCACTACAAAAATCAGTGCAAGAGTGCACCGAAGGACAAACAAGTGAAGGCAGAGGCAAATGTTACTTCCACCTCAGGAGGAGACGATGCATTGATATGCTCTTTGGAGAGCAAAGAAGAATCTTGGGTGTTAGACTTTGGAGCATCGTTCCATGCTACTTCACAAAAAGAATTCTTCGAGAAATATGTCCCCGGAAACCTTAGAAAGATATATCTTGGTGATGATCAACCATGTGCTATTATTGGCAAAGGCGTAGTGAAGATTAAGTTGAACGGATCTGTTTGGGAACTGAAGGATGTCAGGCATATTCCCGATCTCAAAAGGAACTTAATCTCAGTGGGGCAGTTGGCCAGTGAAGGCTACACTACGATCTTCCATGGTGATGATTGGAAGATTTCAAAGGGTGCAATGACAGTTGCTCGAGCAAGAAAAGTGGCACTCTTTACATGACAGCAGAGGCACGTTGTTCAATTACAGTTGCAGCAAGCAATGAAACACCAAATATGTGGCACCAGAGACTAGGCCATATGAGTGAGAAGGGGATGAAGATTATGCACTCAAAGGGAAAACTTCCAGGTCTACGGTACGAAGATAGACATGCATTTAAGATTGCATACTTGGAAAGCAAAAGAGAGTCGGCTTTCGGACAAGTTGCGAGTAATCCCAAAGAAGGAAAGGCTAGAGCTTATTCACTCTGATGTTTGGGGACCAACGACCGTCTCATCTATTGGTGGGAAACACTACTTCGTGACTTTCATCGATGATCACTCTCGGAAGGTATGGGTTTACTTTATAAAGCATAAGTCTGAAGTATTTGAGGCTTTTAGAAGATGGAAAGCTATGGTGGAAAATGAGACGGGTTTAAAGATAAAAAAGCTCAGAACCGATAATGATGGTGAATATGAAGACACCAGATTCAAAAATTTCTGCTATGAGCACGGGATCAGAATGGAAAGAACTCTTCCAGGCATGCCTCAACACAATGGTGTAGCTGAGCGTATGAACCGAACGTTGAAAGAAAGAGCCAGAAACATTCGTATACAGTCGGGTCTACCGAAGCAGTTCTGGGCAGAAGCAGTCAACACGGCAGCATACTTGATCAACCGAGGCCCATCTGTTCCATTGGAGCATAGAATACCAGATGAGGTATGGAGCGAAAAAGAGGTGAAACTATCACATCTAAAAGTTTTCGACTGTGTAGCATTTGTGCATATCAGTGATCAAGGCAGGAATAAGCTTGATCCCAAATCCAAGAAATTCACATTCATTGGCTATGGTGAGGATGAGTTTGGCTATCGCATTTGGGATGATGAAAAGAAGAAAGTTATCCGTAACAGAGATGTGATTTTCAACGAAAGGGTGATGTATAAGGACATGCATAAAATAGACGCCAATGACTCAGAGAAGAATGAGTTAGTATTTGCAGATGCAGATGATGTCCCAGATACTTCCACAACAGAACCAATTGTAACAAGTCTTCAGCCAGAGGAACTTATTGGACAAAGCAGTACACAACATTCCAACACGCCACAACCTCTTACTCCATCTCCTGTATTGAGAAGGTCTTCTCGACCTCATGTGCCTAATAAGAGATACATGAACTATATGTTGCTGACTGATGGAGGGGATCCTGAATGCTATGATGAAGCTTGTCAGACTCGAGATTCCAACAAGTGGGAGCTTGCTATGAAAGAAGAAATGAAATCTCTCATCTCCAACCAGACATGGGAACTAGCTGAGTTACCTATGGGAAAGAAGGCACTTCACAACAAATGGGTGTACCGGGTGAAAGAGGAGCATGATGGTTCCAAGAGATACAAAGCCCGCCTAGTTGTCAAAGGGTTTCAACAGAAGGAAGGAGTTGACTACACTGAAATTTTCGCTCCCGTTGTGAAGCTTAATACTATCATATCAGTATTGAGTATTGTAGCCATCGAAGATCTTCATCTTGAACAGTTGGATGTGAAGACTGCATTCCTTCATGGAGATTTAGATGAAGAGATATACATGTACCAACCAGAAGGTTTCTCAGAAAGGGGGAAGAAGAACATGGTGTGCAGACTTAAGAAGAGTTTGTATGGCCTGAAACAAACCCTGAGACAATGGTAAGAAAAGTTTGAGTTATCTCCGACATCAATCGTGTTTTGCAAAGATTCAACATGGGCGATGCCAAGCCAGTTAGCACACCCTTGGCCAGTCATTTTCGCCTATCCAAGGATCAGTCGCTTCAGATAGAAGAAGAGAGAGAATTCATGGCTAAGGTTCCTTATGCCTCAGCCATTGGAAGTTTAATGTACGCAATGGTCTGTACGAGACCAGATATTAGCCATGCAGTGGGAGTTGTTAGCAGATTTATGTCAAATCCAGGGAAAACTCATTGGGAAGCAGTCAAGTGGATTTTGAGGTATCTGCGAGGCACCACAGAAAAGTGCTTGTACTTTAGTAAATGAGAGTTAAAAGTACAAGGGTACGTAGACGCAGACTTTGGAGGTGAAGTTGATCACCGAAGAAGCACTACCGATTATATATTTACTGTTGGAACTACAGTTGTTAGTTGGATGTCACAAATACAGAAAATTGTCACTCTATCCACTACAGAGGCTGAGTATGTAGCAGTAACTGAAGCTAGTAAAGAGATGATATGGCTTCAAGGTTTGTTAATTGAGCTGGGATTCAAACAAAAGAAGAATGTTCTGCATAGTGATAGTCAAAGTGCAATACACTTGGCGAAGAATTCAGCATTTCATTCTAGAACAAAGCATATTGGACTTCGTTATCACTTCATCAGATCTCTATTGGAAGATGATGTGTTAATACTGGAGAAGATTCAAGGAAGCAAAACTCCAGCAGATATGTTAACAAAGGTGGTGACTATAGACAAACTGAAGTTGTGCTCAACATCAGTTGGTCTGCTAGAGTAACAAAGACTAGAAAAGCTACTGCATTGATCAAGGTGTGAAGACAGATTGAAATCAGTCTTCAAGTGGGAGATTTATTGGAGATTGTTATAAAGCTTCTTAATTTAAGGAGCAAAACATGGAGCAAAACATGGAGTAAAACAAGGAGCAAAACATGGAGTAAAACAAGGAGCAAAACATGGAGCAATTCATGGAGCAAAACAAGGAGCTTAATTCAAGGAGCAATTTAAGGAACCATTAATTTAAGGAGTAATTACACAAGGTGTTTACAACACTCACAACTCACAACCCAATAACACCCAAGAAAATTACTCTCAATTCTCTCTCACAAAAGCTTTTCTCTCTAGTGGAATGAATATTTTTGGATGATTAATTCATTACAATTACACATCTATTTATAGGAAAATTCACTCCTTGAATTACTCCTTAAATTAATGGTTCCTTAAATTGCTCCTTAAATTAAGCTCCTTGTTTTGCTCCATGAATTGCTCCATGTTTTGCTCCTTAATTTGCTCCTCAAATTAAGCAGCTTTATAACAATCTCCAACAATCTCCCACTTGAAGACTGATTTCAATCTGTCTTCACACCTTGATCAATGCGCAGCCTTTTCTAGTCTTTGTTACTCTAAAGAGACCTAACCGATGTTGAGCACAATTTCAGCTTGTCAATAGTCACCAACTTTGTTAACATATCTTGGATTTTTGCTTCCTTGAATCTTCTCCAAGATATTAACACATCATCTTCCAATAGAGATCGATGAACAAGTGATAACGAAGTCCAATATGCTTTGTTCTAGAATGAAATCTTGAATTCTTCGCCAAGTGTATTGCACTTTGACTATCACTATACGTAACATTCTTCTTTTGTTTGAATCCAGCTAATTAACAAACCTCAAGCCATATCATCTCTTTACTAGCTTCGATTCTGCCATCGCTACATACTCGACCTCTGTCTTGGATAGAGTAACAATTTTCTATATTTGTGACATCCAACTAACAACCTGTAGTTCCAACAAGAAATATATAATCGTAGTGCTTCTTCTGGTGATCAACTTACCTCCAAAGTCGCAAGGCTTCACGCATTCCCTTGTACTTTTAACTCTCATTTACGAAAGTACAAGCACTTTCTCGTGGTGCCTGTGATACCTCAAAATCCACTTGACTGCTTCCCAATGAGTTTTCCCTGGATTTGACATAAATCTGCTAACAACTCCCACTGCATGGCTAATGTCTGGTCTCGTACAGACCATTGCGTACATTAAACTTCCAATGGATGAGGCATAAGGAACATTAGCCATTAATTCTCTCTCTTCTTCTATCTGAGGGGACTGATCCTTGGATAGGCGAAAATGAATGGCTAAGGGTGTGCTAACTGGCTTGGCATCGCCCATGTTGAATCTTTGCAAAACACGATTGATGTACTCTGCCTGAGATAACTGCAAGGATCCTTTCTTCTTATTTCTTGTGATTTGCATTCCAAGAATCTTCTTTGTTGGACCCAAGTCTTTCATGTCAAATTCCTTTGATAATTGCTGCTTCAACCTTTTAATATCATCCATATCTGAACGTGCAACTAACATATCATCAACATAAAGTAGTAAAATGATATAACTGGACCTATATCTCTTGAAGTAGCAACATTGATCAGCATTGCACTTCTGGAAACCTTCCTCTTCACACCATGTTCTTCTTCCCCCTTTCTGAGAAACCTTCTGGCTGGTACATGTATATCTCTTCATCTAAATCTCCCGAAGGAATGGTCTTTCACATCCAACTGTTCAAGATGAAGATCTTCATGGCTACAATACTCAAATCTTGACCGATAGTATTAAGCTTCACAACGTGAGCAAAAATGTTGTAGTCAACTCCTTCCTTCTGTTGAAACCCTTTGACAACTAGGCGGGCTTTGTATCTCTTGGAACCATCACGCTCTCTTTCACCCAAGTACACCTATTTGTTATGGTTGCCTTCTTTCCCATAGGTAACTCGGGCTAGTTCCAGTATACGTTGGAGATGAGATATTTCATTTCTTCTTTCATAATAGCTCCCACTTCATTGGAATCTCGAGTCCGACAAGACTTCATCATAGCATTCAGGCTCCATCGGGCCGAAGAACATATAGTTCATGTATCTCCTCTTGGTACGTAGGGTCGAAAAGACCTTCTCAATACGTGGAGTAAAGAGGTCATGTCTTTGTGTCGGAATGCCGTGTCTTGCTTTGTCAACAAGTTCCTCCGTCTCGAGGATTTGTTACAATCGGTTCTGTCAAGGGAAGTATTCGGACATCATCCGCATCCGCAAATACGACTCATTCTACTCGAGTCATTGGGCGCTCATTTTACGCGTGTCCTTATACATCACCCTTTCGTTTGAAAATCACATCTGCTACTCGGATAACTTTCTTCTTTTCGTCATCCCAAATGCGGTAGCCAAACT